>JARQOD010000002.1:114552211-114727840 GCA_033576555.1 Oophaga sylvatica | reverse complement strand
ACCACAACTATGAGTGTCAAAATGAGAAAACAAATTCAGAAAATCACCTTGTCCGATTTGGCAAGATTTATTTTGCAAATTATGGTAGAAAATATTTGGTCATTAACAAAAGTTCATCTCAATATTTTGTTATATATAATAATAATAATAATAATAATAATAATAATCTTTATTTATATAGCGCCATCATATTCCGCAGCGCTTTACAGTTTAACAGTTTCAAAACACAAGTCATAAGTAACAACGTTAACAATACAGTAATTAAAGCAAAATAAGACGGCCCTGCTCGTGAGAGCTTACAATCTACAATGAGGTGGGGGAGATACAAAATACAGGTGTGTATATACAATGGTGCATTTACAATGATGGTCCAGCCATCTTAAGGGAGTGAGGGATGGATAGAGATAGTGAATGGGCTACACACACACACACACTTACACATAGAATGACTTTGATTAGTGAATGTGATAGGCCGCTCTGAACAGATGTGTTTTGAGGGAGCGCCTGAAACCATGCAAATTGTGGATAGTCCTAATTTCTTGGGGTAGAGCATTCCAGAGGATTGGCGCAGTGCGGGAGAAGTCTTGGAGTCGGGAGTGGGAGGTACGGATTAGTGCAGAGGTTAGTCGAAAGTCGTTTGCAGAGCGCAGCAGTCGGTTAGGCCGATAGATAGAAATGAGGGAGGAGATGTAGGGGGGTGCTGCAGTGTGGAGAGCTTTGTGGGTGAGAACAAGTACTTTGAATTGGATCCTATAATGAATGGGCAGCCAGTGTAAGGACTGGCGAAGAGCGGACGCGTCCGAGTACCGATTAGCCAGATGGATAACCCTGGCTGCTGCATTAAGGATGGACTGGAGAGGGGATAGTCGAGTAATGGGGAGGCCAAGTAATAGAGCGTTACAGTAGTCCAGGCGGGAGTGGATCAATGCTACAGTGAGGTTTTTGTTGTTTCCATGGTGAGAAAAGGGCGGATTCTAGAGATGTTCTTTAGGTGTAGGCGGCAAGAGCGGGCAAGAGATTGTATATGGGAGGTGAAGGAGAGATTGGTATCAAACATAACACCCAGACAGCGAGCCTGCTGCCGGGTGTTATTATGGTGCCGCCCACTGAGAGGGAAATGTCAGATTTAGGGAGGTTAGTAGACGGCGGGAGCAGAAGAAGTTCAGTTTTGGAGAGGTTGAGTTTCAGATAGAGAGCAGACATGATGTTGGAGACTGCGGACAGACAGTCGGTGGCGTTCTGTAGTACAGCGGGGGTAAGGTCGGGGGATGACGTGTATAATTGTGTGTCATCAGCATAAAGATGGTACTGAAAGCCAAATCTGCTGATGGTCTGTCCAATTGGGGCGGTGTAGAGAGAGAAGAGAAGGGGGCCAAGGACTGAGCCCTGGGGTACACCGACAGTGAGAGGGAGAGGAGATGAAGTGGAGCCAGAGAACGAAACACTGAAGGAGCGGTCAGAAAGATAGGAGGAGAACCAGGAGAGAACAGTGTCCTTAATACCTAGAGAGTGGAGCCTGGACCGTAGGAGACGGTGGTCAACCGTGTTGAAAGCTGCAGAAAGGTCGAGTAGAATGAGCAGAGAGTGGTCGCCGTTACGTTTTGCTGTCAGAAGGTCATTGGTCACTTTGATGAGTGCAGTTTCAGTCGAATGTAGGGGTCGGAAGCCGGACTGTGAAGGGTCTAGGAGGGAGTGAGTGGAGAGGTAACGGGTGAGGCGGGAGTAGACTAGGCGCTCCAAAAGTTTGGAGATGAAGGGGAGATTGGAGACCGGTCTGTAGTTGTTTGTGCAGGAAGGGTCAAGAGCGGGTTTCTTTAGTAGTGGAGTAATGATGGAGTGTTTGAAGGAGGATGGGAAAATGCCAGAGGAGAGTGAGAGATTGAAGATTGTAGTTAGGTGAGTTGTGACAACAGGAGAAAGAGACTGGAGGAGATGTGAGGGGATGGGGTCGGTAGTGCATGTAGTCGGATGAGAGGAAGAGAGGAGTCTGGAGACTTCTTCTTCTGTGATGGGATCAAATGTGGAAATTGAGCCAGGGGAAATGCAGGGTGGGATGGGAGTCACAGCACTTGGAAGTTGAGAGCAGATTTCCTGACTGATAGTATCTATTTTTTCTATAAAGTGGGAGGCCAGGTCATCAGCACAAATGTCTGTGATAGGGGCTTGTGCTTTTGGTCTGAGGAGGGAGTGAAAAGTGTCAAAAAGTTTCTTGGCTAGTGAGGAGATCAGTGTGGTGAAGTAGGTCTGTTTGGCGAGGTGAAGGGCAGCATTATAAGTTCTTAACATGAATTTAAAGTGGATGAAGTCTTCTGGTGTGCGGGTTTTTCTCCATAGGCGTTCAGCACTCCTAGAGCATCGCTGGAGAAGGTGAGTTTGCGATGTGAGCCAGGGCTGTTTTACTGTGTGTTTGGAAGTTCTGAGGGTGAGCGGTGCTACTTGGTCAAGGGTGCTTCTAAGAGTGTCATTGTAGTGCTGGACAGCCAGATTAGGACAAGAAAAAGAGGAGATTGGGGACAGCAAAGAGTGTAGGGAGTCTGAAAGTGTCTGAGGGTTAATGGCTTGCAGATTTCTGAATGTGCGGTAGGTAGGAGTTCGCTGGGGTGGTGGAGGATTTGTGAGCGTGAAGGAGAGAATGTTGTGGTCAGAGAGTGGAAGCGGTGAGTTATTTAGGTGGGAAATTGAACAGAGGCGGACAAAGACCAGGTCAAGGGTGTTGCCATCCTTGTGTGTCTCAGAGGTTGAAAGCTGTGAGAGGCCTAGAGAAGTGGTTAGTGATAGAAGCTGAGATGCAGATGTGGAAGTAGGACTGTTAATGGGGATGTTGAAGTCTCCAAGGATAAGGGTTGGTAGTTCTGAGGACATGAAGTGCGGCAGCCAGGCTGAGAAGTGGTCAAGGAACTGGGTGGATGAGCCTGGGGGCCGATATATGACCGCTATTCTGAGGGAGAGGGGATGGAAGAGCCTGATGGTGTGGACCTCAAAAGAAGGGAATGAGAGTGATGGAATTGGGGGGATGACCTGGAAAGTGCATTGTGGGGACAGGAGTATGCCAACTCCACCACCATGTCTGTTTGTGGGTCTCGGGAATGGGAGAACTGTAAGCCACCATAGGAAATGGCAGCAGGGGAGACCGTGTCAGAATCCTGAATCCAGGTTTCAGTGAGGGCCAACAGATGAAGAGAGTTGTTCAGAAAGTAGTTGTGCAGGAAAGATAGTTTATTGCATGCAGACCTTGGATTCCAGAGGGCACAGTTGAAAGAAGGAGATGAGGGAGTGCAAGTAATATTAACAAGATTATTATGGTTTCGAAATGAGGTAGGGTAGGGATTGAGGTTGGGGGATGGACCAGGGTTGGGGGAGATGTCCCCTGAAATCAGTAGGAGTAGGAAGATAAAGAGCAGGTAGTTGTTGGATTTATAAATAGTTTTTTTCTGAGATATGTTTGGGCAAAATGGGCTGAGTTTTCTTAGGAAGGTGAGGAGTGCATGGGAACTGTACATGGGAGAGGGAAGTATGGAGGGGCTGATGTATATGAGTCGTGATGGAGGGGGGATGGGGCAGTGAATGTGGATGGCAAGGGAACACAGGAGGATAGAGATAGAGAACATAATTTAAAAGAAAGCAAAGTGTGGGTTACCTGATTCCTGCCCTGATTAACTGCCATGGATAACTGCCTTTTACTCGATGCTTGTCTTTCGTGATGCTTTGCTTTCTGTGATGCGTGCGCCCCCCTTACTGCGTGCGCCCCTTAGACTACTCCTAAATATATAGTCCACACTACAGGGTCAGGAAAGTGGGATTGTGGGGCTGTTTTGGGATAATTTGCCAGCTGGGGCCAGCACACCAGGGGGTGGTTAGATCATCAAAGGCTACCTGGCAACATCTATATGCTTTAGCACCTTCCACCTGATAGGATCTAGAGAGGCCCCAGTCACCGGGATATAAAGCAGTAAGTATTTTAAACACAGTGCAAAAATGAATTATTCCAAAGCCTTATTAACAGGCACATTAAACTATGTTGCAAGATGGTAAAGCAGTGCTTGGCAGCAAGTAGAGGTATGGAGTGCACACCATTAATATATAGTGCAGCATTCAACACAGATAGCAGAGGTGGGGATTCTATTCAGCTGTTTGCTTCCACTGAATGCAGTTCATACCATTAATATATAGTGCAGCATTCAACACAGATAGCAGAGGTGGGGATTCTATTCAGCTGTTTGCTTCCACTGAATGCAGTTCATACCATTAATATATAGTGCAGCATTCAACACAGATAGCAGAGGTGGGGATTCTATTCAGCTGTTTGCTTCCACTGAATGCAGTTCATACCATTAATATATAGTGCAGCATTCAACACAGATAGCAGAGGTGGGGATTCTATTCAGCTGTTTGCTTCCACTGAATGCAGTTCATACCATTAATATATAGTGCAGCATTCAACACAGATAGCAGAGGTGGGGATTCTATTCAGCTGTTTGCTTCCACTGAATGCAGTTCATACCATTAATATATAGTGCAGCATTCAACACAGATAGCAGAGGTGGGGATTCTATTCAGCTGTTTGCTTCCACTGAATGCAGTTCATACCATTAATATATAGTGCAGCATACAACACAGATAGCAGAGGTGGGGATTCTATTCAGCTGTTTGCTTCCACTGAATGCAGTTCATACCATTAATATATAGTGCAGCATACAACACAGATAGCAGAGGTGGGGATTCTATTCAGCTGTTTGCTTCCACTGAATGCAGTTCATACCATTAATATATAGTGCAGCATTCAACACAGATAGCAGAGGTGGGGATTCTATTCAGCTGTTTGCTTCCACTGAATGCAGTTCATACCATTAATATATAGTGCAGCATACAACACAGATAGCAGAGGTGGGGATTCTATTCAGCTGTTTGCTTCCACTGAATGCAGTTCATACCATTAAATATATAGTGCAGCCATACAACACAGATAGCAGAGGTGGGGATTCTATTCAGCTGTTTGCTTCCACTGAATGCAGTTCATACCTGTGTGAAGAGAGAGATGAATATTAATTCCTCGCCATGGATAACTGCCTTTTACTCGATGCTTGTCTTTCGTGATGCTTTGCTTTCTGTGATGCGTGCGCCCCCTTATATCCTTTGTTGGCAATGACAGAGGTCAAATGTTTTCTGTAAGTCTTCACAAGGTTGCCACACACTGTTGGTGGTATGTTGGCCCATTCCTCCATGCAGAGCTCCTCTAGAGCAGTGATGTTTTGGGCCGGTCGCTGGGCAACACGGACTTTCAAATCCCTCCAAAGGATTTCTATGGGGTTGAGATCTGGAGACTGGCTAGGCCATTCCAGGACCTTCATTTGCTTCTTACAAAGCCACTCCTTCATTGCCCTGGGGGTGTGCTTGGGATCATTATCATGCTGAAAGACCCATCCACATTTCATCTTCAATGCCCTTGCTGATGGAAGGAGGTTTGCACTCAAAATCTCACGATACATGCCCCTTTCATTCTTTCATGTACACGGATCAGTCGTCCTGGTCCCTTTGCATGAAAACAGCCCCAAAGCATCAAAGCATGATGTTGCCACCACCATGCCCCACAGTAGGCATGTTGTTCTTTGGATGCAACTCAGCATTCTATCTCCTCCAAACACGTCAAATTTTGTTTCTATCAAACAGTTCTACTTTGGTTTCATCAGACCACATGATATTCTCCCAATACTCTTCTGGATAATCCTAATGATCTCTAGCAAACTTCAGTCGGGCATGGACATGTACTGGCTTAGGCAGGGGGACACGTCTGGCACTGCAGGATCTGAGACCCTGGCGGCATAGTGTGTTACTGATGCTAGCCTTTGTTACGGTGGTCCCAGCTCTATGCAGGTCATTCACTAGGTCTCCCTGTGTGGTTCTGGGATTTTTGCTCACCGTTCTTGTGATCATTTTGACCCCATGGGGTGAGATCCTGTGTGGAGCCCCAGATCGAGGGAAATTATCAGTGGTCTTGTATGACTTCCATTTTCTTATCATTGCTCCCACAGTTGTTTTCATCACATCAAGCTGCTTGCCTATTGCAGATTCAGTCTTCCAACCCTGGTGCAGGGCTACAATTTTGTTTCTAGTGTCCTTCGACAGCTCTTTGGTCTTCATCATAGTTGAGTTTGGAGCGTGACTGTTTGAGGTTGTGGACAGGTGTCTTTTATACTGATAAGTTCAAACAGGTGTCATTACTACAGGTAATGAGGACAGAGGAGCCTCTTAAAGAAGTTACAGGTCTGTGAGAGCCAGAAATCTTGCATGTTTTCAGGTGACCAAATACTTATTTTCCACCATAATTTGCAGAATAAATCTTGCCAAATCAGACAAGGTGATTTTCTGGATTTGTTTTCTCATTTTGACTCTCACAGTTGTGGTCTACCTATGATGTCAATTACAGGCCTCTCTCATCTTTTTAAGTGGGAGAACTTGCACAGTTGGTGTCCAACTAAATACTTTTTTCCCCACTGTAGATAATAGATAGATGATAAATAAATAAATAGATGATAGATAATAGATAGATAGACAGATAGATCATAGATAGATGATAGATAGATAGATAATGGATATAGATTATAGATAGATAGATGGATAGATAGATAGATAGATAGATAGATAGATAGATAGATAGATAGATAGATAGATAGATAGATAGATAGATAGATAGATAGATATGGGATACATTAACAGCTAGTCCTTTATATGCTGTCGGACATGACATGGCTCACTTGTCTACAGTAAAGGTACTGCCACACTAAGCTATCCCGCTAGCGATCTCGTTAGCGTTGCATACTAATGAGATCGCTAGCGGGATTGTTTCTATATCGCTAAATGCTGCCGCATTTAGCGATATAGTTAACGACGCTATCGCCGTTAGCGATCTTCTTAACGACTTTAGCGGTACAAAAGTACCGCTAAATCGCTAAGAAAAGGTGCCACACAGCGATTAGATACTTACCCAGCGGGAGCGCCAGCGATGAAATAGGGTCCGGAACGATTCCAGCGACGAGCGAGATCACAGCAGGAAGCTCGTCGCTGGAAGCTGCCGCACTGAACAATATCGCTAACGGGATCGCTAAATAGTGACGTTTTTTAGCAATCCCGTTAGCGATATTGTTTAGTGTGGCATACCCTTAACTGTAAAGAACCCTTTGCTATATTGATTAAACCACCTGTGCTCTGCAGTTAAGGAAAATATATTCAATATAGAAAACTAGAATGAGAAAACAAAGATAATATCTGATTGTAGAGCTCTATATGCACTCATATTATATGGTTGGCCTTGTGTGGGAAATGTTTGTAGCACAAGCTAGCCCAACTAGGGGAACCCCACTATCCATATGCCAAAATAGGGACAATCCCGTTTATTGTGCCAAGCAATTTGTTGATGTTCTATATTATTAGTACTTAAGTATTAATATTCAAGTACCAGAATGTAACAGTACACAATAAAATGCTCAAAAGCTTTCTACAAATCGGGAACTGGCACATATACAATTCTTGGATGAATTTCCAGTTATATAGATGGCAGTGATCATGTAGGTACAATAGAAAAAGGCCTCGTTGTGTCTCTGATATGGTTAAAACTGTTACAGGTTGACAACTATATAATCAGATTTTGGTTCAATTAGGCTAAAAAAAATCTAGTAGCCTCCAGAATACAAAAATAGTTAATAAAAAGAACAAATATTGACAGGTCCTTAGACAATAGTGTTTGTTCTGTCAACAGTTGTGCGGCACATGTTTGTAAGACACTTACAGCACGCTGTATGCAAACACCAAGAGAGGAAGTAGTGGCTGAAGGCATTGATCTCAACCAGAGACCTGACAATTCGGCCAATCTTCTGAATGTTACAGTAGCTGCATCAGGTGATCTACATAGAGTTAAACAAGAAACTTTTTTTTTTAGCATTTGCAGGAAATATGCCCAAATTCCAAACATAAACAAACATAGGCGGCAGTCTCCGAACCACGTTTAGAAGTAAAATGGCAGCAGCATTAAAGTAGAAGGTCTGGTGGCCTTGTGGTTAGACCAGTTGCCTGTGAAGTGGGAGATTCTGAGTTGCGTTACACCGCAGACAAAGTCGTTTCAGATTTTTGAACCCCGTCTGGTCTTTCAAACATTCTCAAAGTATTTGTTGGAATACCCATTCCCTCTTCTGGTAAAAAAAATTATCTGTGTTTGTGTGTTGTGATTAACGTTTTAGGGTAAAGGCAAAAAGTATGTCAGATAAGGACATTCTCACATTTATTTTAATCATCTGTTTGTTAGTAATATGTCAATTGCAATGGTCAGTCCAGTGCTTTCCTCTCTCGCCAGCTTGCTGAATTTTTCTATGAAATATCACAGTCAATGTGTCATATTTCAAATATGAATAACTGTTATGTAATACAGCAATTTCGACAAGCACAAAGACAGTAGACAAAAAACCTGACTGGCACATCCAGACTAATCTGAACTAGGTGCAAACCAAGGGAAGCTACCCCCATGTAAAACATACAAAAAAAATACAAAAAAAGGCTGCACTCAAGCATACTAAAGCATGACAACATGGAATACATGAAATTTAGAATAGCAATATAGCTTTGGAATATAAGGAAAAATTTGAGACGCTTAGTATAAACATTTGGCCAAACATTTTAAAGCCCACCAACCATCGTCAAGGTGGTCTCAATTCTGGTGAGTCCCTGACCTAATGTGAACATACCTCTATTAGGCTGATATCTGAATTTCTGGGTGAATATGCACCTCTGTCAGTAATGCCTGCATATATGGGTACAGTAGGGACCTGGTGTAATTAAAATCACCACCTGGTGGGGGCGGAGTGCTCGGTCAGCAAGCTAACATTCAATAGACAAAAAAACCTGACTGGCACATCCAGACTAATGTGAACTAGGTGCAAACCAAGGGAAGCTACCCCCATGTAAAACATACAAAAAAAAGGCTGCACTCAAGCATACTAAAGCATGACAACATGGAATACATGAAATTTAGAATAGCAATATGGCTTTGGAATATAAGGAAAAATTTGAGACGCTTAGTATAAACATTTGGCCAAACATTTTAAAGCCCACCAACCATCGTCAAAGTGGTCTCAATTCTGGTGAGTCCCTGACCTAATGTGAACATACCTCTATTAGGCTGATATCTGAATTTCTGGGTGAATATGCACCTCTGTCAGTAATGCCTGCATTTATGGGTAAAGTAGGGACCTGGTGTAATTAAAATCACCACCTGGTGGGGGCGGAGTGCTCGGTCAGCAAGCTAACTTTCAATAGACAAAAAAACCTGACTGGCACATCCAGACTAATGTGAACTAGGTGCAAACCAAGGGAAGCTACCCCCGTGTAAAACATACAAAAAAAGGCTGCACTCAAGCATACTAAAGCATGACAACATGGAATACATGAAATTTAGAATAGCAATATAGCTTTGGAATATAAGGAAAAATTTGAGACGCTTAGTATAAACATTTGGCCAAACATTTTAAAGCCCACCAACCATCGTCAAGGTGGTCTCAATTCTGGTGAGTCCCTGACCTAATGTGAACATACCTCTATTAGGCTGATATCTGAATTTCTGGGTGAATATGCACCTCTGTCAGTAATGCTTGCATTTATGGGTAAAGTAGGGACCTGGTGTAATTAAAATCACCACCTGGTGGGGGCGGAGTGCTCGGTCAGGGAGCTAACATTCAATAGACAAAAAAACCTGACTGGCACATCCAGACTAATGTGAACTAGGTGCAAACCAAGGGAAGCTACCCCCATGTAAAACATACAAAAAAAGGCTGCACTCAAGCATACTAAAGCATGACAACATGGAATACATGAAATTTAGAATAGCAATATAGCTTTGGAATATAAGGAAAAATTTGAGACGCTTAGTATAAACATTTGGCCAAACATTTTAAAGCCCACCAACCATCGTCAAGGTGGTCTCAATTCTGGTGAGTCCCTGACCTAATGTGAACATACCTCTATTAGGCTGATATCTGAATTTCTGGGTGAATATGCACCTCTGTCAGTAATGCCTGCATTTATGGGTAAAGTAGGAACCTGGTGTAATTAAAATCACCACCTGGTGGGGGCGGAGTGCTCGGTCAGCAAGCTAACATTCAATAGACAAAAAAACCTGACTGGCACATCCAGACTAATGTGAACTAGGTGCAAACCAAGGGAAGCTACCCCCATGTAAAACATACAAAAAAAGGCAGCACTCAAGCATACTAAAGCATGACAACATGGAATACATGAAATTTAGAATAGCAATATGGCTTTGGAATATAAGGAAAAATTTGAGATGCTTAGTATAAACATTTGGCCAAACATTTTAAAGCCCACCAACCATCGTCAAGGTGGTCTCAATTCTGGTGAGTCCCTGAACTAATGTGAACATACCTCTATTAGGCTGATATCTGAATTTCTGGGTGAATATGCACCTCTGTCAGTAATGCCTGCATTTATGGGTAAAGTATGGACCTGGTGTAATTAAAATCACCACCTGGTGGGTGCGGAGTGCTCGGTCAGCAAGCTAACATTCAATAGACAAAAAAACCTAACTGGCACATCCAGACTAATGTGAACTAGGTGCAAACCAAGGGAAGCTACCCCCATGTAAAACATACAAAAAAAGGCTGCACTCAAGCATACTAAAGCATGACAACATGGAATACATGAAATTTAGAATAGCAATATGGCTTTGGAATATAAGGAAAAATTTGAGACGCTTAGTATAAACATTTGGCCAAACATTTTAAAGCCCACCAACCATCGTCAAGGTGGTCTCAATTCTGGTGAGTCCCTGACCTAATGTGAACATACCTCTATTAGGCTGATATCTGAATTTCTGGGTGAATATGCACCTCTGTCAGTAATGCCTGCATTTATGGGTAAAGTAGGGACCTGGTGTAATTAAAATCACCACCTGGTGGGGGCGGAGTGCTCGGTCAGCAAGCTAATATTCAATAGACAAGAAACCTGACTGGCACATCCAGACTAATGTGAACTTGGTGCAAACCAAGGGAAGCTACCCCCATGTAAAACATACAAAAAAAGGCTGCACTCAAGCATACTAAAGCATGACAACATGGAATACATGAAATTTAGAATAGCAATATGGCTTTGGAATATAAGGAAAAATTTGAGACGCTTAGTATAAACATTTGGCCAAACATTTTAAAGCCCACCAACCATCGTCAAGGTGGTCTCAATTCTGGTGAGTCCCTGACCTAATGTGAACATACCTCTATTAGGCTGATATCTGAATTTCTGGGTGAATATGCACCTCTGTCAGTAATGCCTGCATTTATGGGTAAAGTAGGGACCTGGTGTAATTAAAATCACCACCTGGTGGGGGCGGAGTGCTCGGTCAGGAAGCTAACATTCAATAGACAAAAAACCTGACTGGCACATCCAGACTAATGTGAACTAGGTGCAAACCAAGGGAAGCTACCCCCATGTAAAACATACAAAAAAAGGCTGCACTCAAGCATACTAAAGCATGACAACATGGAATACATGAAATTTAGAATAGCAATATAGCTTTGGAATATAAGGAAAAATTTGAGACGCTTAGTATAAACATTTGGCCAAACATTTTAAAGCCCACCAACCATCGTCAAGGTGGTCTCAATTCTGGTGAGTCCCTGACCTAATGTGAACATACCTCTATTAGGCTGATATCTGAATTTCTGGGTGAATATGCACCTCTGTCAGTAATGCCTGCATTTATGGGTAAAGTAGGGACCTGGTGTAATTAAAATCACCACCTGGTGGGGGCGGAGTGCTCGGTCAGCAAGCTAACATTCAATAGACAAAAAAACCTGACTGGCACATCCAGACTAATGTGAACTAGGTGCAAACCAAGGGAAGCTACCCCCATGTAAAACATACAAAAAAAGGCAGCACTCAAGCATACTAAAGCATGACAACATGGAATACATGAAATTTAGAATAGCAATATGGCTTTGGAATATAAGGAAAAATTTGAGATGCTTAGTATAAACATTTGGCCAAAAATTTTAAAGCCCACCAACCATCGTCAAGGTGGTCTCAATTCTGGTGAGTCCCTGACCTAATGTGAACATACCTCTATTAGGCTGATATCTGAATTTCTGGGTGAATATGCACCTCTGTCAGTAATGCCTGCATTTATGGGTAAAGTAGGGACCTGGTGTAATTAAAATCACCACCTGGTGGGTGCGGAGTGCTCGGTCAGCAAGCTAACATTCAATAGACAAAAAACCTGACTGGCACATCCAGACTAATGTGAACTAGGTGCAAACCAAGGGAAGCTACCCCCATGTAAAACATACAAAAAAAGGCTGCACTCAAGCATACTAAAGCATGACAACATGGAATACATGAAATTTAGAATAGCAATATGGCTTTGGAATATAAGGAAAAATTTCAGACGCTTAGTATAAACATTTGGCCAAACATTTTAAAGCCCACCAACCATCGTCAAGGTGGTCTCAATTCTGGTGAGTCCCTGACCTAATGTGAACACATACCTCTATTAGGCTGATATCTGAATTTCTGGGTGAATATGCACCTCTGTCAGTAATGCCTGCATTTATGGGTAAAGTAGGGACCTGGTGTAATTAAAATCACCACCTGGTGGGGGTGGAGTGCTCGGTCAGCAAGCTAACATTCAATAGACAAGAAACCTGACTGGCACATCCAGACTAATGTGAACTAGGTGCAAACCAAGGGAAGCTACCCCCATGTAAAACATACAAAAAAAGGCTGCACTCAAGCATACTAAAGCATGACAACATGGAATACATGAAATTTAGAATAGCAATATGGCTTTGGAATATAAGGAAAAATTTGAGACGCTTAGTATAAACATTTGGCCAAACATTTTAAAGCCCACCAACCATTGTCAAGGTGGTCTCAATTCTGGTGAGTCCCTGACCTAATGTGAACATACCTCTATTAGGCTGATATCTGAATTTCTGGGTGAATATGCACCTCTGTCAGTAATGCCTGCATTTATGGGTAAAGTAGGGACCTGGTGTAATTAAAATCACCACCTGGTGGGGGCGGAGTGCTCGGTCAGCAAGCTAATATTCAATAGACAAAAAACCTGACTGGCACATCCAGACTAATGTGAACTAGGTGCAAACTAAGGGAAGCTACCCCCATGTAAAACATACAAAAAAAGGCTGCACTCAAGCATACTAAAGCATGACAACATGGAATACATGAAATTTAGAATAGCAATATGGCTTTGGAATATAAGGAAAAATTTGAGACGCTTAGTATAAACATTTGGCCAAACATTTTAAAGCCCACCAACCCTTGTCAAGGTGGTCTCAATTCTGGGGAGTCCCTGACCTAATGTGAACATACCTCTATTAGGCTGATATCTGAATTTCTGGGTGAATATGCACTATGAATATGTCTATTGAATATTAGCTTGCTGACCAGCACTCCGCCCCCACCAGGTGGTGATTTTAATTACACCAGGTCCCTACTTTACCCATAAATGCAGGCATTACTGACAGAGGTGCATATTCACCCAAAAATTCAGATATCAGCCTAATAGAGGTATGTTCACTTTAGGTCAGGGACTCACCAAAATTGAGACCACCTTGACGATGGTTGGTGGGCTTTAAAATGTTTGGCCAAATGTTTATACTAAGCGTCTCAAATTTTTCCTTATATTCCAAAGCCATATTGCTATTCTAAATTTCATGTATTCCATGTTGTCATGCTTTAGTATGCTTGAGTGCAGCCTTTTTTTTGTATATAAGCACAAAGACAGGTTATAAAAAAAGAACAATTTCGAGGAGTCACTTGAAGAATTGATCAACATCTCTACTTTCTCTCTTGCAGAATATCTTTAAATTAGGTATGATGTAATTTCTAATAAGGAGCATGAAAAGCACACAGGAGTTTTTTGCTTTATTTATTCATAATCTCCTTCCATGTACGTATACTTTTACATGGTGTGAAGTTCCACTTTCAGTTGTTAAAAAAACAAAATTTGACTAATAGACAATGCAACTTACGATCCATGATTCACATGGATCGTAGTAGGGTATGTGCACATGTTGCGGATTTAGATGTGTTTCCGCAGCGTTTGTGGACGCGCGGAAACACATCAGATCCATAGTGTAGTGCACAGCCAATGTAAATCTATGGGAAATGCAGGAAATGCCCATGCTGCGGAAAAAAAGCTCAAATATGCAGCGTTTTATTTTCTGCAGCATGTCAATTCTTTGCTGTGGATGAAACGCTGCAGATCGGGAGGAGGGAAGTGTGTGGGCGGAGTGTGGGTGGTGACTGTGTGCTTGTATAGGGTGTGGGCAGTGACTATGTGCGTGTATGGTGTGTGCCTGTGTCTGCGTGATCTGTGTATGTGCGGGGGTCTGCGTGCCTGTCTGTGTGTGTGTATGTGTGTCTGTGCAGACATCGTCCAATGGGACTACTAGTCCCATTCGGTTAAGCCTGCTACAGTGAGACCATTAGCCAATGATGATACAGCAGTAGTCCCATCATCCGGCTAATGTGTTGAATGTAAAAAAAACACATACACACATACAGACCAAAAGTTTGGACACACCTTCTCATTCAAAGATTTTTCTGTATTTTCATGACAATGAAAATTGTAAATTCACACTGAAGGCATCAAAACTATGAATTAACACATGTGGAATTATACATTACACTTTACAAAAAAGTGTGAAACAACTGAAAATATGTCTTATATTCTGGGATCTTCAAAGTAGCCACCTTTTGCTTTGATTACTGCTTTGCACGTAGAAAAGGTGAACGGATGGACTCTACATGCCTGGTTCCCACTGTGAAGCATGGAGGAGGAGGTGTGATGGTGTGGGGGTGCTTTGCTGGTGACACTGTTGGGGATTTATTCAAAATTGAAGCGGTGAGCGGTCCAGCTCACCCCAAACCATCTCGATTGGGTTCAGGTCTGGTGACTGTGGAGGCCAGCTCATCTGGCGTAGCACCCCAACACTCTCATTCTTGGTCAGATAGCCCTTACACAGCCTGGAGGTGTGTTTGGGGTCATTGTCCTGTTGAAAAATTAATGATGGTCCAACTAAACGCAAACCGGATGCAATAGCATGCCGCTGCAAGATGCTGTGGTAGCCATGCTGGTTCAGTATGCCTTCAATTTTCAATAAATCCCCAACAGTGTCACCAGCAAAGCACCCCCACATCATCACACCACCTCCTCCATGCTTCACGGTGGGAACCAGGCATGTAGAGTCCATCCGTTCACCTTTTCTACGTGCAAAGCAGTAATCAAAGCAAAAGGTGGCTACTTTGAAGAACCTAGAATATAAGACATATTTTCAGTTGTTTCACACTTTTTTGTAAAGTGTATTGTATAATTCCATATGTGTTAATTCATAATTTTGATGCCTTCAGTGTGATTCTACAATTTTCATTGTCATGAAAATACAGAAAAATCATTGAATGAGAAGGTGTGTCCAAACTTTTGGTCTGTACTGTATATAGTACATACTCACCATATACAGCTAATACCCGATGCCCTCGCTCACCTGAAAAAAAATAAAAAAAACAAACAACCCATATACTCCCTGTGTCCGACGTAATCCCATTAATAACAATTGTCCCACGACGATCTCCCATGGAGAGCTGTCACATCAGCAGATGCGACCGCTCTCCAGGGGCTCCGGTGATACAGTGACGGAGATAATTCTCCATACTGCATCATTCCGCCGCCAGCAGGTCACCGGAGTTCACCTGTCATTTGCGGCACTACAGCCGTGAGAATTTTCTCACGGCTGTAGTGCCCTAAAGTGAACTCCGATGATACACTGCGTGAGGGTTATCTCCGGTCAGTGTGTCATCGGAGGTCTATAGAGCAGTCACATTTGCTGATATGACCGCTTTAAAGGGGAGATCGTCGTGGGACACTCGAGAGGGACTGCGTCGGACAGGGAGTATACTGTTGTTTTGTTTTATTTTTTATTTTTTGCAGGTGATCGATGGATTTAGGCGTACAATAAAAATTATGAAAAACCGTGTCGTGTTTTATTTCATTAAAATACTTTATTCTGATGTGTGTGTGTGTGTGTTTTTTAACCCATTCAAACTATAAGATTAATAATGGATAGATGTCTTATTGATGCCTCTCCATTATTAACCAGGCTTAATGTCACCTTACAATAGTAACCCCTTATTACCCCATATGCCACCACTACATGGCAGTGGGAAGAGAGGGGCTAAGTGCCGGAATTGGCACATCGTACAGATGCGCCAATTCTGGGGTGGCTGGGTGATGGTATTTTTAGCCAGGGGGGGGCGCCAATATCCATGGCCCCTTCCTAAGCTATGAATATCAGCCCGCAGCTGTCTGCGTAGCATTTCTGGCTCTAAATTTTAGGGGCACCCCACGTCATTTTTTCTTTGGGGTCCCCCTATTTTAATAGCTAGTAAAGGCCAGCTGCAGGATGATAGTCATAGCCTGGGAAGCTCCATGGGTATTAACCTCTTCCCAGGCTATAAATATTGGCCACGGCCGTTGGCTTTCCCCCTATGGCGCAGAAAATTGCGCGGGAGCCCACGCCATTTTTTTTTCAAATTAAAGATATTGAATGAAGATTTTGTGTGTGTGTGTGTCTTTAACTATTTATGTACCATTTTATCTAGCTATCTATCCCATAGCTATATCTATCTATCTATCTATCTATATCTATCTATCTATCTATCTATCTATCTATCCCATATGTATCTATCTATCCCATATGTATCTATCTATCTATCCATCCATCTATCTATCCAGCTATCTGTTTGTGTAATGGAGTGTGGGTTGGACAAATGTAAAAGAGGAGGTTGGACAAGAAATGACATCACAAACCTTTTTTTTGTTAAATAACATATCTTTATTTTAGCTTACAAAAACACATACAAATATGCATGAAAAAATGCATCAAAACGCATCAAAAACGCACCTGCGTTTTCTGCCAAGACATGCGGATTCTGTGCAGAAAACTCTGCAGGCAAATCTGCAAAGTGTGCACATACCCTTAGAGGCATGCATGTTAATAGCTATGTGTACTTAGCAAACCTACAAACAAGTGAATAATCATGGGAGAATTACACTATAAATACACTGTTATTGATACATATACATATAAAAAGATCCGCATTAAAAATGTGGGATTGACAATTACACAAAAGAAAGTTCTTGACAAACACATCAGGTATGAGTATAATTATGGTACAAATGGTCAGTATTAAATTCTCTAAAAATGTAAAATGGCTGTATGCAAGATATATAACATTAAAAAGGTGAGATATAATAATATAACATACTATATAAATATATATGTCCACTAACAGATCACTAATAACATTAATAAATAGTGTAATAGAAATTCAGTGTAAAATATACGAGTAGAAACATACCATCCGTAAAAAGAGAGATACTGCCAAGACGATCAGGACCCTAGGACTCCGACGTATGCTTCGCCTTAGCTTTCTCAAGGAGTATTGGCTATGTCTACTTAGCAACAACATTATTTCTTGTCCTAACAAATCTGAAATGAACAACTAAGCAACTTCTGTGAATGGCATTGGTTAGAAATGTGTTATCATTTTGTGATTGCAGCTACCATGCAGACGTATGCATCTTCATGGTAGCAGACTACAATGTAAGCATGTGCTGTCTGATCCTATAAGCATACTGTCCCCTGCTCACAGTGGGTGGACAGGTAAAAGAGTAAGGTGGAGACTAAACAGGGGTTATTTTGTGGTCTGTGACCATAGGTCTGAATAAAGACCAAATATAATAGGAAATTTTGTAGTTAGCATTACTGGCAAATAGTGTTGAGCGATACGATACTGCAAATATCGGATATCGGCCGATATTAGCTGTATCGGCCTTTCGATTCCGAATACCGATATTTTCGTCATATCGAATACCGGAATCGGATTTGTCACTGTCACTGTCTGTGTCCGTCGGTCGGGTCTGTCACTGTCAGTGTCCGTCGGTCGAGTCTGTCAGGAGTCAGCGGCACTTACCTGGCAGAAGATCTCCGGCGGTCACGTCCTGGACTGCTTCATGGCCGCCATCATCTTTCCCCGGCGGTCACATGCAGTTTCTCGCGATAACTGCAGTGACTGCTGGGTAATCCTGGCCGTAAAGCAGACAGTCCGATGACGTCACCGCCGGGGAAGCAGGTAATCAGCTGTGCTGCGTCGGGATGTTAGGCTCTGCCTGTCATTGCGATGTAGCAGGGCTGGATCGTCGTGGGACTGTCGTTACTATGGACTGCGTCGGACAGGTGGTATACTGTTGGTTTGTTTTTTTTTCTTTTTTTACAGGAGATCGATGGCGTCGCAGGAATGAGAGTATAATAAAAGAAATGAAAGCTGTGTTGTCTCTTTTATTTCATTATAAGACTTTTTTCTTGCTTTGTCTTTTTTTTATGCATTTAATAACTTTGGGATTAATAATGGATCGGTGTCTTATTGACGCCTCTCCATTATTAACCGGGCTTATTGTCACTGTGCAATCAACGGTGACATTAACCCCTTATTACCCCGCTTGCCACCGCTACAGGGCAAGTGGGAAGAGCCGGGTAAAGTGCCACAATTGGCACATCTTTTGATGCGCCAAATGTGGGGCTTCTGTAGCCTGGTATTATCAGGCTGTTGAGGGCCAAAATCCATGGGCCTTGACAGTCTTTTAATACCAGGCCGCAGCAGTCTGCATTTTACTTGGCTGGTTAACAAAAATAGGGGGACCCCTACGCCGTTTTTTTTTTTCGAGGGGATCCCCTATTTTTGTTAACCAGCCAAGCTAAGCAGACTGCTGTGGCCTGGTATTATCAGGCTTGCAAGGTCCATGGATATTGGATCCTTACCAGCCTGAAAAACCAGGCCTCAGCAGTCTGCTTCATCTGGCTGGTTAACAAAAATAGGGGGGACCCCACGCCAATTTTTTTCGAGGGGATCCCCTATTTTTGTTAATCAGCCAAGATATGCAGACTGCTGTGGCCTGGTATTATCAGGCTGGCAAGGTCCATGGATCTTGGCTCCTTAACAGCCTGAAAATCCAGGCCTCAGCGGTCTGCTTCATCTGGCTGGTTAACAAAAATAGGGGGGACCCCACGCCATTTTTTTTCGAGGGGATCCCCTATTTTTGTTAACCAGTTCACTCTGACGTCACTGATTGTGTCCCTGGCTGACCTGAAGTGAAAGTGGAAAGCAATCAATTAAGCTTTCCACTTCCTCTCCTGTCAGCCAGGAGAGGAACTCATTCATTTGGGGGTTTACTGTGAGGCTGCAGCATTAGCTGCGGTCCCTGCAGTAAACATTAACCCTTTCTGATGGATTACACCGTGGGACCTGACTGTACATCGGATTGGTAAGAATAATTTTGCTTTATTATTTTATTTTTATTACAGGAAATGGTTTTAGCAGGTAAATAAAATATGGTCAAAAACTGTGTGATTATTTCATTAAACTTCTTTTTTATTAAAGTGTGTGTGTGTTTGATTTTTCTTTCATACAATAGGATTAATAATTGATAGTTGTCTGATTGACAGCTCTCAATTGTTAACCTGGCTTAAAGTGACCTTTCAATTGCAAGGTCATTTTAACCCCTTATTAACCCATTCGCCACCGCTACAGGGCAATGGGAATAGACGGGCAAAGTGCCAGAAAGGGCAAATCTAATTAGAGATTTGCCCTTTCTGGGTTGTCTGGGGGCAGATGTTAGTAGCCGGGGGGGGCAAAAATAATGGTCCCTCTCTGGGCTATTATTATCTGCCCCCACTCATGGCTTTGTCTGTCTGGTTGCGAAAATAGGGCGGGAGCCCACGCATTTTTTTTCAGTAATTTTACACCTCATATATATATATACACATGTCATTGAATTTGTGACACATATATATATATTTATATTTATAGTTCATACACTTCTACATAGTATAATAGCCGCTAATTCAATTGCCGGCTTTTGTGAAAATGCAGAACCCGACATGAAATGACACTTGGTTTACATAGAGTTAACCATGTCTTTTCATGTAGTTTGATATCTGATTTGCACAAACAATTACATGAGTGTAAGTGTGCAAAATTTCACACCTGTAGGGGTTAATTAAAGGTGTAAATTCGTAGCAAAAAAGTCCGTTTTTTTTACAACGAATTTACACCTTTAATTAACCCCTACAGGTGTGAAATTTTGCACACATAGACTGATGTAATTGTTTGTGCAAATCAGATTGCAAACGACATGAAAAGACATGGTTAACCCTATGTACACCAAGTGTCATTTCATGTCGGGTGCTTCTGTCTTTTCACAGAAGCCGGCTTTACCCGGCAATTGAATCAGAGGATATTTTACTATGTAAAAGTGTATAAACTATACATATATGTATATATATGTCACAATGACATGTATATATATATGTATTCTATGTGTGTATATTTAGTGTTTACAAGGAAATAAAGGTTTTTTTTAGTTGCGATATTTTGTTCCCATAGACTTACATTGGACTTCCGGTATCGAAATCGGATATCGACGATATTTAGTGATATCGGCGATACCATTTCGATACGATATTTTTAGATATCGAGCACTATCGCTCAACACTACTGGCAAATATACACATTTTTCATTTTATACGCATTGGGACAATTCTAATATTTGAAGTGATCAGAAATAATTATTATTCAAATTATCCAAATATAAGTGTGATCAAGGCTTGGTCCTCGTCATGTGAGCACAATACCATAACACCAATTTAGTTTAACTCATGAATGTTGTAAGGTTTTTGTACTGACAAGAGGAACATTGAAATAGGAGACGTTTGGACAAGTTGTCTTGGTTTTTTGTTATCCTGTCACTTTATTTCTAGCATGAGGAGTCCATTTATTGACAATTATGCCCTCCTACAAATGTTACAGGTATAATGTTTCCCAAACATAGAACCTTTTCCCTAAACAAGAGACTATTTGTCTATGAGAATTCTGTTCAACAATCATCCATTTTACCTTATAGATAAAATGTAGTACAAGTAACGTTAAAACATTTCCTATAATTTACTAATATATATTTTTTAGAAGATGTTTGAAATAATTAGTGCATAAATTTACTGATCTGTCAAAACAGCCATGTACATTAGATTTAAGGGGCTGGTCAACAAAAGACATTTTTCACCATCACAAATCCACAGGACAGGTGACATGTATAGTCTTTCAGGGGCACTCTTCTGTTACCCTAACCTATTTAAGAAACCATACAACACTTGTCTTTCTCCATTATTAGCAGAGACACTGAATGGAGTTTTAGTGTATTAATCACTACAGCGTCATTCAAATGGAGTACAAGGGACCCCTGTTCCCATGATTGGTGGGGTCCTAACAGGTGATACATTAATCACTAAACTTGTGGATTTGTTATGAATGTTGTTTATGGGCCTACACTTTAAGGTCAGCCAAACCAGTCAATTTCAAAGGAACTGGCTGACTGTCTATTTTGTATAGGGGTGACCTGTCTTTACCCAAAAGAAAGACTAGGCTGTTGAATTTTAACATACCAGATGCTTCTGTTCTCAAAACAGTATATCAGTAATAAATCGGCACTTATCCAAGCCACAGGTTTGGTAGAGACCCTTATACCCTTTTTACTCTTATATATTTATTATATTACTAAACATCACTTATATTAAAGTCCATGACCAAGGCCCTGTAAACCAGAAGACCTACTATGTTCAGTCAGAATCTTGGTAATGACTATTGGCCATATGTAGAGAGTATGTAGGGTTAGTTTACAAATCTATGATGTATTTCCATGTGACCTGATCCTCATTTCACACATTTAGAAAGTACACTTAAAAAAAATCTTAAAAAATAAATAATCTGAACTATCTAGGCCCTTGTTGCTCTACACCTGGGACCATTTGTACACCTATTCACATGCATGGAAAGTCCTACCCTGGGGGCTATTGTTTCTCTACATTCATCAGACACATAACAAAAGGTTACATTAGGAAGCTTGCTCCTGCAAATTAGTGAGTATCCCACCCATGACATTCCAGCATTAACCGAATTTCAGTATGACTTCATGTTATGCCTTAAGGAGAGGTGTCAAGTAGTTAATTGTGATTAGAAGTCATTGTATTAACTGATGGGAGGTTCTGGAATACTGATTGCCATCATGGATACTTTAGACAGGATGGACTCTACCCAGGGGAGCACAAGGCATTCCTGGGATGACTAGACTAAGCTGAAAAAGGTTGGAACAAGGTCACTTGGTTCAGAAAACAACCTCTGGAGGCAAATTAAGAGATGTCCAAAAAAGCCAGTTCTAGACCTGTTAAACATCAGTCTATGGTCAGTCACTATGTGCAATAATGTTGTGCTTGACTAAACTTGATATGATGGTAACCGATAGTCTGGTGGAATATAATAGAAGAAGCTTTGAAGATTGCATGCAAGCTATAATCTAAAGCCGCAAAAGCAGGAAATATTCAGGTATAATTTAGTAGTTTTACAGACTCTACAAATGCTTCAAGGTTGTTAAAGTATTTGCCCAATCTGGGCTCCCGAGAATTGACTGATCTATAACCTTAATGAGACAACCTCAACCTCTGTAGGACACCTCAAAACTGTTTTGTGACCTAGTAAACCTACAGACAAAAATGCTGGTTCTCATTTGCCCATATATCCTATAGGATGGAAAATGACCCTTAGTTACTTAGTGGTAGTAGAAAAAAACTGTTTGGCTAGTCATGTAATGATCTGTATCATCTTTTTAATGTTTCCTACAAGCCACATGTCGTTATAGATTATCAGCTTGTTAGAAATAGGGACGCGTTATATATACTTTGTGTACTCAGCTGTTCCAATTGTCACCATGTATATGGCACTGAAAGAAGAATTTCCCCCAATACAGTGTCTAGGATCTCTCCATTCACCTATTATGTTAATTGATTGTATTGTTCTTTAGCAGTTCTTTCTCTCCCTAGTAAAATAATGCATTGTTCTTCATCTCTTTTCTCTTTACTTCTTGCAAATTCCCATCACAAGTGAAGAGGGTCAGGTGTCTCTAACCTTTTCTTGGCAAAGACAAGATATTATAGATATTATATAGCCTTAAAAATGTACCGATCCGCAATATCATGGATGCTTAACATTTTATAAAATGGCAATTCTCTTGCCAGTGTGCCATAGAGATAGATCCCTGAATGAATTGGGTCCAAATTAAATTTGTTCACATATTCACTACATGACCACCAAAAAGGATTAGGGTTCTTCAGTTAGTAAAGCATCTGCTGTGACATTGTTAGAAATATTTTTGCCATTTAATTGAAGTAATTCTTCTTGGGTTTGGCAAAACTGATATTCAAGCACTGGTCACCTTTTTTCTCTTTGAAACCATTGAAGAGGAGACAAAATCCTCATCGCCTGCTTGCGTCGTTAGCTGTACCCTTCATAGCAGAACGGTCGTGTGAGAGGATATTTTAGAGGAAACTTTCACTTCGCCCTGTGAGTGCTGTGTTTGTGTTTGTATTGCAGGCACTAAGAGCTAAGTCCTTCAACAAACACTCAGTACCAACAAGGGAAGCAGCTTATGCTCTTTGTTGACTTGCTTTCTTATATACTTTTGCAGTAAAGTTATCGCTTTTTAACGGCAAGTGATTAAGTGGCTCTTTGCCATGGCTCCTCTCCACTGACCCATGTGTTGAAGAGCCGATCCTTTTCATATATACAGTAAACGCCTCTCATGACTTTGCCTTTGGGGTTTTCTTTTTTTACGAATTGTCTTGTTTTTACAAGGAAAGCACTCGGAGCTCCTATAAATGCTTAACTCAACTGCATGATGTTCTTTTTCAACCGCAATAATCTAATGGTCAAACCATTTGGCTGATATGGACAAACCAATATAGTGATGTCTTTAGAATTGATTAATAACACAAATAGATCAGTTTTGACATTTAAAGGGTCTAAAATGAAAGTCGGTCAGGTATGCGGTATGCATAGTCCTGAGCAGAACACGTCTAGTGGGTACAGCCGCTCTCAGTACACTTGTATTGATGGGGGCCTCTCTCGCTAGACGAGTTCTGCCCCGGAGTAGGCATATCCCATACCTGACCACCGTTCCCGGGGAGAGAATGGTGAATCTTCACAGCGCACAGTGTGTGCGCTGGGAGGATTCAAGAATGACTACAGACTACTCATTTTAGGCCGAACAACCATCATTCTCTGAGACCCAGCTAAGATTCGCTCACAGGCAGTAGTAGCAATGGCAGCATTGCTCGGAGATTGTTTCACTATCTTAGGCTTCTCTTCTACTTAAACTTACTTTTACCTTGTGGTTTTCATTGTCTTTTCTTTCTTTTATACATAGATTTCCCATTCTTAGGCCACGTCTACACAACGGCTTGTGGCAGTGTGATATTAGGCCGCATTTTTATGCTGCTCAAATTACAAATAATAATAGTGAATGGAGATTCACAAAAATCCAGCAGGTGTCACATCATGGTAACTTGTGGGGGAAAAAGTGATCTCTTCACTGGGACGCACAGACACAAGTCACAGTGTACAGTAGCCTTAGGTGACACATTTTGCATTTATAAGGGTTGTCCAGTTTCACCAATCTCCTGTCCACAGACTCAGATCTAAAAAACAAACTGAGATTTACTTTCCTTCCCAGAGCAGTGCTGAGTCTTAACAACTTCCCCGATATCTATTGTTTGACTGATGCTGCAGCCAATCACCGATCTCAGCAGTGTTACTTTTTATAATTCTATGACATCTTCTCCCACACGCTCCTGGTCTGCCTTGTGTGGTCCATTTTTAATATCATCATATTACAATAATCACGCCCCTGGAAGAAGCCAGACGAAATGCGCGTCAGGGTGGAGGAACATAGTGCCTGACATAAAGCTGCAGTGGCAGATTCATCCTATAAGGTATTACTAGCCACATGCAAATTTGACTTTACTGCGCTCTGCACCTACATGGTAGTTTGAACCTTAGCAGTCAAAAATAATGGTGATCACCGAGAGCTGCTACAGTGCCATCTTGGAGGAGGAAAACATTTTTCTTGTTTAGCAAGATAGCACCGCCACCACCTGCGCAATAGCAGCTATCGGATCACCTCTGTATACACCGACAGCTGCTACTGAGCAGGCGCTTCGGGGCCATTTTAAAATTGATTTTTTTTTCTTTTTTTCTTTATGATAACCTCAAGCACATTTATTAACAACACATTAAACATTTGATTATGGCTGGCGCCGCCTGCAGAAGGTTTTTTTTGCAGTATGTACATATATTCATTATGTAAATTAAGGGCAGGTCAATGAGGGATCAGTGACTTGTCAGCAGTCTGCATTACGAATACCTAATTAGATCCCCACATGAAGACCCCCCCATAGGCCGCCCAGGAGCACGAGCATATCATTAACTCAAAATTGAAAATAAAGATTAAGCAACAATTACAAGACGGATTTCATCAACCAAGGTATCATTTTAAACAGTATAACAGCACCAACCTGACACTGTCTGTAGGTTACTGTGCACAATCCTGCTGACAGGTTTTCTTTAATGAAGGAAGTACACAAATACATGCAGAAGTCATCTGATGAGTCATTTATTTTCAAAATTTTGTTTTTACGTAACATCATTAACTCAAGGTATTTATACTGACTTTAATTTACTGATAGCATGTGAAAGAGTAAGGGCCGTTGCTTCTCAATATAAACAAGTCTGTATTTGGTCAGCTAGCCATTTTCCTGTAAGTTCATTTGGCTTTCTTCTTGTTTTTTATTTGTATATTTTTGGGGTCTGTAGATCTATAAACAACCTGGAATGGAGCTCATTCATCAGACTTGGAGGTTATGACATGTGAGTTTCCACAGCTCATTGAGAAAACGTCGCTCTCAACGTTCAGCCTTTGAACAAGCAGGAAGCACCATGTTCTTTTTTTACAATTATGTATCAAACATGAAGTTCATGTCCACCACTGAAACCAGGAAAGAAGCATGCAACAGATGGTAAATAGGCCTTGTAAACCACACATCAAAGACAGTGATTGATATTTTCTTCATGTCAGTTTATTTTCCAGGTTTAAGGAGAATATGTAAAATCAAATAGTTTAAGTTCTTCTATTAGATATGATTGTTTTATACTATCAAATTCAGAAATTATAAATTTCGCATTATTTTATCTACCGGTACTTGCCCACTAACTAGAACAATATCAGACTTAACTTAGAAAGTAAAACCCTACTGAGCCCTGACATCACCTGATTCATGTGTTAAGATTCACCAACCATCTGGTGGTAGAAGGCTTTATTAAGGTTGGTGTCCCAAAGGGCTTAGGAAAGAATCCCTCAGAAAAGTCTAAAAATCCCTAGTCAATGTGTTGTAAACACCTAGATAAGTAATTGTATGGCACGCCCCAATTCTAGGAGGAAACCTTCTATTATAAACTCTTAAATCCTTGTGTCAACTTATTAGGAAGGTGTGAACAACTGGTGCAATTCTGCCTTTCTCCTAAGATGTGCAGGAAGCATCTGTTTCATAACGGAATGGTAATTTGACGGTAACTGATCTCAGACAGATAATAGTGGTTTAACATAAGTCCTGCATCCACTTCTTCTCAGCTTGTGGACAGTTCAGAATGTAATGATTTTATACTGTAATCCTCTCCGGATATCGACTAAATATTATAAGAGCTTTGCACGAGGTCTAGCTCACCAGTGACTGGAAATGGAACTTTGGTACATTTGGAATTTTGCACATTTTTCTTTGGTTGTACTGCAATAGAAATCAATGCAACTACTAGAAGAACATTGAGCTGATATTTAAATTGTTTTCTAATGAAGTATGACTCTCAGGCTATATTGTACAAGGCAGATGTGAAAAAGCGCTGTGTTTTCGAACGTACTCCAACGTTCTTTGTCAAAGCTTTGTCCCAGGAAAAGAACAAGCAACAAATTCCCCTTGTAAAATATGCCAGAGAACCTCCTCTGCCCTTTTGCTCTCCTAGGTGTGAGGAGAAAGTATGCATATCATTGGGAAGGCTTTGTTTGTATACAGCTAAATGTCATTTGTAGACAGTACAGTATATTAGATTTCAGTGCAACATCTTGATACTGCACATAGCATTAGTTACTGTAATTTATTTATTTGTGTTTTTTATTGCTGCATTTAGACACTGTGGTCTTATATTGTGGCTTTCATAGGCACTGTAATACCAAAAACAGCAATGAAATGGTTTCTTTCCACCTTAAAAAAAAATAATTAAAATTAATTAGTACATGATATGGGTCTCAAAATGGTTGTATTAAAAGTATGAAATTCCTGAGGGTTTGAAAGGACCACTCCAGTGACAATTTTTATTTATACCTTTGGCAGTAATGGTGTGAGCATGTGTAATGAGGGCACTAATATCCTCACCAGCCTCTACCTTGTACACTACACCCCAGTTCATTTCGGTATCACATGACCAATATTTAACCGGCCGTGTCATACCGTGTCTGCTGTGAGGTTTGGAGGTTACTTCTTCAATGCAAGTGTAGGAGACTCAGAATGAGGTTCTGTAGCCTCATTCAGCATCTCACAGACTTGCATTGAGAAAATGTTCAAGTGACCACCGATCCACACAGAAGACATCGAGTGCTTCGGCAAGTGACAAATGTGGTCTTGTGACTCCGGAGTGGACCAGAGCGCCACTGAAAATGGAAAAAAAATGGCAACCAGTCAGTATGTTACTGCACTCATTACTCATACACACCTGATGGCCACCAAAGGGAAAAACATAAAATGTCACCGAAGTGGTCCTTTAACATCAAAATAGGCTCGTTAAGGGGTTAATATGTGACCATAATAAAGCCGGCCTTAGAAAACAGTATGATATAGGCTTTACTAGAAAAATATAATAAAATTAGAGTTACTCGCCTTCCCCAGCTCCAACACTGGCTTTCCGCAGCTACTCTAGGTTATTGTTTTACAGGCTGCAATGGTGATGTAATGACTATAGTGCACGTGACCGCTGCAGCTAATCAATGGACTCTGTTTATGTAGACATTGTGAGCTTCGCTGTAGTGATCACATGCATTTTAGTTGTGGACACCAGGGCAGCCTGTAAGCAGTCACCAGGAGCAGGGGTGGAGGGCCAGAGTTGGTGCAGGAGAAGGTCAGTCATGCTGATTTTAATACTTTTTGCTTGTGTACGCCGATAGGCGGAAGATTCTTACAAACAGAAAAAGAAACTTGAATGGTATAAGTAATGGCTATTTTGAGGTGGTGCTCTAATGTAATCGATGTTGTATTGCTCAGATTTCATATTATAATGTCAGTATGTATGGTCAGCGGAGTCGTAGTCTGTTGTTAAGAAGCAACTGGGAGTTTGTGATCTGTTCCAAAGATCATTCATTAAATGTCCTTGAGATCTCAGCTTGGCAAAATTTACTATTGCGCATTTGCTCTTCACCTATAACCATTGATACTATAATGCTTTTGGTTCATTTCAATATGGGCCGACTTGAACTTTTGGGGGGTTCACAGGAGGGCGAGTAATGGTAAAGGCTGCTACTTGGCTGAACTTCTACAGCTATCAGTCTCCAAAATTTGGTGCATATGACCTATGCCCCGATAAAAAGAACAGATGAAACATGTATAATATTCATCACTTTATTGATAACAAATTCAAAAATATCTCAGTAACGTACAAAATATTTTTATCAAAAAAAGGTGCAAGATAAAAAAAGGGACAATATCTGCATCCTAAGTAGTGTGTACAGCTGTTTGAAAATGGACTAATAACCACCCCATATCAAAGGCAGTGCAGATAAAACGACAATTAATGTCTGACTAATGCCTCAATAGTTAAATATGTCACAAATTTGCCTCATGGTGTTCAGTTAAATAACAGTGATACAAGTCATATTCAATCACCAAAGTTTTATATATTTAAACCAAACAAAGAGACACTAGTATTACTACATGGGGATAGCCGAAGCCATTACCTGTATCACAGCAATGAAGATGGAATGGTTGGAGCTTCTGTCCCTCGGCCATACAGGTAATGGCTTCGGCTATCCCCATGTAGTAATACTAGTGTCTCTTTGTTTGGTTTAAATATATAAAACTTTGGTGATTGAATATCACTTGTATCACTGTTATTTAACTGAACACCATGAGGCAAATTTGTGACATATTTAACTATTGAGGCATTAGTCAGACATTAATTGTCGTTTTATCTGCACTGCCTTTGATATGGGGTGGTTATTAGTCCATTTTCAAACAGCTGTACACACTACTTAGGATGCAGATATTGTCCCCTTTTTTATCTTGCACCTTTTTTTGATAAAAATATTTTGTACGTTACTGAGATATTTTTGAATTTGTTATCAATAAAGTGATGAATATTATACATGTTTCATCTGTTCTTTTTATCGGGGCATAGGTCATATGCACCGAATTTTGGAGGTTAATAAATATGATTGAGAGCAGACACTTTTTTCACAATGATAGGCGAATTTTGGGTATATTAGCTATCAGAGTCTGTCTGCTATGGGAATAACGTATCAAAATCTACACTAATGCATGTAATCTCCCAAAAATGTACACATAGGAATGTGTTCCCTTATCATAGAGAATGCTCACAAGAAGGTACATATAGGCAAATACATAACCTGCCCTGTTTTCCTCTGCCTTTCCTTTGCCTTCTTGGACCACCCTGAATACTCACTGGCTCTGTGCCCCTTTACTCTACAGGATCAAATTCCTTACAGACTCCCTGAACCATACACAATCTGCTTTCAGGCAGATGTCTATCCTGCAGAGATTAGTAGCTCAGGAGAGCTCTGAGGAGGGGCCGCAGAAGAAAAAAAAGAGAGGGAGGGGGGCTACCTTCCACATTTCTAGGAAAGTTCACAAGGAAGTCTGTGTTTTGACAGGGAAAGGGACAGTAAATTAGAACCATCAGAAAAGTATGCAATGTCATTAATACTGATGGGCACTCAGGAGGTACCAATTAAGTGCCGCTAATAAATACAATAGTAGGACAGTTTAGTCTACAGGAACATAATGGTTTGCTTAGCAAGTCTCGAAAATGCTTTAAAGGGAACATGTCAGGATCATTTTACTACTGAAGCCGGTGGTATAGCTGTATCAAAATGATACCTGTTATGTAGTAATCCAGTGTGCCAGTGCTGAGAAGTCAAAGCTTTATTATTCAAAGCGCTTAGTGGGTGTTTCATTATTGTGCAGCTCACTCAACACCCTCCCACTGCACTACCGGGCTTATTTGCATGTAATTCTAAGCTTGATTTTTCAGCACTAGCACATTGGATTACTACAAAACAGGATTATTTTTCTGCTTGTACTACGACCTCATCAGAAGTAAATCCACCTTTACAGGTTCTCATTCAATAATAACCCATTGTGTAAATCAGGTTTTTGTGCTACATCTATTTTTTTTCCATATTGCTCTGTTTATTAACCCCTTCACAACCCCCCTTCTCTGGGTAATTTTTCCTTTTTTAAATTTTTTTGTTTTGTTTTTTGTTCCCCTTCTTCTCAAGGCCAGAACTTGTGTTTTTTTGACCATATAATGCACTGGAAAATGGGAAAAAATTCCAAGTTCAGTGAAATTGCAAAAAAAGTGCAATTCCACTAATAAATAAATGGTGCTATAATAATAAATAATCATAATAAGTGCGGTTTTTTTTACCATGTTCACTAAATGTTTCATCTGATCTGCCATTATAATTCTCCAAGTAATTATGAGTTTGCAGATACCAAACATGTATAGGTTCTTTTTTATTTAATTGGTGACAAAAAATGTCAAGTTTATTTTAAAAAAAAGCCATTTTCCGAGACCCGTAGCATCTCCATTTCTCAGAATATGAATGAGGACTTATTTCTTGCACACCAAGCTGACAATTTTATCTTTACTATTTTGAGGTAGATACGATCTTTTGATCACATATTATTACATTTTATGCAATGTTGAGGCAACAACGAAAAAATCTTAACTCTGGCATTTTGATTATTTTTCTTGTTATGCCACTTACCGATTGGATTAATTCTTTTTATATTTTGATAAGACGTTTCTTAATGCAGAGATACCAAATTCTTTTATTGTTTTATTTTGAATGAAGGCAAAGGGGGGTGATTTGAATTTTTATATTTTTTTTAAAACTTTTTTTTTTACACTTTTACTTGCTTTTATAGTTTCTTTAGGAGACTTGAAGCTGCAATCTTCAGCCCTGCTATGAGTAGCAGAATTTATCATCTGCTATGAATGCCGGCCATAGGGTGCTGCTCATAGCATATCGGCAATGACCACCACAAGGGTCTCCTGCAGACCCCAAGTTGTCATGCCAGCCCATCAGCACTCTGTGAACATCTGACAGGGGCCGATGGGCGGAGATAGTAATGCGCTTCCGGCGCGATCATGTTAAATGCCGCTGTCAGAGATTGACAGCAGCATTTAACATGTTTAATCATATAGGATAAAAAAAAATGTCTGAATGTGCACATGTTTAGAGATGAGCAAACTTGTTCGGAAAACGTTCGCCAATCTCAAAAATTCAGCACGAACGTTACACATTCGGACAGGGCTGCCACTAGGAATTTTGGGGCCCCATACTGGCAAAATTTATGGGGCCCCCCTTTAAGCTCCACCCCAAGTTCCGCCTCCACCCTAGCTCCTCCTCCACCACGCGAACTATCCAAAATCCCTCCGCCTTTTCTTGGAAAAACTCCACTTCTGCACCACGCCCTCACCAATGACACATTAACATCAAATCACATGCATAGCCATCAGCTTTTGTTTTGACCAAAAGATTTTTTTAAGCCACCACCACGACAAGGTATATGGGTGAAATGGTGTGCACTCAAGTCTAGTGTACAGGAGATGCTGGTGAATTGGTCCTAAGCGGCACCAACAAATATAGGAAGAGCAAAATTCACCGCACACTACAATTGATTACTATGCAGAAAAATATTTTTATTTGAAAAATTATCCAATCCAAAAGAAGAAAGTGCCAGTGCCGTAATAATAATATGTACAATATACAGATACCCAACGTTTCGACCCTCCCGGATCTTAATCATAGGGTACTAGAGAAAAATAGAAGAAACATAGTGTGAGGCAATTATATAGTGATTACATATATAACATATATACAGATATGGGCTGGATCATATATAATTGATTGCGAAAAATGTCATGTAGATAATAATCCAGAAAGTAGAATATATCGTTAAAGTACATATGGAGCCTCATTATACAATCTCAACATGGAGATATATAGAGTAACGATTTATATAATCATAGTAGAACAAAAGCACAATGATATAAGAAACAAAGAAGTAGCGCATTTCTACCTTGTAAAATTAGTACAACAGAGATATGGCACATAGTAGAGGCAATAAATTCCTTGTAAATTCCCTTATAGCAGAGCCAGATGCTGCAGATAATATCAAAATTATTAAATATAGGGAAATAGGGGTCACCATCATTGAAATGTCAGAGATTACCTGCTGTGTACAAAGCAGGAGTTAAATGTATCCAGAATAGGGTAAAGTATGTCCTGAGTGGCGTCCTGATAGCCTGTACAGGGCAAATGGAACACAAATTATAGCCCATTACAGTGGCAGATGGAGTGGACTATTTACATGAAAACATACCTTTGGAGGTGGATGAAATGAGAATATAGGCGGCGCACCTGCCCCCTGCCGTGTACAAAAAGTAGGGGTTAAATGTGCCCTGGACGGGGTTAAAACATGTCCTGGATGGCGTCCACAGAGCCTACATGGGGTAAATGTGGCATAAGTTGCAGCCCAGAGTGATGGCAGATGGGGGAACCGCTTTGAATCAAAGACATACCTTAAGAAGCGAATGTACAGGTTTACAGGCGGCGCTCCTGCGCCCTGCCTTGTCTGCTGGGTGACCAGGTGTATGGGAAGGGAGCAAATGGGGGTTTAAATGCGGCGCCGTGTAAAGCCGGACTGGAAGTGCGTCATCCGGACCGGAAGTGACACGGTGCCACATGCAGGCCTCTAGTCTCCTCCCCCTAGATTTTGTCTCCTATACAGATTAGTGTCTCTCATAGTCCTACTTATATTTGCCTTTTCCCACCGAAAACATGGCGGCTGCTACCGCTATCGCGCATGCGCGATTACATCAGATCATGTTGCGCCGTGTCACTTCCTGTCCGGATGACGCACTTCTGGTCCGGCGGTACACGGCATACAAAATACCTCCCATATAATGCTCCATAAAGGTTAATAATGGCCCCATAAGATGCTCCATAGAATAATATGGCCCATATGCTGCTCCATAAAAGTTATGCCCCCATAAGATGCTCCATATATTTTATGTCCCATATGATGCCCCATAGATTTTATACCCCCATATGATGCCCCTTAGATTTTATACCCCCATATGATGCTCCATAGATTTTATGCCCTATATGATGCTCCATAGATTATGCCGCCATATGATGCTCCATAGATTATGCCGCCATATGATGCTCCATAGATGTATATTCCCCATATGATGCTCCATAAATTTTCTGCCCCATATGAAGCTCCATAGATTATGCCGCCATATGATGCTCCATAGATGTATATTCCCCCATATGATGCTCCATAGATTTTATGCCCCCATATGAAGCTCCATAGATTATGCCGTCATATGATGCTCCATAGATTATGCCGCCATATGATGCTCCATAGATTATGCCGCCATATAATGCCCCATAGATTATGCTGCCATATGATGCCCCATAGATTATGCCGCCATATGATGCTCCATAGATTATGCCGCCATATAATGCCCCATAGATTATGCTGCCATATGATGCTCCATAGATTATGCTGCCATATGATGCTCCATAGATTATGCCGCCATATGATGCCCCATAGATTATGCCGCCATATGATGCCCATAGATTATGCCGCCATATGATGCTCCATAGATGAATATTCCCCCATATGATGCTCCATGGATTTTATGCCCCCATATGATGCTCCATAGATTATGCCGCCATATGATGCCCCATAGATTATGCCGCCATATGATGCTCCAAAGATTATGCCGCCATATGATGCCCCATAGATTATGCCCCATATGATGCCCCATAGATTATGCCGCCATATGATGCTCCAAAGATTATGCCCCATATGATGCTCCAAAGATTATGCCGTCATATGATGCCCCATAGATTATGCCGCCATATGATGCTCCAAAGATTATGCCGCCATATGATGCCCCATAGATTATGCCGCCATATGATGCTCCAAAGATTATGCCCCATATGATGCTCCAAAGATTATGCCGCCATATGATGCCCCAAAGATTATGCCACCATATGATGCTCCAAAGATTATGCCGCCATATGATGCCCATAGATTATGCCGCCATATGATGCTCCAAAGATTATGCCCCATATGATGCTCAAAAGATTATGCCGCCATATGATGCCCCATAGATTATGCCGCCATATGATGCTCCAAAGATTATGCCACCAAATGATGCTACAGTAGATTATGCCGCCATATGATGCTCCAAAGATTATGCCGCCATATGATGCTCCAAAGATTATGCCGCCATATGATGCTCCAAAGATTATGCCGCCATATGATGCCCCATAGATTATGCCGCCATATGATGCTCCAAAGATTATGCCGCCATATGATGCTCCAAAGATTATGCCACCAAATGATGCTACAATAGATTATGCCGCCATATGATGCTCCAAAGATTATGCCGCCATATGATGCCCCATAGATTATGCCGCCATATGATGCTCCAAAGATTATGCCGCCATATGATGCTCCATAGATTTTATGCACCCATATGATGAGCAGGCGGGGGGGGGGGCCGCACGCAGCAATCCAACAGGGCCCCAGCCCAGGGCAGGCAGGAGGGGCCCGCAGCATCCAGCAACAGGGTCCCCAGGCCCCCTGTTGCTGGATGCTGCGCCTGCGGGCCCCCCCCCGCCTGCCCTGGGGGGCCTTTTGGTGGATGCTGGGCCCCCCCTTCCTGCCCTGGGCCCTGTTGGTGGTGCGTGGTGGATGCTGGCGCTGCGGCTGTCCTGGCCGGGCCCCCCCTGCGACAGACTACTCACCCTGCTGAGCTCGCCTGCCGCCTGCAACCGGTCCGGTCCGCCGCTCCCAGCCACTTGGCAGTGTGTGTCAGGCACAGCACACCGACGTGACACGCTGCTCGCTCTGCTCCAGAATGAGGAAGTGGAGCAGAGCAGCGTGTGACGTCATGGCTGGACCATGATGCATCAGGGCGGGCTGTAGCTTAAAGCTACAGTGCCTGCCCATTTAATTTGCCAGCCAGGAGGTCAGGACTGGGGACAGTGGGGAATATAAAGCAGCGAAGTGCTGCGCCTGCTGCCGGACCGTGCTGCCAGCGTGCTCGGGCGGCGGGCGGGCCCCCCTAAAGCTCCGGGCCCCATACATTAGTAAGGGCTGTAATGCCCTGATGGCGGCCCTGCATTCGGATTCATGTTCGGATTTCCAAGCTTTTTCTTTAAAATTGGCAAACTTAGTCCAAAGTTCTGTAAATGATTGCGTTTCCACTCATGCTTTTGTTAGGACTTTGGCTAGGATAGTGGTGCTGTAAGATGAGTGGGGGGGGCGTGTTTGATGAGAAGAGAGGTCTGTGGAGAGATCATAGGAGCGTCGGACTGTTATCCTTTTTGTTATTCTTTTTTTGTGTGGAGATTCCGGCAGCCAATCAGAGCTTAGAAAACATCCACAATGTCCAGACACAAGGGTTTGTGTCACTGGCTGCCGAAGTCACATGTCCCTCTCCATATAAAAAGTGAACGTTTGGTTTTGGCGCCATTTTGTCAGTGTAACAGCAAAGTGTGGCTGCTGCAAGTAGGCAGACAGCTAGGTGGTTTATTGTCAGCTAGTTCAGATACATAGGACCCTGTTTGAAATCGACCTTCCAGCATATCAATCCTTTGTGCTAATTGTGTGGTCCAGCTAGCAGTCCACATTTCAGCATCTAAATCCTTTTTGCTATTTGTGTGGTCCAGACACCAGTCCACTTTTCAGAATCTAAATCCTTTGTGCTAATTGTGTGGGCCAGACACCAGGCCACATTTCAGAATCTAAATTGTTTGTGCTGATAGTGTGGCCAGACACCAGGCCACATTTCAGAATCTAAATCCTTTCTGCTAATAGTGTGGGTCATAAATCAGGTCAAATTTCAGAATCTAAATCGGTTGTGCTAATAGGGTGGGCCAGAGACCAGGCTACATTTAAGAATCTAAATCCTTTCTGCTAATAGTGTGGACAATACACCAGTCCACATTTCAGAATCTAAATAGATTGTGCTAATAGTGTGGGCCAGACACTAGCCCACATTTCCGAGTCTAAAGGTACTGCCACACTACACAATCCCGCTAGCGATCTCGTTAGCGTCGCATACTAATGAGATCGCTAGCGGGATTGTTTCTATATCGCTAGTAGCTACCTAATTTAGCGATATCGTTAAGGACGCTATCGCGGTTAGCGATCTCCTTAACGACTTTAGCGGTACAAAAGTACCGCTAAATCGCTAAAAAAGGTGCCACACTCAGCGATTAGATACTTACCAGCGGGGCGCCAGCGATGAAAATAGGGTCCAGAACGATCAGGAAGACGGACGAGATCACAGCAGGGGCCACGTCGCTGGTAGATGCCGCACACAACAACATCGCTAACGAGATCGCTAAATAGTGACGTTTTTTAGCGATCCCGTTAGCGATGTTGTTTAGTGTGGCATACCCTTAAATCCTTTCTGCTAATAGTGTGGGCCAGACACCAGCCCATATTTCAGAATCAAAATTGTTTGTGCTGATAGTGTGGGCCATACACCAGACCACATTTCAGAATCTAAATCCTTTCTGCTAATAGTGTCGGCCATAAACCAGGTCACATTTCAGAATCTAAAGCCCCGTCTCACACAGCGATCTCGCTAGCGAGATCGCTGCTGAGTCACTAGTTTTGTGACGCAGCAGTGATCTCCCCAGCGATATCGCTGTGTGTGACATTCAGCGACGATCAGCTCCCCTGCTGGGTATCGCTGATCGTCGCTGAATGTCCTGGACATTTTTTTGATCGCTGGTCTCCCGCTGACAGGCACGCATCGCTGCGTGTGACAGGCGGGAGACCAACGATCCGCTGGTAACCAAGGTACACAGCGGGTTTCCAGGCGCGGGGCTGTGCCTAGAAACCCGCTGTGTACCTTGGATACCAGCGCCCTGATGCAGGGAGCTGGTAACCAAGGTACACAGCGGGTTTCCAGGCACCGCGCAGCGCCTGGAAACCCGATGTGTACCTTGGTTACCAGCTCCCTGCATCAGGGCGCTGGTATCCAAGGTACACTGCGGGTAACTAAGCAATGTTACCCGCAGTGTCGCTGTGCTGATCGCTGCCTGAGCTGCCTGTTTGGCAGCTCAGCAGCGATCATGTAGCGATACACCAGCGATCCTGACAAGTGCATATCGTTGTCGGGATCGCTGGTGTATCGCTATGTGAGACCCAGGCCTAAGTTGTTTGTGCTAATAGTGTGGACCAGAGACCAGGCTACATTTAAGAATTGAAATCCTTTCTGCTAATAGTGTGGGCCATACACCAGTCCACATTTCAGAATCTAAATAGATTGTGCTAATAGTTTGTGCCAGAGACCAGGCCACATTTCCGAGTCTAATTCCTTTCTACTAGTAGTGTGGGCAAGACACCAGACCACATTTCAGAATCTAAATCATTTGTGCTAATAGTGTAGGCCAGACACCAGCCCACATCAAAATCTAAATCGTTTTTGCTAATAGTGTGAACCAGACACCAGGGGACATATCAAAATATAAATTGTTTGTGCTGATAGCGTGGGCCAGACACCAGGCCACATTTCAGAATCTAAATCCTTTCAGCTAATAGTGTCGGCCATAAACCAGGTCACATTTCAGAATCTAAATCAGTTGTGCTAATAGTGTGGGCCAGAGACCAGGCTACATTTAATAATCTAAATCCTTTCTGCTAACAGTGTGGGCCATACACCAGTCCACATTTCAGAATCTAAATAGATTGTGCTATAGTGTGTGCCAGAGATCAGGCCACATTTCCGAGTCTAAATACTTTCTGCTAATAGTGTGGGCCATAAACCAGGTCACATTTTAGAATCTAAATCTGTTGTCCTAATAGTGTGAGCCAGAGACCAGGCCACATTTAAGAATTTTAATCCTTTCTGCTAATAGTGTGGGCCATACACCAGGTAACATTTCAGAATCTAAATCGTTTGGACTAATAGTGTGGTCCAGCCAGGAGTCCACATTTCAATGTCTAAATCCTTTCTGTTAATAGTGTGGGCCATACACCAGGCCACAGTTCAGAATATAAATAGTTTGTGCTAATAGTGTGGGCCAGAGACCAGGCCACATTTCCGAGGCAAAATCCTTTCTGCTAAAAGCGTGGGCCATAAACCAGGTCACATTTTAGAATCTAAATCTGTTGTCCTAATAGTGTAAGCCAGAGACCAGGCCACATTTAAGAATTTTAATCCTTTCTGCTAATAGTGTGGGCCATACACCAGGTAACATTTCAGAATCTAATTCGTTTGGACTAAAGGGTATGCCACACTAAACAACATCGCTAACGGGATCGCTAAAAAACGTCACTATTTAGCGATCCCGTTAGCGATGTTGTAGTGTGCGGCAGCTGCCAGCGACGAGCTTCCTGCTGTGATCTCGCTCGTCGCTGGAATCGCTCCGGACCCTATTTCATCGTCGGCGCTCCCGCTGGGTAAGTATTATCGCTGAGTGTGGCACCTTTTCTTAGCGATTTAGCGGTACTTTTGTACCGCTAAAGTCGTTAAGGAGATCGCTAACCGCGATAGCGTCCTTAACGATATCGCTAAGTTAAGCCGCACTCAGCGATATACAAACAATCCCGCTAGCGATCTCATTAGTATGCGACGCTAACGAGATCGCTAGCGGGATTGTGTAGTGTGGCAGTACCTTAATAGTGTGGTCCAGCCAGGAGTCCACATTTCAAAATCTAAATCCTTTCTGTTAATAGTGTGGGCCATACACCAGGCCACAGTTCAGAATCTAAATAGTTTGTGCTAATAGTGTGGGCCAGAGACCAGGCCACATTTCCAAGGCAAAATCCTTTCTGCTAAAAGCGTGGGCCAGACACTAGACCAGATTTGAGAATATAAATCCTTTCTGCTAATAATGTGGTCCAGACACCAGGCAACATTTCTGAATCTTAATTCTTTCTGCTAATATTGTGGTCCATACACCAGCCCACATTTTAGAATCTGAATCCTTTCTGCTATTAGTGTGGTTCAGACATACTCTCAGCAAATAAATACCAATGTTAATTTGGTAACAGGTGACTGACAGGTCTGGGCCTAGTGTTGTGAAACAGCTGGTTAAAAAGGGAAGGGTACATCCAACTTGAGTATTAAAAAAAAAGCGGAGTCATGGTCGAAGGGGGAATAGGTTTGATGCTCAAGGTGTACGTGGGTTCGAAGGTAATGTTACTGAAAGCTCTGCTGAACAAACACTGTCTTATCCTATCCAAGACAAATCCAATCCAAAGACAACTGATAACATCTGTTACTTGACTCACTGTCTTTGGCAGCTGCACAGCGGTACGCCTTGTAGATGAGGGCCAGAAAGAGTATGTGCTCCAAAGGATGGCAAGAGCTACTTCAAATGGCCTCTCCTCCTCTTTCTCCACCTTAACATCAGACACAGTACCATCCTCAGAGGTGGCACCCCAATTACCCTTGTTACCCCTGTGTCACAACTCTCCAACCACCCAACTGACTACGGGGAACCACAGATGGGTGAGTCTGCAGAGTTGTTCACACATTCTATTCCATGGGCATCAGAGGTCTTCTCCAAAGATTCACATAATCAAGAGGAGGAAGGCATCTGCGCCGATGCAAAACTTTTTTACAGTTGCATTCAGGGCCAGACGAAGTAGGGTCCGAGCAAAATTCTGACCCTTGTCACCAGACGTTAACCCCCAGGGGTGGAGGTGATCCTGATGAGACTAAGATACCTGAGGCGCACAGAGATTTTATTGTGCTGTCAGGACAGGATGAGGAGGAGGGTGACTCAGGGCGAGGTGTGAGAACAGAGAGGATGACAATGAGGTTGTAGATTATACTTGGTGTGAACCTAGGGGCACGCAGCTGAGTAGCTCAGCTGAAGAGGTGGAGGAGGAGAAAGACAAAGGGGTTACGCTGTGGCTTGCTGCACAGACATGGAGTGATGCAACCATGACAAACTCTGCATGCTCAGTCTCTAGTCTGGCTGTGGCCATCAGCGATTGCGGGTCTGCAGTTCGCAGGGTCGGAAAAGGTTGCCAAGCCTGGGCCTTTTCTGAAACTACAAATGATTACCCAACTCAACTTACTGCTACATTTGCAAAAAACAGCTCAGTAGAGGCAAAAATTGTAATAATTTGACTACTATATGCATGAACCACCACTTATGCGATCAACATGCATTAGTCTGGGAATCTCACTGGGCTAGAAATGCAGACTAGCGGGCCTCGCCAACCACCAGCTGTCCAATCAATCTCAACTGCTGCTTCTTCGTACTCCGTCACCATGGCAAGTGTTCTCACACAGATCTCTGGCCACAGAATCTCCACTTGTTTACCCCATACAGTCAGGGGGAATGAGAGCCCATCAGCTATTATGGAAGTGGACATGACTGCTATTTTTGTTTCACAGAGCACACCACATATTTCTCAATTCATCTCCGCCTTCACCTCACTCACAGTCCAGCAGTTTTTCATGTTCACCCTACTCCAGCCTAAATCAGCACAGCAGCCAGCCCTCGGTCCCGCAGTTGTGGTCACATAAAATAATGTTTCCTCCTACACATGCCATAGCTAAACGTTTGAACTCCACCATCTCCAGTCTGTGGGCCACGGAAATGCTGCCTTTCCACCTGCTGTATTCAGATGGCTTCCAAGAGCTGATGGCCAACGCAGTCCCCCAGTTCCAGTTGCCCAATCGTCATTACTTCTCTAAGAAAGCTGTGCCTGCACTACACCAGCATGTCTCAGACGTCACCTGTTCCTTGAAAAAATCTATGTCTGCCAGGGTGCATTTCACCGCTGACACCTGGACAAGCAAATATGGGCATGGGAGTTACATCTCGCTAACTGAGCACTGGGTGACTCTGGTGGCTGTGAGGGTAGGCGGGCAAGGGACTACTCCACAAGTCTTGGAATCCCCAAAGCTTGCAGGTTAAACCCCTGTATCTAACAGTTCCTCCAGTGTTTCTGGCTCCTCCAGCTCCTCTAGGGCCTCCACCAGAGCCATCAACCTCTCCCTTACTGAGACATGCATTCCAGCAGTGCAGAGAGAATCTCCCCCACCTCCATACTCCAAATCCAGAGCTCACCGCAATCAGACAGTATTTAAATTAATTTGCCTTAGAGATCGCAAATTCGCAATCACACAGCTCAACAGTTGCGGACAGCTATCAAGGCTGAGTTTCAGCACTGAATATCTCCTCTGAACCTGGAGTCAGGGAAGGCTGTGTGCAATAACAGTGTGAACCTGGCTCTTGCCTTCAACCTGATGGTACAGCAATTTCTCCACCACTATCACAGCTTTGATGCTCTGCTAAAGAAAGCACAGTCGCTGTGTGCTCATTTCCGCCATTCGCACCTCGCAGGTCATCAACTTACATCGCTACAGAGGTCTTCTAGCCTACAGGATAACTGTTTGATATGCGATATGCCGACACAGTGGAATTCCACTCCTCACATGTTACAGCGACTGTGGCAGTAGCAACAAGCCATGGTGCAGTATGTCCTTTTGCATAGCCTGGGCCAGCGCAGTACGGATATGGTGCAAATCACACTGGCAGAGTGGGCACACATGTAGGACATCTGCAGCCTTCTGCACAGATTCAAAATGGCCACTATGATGGTTGGTGCTGACGATGCCGTAATCAGCATCACTATTCCGGTGATCTAAATGTTGGAGCACACTTTGAATAGTCTATGGGAGGAGGTGGTGGTCCCAGAGGAAGATGTGGAAGCAGAGTAGGACTGTCATTGCACAAGCAGGTGCAATGGGAGGGTGGATTACAGAGATCGAGGGGGGCTCATGGTACCAGACAAACTGTTAGTGAAGGTGCAGGAGCTGAGGATCAGAAAGGAGAAGGATGCAAGCTTAAGTGTTACCTTGCCACCAACACACCATGGACTTGGAATTCATGGAAACGCCCGACACATGAGTTTGGCATAAAATTTCTGTGAGTCATTTCACACATTTTTTAGAATAGTCCATGCACCAGCAGAAAAGAGTACAAGTCTGACACATTGTGAATGACTGGAGAGGATGGTGCAGGAATATCTTGAGGTCAATATCAATGCCATCAGAGGGGGTTTGGACCCTTCTGCATTTTGGTCTTCAAAAATGGAAGAGTGGCCTAAGCTCGCCTGTCACGCCTTGGAGGTTTTGTCATGCCCAACAGACCGCATTCTCTCAGAATGCGTCTTCAGCGGTGTTGATGGTGTCCTGAGTGCATACGGCTGTCCCCTGAAAGTGTAGACTGCCTAACTTTCATCAAGATGAACAAGTCATGGATCTCCAATGTTTTTTGCACCCCTGTAGCAGACTGGGCAGACTAGGTGATGGTGTAGTTTTTAGTGTGCTGCATTGATCTCGCTTTTGCAATCTGTAATACTGTCAGGAGTCGAACCCAGTACCTCTTGTCCACTGGCCAGCAGCTCTACCATCTGAGCTATTCTGCTGGCTGCGTAGTTCCTTGCTGAACCCAGATACCATTGACTGTTCTTCCTGATTGGCTACACCTAGTGCTCTCTTGATTGGGCCTCTGATTGCCAATTACACACCCTATATAAACCTGGCCCTGTGGGTGTGTCATTGCGAGATTATTGAGCTCCAAGCCTTTAGTCAAGCGTTTCCTGCTGATCCATTGCTACAAACACTGCTCTCCTGTGAACCGACCTCGGCCTGCCTTCTGACTACGCTCTCCGCCTGATCCATTGCTACAAACACTGCTCTCCTGTGAACCGACCTCGGCCTGCCACCTGACTACGCTCTCCGCCTGATCCATTGCTACAAACACTGCTCTCCTGTGAACCGACCTCGGCCTGCCTTCTGACTACGCTCTCCGCCTGATCCATTGCTACAAACACTGCTCTCCTGTGAACCGACCTCCGGCTGCCATCTGACTATGCTACCTGCCTCTGCTTCCCCTAGTGTTTGCAGTAACATCGGCTCCAACCCAGACGGGATCTTGACAGAATAATCTCGCGCCAAAATGGAGTCCGCTGTGAACACCCTGAGACGGCAAGTTACGGAGCTTCAAAGTTTTTGTACGGACTCTCAAGGAAAATATGCCAAGTTACAAACTGATTTCACGGCGATACAACAGGAAGTAATTGAGCTACAAAAACAACTACTGGACGTGCGCAATTCAGGGTCCGAATCAAATGCGCGGCTGCCGCTGCCTGCAAAGTTCAGTGGGGATCGCAAGCAGTAACGAGGATTCCTCAATCAATGCCGCATATACTTCCAGATGCAACCTGCTCCCTTTACCAGTGAGAGGAAGAAAGTTTTTTTCATGATAAATCTCCTGACGGATGAAGCTCTTGCTTGGGCTTCACCTTATGTAGAAAAGGACTATGACCTCCTTAATGACCTGGAAGCTTTCATCGCAGCTATGAATCAAGTTTTTGATGACCCAAACCGCTGTGCCACAGCAGAAACCAAATTACATAATTTGCGCCAAGGACGTCGCTCTGTTGCGGAATATACATCGGAGTTCCGTCGCTGGGTGGCCGACACCACCTGGAATCCAGCGGCCCAGAGAAGTCAATTTCGACGAGGGTTATCAGAACCAGTGAAAGACGAGCTTGCCAGGGTTGAGACCCTGACCAATTGGAGGACTTTATTCAACTATGTATCCGGATTGACCAGAGACTTACTGAAAGGAGAAAGGAGAGACTGCGAGCACTTGGGAATAGCCCTGGCTTCTCATTTTCAGCATCAGACCACCAAGAAAAGACGCAAGTTGTGTCTGAACCGATGCAGATCGACGTCATCCGAAGACCACTCTCTGCACAGGAGAAGGAGAGGCGACGTGCAGAACATCTCTGCCTCTATTGTGGGGACCCTGGACACTATGCCATCAACTGTCCTAACAAAAGGACTATAGCCTTTACCAACAACAGGTCTGCCAGCAATACGGACCTTTCTCAGCAGTCGGATTCCATCTTGCAGACTATCTCATCAGTAACGCCAGAAATAGACAAAATACATACCACATCATCTCATTTTGTAATCCCCATTCAGGTTGTAATGGGCACCCAAAAAATACAATGCTCTGCCCTGTTGGATTCGGGAGCAGGAGGAAATTTTATGGACTTAAAATTTACACGTGATAATGATATTTCCAGTAGGACCAAATCCACACCAATTGAAATGGAAACTGTGGATGGATCACCTTTGTCTTCTGGACCTGTCACGCATGAGACAATCGAACTGGAGATTTGTATCGACCCGGATCATCATGAAGCTGTCAGTTTCCACCTTATTTCATCTCCGAAATTTCCGGTTATTCTAGGGATCCCCTGGTTTTCAGTCCATAACCCTTCTATCAACTGGGCATCAAGGACCATCACCTTTCCATCTGACTACTGTAAGAATAATTGTCATAAGGAACCCCCTGTTCTCCAACAAGTCCAAATCTCTGAGATTTCGCATGAGAAGGAAGAGAAACTACCACCTCAATATCAGCAGTTCTCTGATGTCTGCAGTAAGAAGAAAGCAGATCAATTACCTCCTCACCGTCCTTATGACTGTCCCATTGAATTGCTGCCAGGAGCAACCATTCCATTTGGACGGATTTACAATCTTTCCGAACCTGAATTGAAGGTATTAAGAAAGTTCCTGGATGAAAATTTAGAGAAAGGCTTTATTCGACCTTCCACATCTCCAGCTGGGGCACCCCTGTTCTTTGTTGAAAAGAAAGACTCCACTCTGCGGCCATGTATTGACTACAGAGAGATGAATAATATCACTGTCAAGAATCGCTACCCGCTACCCTTGATTCCTGAACTATTTGAGAGACTCCGTTCTGCGAAAATCTTTACGAAGCTGGATCTTAGAGGGGCTTACAACCTCATACGGATTCGCCCAGGAGATGAGTGGAAGACCGCCTTCAGAACGAGATATGGACATTTTGAATCTCTTGTTATGACCTTTGGCCTTAGCAATGCCCCAGCCACCTTTCAACATTTTATTAATGATGTATTTCGAGATTTCTTGGACCAATTCGTTGTGGCTTATCTCGATGACATTCTTATATTTTCAGACACCTTGGAAGAGCATCGCAGGCACGTCCAGTTAGTCTTGGAACGACTACAGGAGAACCATCTCTACATTAAACTTGAAAAATGTGAGTTTGAACAAACCAGTATCCAATTTCTGGGATATATCATCTCCCCAGAAGGTCTGAGCATGGATCCCGGCAAAATCAATGCTGTAGTGGACTGGCCTGTTCCAAGAAATTTAAAAGACGTCCAGCGTTTCATAGGATTTGCAAATTTTTACCGAAAATTTATAAAGAACTTTTCACGGATCATACTACCAATTACTACACTAACAAAAAAGACAAAAGCATTTTTCTGGTCTCCAGAGGCACAGGAGGCTTTTGACAAGTTGAAAACTCTTTTTACGTCTGCTCCATTGTTAGTACACCCAAATCCTGAATTGCCATTTACTGTCGAAGTGGACGCCTCGGACTCTGCAGTGGGAGCTATTCTGTCTCAGCGAGTTGGGGACAAGATGCAACTTCACCCATGTGCGTTTCTTTCCCACACCATGTCATCTGCAGAAAAGAACTACGACATTGGTAATAAAGAACTGTTAGCCATTAAAGTTGCCTTCTCCGAGTGGAGACATCTTCTGGAAGGTGCCAATCACCCTGTGACTGTCCTCACGGACCACAAGAATCTTGAATTCCTCCGTACAGCAAAAAGATTGTCTGCAAGACAAGCACGATGGGCCTTATTTTTCTCAAGATTCAATTTTATAATCTCTTACCGGCCTGGTTCAAGGAATGGCAAGGCTGACGCCCTGTCCAGGATGTGTTCGGAACCTCAGGAGAGGTCTAGTAATGATGATACAATTCTAGGCCCTAAAAATTTTTTGGGAATATTGCACTCTAGAGGACTAGGTAATAGAATTAAAGATGGATATCAAGAGGACTCTTTCCTTAACCATCCTTCGGAAGACGTCGATCTTTCATTCAAAGAGGGGTTTTGGATGCAGAAACACCAAATATATGTACCTGAATCTTCTCGCCTTGAAGTCCTCAAAAGTGTCCATGATTCTAAACTGGCAGGACATCCTGGAGTTGCAAAAACACAAGACTTACTACTTCGTTTCTTTTGGTGGCCTAATTGTAGGAAGGACGTGAGGAAATATGTTTCAACCTGTTTAACATGCGCACGAAACAAGACCCCACGATCGTCTCCTCTAGGACTCTTGCAACCACTCCCAGTTCCATCCAGGCCTTGGGGATCTATTTCCATGGATTTTATTGTGGAACTACCCCCTTCCAAACAGATGACCGTCATCCTTGTCATAGTGGACCGACTCACAAAAATGGCCCACTTTATTCCAACTGAAGGAATTCCTACTGCTGAAAAAACTGCAGAACTGATGATCAAAGAAGTATTCAGGTTACATGGAATTCCTGACAGCGTGGTGTCTGACAGAGGCGTTCAGTTTACGTCAAAATTTTGGAAGAGTTTCTGTACAGCCTTGGGGGTCACGGTGAATCTTTCTACCGCTTTCCATCCTCAGTCCAATGGCCAGACGGAGAGAACGAACCAGACTTTGGAGCAATACCTCCGTTGCTTCATTTCCTATCTTCAGGATGACTGGGTGGACTATTTACCAACAGCAGAGTTTGCCTACAACAACTCCATACATAGCGCTACATCTCAAACCCCATTTTTTGCTAATTATGGAGTACATCCAGTATTTATCCCTAATCTGCCAGTGAACACTCCCATTCCTGCTGTTAATGACAGGCTTACAAAATTACAGGAATCCCAGAAGGAATTATCAGAGATATTGCTCAAGACCCAGGAAGAATATAAGGAAGCAGCAGATAAACATCGGAGAGTGCCCCCTGCTCTTCAGGTTGGAGACAAAGTTTGGCTGTCCACTAAAAACCTTAAGACACATGTGCCATCCTCCAAATTGGGTCAGAAATTCATTGGACCTTTTCAAATTTCTGCAAAAATTAACCAGGTTGCTTTTCGTTTAAAACTTCCCAACAATCTAAAGATTCATCCAGTGTTTCACATATCCTTGCTCAAACCCTTCTGTGAAAACCCGTTTCCAGGAAGAATTCAGCCACCTCCTCCACCAGAAAGGATCCGTGGTGAAGAAGAATACATTGTGGATAAGATTCTGGACTCCCGAAAATTCAGAGGTAAACTGCAGTATCTGGTGCAGTGGAAGGGTTACGGACCAGAGGAAAATTCATGGGAACCAAGGGACAACGTCCATGCTCCTAGACTAACAAGAGCCTTTCATCAAAGGTACCCGGATAAGCCAGCTCCTGAGATGTCCAGAGGCCATCCTGGAAGGAGGGGAGTACTGTCAGGAGTCGAACCCAGTACCTCTTGTCCACTGGCCAGCAGCTCTACCATCTGAGCTATTCTGCTGGCTGCGAAGTTCCTTGCTGAACCCAGATACCATTGACTGTTCTTCCTGATTGGCTACACCTAGTGCTCTCTTGATTGGGCCTCTGATTGCCAATTACACACCCTATATAAACCTGGCCCTGTGGGTGTGTCATTGCGAGATTATTGAGCTCCAAGCCTTTAGTCAAGCGTTTCCTGCTGATCCATTGCTACAAACACTGCTCTCCTGTGAACCGACCTCGGCCTGCCTTCTGACTACGCTCTCCGCCTGATCCATTGCTACAAACATCCTCTCCTGTGAACCGACCTCGGCCTGCCACCTGACTACGCTCTCCGCCTGATCCATTGCTACAAACACTGCTCTCCTGTGAACCGACCTCGGCCTGCCTTCTGACTACGTTCTCCGCCTGATCCATTGCTACAAACACTGCTCTCCTGTGAACCGACCTCCGGCTGCCATCTGACTACGCTACCTGCCTCTGCTTCCCCTAGTGTTTGCAGTAACATCGGCTCCAACCCAGACGGGATCTTGACAAATACCTTTTGTCTTGGCTTCTCTGCCTGCTGTTGCTACTGCTGCTGATGTTACAAATACATTTTTTTGAAATGTGAAGACTCCAAGTTAGGTCTCCATCTGGTGGGTTGCCTATAGTGGAAGGGATATCAGAGCCCCATTATACTCTTTCTACTCTGGGGAAATTGATTTCACTTTAGTGGTGTGAGGCAATAATTTTTGGAAATGTGGAGACTCCAAGTTGGGTCTCCTTCAAATGTGTTGCCTGTAGCAAGCAGGAAGGCTGCCAGACTGGCAGGTCCACATTTACTTTCAGTCAGCTACCCGTGTTTCGATCCTTAACCCCTTTCTGTCATCGGACGTACTATCCCGTCCATGTGCCCTGGGACTTAATTCCCAAGGATGGGATAGTACGTCATAGGCGATCAGCTGCGCTCCCAGAGGGAGCGCAGCTGATCGCGGCCGGGTGTCAGCTGAATATCACAGCTGACACCCGGAACTATGTGCCGGGAGCGGTCACGGACCGCTCCCGGCACATTAACCCCTGGCACACTGCGATCAAAGATGATCGCAGTGTTCCGGGGGCACAGGGAAGCATCACGCAGGGAGGGGGCTCCCTGCGTGCTTCCATGAGACCCTCAGAACAACGCGATGTATCGCGCTGTGCTGAGGGACCCTCCTCCCTGCAGGATCCCGGATCCAAGATGGCCGCAGGGTCCTTCCGGTTCCTGCAGGGAGGCGGCTTCCTCAGTGCCTGCTGAGAGCAGGCGCTGAGAAAGCCTGCAGCAGTGCCAGAGAGATCGCTGGGCTGACAGAGTGCTGTGCACACTGTCAGACCAGCGATCTGATGTTATCCAGTGATGTCCCACCCGGGGACAAAGTAAAAATGTAAAAAAAATAAAAATAAACATGTGTAAAAAAAATTCCTAAATAATGAAAAAAAAAATTCCCCAATAAATTCATTTCTTTATTGTAAAAAAACCCCAACAATAAAAGTACACATATTTAGTATTGCCGCGTCCGTAACGACCCGCCCTATAAAACTGTCCCACTAGTTAACCCCTTTAGTGAACCCCTTAAAAGAAAAAAAAAATGCTTTATCATCATACCGCCGAACAAAAAGTGGAATAACACGCGATCAAAAAGACGGATATAAATAAACATGATACCGCTGAAAACGTCATCTTGTCCCGCAAAAAATAAGCTGCCATACAACATCATCAGTGACAAAATAAAAAAGTTATAGCTCACAGAATAAAGCGATGCAAAAACAATTATTTTTTTATAATAATTGTTTTTATTGTATAAAAGCGCCAAAACATAAAAAAATGATATAAATAAGGTATCGCCATAATCGTACTAACCCAAAGAATAAAACTGCTTTATCGATTTTATCACACGCGGAACAGTATAAACGCCCCCCCAAAAGAAATTCATGAATTGTTAGTTTTTGTTCATTCTGCCTCTCAAAAATCGTAATAAAAAGCGATCAAAAAATGTCATGTGCCCAAAAATGGTACCAATAAAAATGTCAACTCGTCCCGCAAACAATAAGACCTCACATGACTCTGTGGGCCAAAATATGGAAAAATTATAGCTCTCAAAATGTGATGATGCAAAAACTATTTTTTGCAATAAAAAGCGTCTTTTAGCGTGTGACAGCTGCCAAACATAAAACCTGCTATAAATAGTAAATCAAACCCCTCTTTACCACCCCCTTAGTTAGGGAAAAATAATACAATTTAAAAAATGTATTTATTTCCATTTTCCCCTTAGGGTTAGGGTTGGGGTAAAGTTAGGGTTGGAGTTGGGGCTAAAGTTAGGATTAGGGTTAGGGTTGGGATTAGGGTTAGGGGTGTGTTAGGGTTAGGTTTGTGGTTAGGGTTATGGTTAGGGTTGGGACTAGGGTTAAGGGTGTGTTGGGGTTAGGGTTGGAGTTAGAATTGGGGGGTTTCCACTGTTTAGGCACATCAGGGGCTCTCCAAAAGTGACATGGCATCTGATCTCAATTCTAGCCAATTCTGCGTTGAAAAAGTCAAACAGTGCTCCTTCCCTCCTGAGCTCTGCCGTGCGCCCAAACAATAGTTTACCCCCACATATGGGGTATCAGCGTACTCAGGATAAATTGCACAATACCTCTTGGGGTCCAATTTCTTCTGTTACCATGGGAAAATAAAAAATTGGGGGAGAAAATATCATTTTTGTGGAAAAAAATATGATTTTTGTATTTTTATGACTCTACATTATAAACTTGTGTGAAGCACTTGGGGGTTCAAAGTGCTCACCACACATCTAGATAAGTTTCTTGGGGGGTCTTGTTTCCAAAATAGGGTCATTTGTGGGGGGTTTCCACTGTTTAGGCACATCAGTGGCTCTGCAAACTGAACATAACACCCATCAAAGTCTGCATTCCAAAACGTCATTACTTCCTTTCCGAGCCCTGCCATGCGCCCAAACAGTTTTTCCCCTACATATGGGGTATCAGCGTACTCAGGACAAATTGGACAACTTTTGGGGTCCAATTTCCTTGGGAAAAATAAAAAATTGAGAACTAAAAAATCATTTTTGTGAAAATTTGTAATTTTTTTTTCCACACCCAGGCATTATAATCTTTAGCAAAACACTTGGGGGTTCAAAGTGCTCACAACAGAGCTAGATAAGTTCCTTAGGGGGTCTAGTTTCCAAAATGGTGTCACTTGTGGGGGGTTTCCACTGCTTAGGCACATCAGGGGCTCTCCAAACGCGACATGGCGTCCAATCTCAATTCCAGCCAATTTTGGTTTGAAATAGTCAAAAAGCGCTCCTTCCCTTCCGAGCCCTGCCGTGTGCCCAGACAGTGGTTTTCCCCCACATATGGGGTATCGGCGTACTCAGGAGAAATTGCAAAACAACTTTATTTGTCCATTTTCTCCTTTTACCCTTGTTAAAATAAAAAAAATTGTTTGTAAATATCATTTTTGTGACTAAAAAGTTAAATGTTAATTTTTTCCTTCCATGTTGCTTCAGCTCCTGTGCTTTATAGGAGCTGAAGCAACATGGAAGGAAAAACCTTGAAAGGTTAATAAACTTCTTAAATGTGGTTTTGACTACCTTGAGGGGTGCAATTTTTAGAATGGTGTCATTTTTGGGTATTTTCTGCCATATAGACCCCTCAAAGTGACTTCAAATGTGAGGTGGTCCCTAAAAAATGTTTTTGTACATTTTGTTGTAAAAATGAGAAATCGCTGGTCAACTTTTAAACCTTATAACTTCCTAACAAAACAATTTGGTTCCAAAATTGTGCTGATATAAAGTAGACATGTGGGAAATGTTATTTAGCAACTATTTTTTGTGACATATTTCTCTGTTTTAAGGGAATAAAAATTCAAAGTTTGAAAATTGCTAAATTTTCTAAATTTTCGCCATATTTCCATTTTTTTCATAAATAAACGCAAGTAATGTCAAAGAAATTTTACCACTATCATGAAATACAATATGTCATGAGAAAACATTCTCAGAATCGCAAAGATCCGTTGAAGCGTTCCAGAGTTATAGCTTCATAAAGAGACAGTGGTCAGAATTGTAAAAATTGGCCCGGTCATTAACATGCAAACCACCCTTTGGCGTTAAGGGGTTAAATGGTTCTAACATTTGGCAGGGCACTCAGAGCACCAAACCTACATCTGTCACTCATCCACCTGTTACTGATGAATGTTTAATCTAGAAATGTTGGTCCAAGCCCTGTCCCATGCATCCATGATGCACAATTATAGTATTTGTACTTTGGGTTAATTGATGGCACTTTTCTTGGTGTTTGCCTATAATCTGAGCTGTTTTGAGAGCTTTTTGGCTCCCTTGAAGGTGTTGTCTATGTGTTTGATTTTGCCTCCCATTGAATGGGGTTTGGATACGTTCAGTGAACTGTTCGGCAGACATCAGGATGTTCACCGATTAAAACAAAATTTTCAAAGGTTCACTCATCTCTACACATGTTATATAAAAATATAATGTTGCGCATTTCGGGTAGTAAAACCCTTGATCAGACACCCAGACCACAAACTTTCTACACTGGAAATTTCCTGGCATATTTATCACTAACACTGGATTGACCAGCTGAATTGACACTTTTTCATTTTTGGCAGAATTCATAGTTGCATCCAGGCCCTGGGGCCAAGAAGCTCCTCTGTCTCATAAGAAGATACCAGTATGATACATGGAACATAATAGATCTGAGGCTTTTACAGATGTTGCAATGGATTGGTATTTTATTTTATGTATATAAAATCCTCCTTCATGTGTACAGCACCTTTGTATTAATTGTACTTTAAAAATACAAATAGTAATAATAATAATACAAGCATTAAGTGTATCAGTGTATATTTGGTCCATAGATTTGCAGATGTTACTTAATAACATAGGTTGAAAAAAGACCTAGGTCCATCAAGTTCAACCTTTCTCCACCAATTGTACATTTTATCACTAATTTAACTATAACCCGCAATGATATGTGTATCAAGGAAATCGTCCAGCCTTTATTAAAAGCTGTTATAGTGTCTGCCATTACTACCTCTTGTGGTCAGCATTCCCCAGTCTGACTGCTCTAACTGTAAAGAAACCTTTCCTATATAGCTGCTGGAATCGCCATATTTCCACCCGTAATGAGTGACCCCTAGTCCTCAGTATGGTCTTTGGAAGGAATAAGTCATGTGCCAGTGTTTTGTACTGGCCACACTTATACATGTAAATGAGATCTTCTCTGGGGTGTCTTTTCCAATCTTTCATCATATGAGAGGCCTTCCATATCTTGAAATAATCTAGTTCCCCGTCCTTGAGTTGATTCTAACGTCTGAATATCTTTTTTAAAATGTGGAGCCCAAAACTGGAACCCGTATTCTAGATGTGGCCTCACCAGTGATTTATAAAGGGGTAATAATACTTTGGAATCGCAGGATTTTATCTCTCTTTTTATACATCCTAAAATCTTGTTTGCTTTTGTGGCTGCTGCTTGACATTGAGTACTGCTGCTCAGCTTACTTGTAACGAGAATACCCAAGTCCTTCTGTTCTGTAGTATACTCCCATTTAATGCATATGCAGCAATAGGTTTACTCCGACTTAGGTGCATTACTTTACATTTATCTACTTTAAATCTCATTTGCCAAGTGTTTGCCCATTCAGTCATCTTATTCAGACTGTTTTGCAATATTGTAATGTCAAGGTCAGATTTTAATATCCTACACAGTTTGGTGTCGTCAACAAAGACTGATACTGTACTCTCAATCCCATCCACAATGTCATTAATAAAGAGATTAAAAAGAATTGGTCCTTGCACAGATCCCTGCGGACCCCACTGCTCCCAGTACAGATACCTGTGGCCCCCCATGCTGACTATATCACATTTAGAGAACGTACCATTTATGACAACTTTTGTTTCCTGTCATGTAGACAATTCCTTACCCATCTGCATATAGTTTCCCCCAGTCCATGTTTCTGTGGCTTCAGTATAAGGCTGTTATGTGGATCAGTATCAAATGCCTTTGCAAAGTCCATATAAATCACATCAGCCATATGACCAATATCCAGATTTGCACTTACCTCCTCATAGAAACCCAACATGTTAGACACTACTTATTCTTCATGAATCCATGCAGGATATCAGTTATTATATTATTACCTACAATATATCTCTGCAGGTCATCTCTTATAATGGCCTCAAAAACTTTGCACACCACTGATGTCAGGTTTGCTGGACGGTAGTTGTCTGGATCCACCGTCTTACCTTTTTTAAATATTGGTACCACATAAACCATCCTCCAATCCTGTGGCACCACCACTGTTACTAGAGAGTCTAAGAATATGAGATACAGCAATCTGTCAGTTACTGACCTCAATTCCCTCAGTATCCGTGGATGAATGCCATCAGGGCCAGGGGATTTGTCAATCTTTAAATTGATCAGGTGTAGATATAATTCTTTTTGTGTTAACTAGTTAAATCAGGTTGTGAATTTTGATTTTTCCTTGTTGAATGATCCCTGTAAGGCCATGTGCACACTTTGCTTTTTTAGATGCGTTTCCGCTGCGTTTTTCAACGTGCAGAAACACATCCAACCTGCAGCACAGTGCACTACCAATGTAATACAATGGGAACCGCATGTCTGCTGTGCACATGCTGCGGGAAAAAACACGCGGTTTCGCCGCGTTTTCTTTTCCGCAGCATGTCAATTCTTTGTGCGTAACTGCAGCGGTTCGGCGCCCATTGACTTGCATTGAGTCGGGCACTTCCGCAGCAAAACCGCAGATCTAAAAAAATCTGCGGTTTTGCTGCGTGTGAAACCGCTGCAGTTCGGGAGGAGGGAAGTGTGTGGGCGGTGCGTGGGCGTATATAGTGTGCGTCGCTATGTGTGTGGGCGGTGCGTGGGCGTGTATAGTGTGCGTCGCTATGTGTGTGGGCGGTGCGTGGGCGTGTATAGTGTGCGGCGCTGTGTGTGTGGGCGGTGATTGTGTGCTGGTGTCTGCGTGATCGGTGTGCGGGGCTGTGTGCGTGATCGGTGTGTGGGCCTGTGTGCGTGATCGGTGTATGTGCGGGGTTGTGTGCGGGATCGGTGTATGTGCGGCGGTGTGCGGGGCTGTGTGTATGTCTCCGTGTATGCAGGCATCGTCGGATGGGACTACAAGTCCCATCCGGCGATGCCTGCTACAGTGACAGTGACTGACACATTAGCCAATGATGGGACAGTAGTAGTCCCATCATCCGGCTAATGTGCTGAATGTAAAAAAAAAACACATACATTACATAAAACATATAACATACACATGACATACAACATATAACATATACATGACATACAACATATAACATACACATGACATACAACATATAACATACACATGACATACAGAACATATAACATACACATGACATACAGAACATATAACATACACATAACATATAACATATAACATACACATGACATACAGAACATATAACATACACATGACATACAGAACATATAACATACACATAACATACAGAACATATAACATACACATAACATATAACATATAACATACACATGACATACAGAACATATAACATACACATGACATACAACATATAACATACATTACATACAACATATAACATACATGACATGCAGAACATATAACATACATGACATACAGAACATATAACATACACATGACATACAGAACATATAACATACACATGACATACATAACATATAACATACATGACATACAGAACATATAACATACACATGACATACAGAACATATAACATACACATGACATACAACATATAACATACAATGACATACAGGACATATAACATACACATGACATACAGAACATATAACATACACATGACATACAGAACATATAACATACACATGACATACAGAACATATAACATACAGAACATATAACATACATGACATACAGAACATATAACATACAGAACATATAACATACACATGACATACAGAACATATAACATACACATGACATACAGAACATATAACATACACATGACATACAGAACATATAACGTACACATGACATACAACATATAACATACATGACATACAACATATAACATACATGACATGCAGAACATATAACATACATGACATACAGAACATATAACATACACATGACATACAGAACATATAACATACACATGACATACATAACATATAACATACATGACATACAGAACATATAACATACACATGACATACAGAACATATAACATACACATGACATACAACATATAACATACAATGACATACAGGACATATAACATACACATGACATACAGAACATATAACATACACATGACATACAGAACATATAACATACACATGACATACAGAACATATAACATACAGAACATATAACATACATGACATACAACATATGACATGCATGACATACAGAACATAACAGGAGTATATACTCACCTATTCCCCGACACCATCCATCTGTGTACCGCTCTGCCTCTGCCGCCGGGAGAGAATGACATCACTACAGTTTATTCTCTCACGGCAATGCTGGGTGAGAAAATTCCCATGCAGCATTGCCATTAAGTGAGACTCTGAACTCAGGTAACCTCAGGGATGCACTGCAGGAGCCATTGTCTCCTGTCAGTGCATCACTGGGAGGCCCTACATAGCAGTGGCATCACCTGATGTCACTGTTCTATAGGGGAGACCGTCGTGGGACAGTCGTTATTAATTGGACTGTGTCGGACAGGGAGTATACGGTTGTTTTATTTTTTTAGGTTTTATTACAGAAGATCGAGGGCGTCGCTTGGATCTGAGCGTATAATAAAGATATGAAAATCGTGTTGTGTTTTATTTCATTAAAATAATTTATTCTTATGCGTGTGTTGCTTTTTTTTAACCCTTTATTAATATAAGATTAATAATAGAGAGGCGTCTTATTGACGCCTCTCTATTATTAACCGGGCTTAATATCACCTTACAATAGCAAGGTGATATTAACCCCTTATTACCCCATATCCCACCGCTACAGGGGAGTGGGAAGAGAGGGGCTAAGTGCCGGAATTGGCACATCGTACAGATGCGCCAATTCTGGGGCAGCTGGGTGCTGGTATTTTTAGCCAGGGGGGGCGCCAATATCCATGGCCCCTTCCTAGGCTATGAATATCAGCCCGCAGCTGTCTGCCTAGCCTTTCTGGCTATAAATTATAGGGGGACCCCACGTCATTTTTTTTGGGGGGTCCCCCTATTTTAATAGCCAGTGAAGGCTAGCTGCGGGCTGATATTCATAGCCTGGGAAGATCCATGGGTATTAACCCCTTCCCAGGCTAGAAATATTGGCACCGGCTGTCGGCTTTCCCCCTCTGGCGCAGAAAATTGAGCGGGAGCCCACGCCATTTTTTTTCCTATTTTTTTTTTTTATTAACTATTGCATTATTTTGTGTGTGTGTGCGCGTGTGTGTCTTTAACTATTTATGTACCATTTTATCTATCTATCTACCTATATATCTATCTATATATCTTTCTATATATATATTTCTAACTATCTATTATCCATCTATCTATGTATTTTCTATCTATCTAACTACTGGTATCTATTATCTATCTATGGCCGGCGTCACACTTGCGAGTGTGATGCGAGTAAGTTGCACGACTTTCTTGCATCAACACCCGGCACGGCCGCCCGCTCTCGGACCCGAGTGTGCGGCTGCATGTATTTCTATGCAGCCGCACACTCGGGTCCGAGAGCGGGCGGCCGTGCCGCGTGTTGATGCAAGAAAGTCATGCGACTTACTCGCATCACACTCGCAAGTGTGACGCCGGCCTATCTCTATCTGTGTGTGTGTAATGGAGTGTGGGTGGGAACAAATGTAAAAGAGGAGGTTGGACAAGAAATGACATCACAATTTTTTTTTTTTGTTAAACAACATATCTTTATTTAGCTGTCAAAACCGCATACAAAACCGCATGAGAAAAACCGCATCAAAAACCGCGTCAAAACCGTGCCAAAACCGCGTCAAAACCGCACCTGCGGTTTCTGCCAAGAGGTGCGGTTTCGGCGCGGAAAAATCCGCATCTAAAAACGCAAAGTGTGCACATGGCCTAACAGACAATTCATTGGTGAGCTCGGATGAAAAGCGCCTGTTTAATATCTCAGCCTTTTCTTTATCCTCTGTAATTATCTTGTATTTGTCAACTTTTATGGGGCCAATACCATCTTTTTTTTTCTTTTTGGCATTGATGTGCTTATACAAAAAATTTGGGATTTATTTTAATGTCGGTGATTTGTTTCTTTGTAGATAACTTTGTTAGTTTGATTTATTTTTTACATTTTGTATTTAGATCTTTATACTCCTGAAATGCCATTTCAGTATTCTTGGCTTTCAAGATTTTGAATGCCCTTTATTTTTATCTTATTAAACTTTGTACTGTCTTATTAACTCATAATGGTTTCTTTTTATTTCTTGACATTTTATTACCATAGAGTATTAGTTTTCTGCAGGATTCTAGTAGCATTTCCTTAAAAATGCCACATTTATGTTCGGTATCCACAGTTACCATGACGTGGTCCAAGTCCACACAATTAAGCTCTTCCCTTAATTTGTTGAAATCAGCTTTCTTTTATTATTTTCATATCACAGGAGCTAAGCAATATAATATAATTGATATATTAATGTAATGTATTCATATTTAATAAAAAAAATATAATTTGCCTTCTGTACCTGATTGAATTGGGCTGAATTAAGATCATGGAAATAGGAAATGTTATTTTCCGTACACCTAGGATTAAACCAATCAGTCTGACCTCAGGGGCTGTTTGAAAAAAGGGAAAAAACAGAGGTCATGACTAGAATTTGTGCATAGAGACAGAAGAAGGAGGAATTAACTGAATCTGTTGTCCAAGTGACTCAGAGATGTGTATAAGGGCCCCGTCTCGCATAGCGACGCACCAGCGATCCCGACAACGATAGGAACTTGTCAGGATTGCTGGTGTGTCGCTACAAGATCGCTGCTGAACTGCCAAACAGGCAGCTCAGGCAGCGATCAGGACAGCGACACTGCGGGTAACGTCGCTTAGTAACCCGCAGTGTACGTTGGATACCAGCCCGCTTATGCAGGGAGCTGGTAACCAAGGTACACATCGGGTTTCCAGGTGCTGCGTGGTGCCTGGAAACCCGATGTGTACCTTGGTTACCAGCTCCCCTGCAGCAGCGCGCTGGTATCCAAGGTACACATTGGGTTTCCAGGCACAGCCCCGATTCTTCTGAATCACAACATTCAGAGATTTAAATGGAAACCCCGATGTTTTTGCTCAGCATAGCGCGCCAGATAAATGTGATCCAAAACGTTATGTAAAATGTTCCCAATAAAGCTTCAACTCAGTCCACAAAAAAAGTACCTGTGATATGGCACCCTCAAACCAGTCCAGCAAAATCTGATCCCCAATATGGTGCTTCTTCCCTTCTGATCTTTGCACTGTGCCTCAAAAGTAGTTTTCAACCTCATATGGGGTGTCAGCATACTCAGGAGAAATTGCACAACAAATTTTGGTTTCCATTTTCTCCTATCCTTGTGAAAATGAAAATAATTGAGGCTAAAACAACATTTTTGTGGTAAAACTATATTTTTTTCATGTTCACAGATCAAAGTTGTAAAATTCTGTGAAGCACCTGTGAGTTCAAGGTGCTCACCACATGCCTAGATAAATTCCTTGAGGGGGTCTAGTTTTCAAAATGGGGTCACTTATGGGGGATTCCACTGTTTAGGCACCTCGGGGGCTTTCCAAATGTAGCATGACACCCACAAAACATTCCATCAAAGTCTGCGTTTCAAAAATATGATTTTTTTTATTTTCACGGCTTTATGTTATAAACTTCTGTGAAGCATCTTGGGGATCAAGGTGCTCACCACACATCTATGTAAGTTCTGTGAGGGGTCTAGTTTCCAAAATAGTGCCACTTGTGGGGGGTATCCACTGTTTAGACACATCAGGGGCTCTCCAAACGCAACATGGCGTCTGCTATTTATTCCAGCAATTTTATTATTCAAAAAGTCAAATGACGCTCGTTCCCTTTCAAGCACTGTTGTGCACCCAAACAGTAGTTTTACTCCACCAACGGGGTATCGACGTCCTTAGGGGAAATTGCATAACAACTTGTATGATGCAATTTCTCATGTTACCCTTGTGAAAAGTCAACATTTGGGCTAAAAAACATTTTTGTGGGAAAAATGTGATTATTAGAGTTGAGCGAAACAGGTCGGCCAGATTCATAAGTCGCCAACTTTTGCCAAAGTCGAGTTTCGCAGACCGAAACCCGACCATAGCGTGAGGTCGGCCATGCAGTCGGCAAAACGAGCGCCAAAGTCGGATTTCCCAGAAAGCTTGCAGGTGCCTTTTTTTCAGCCAATGAGCAAGACGTACACTGTGGGCAATGAGATGACATGTGAAGCGTCCACCACCATTGTAGAGAAGGGCATTGCAGTGATTGGCTTTCTTTGGGGGCGTCATAGTGTCTATAAAAGCCCTGACCGCCGACCTCCATTTTACTTCTGCCGATCTTAACAGTAGGGAAAGGTTGCTGACGCTGTTTATCAGTAGGGAAACAGTTAGGGCTGGAAAGAGAAGATCTTATGTGCTTGTGCTGATAGCAATTGTGCTGTACAGTTAGTGTGCAGTGACAAGGGAGGATTTTTTTGTGTGCAGCAGCGCTGGTTATTAGGCTGCCTGATAGCTGTATTGCTGTGTGTACACTGCTGTGCAGACTGCTTTTTACACAGCACTAATACTTTTATCCTTTTTTTCTGAACAGTTACCGAGCGTTCATTTTTTCCCACACCGTATAGAGCTGTACGCTCCTCACACACTGCCGTGTACCAGCTGGTATCACGGACAAATACATGCTGACTATCTGTGTGTGAATCCGGAAATATATACGGAGATTTAAATTTTTCCCTACACCGTATACAGCTGTCCGCTTCTGATACAGTACCGTTCTTCTGCTTTTTGTATTACGGTCAAATCCATACTGAGAGAGCGTCTGTGTGTGACTACGGAAATATATTCGGATATTTAACTTTTCCCCTACACCGTATACAGCTGTTGTGTCGACCCGCCACCACAATTGTGGGTTACCAGGGCAATGGGGTACTCAGAGCCGAGCCCATGGAAGTCTATGGGGTTTGTCACAGGTAGCGGTGGCTCGGTCTGTGGCCCTGGCGGTCTGGCGTATGTTGGGGGAATATTTACAGGGGATAGATTTATATACAGTTCGTGACGCCACCTGTAGTCTCTGGTAATTTGTACCAGCGCTGCTGTAGATCTCTGAGGGGATGGTGATGCAGCTAGATGTCGGGTCCCCTACAGGTGGGACTCTTCCCTCAGGTCGGTAGTTAAAGCAGGGTTGTGCAGGCATGCAAGTAAATAACTCAGTCTCACACGGTCAGCGTCTTTCCATACCTTTACTTGTAAGATGGTAAGGCAGGTCCCAGGGAGGCTGATCCAAGGAGAATGTATTTCGAGATAGCAGCTGGACAAGTTAGGGGCCTCCTTTACTTTCACAACGATGAGTACAACCAGCATGAAGCGTAGTTCCCTCTATAACTCCAGCTATTCCAAAGCTGTACTGCCCAGTCAGTTTTGTGGTCGGAGCCTTCCTGTGAGAGAGCTGAATTCCTATCTTGCTGATCAGGCTCAAAGTCTTCACTCCCCCTGACCCCAGTTACGTACCGACTATTTAGGGGCTGCTTTCCGCTACCTAAGGTCCGGTAAGCCTCTGGGTTTCCTACCACCATGCATGAAGCTATGGTGATGCTTCGGTCTCCAGTGACCGGTAACAACGTGCAGGACTTCTCCAATCCTATTGCACTCAGAATTTCTACCACTGTGCCTTTCGCCTTGTCCTCGCTGGTAGCATAAGCATTTCTCACTTCACAGGTTAACAAAGTCAGTCCCTTACTTAATTCCTTTCTTGAGCTTGTTGCCAGACTCTCAGTAATCTTCCAGGCAGGAGCACGTCTCTGAACCTTCACCGTCCTTGGGACAGGAGACTGAAGTATATCTGCAACTCACTTCTTTCTTCTTAATAAATGTCTCAGTCTGTCTTCTAGTGGGGCACAGCTCTGACCAGGCTGAGGTGATCTGGCTCACCTGTACTGGCCTCCACTTGCTGAACTGCACACAGACTGCACTTAGCTCTGCTGCTGTCTGACTCACTGAATGACTGAACTCGACTCCCCTCCTCACACACTGCCCTCTCCCTGACTGTGACTAGACTTTATATACCTGTGGGCGTGTCTAAGTGTGTGTGTTGAAATGAATGTTCATTGAGCATTAAACTGCTATCTCTCCACACATCCTCCAGGGTACTGCGTGTGCCTTACACCAGGGCTACACATTCCCCCATGGTAAATGACAGCACTCCCGGGCTGTAAAATACAAAGAGACAATTTTGTTTATGCATTAAACATCAACATTAAACATTAATTCGTCCCATCCGGGAGGTAAGGATTTCTTGAACGTTGCGAACAAAACATTATATATAGAAAAGTGCAAAATATTAAATATACATTCTTATATAATACACAGCAAAATTCTTGTGAAGGACCCGCACCAAACCTTCAACGTGGGTCCTGGGTGGGCTGCAGGACATCTGGATGCAGACCTCACTCAGTGCCACACCACACGGGTTTTGTATTCAGAGGTAGTTGTGCTGGTTTTATGTAAAACCAAGATTAGGCACCGAAGCGCAACTATATACAAATAAGTTCTGGGCTGGCACAGTCCTCAGCCTCTGAGTCCATTGTTAGCAAACGACACATATTATATCACATTATAATAATAATAAAGTGCAAAACTTTTTATCTGTTTACCCAGCCGGGCATTCTACTGTTGGCAATATATAAATATATTATATACTCATTTAACTTGTGCAAAAATTGGCAAACATTCTTAAACTTTTTACAACTTTACTTATGGTAGACCCCTATCTGGATCTCACCGGTTCTTTTTACTATTTATTTATTTCAACTACATTTTCCACCCCGGGGGCTGGAACAATGCGATGGTCCCTAGATCCCATGACTAACAAGTCGTGAGCCGCTATTAGGGTCTGGGTCGCCACAGTTCTCGTGCGAACCTCTAGGGGCGCAACAGGTACATTCTCCTTGCGAGACACCGATTGCGTTTCAATCTGAGTCACAGTTAACGATATTGATCGTGTCATGGATTGCGATGGAAACTGGGTCGCATGTTGCGATGTAGAAGGATAACGGTATACAGGTGTCGCTTCCACTTGCGAGATACCTGCAGGGGGCGATGCTGGGGCACGGCCGAATGCTGTTTGAGCTGGAGACGGGGACGCTGCGGTAGTGGTGACGTTACCTGCGTCGGGGACGGGGTCACGGACGATGGTGACGTTAAGGGCATACCATCCCTTCATACCCCAGTGCCGTGTATATGTGACAATGTCTCCATTTACTAGGTCCCTCCCGGGGTGGCCTTGCGGTAGGTGGGATTCCACGTCACGCCTGCTGACAAAGACCCCTGGGTAGAGGCCCGGTTCTCTTATGAAGCCCCAGCCCTTCCGGAGCTGGAACTCAGTCACACACCCCTGCCGCCGCGGTTCCCTCAGGGTACCTTTCTCTCTCCGGACACTCTCCTTGTCCGCGATCAGCTCTGCATGCTGCCGCTGACGGTTCCGCTGAGCTTCCCGCTCTTCCTCCTGCTGGCGTTTCTGCTTCTCCTCACGACGCTGCCACTCATATTCCCACTGGGCGGTATAGGCGACGTCATCTAGGCGCGCCATCTCGTCCCAGTCGACGTCTGGTAACGACGGACAGGACCCCTCCGGTGTCCCTGCCGGGGTTCGATCATCTGCTGCGGCCTCCTGGCCGGGCGGGCGTTCCGGAACTGGCGGTACCTCCTCAACCTCCTTCGCCTCCACCGCTTCACCGGTGGGATCAGGATTGGTACTTTCGGGGGCAGCCTCCGGTTGCTCCTTTGCCTTGGGCAGCAGAAGTTTTGGTAACTCCAGACGTAGGGGATCATCGAAGGGGGAGAACACCGCGTCCCACAGCCGCCGCTGCTCCAGGGTACGCCGGCGTCTCTCGATCTCTTCAAATCCAGGTTGTGGCAAAATCATCTTTCTTAGTCGTGCATTTTCTTCTTTAACTTCCAGCAATGCTTGCTGCAGGTGCAGGACCACGGATGACTCCGGTGCTGGTGGCAGCTTGGCTGGGGCACGGGGCCTGCCTTCCTCCGCTTCCCTGCTCGGCTGCACACGTCCTGCTTCCATGATGTTCCAGAAGATTCTTTCATCCTCCTCCAGAGACGTCCGGTCTCTTCCGTGGAGGCGGGGTTTGCGTCTCCTCCTCCTCGCAGGGAAGGTGAAGAGGAGGCGGACCTCCTTTGCTGTAGGGCAGGATCGCATGTTGTAGTAGCACTTTGAGAGGGCAGGCATTTTCTTCACGCCACATGGGGGTACACGCCCACGAAAGTACGCCCACCTTCTTCTCCAGTGCCTGAGGGCGCGAATATGGCGACAAAGATGGCGATCTTTGGCGCCAAAAGTGCAAACAGTCCTTTTTCACAAAAACAATTCCATAGGCACACAGGGCTCGCAATTCTGCGAGTTTCGCATCCTGTTCGTGACGCCAAAGTTTTGTGTCGACCCGCCACCACAATTGTGGGTTACCAGGGCAATGGGGTACTCAGAGCCGAGCCCATGGAAGTCTATGGGGTTTGTCACAGGTAGCGGTGGCTCGGTCTGTGGCCCTGGCGGTCTGGCGTATGTTGGGGGAATATTTACAGGGGATAGATTTATATACAGTTCGTGACGCCACCTGTAGTCTCTGGTAATTTGTACCAGCGCTGCTGTAGATCTCTGAGGGGATGGTGATGCAGCTAGATGTCGGGTCCCCTACAGGTGGGACTCTTCCCTCAGGTCGGTAGTTAAAGCAGGGTTGTGCAGGCATGCAAGTAAATAACTCAGTCTCACACGGTCAGCGTCTTTCCATACCTTTACTTGTAAGATGGTAAGGCAGGTCCCAGGGAGGCTGATCCAAGGAGAATGTATTTCGAGATAGCAGCTGGACAAGTTAGGGGCCTCCTTTACTTTCACAACGATGAGTACAACCAGCATGAAGCGTAGTTCCCTCTATAACTCCAGCTATTCCAAAGCTGTACTGCCCAGTCAGTTTTGTGGTCGGAGCCTTCCTGTGAGAGAGCTGAATTCCTATCTTGCTGATCAGGCTCAAAGTCTTCACTCCCCCTGACCCCAGTTACGTACCGACTATTTAGGGGCTGCTTTCCGCTACCTAAGGTCCGGTAAGCCTCTGGGTTTCCTACCACCATGCATGAAGCTATGGTGATGCTTCGGTCTCCAGTGACCGGTAACAACGTGCAGGACTTCTCCAATCCTATTGCACTCAGAATTTCTACCACTGTGCCTTTCGCCTTGTCCTCGCTGGTAGCATAAGCATTTCTCACTTCACAGGTTAACAAAGTCAGTCCCTTACTTAATTCCTTTCTTGAGCTTGTTGCCAGACTCTCAGTAATCTTCCAGGCAGGAGCACGTCTCTGAACCTTCACCGTCCTTGGGACAGGAGACTGAAGTATATCTGCAACTCACTTCTTTCTTCTTAATAAATGTCTCAGTCTGTCTTCTAGTGGGGCACAGCTCTGACCAGGCTGAGGTGATCTGGCTCACCTGTACTGGCCTCCACTTGCTGAACTGCACACAGACTGCACTTAGCTCTGCTGCTGTCTGACTCACTGAATGACTGAACTCGACTCCCCTCCTCACACACTGCCCTCTCCCTGACTGTGACTAGACTTTATATACCTGTGGGCGTGTCTAAGTGTGTGTGTTGAAATGAATGTTCATTGAGCATTAAACTGCTATCTCTCCACACATCCTCCAGGGTACTGCGTGTGCCTTACACCAGGGCTACACACTGTACTCTTCTGATACAGTACCGTATTTCTGCTGTTTGTATTACGGTCAAATCCATACTGAGAGAGCGTCTGTGTGTGACTCCGGAAATATATACAGAGTTTTACATTTTCCCCTACACCGTATACAGCTGTACGCTTCTGATACAGTACCGTTTTTCTGCCTTTTGTATTACGGTCAAATCCATACTCAGTGAGCGTCTGTTTGTGACTCCGGAAATATATACAGAGATTTAAATTTTCCCCTACACCGTATACAGCTGTACGCTTCTGATACAGTACAGTTTTTCTGCTTTTTGTATTACGGTCAAATCCATACTCAGTGAGCGTCTGTGTGTGACTCCGGAAATATATACAGAGATTTAAATTTTCCCCTACACCGTATACAGCTGTACGCTTCTGATACAGTACCATATTTCTGCTGTTTATATTAAGGTCAAATCCATACTGAGAGAGCGTCTGTGTGTGACTCCGGAAATATATACGGAGATTTAAATTTTCCCCTACACCGTATACAGCTGTACGCTTCTGATAGAGTACCGTTTTTCGCTTTTTGTATTACGGTCAAATCCATACTAAGTGAGCGTCTGTATGTGACTCCGGAAATATATAAGGAGATTTAAATTTTCCCCTACACCGTATACAGCTGTACGCTTCTGATAGAGTACCGTTTTTTCGCTTTTTCAATTGCGGTGAAATCCATACTGAGAGAGCGTCTGTGTGTGACTCCGGAAATATATACGGAGATTTAAATTTTCGCCTACACCGTATACAGCTGTACGCTCTTCTTACAGTACCATACTGTATATCTGCTGGTATTTTTGGTACATTTTCCCAAACATGAGGAAGCATGGTGGAAGAGGCCGCGGACGTGGGCGAGGGGGCCAGCTGGTACTGATGGTGGTGATGGTGCATCTGCTGGTAGTGCCAAAAGCACAATAGCACCTAAGGCAGGAGGTGTTGAGCCTGAGTAGGTAAACCGCTTTTAAAGCCGGAGAATCAGGAACAGGTTTTGGCTTACATTGCCGAAACAGCCTCCTCTTCTGAAGTTTAAAAAACTGCAAGCACTGAGTCGTCAGTGCAAGCTCCTGGTCAGGAACAACACCTTTCCTTGTGTCCTTCACCCCCACCAAAAGTGAAGGATGCAGCAGGCCACACTTTAGATTACTCCCTGGAGCTCTTTTCACATACCATGCCTAACTTATCATGTCAAATCCTGAATTCCCCAGTCCAAGATGAATATGACATGGAGTGCACTGATGCACAGCCACTGCTATATGATTCTGCTGGTACATTCACCCAGAGCACTACATTGCCCACGCAGTCTACTGAGCCAGAATCTTACCCTGATGAAACTCAGGTGCCCCTTCCCGCATACTATACCACCTTACACGGTGACACAGAGGAAGGTGCAGATGAAATTAAAGAGTAGGTAATGGATGACCCTGTTGTTTACCTGGATTGGCATCCACTGGAGGAAGAGGGTGCCGCTGGCAATAGCTCAGAAGAGGAGGAGGATCGGCAGCAGGCATCGACATCACAGCTGCAGTTATCTGGCAGGCCCGTAGCAGTCCAAAAACATGTTAAAAAAACAAAAAGAGTTGCAGGACAGCTTGGCCAGACGGTCAAATTAGCACAGTGTGCAAGCCTTGAAAAGTTTTCTCATAGTAGGAAGAGTGCAGTGTGGCACTTTTTTGACCAAAGTCCTATTGATGAGGCAAAGGTTATCTGTAAGAAGTGTGGAAGGACCTTTAGCCGAGGGAAAAATCTCCGAAATTTGAATACCAGTTGCATGCTTAGACATGTAAACACCTTGCACTTTCAAGCGTGGACGGACTACTAAACCTCAGGTAGCACATGTGCACCTGCTCTGACTGAAGGTAGCCAGCAATGCTACATTGCTTCCCCCACTGTAAGCCCACCGGTTAGCAAACCACCAGCAAGAAATGTTGAGGTGTCATCGCAAGGCCAAAGCAGTCAGGGAATCACAATGTTTTTCCAACGAAAGACTGCATCTAGGCCATCACCATCACCAACCCCCTCTCAGTCCGCCATGTCCACCGCTTGTTCCACCATATGCAGCTCTCAAGTCCAGCTCACCCTAGCAGAGGCTATGAGTAGGACAAGAAAGTACTCATCCACGTACACTGGCTTTGAACGCCTACATTGCCAAATTGATCTCATTAGAGATGATGCCCTTCCGTTTGGTTGAAAGCGCAGCGTTCTGAGAGCTCATGGCCTACGCTGTCCCACGCTATGACCTACCCAGTCGGCTCTTCTTTGCTAGAAAAGCCATCCCTGCCCTCCACCTGCATGTGAAAGACCGCATTGTCCATGCACTCACACAATCAGTGAGTGGAAAGGTGCACCTCACAACAGATGCATGGGCCAGTAGGCATGGCCAGGGCCGTTACGTGTCCATCACTGAGCACTGGGTTAATGTGGTGGATGCAGGGTCCACAGGGGACAGCGGCGGTGGGACAGTGCTGCCTAGCCCACGGTATAGGCAACAGTTGGCTGTAGGCGTTCTACCCTCCTCCTCCTCCAGAAGCAAAAGCTCGTTGACAGAGCGCAGTCACACGAGCACTCCATCAGCAGCTGTCAGTGTTGCACATGAGGTGTCACACTATCCAACAGCTAGTGGTAAGCGTCAGCAGGCTGTTTTAAAGATGATGTCTTTGGGCAACAACAGACACACCGCGGAGGTACTGGCCGACTACTTGCAGCGAGAAACTGAGTCATGGCTGGGCAGTCTGCATCTTGAGCCAGGCAAGGTAGTCAGTGATAACGGATGTAATTTTGTGGCGGCCATAGCCCTGGCAAAACTCAGACACATACCTTGCCTGGCTCACACCTTGAACCTGGTGGTACAGTGCTTCATAAATAATTATCCGGAGTTACCAGCCCTGCTCCATAAGGTGCGAAGACTGTGCTCTCACATCCGTCGCTCGCCCGTAGACTCCAGTCGTATGCAGAGGCTGCAGCGATCGCTCCACCTCCCCAAGCACCGCCTAATCATAGACGTTGCAACAAGCTGGAACTCCACCATGCACATGGTTGAGAGGCTGTGTGAACAGAGGCAGGCTGTAATGCATTTGTAGGAGGATACACGGGCAGGCAGTTTGAGGGCAGACATGGAGTTTTCGGGTGTGCAGTGGTCAAAGCTGAAAGACCTCTGTAAAGTCCTTCAGTGTTTTGAGGAATGCACACGGCTGGTAAGCGCAGATGCCATCATAAGCATGAGCATCCCACTTATGCGTCTGCTCATGCAAACTTTGACGCACATTAAGGATCAGGTGTCTGCAGCGGAGGAGGAAGAAGAGGAGGAGGAGGAGGGAAACCTTGATGACAGTCAGCCATTGTCTGCTCAGGGAACTGTCCTGGACGAGGTGGAGGAAGTAGAGGAAGAGGAGAAGGAGGAGGGGGGATGATTATTTTGGGGAGGAGAATGCTTCTCAGGGGGCAAGAGAAAAAGTTGGCTTGCCAAGGTCAGGTACAGGGTTTATGCGTGACTGGAGGGATGTGGATTTGGCAGAAACTGCTCCTCCACCCACCACTGGCAGTGCATCATTGACACAAGGAACATTGGCCCACATGTGTGATTATGTCTTGCGGATCCTAAAATGGGACCCCCGAATTGCCAAAATTATGAAGGATGACGACTACTGGTTGGCCAGCATCCTCGATCCACGCTATAAAGGCAAATTACAGAACATCATGCCACAGGAGAACCTAGAGCTAATATTGGCAAACAAACTCTGGTAAACCGTTTGTTAGAGGCATTCCCAGCACACAGCAGCAGTGCAGGTTCTACCACGAGCCGTACTGGGCAACATGGAAGAGGTGTTCGTGGTGCACACAGCCGAAGTGGCGTTGCAGACAGGGGTTTCATGACCATGTTGTGGACTGATTTATCGAGTACAGCTTACACGACTATGGTTCAAAATTACCTCTCCTCTCCAATCGATGTTCTCCCTCACAGTTCATTCCCCTTTGACTACTGGGCCTGTAAACTGGACACCTGGCCTGATTTGGCACAATATGCCTGCTGGTAGTGTGCTATCAGAAAGAGTCTTCAGTGCTGGTGGATCAATCCTGACAGAAAGAAGGACCCGGCTGTTGACCCAAAATGTAGGTGATCTCACCTTCATTAAAATGAACCATGCCTGGGTTTCAAAGGATTTTGTACCACCTTCCCCTGATGACATAGGTTGCCAGCAAAATGGCTCGGTTTGTCCTCCTCTTCCTCCGACTTCTCCAATTCCTCCATTTGCAGCTGCTGAACTTCCAGCCTACACCTCAACATATGCCAGTTTTTCCACCTCCCTAACTGGTCTGTACCCCCCCAGGGCTGGCGTCAGCACCTGGCGCACCCGGGCAAGTGCCGGGGCCCTGAGCAGTTGGGGGGGCCCATTCGCCGTCAGAGACACCGGTGTACTATGAGGGGCCCTGTGCCAGTGCTAGCGCCCACAAGTGGGCCCCCCCTGCTTGCTCAGGGCCCCAGCACTTGCAATACTTACCTCTCCCTGCTCCACCGCTGTGACGTCTTCCGCGTTTCCTGACAGTGATATTCAGGTGAGAGAGCTCGATGACGTCACGTCTGTGCGCCCTCTGCCTGAACAGTCACAGTGCAGAGAGCTGGAAGATGGCGACGCTGAGGAGTCCAGAGTAGAGCAATGCCCAGCGAGGAGAGGTATTTCAATTTTTTTAATGTTTGGAGCAATATATGGGGAGCATTATACACTGGAGAATTATATATGGGGCCCATCATACTCTTGAGCATCATAGATAGGGCCCATTATACACTGGAGCATTATGTATGGGGCCCGTCATACACTGGAGCACTATAAATGGGGCCCATCATACACTGGAGCATCATATACGTGGCTCATTATACACTGGCGCATCATATATGGGGCCCATTATACACTGGAACATCATATATGGGGCCTATCATATACTGGAGCATCATATGGGGCCCATTATATATGGTGCATCATATGGGGCACATTATATATGGAGCATCACATGGAGCCCATTATATATGGAGCATTATATATGGGGACCATTATATACTGGAGCATCATGTGGGGCCCATTATATATGAAGCATATATGAGCCCATCATACACTGGAGCATCATATACGGGGCTCATCATACACTGGAGCATCATATATGGGGCCCATCATATACTAGAGCATCATATAGGGTTCATTATTTATGGGGCATCATATAGGGCCCTTTATATATGGAGCATCATATGGAGCACATATGGGGCCTATTCTGTATGGAGCAATATATGGGGCCCATCGTATACTGTATGGAGCTTTATATGCGACTCATTATACTGTATGGAGCAATATGTGGGTCTCATTATACTCTATGAGGACCGTCCTATACTGTATGGCACATTATATTGGGACCATCATATACTGGAGCATTATGTGGAGCTCATCATATACTGTGTGGAACATTATATGGGACCAATTATTCTGTATGGAGCAATATATGGGGCTCATTATTCTGTATGGAGCAATATACTGTATGTGGCTCATTATACTGTATGAAGCATTATATTGGGCCCATTATTCTGTATGGAGCATCATATATGGGACTCATTATTCTGTATGGAGCAATATATGGGGCTCATTATTCTGTATAGAGCAATATATGGGGCTCATTATTCTGTATGGTGCACTATGTGGTGCCCATAATACTGTATGGAGGACTATACTGTCCGGTTTTTGAGCTATTGTAGAATTTACAATAGATATCACTCATGTAATGTAAGAAGTGAAGTATTTTTCATTGTACTATACCTATATTTCTCTGCCGTATCAGAGCATCTTGAATTGTGGTATGTGTTCAAGGGGCCCACTGACACTCTTTCGCCCGGGGTTCACGAAAACCTGGAGCCAGCCCTGCCCCCCACAACTTTAGCCAAATAACCCCCAGTTTTCAATGTGTTACTATTATTATAAAGTAAATTAAGGTTGACAAGCTTAAGTAATAAGAATTGATGTTGTGGGCATTGAAATGGGCACTGTAGGTGTGTTTACTCTCATCCACTCACTGCCGACTTTTATTCCCCATTGACTTGCATTGGGGTCGGGTCAGGTTTCAGTCAGAACTACGACTTTTTCCGATAGTCGTCCGATTTCGTTCGACTCGACTTTTGATAAAGTCGGGTGGTCCGAAACCCGACTCAACCCTCCCGGAGGCAAAGTCGCTCATCTCTAGTGATTATTTTATTTTCACAGCTCAACATTATACACTTCTGTGAAGCATCTGAGGGGGTTCAAGGTGCTCATGACGCATCTAGATAAGTTCTCTGAGGGGTCTATTTTCCAAAATGGTGTCACTTGTGAGCAGTTTCCACTGTTTAGGCACATCAGGGGATCTCCAAACACGACATGGCATCCGCTAATTATTTCAGCAAATTTTGCATTCAAAAAGTCAAATGGTGCTCCTTCCCTTCTAAACCCTGTCATGTGTCCAAACAGTAGCTTTCGTCCATATATTGGGCATCTGCATATTCAGGAGAAATTGCACAACAAACTGTATGGTGCAATATCTCCTATTACTCTTGTGAAAATGTAAAATTTGGAATGAAAAAACATATTTGTGGAAAAATGGGATTTCTTTATTTTCACAGCTCAACATGATAAACTTCTGTGAAGCACTTGGGGGCTCAAGGTGCTCACCACACATCTAGATAAGTTTCCTCAAGGGTCTAGTTTCCAAAATGGGGTCACTTGTGGGTGGTTTCCATTGTTTAGGCACATCAGGAGCTCTCCAAGTGTGACATGGTGTAATCTAATTATTCCTGCCAATTTTACATTCAAAAAGCCAAATTGCACTCCTTCTCTTCCAAGCCCTACCATGCACCCAAACACTGGTTTTTGCTCATGAGAAATTGCACAATAAAATTTGTGGTCCATTTTCTCCTGTTACCCTTGTAAAAATAAAAAAAGGTTTAAAGTAAAATTTTTGTGAAAAAAAATTTTTCTTAAACATTTCATTAATTCCTGTGAAGCACCTGAAGAGTTAATAAACTTATTGAATGTGGTTTTGAACACCTTGAGGCCCCTCAAAGTCACTTCAAATGTGAGGTGGTCCCTAAAAAAATGGTTTTGTAAATTTTGTTGGAAAAAAAGAGAAATCGCTGGTTAACTTTTAACCCTTATAACTTCCAAACGAAAAAAAAATTATTTTCAAAAATTGTGCTGATGTAAAGTAGTCATGTGGGAAATGTTATTTAGTAACTATAAGTATGTTGTGTGACATAACTCTCTGATTGAAGAGCATAAAAATTAAAAGTTTGAAAATTGCTAAATTTTGCCAAATTCCCATTTTTTTTTCACAAATAAACGCAAATCATATCGAACAAATTTTACCACTATCATGAAATATAATGTGTCAAAACTATCTCAGAATCAGTGGGATCCATTGAAGCATTCCAGAGTTATTACCTCGTAAAGTGTCACTGGTCAGAATTGTAAAACTTGGCCTGCTCATGAAGGTAAAAACAGGCTCGGGGACCAGGGGTTAAAGAAGCTTTACAGCAGTCTCTAATAAGAGCAAAAAAAAAAAATCAAATAAACCATACCCACCCTAGTTATTAACACCGTACCTCTTCTATTGCTGCTAAGAGACTTTGCTGGTCTCATTTGTTCCCTCTTCCGGCGAGAATTGCATATGACTGCTACAACCAAACACTGACTGTCGTGGTGACCAATGCACCAATGCCAGTAATTGGCACCAGCAATCGAATGCCCGTACAACTGGAATACACCGTACAGAGTCAGTGTAACTTTTTAGTAGTATAAAATAGTGAATCTAAAGAAAATTAATATATTGAGAAGTAAAGCTTATTACAATGATTCTATTAGCAATGTAGTCCACTTTATGCCTATGCAGTGGGATGCACGAAAGCTGGCCTAGGTATACATGGGAAAATGCTCGTAAGGCAGGGGTCATAATTGCGAGTGTAATGCGAGAAACTCACGTGAGTCTCCAGCATCAATACGCAGCACTGCCGTGGGAATACCTAAGGAAATGTGTTTACTGTTGTCTGAAAACCTCTTTTGATACGTTGTAGTACAATATCTAACACCTTCTATGCCTCTTCTTCCATGACCCATAATTTTTTTCCATCAACATAGCCATAGGAGAGCTTGTTTTTTGTGGGACCAGTTGTAGGTTTGAGTATATAATGTATTGAAAAACTGGTAAAAAAATTCAGAGTAGGGTGAAATGTTGAAAAAACTCAACTCTATCATTGTTTTTGGGTTTTGTTTATATAACATTCAGTTTGCAATAAATCTGACTATTAAACATGATTTTTAGGTCAATTTGATTATGGGTTTACCAAATCATAACAAAATTTGTAACTAACTATATTAAAAAAAATGCAGTTTGTGTCATCACTTTCTGAGACCCACAGCTTATTTATTTTTCAACGGAGCAGTATGAGGACTTGTCTTTTGCATGTTGAGCTCTAGCTTTTATTGGTACCATTTATGGGTACATGACATTTTGATGGCCTTTCATTATATGTTTAAGGTCAGTTTTATTTTTTCTTTATGGCATTTACTATAAGGGTAAATTATTTTTATATTTTGATACATCAGACTTTTACAGATTCAGTGATACCAAATATCCTCATCTTTAAAGCGATCCTGTCAGCAGGATTTTGCTAAGTAAACTACAGGCATTGTCAAGTTGACAGTGTTATACTGATTAAAACGGTACCTGTGGTGAAGAAATCCATCTTGTGGTTCTTGTGTAATCAGTGCTAGAAGTTTTCAGTTTTCAGTGCTCGTGCTTCAGGGCTGGACTGTAAGCAGAGTCTTATCATGGTGCTTTAGGCCAGAGAAACTAAAAAAAGATCTGCACACAGGCCCGCCCCAAAGCACAAAAATAAAAACCTCAGCATATGATGTTGATAAAGACTGCATATGCAGAATCAACTCTACATGCAGAGTAGAATCATAAAAGTAGTAAACCAACTTAAAGTATAGTGATATTTTGTTGTATAAATTGCATCTATGCCAAATGTAATAATGTCACATACATTGCCTCATCATTGAATGACACATCTATAGTGTAAAGGATCATTATAAAAAGTCATTGGTGCATGTATCTATACTCATAACAGATTTTTCCTAAATCTAAATACCATATTTTTCGGACTATAAGACACACTTTGTTCCCCAAAAATTTTTGGGGAAAATGGGGGTGTGTCCAGGGGCGCATATATCATTGGTGCAACCTGTGCAGCCGCACAGGGGCCCCAGAGGTACAGAGGTAAGGGCGGCCCATTTATACCTCCAAAGCAGGTGCAATTTTGCATTTTTAGGAGATCTTAGGCTGCAAAGGGCCCATGTATTGTTCTTGCACAGGGGCCATTTTCTGACTTTGTCCGACAGTGGGTGTGTCTTATAGTCGGAATATACTTACATGTAGTGTGGTGGCAGCAGGAGTCGGGTGATTCTTCAGTGGTTCGACGCTGCAGGGCAATGATCACATTCCCTTCCCAGGCTGGTGCGGCAGTATTCGCGGTGCGGGGCTCCGCTGACATTTTCTGAAAGCCTGGAGCCCAAGCACTTCCATGGCTGGGATGGTGGCCTCCAGGAAAATGGCTGCGGAAGCGGCACATGCGCAGATTGAGATCTCGGCAACGAGATCTTGGTGCCAAGATCACCAATCTGCACATGCGCCCATCTGGCGGCTATTTTCCCAGAGGCCATTTTCCTGGAGGCCACTGCATCACAGCAGTGGGGAAGTGTGGGGCTCCTGGCTTTCGCAAAACTTGCCGCACCAGCCTGGGATGGGATTTCCTGGAGGCCACCGCTTCACAACAAAGGATGTGCGGGGGCTTCGGGCTTTCATAAAATGTCGGCGGAGCCCCCGGACCATGAGCTCCGCAGACCCTTCAGCACCAGTCTGGAATGGGAGTCATATCATTGCCGGACCACCGAACACCCCCTGTGACCACGCTCTACCAGCGCTACTGATTTCCCCTGGTAAGCTGAATTCAGACTGTAAGACGGATCCCCATTTGACGCATTAATTTTTTTTCCTATTTTCCTTCTGAAAATTTGGGGTGCGTCTTATGGTCCTGTGCGTCTCATAGTCCGAAAAATACGGTAAATGTCAAACATGCACTTGCGCATATAATTTACCCATAATACATTACCAGTCATATGCCTATAAGTAATATATGACATAAATAATAAATATACGGTATGCACAGACTACACATACAGGCCTAGAAGTGGATAAATGGTTAGCACTCGGCCAGAAGGTTGCCCTATACAGTGCTAGTGAGAAGGAACCAATGGTCCAAATGTCCAAAATCAAAGAGAAATCACTGCACACGTAGAAATGTTTCAGTTTTGCAAATAGTGAACAAATTTTATTGAAAGTGATGCGACGTCTGTGACGTTTCGGCCACGTATGGCCTTTATCAAAATTTGGTCGCCTTTCAATAGGAAGTGTCTAGACACCAGGTTGGTGTATTAGAATTCGTAAGTGAGACCAGTATAGTCAGGGAGAATCCTAGTATTTCCCTGGTATATGGGCAGTCATGGTTCAGACGGACCCTATAAGAATCATTAGTGGCGCAGGGTAGAGCGCAGACACTACTGTGTGATGGCGATGACCTCTCTCCAAATCTAATGTTTATTGTTGTGGACAAAAACTTAAATTTTGGTCTCATCACTCCAAATTACCTTGTTCCAGAAGTTTTGAGGCTTATCTCTGTGCTATTTTGTGTATTGTAGGCGAGATACTTTGTAGCATTTGTGCAGTAATGGCTTTCTTCTGGCGACTCAACCATGCCACCCATTTTTCTTCAAGTGCCTCCTTATTGTGCATCTTGAAAGAGCCACACCGCTAGTTTTCAGAGAGCCCAGTATTTCAGCTGATGTTATTTGTGGGTTTTTCTTTGCACCCCGAACAATTTTCCTGGCATTTGTCACAGGTCACAGGTGAGGATGTTACCTTTAGTAGCCATTCAAACCCATTTGTGTCAACTTCTGTGCATGTTATCAGGCCAAAATCACCAGGGTATGTAAACTTCTGATCAAGATCATTTGGATGTTTTGGGTTGTCATTATGATTTAAAAAGAGAAAACACAGTAGTTTGACAATAAATGGTTTCACCCAACCACTAATCATGAGAGGAGAAAAAGTTTTGGTGTTATCATTCATATTCTATGAAAAAAGGCCAAGAAAGCAAAAATTCTGCCAGGGTATGCAAACTTTTGAGCACAACTGTAACTATGAAAACAATCTCCCTGTTGAGCTCCCCTCTAGAGTACACCACTTTTTTTACTTTTGCCAGTATTTCTTAGTGAAACAGGTAACAATTCTAGTGGAAGTGGTCATCAGAGCTTGTTATCTGACCCAATCGGAGGAGGAGGGGGGTGTTAGGGGTCCTGTTATCGCAGTTTCTGACCCATTCCTTTACCTGGCAGCTGAGGGTTAAGGTGGGGAGGGGCCCATGGGGCTTCATCTGCCTAGGGCCCCAAAATACCTTATCCTGACCCTGTAATAATAATAATAATAATCTTTATTTATATAGCGCCAACATATTCCGCAGCGCTTTACAGTTTAACTGTAAACTTGTACACCACACACACTTTCTGCTCATAAGCAGTTGAGCACAGAGCTAAAGCTTGTATATTCCCAGGTTTCTCACTCAGACTTCAGAATAGCCCACACAAGTTGAAAGCCTATGGGCATAAATCTAACAGCAGTGCTGAGGTCTTTAGACGCAAGCAAGCTCTTCCCTGCCTGTTCCCCAGCCAAGAATCTAAAATGAGACACTCTGCCCTGAACTCGCTTGCCAAGAAATGGGATGTACCTCCACCTCCAGGAATACCAGGCTAGAGGTATCTAAGGAAGATAGGAGGGTAGAGCACATTCATGGATAAAAACAAATCCACTCATGTATTTTCCACCAGCCGTGAGCTAAATATTTGGTTGAGGTTTGTTGTATGGTGTGCGGTCTGTAGTACATATTTGAAATAAGAGCACTTCTACCTTTAATAATGTTTAAAGACTGTTAACTTGGGAGTCCTAGGTATTTAATTTTTCTAAAAATAGGCTTTATATTATTACTGTGTGAATTTCTAGAGTATACACTACATGGCTTCAATTCTAGTTAGTGGGTTTAGCTTCTACAGCAACTCCTGACACCAAGAGATATATAAAGTCAAGCACGCATGCTCTATAGATAAGCATGAGCAGTTATAGGAGTTTAAGAGTTTCAGATTTTTGCTTTATTAGAACTTTAATTAAATGCTTGAAAATGAGCTCAGTGGCTCATTGGTTAGTAGCCTTGCAGCATGGAGGTCCCTGGGTTCAAATCCCACCAAGGACAACATCTTCAAGGAGTTTTATATGTTCTCACCATGCTTGCAGTTTTTGGTCCAGGGCTAACTCTTGTCAATCACCGTAGTTTACGTTATTACCATAAGATAAACAATGTTAGGATTCGGCTCTGCTTGATGATTTGATCGGTTGTTACGTGATCACACAGTTGCATATTTGTGATCACTTGCCGACTAGTTAATGTTTTTGCTTCTCTGAATTCTAATGTTAAAACATTGAAGATAAGTTATTCGGCATATGACCACAAGTATGCAAATAATATATGAGCAATCACATAATGGCATACACTGTTAGGATTCAGCATAATACAGTGCTTAAAGAAGATTAGCTCAGGTCAGGAAAATCCAATTATTGATAATGCGAAATGACACAAAGGAGAGAGTTGTATAGTGAAGCTCCATAAATGTTTCCATCTGGCCACTGCAAGAGGCGATTACAACAGGGGTGCTAGGCGTTGGACCCCCATGGATCCGATTTCAACTACCTATCCGAGAATTAGGTCATCAATGCCATTAGCCCAGAGAAGCTCCATAATGTTTTCACTTATTATGATACCTCTTTCATGACTCCCTTTAAGTATGATGCCCCACATAGTGTATGATACCCCCACATTGAATTTCCCCCCACATGCACCATATGATGACCCTAGAGTACCCCCAGCAAAGTTTGATGTCTCAACAACACAGCATGATGACCCACAGCTTCCCTGTATACAGTATGATCCCCTTACAACCCATAAATGCAGTATGATGTCCACACAGCCTTTCTATAATCAGTAAAATGGTCCTCAAAACTCCCTATAAGCAGCATGTTGGCCATCACAGCTCCCTCTACACTATAATGTTTCACAGTCCCACTATTTGCAGTATGATGTCTCCACAGTGCCTCTATATACAGTATGATGACCCTTACAGGTCCATATATACAGTAGGATGCCCCCACAGCTCCTTTATATACGGCATCATGGCTTCCTAAATGCAATATGACGTCACCACAACTCTGCTATGTACAGTATGATGGTCCTCACAGCTCCCTGTAAACAGCATGATGGACCTCACAGATCCCCTATATACAATATGATTGCAGCCCACAGCTCACCTCCCATAGCTCCCCTATACATAGTTTGGATGTAGATACTGTTGAAATTCAGACACCAATCAGGAGGGGTTGCCACTTGGCACTGGGTCCCGCAACTCAGGGGTTTTATTGTATTTCTCTTTAAATGAGAGCACTCTAGGCTGGATGTTGTGCTAGTAGAGGCCAAGACCTTGCATACTGTAAATTAAAAGAACTGGGCACTCATATAGATATGAAGTAGTAGCAAATTTATTTGCAATCCAAAAATGAGTGTACAACATTTCGGTCAGTCACTCTGACCTTCATCACGTACACAGATGGATCAAGTTGTGATCAAGCATTATAATAGAACAAATGGTGCGTACAGCGATGAGAGTGATTCACAGTGGCCGAGAGGTCTACCGCTTTGGATGCCCCTAAAAGAGAGTCCAGGGCAAAACGGAGGATTCTCTGGTTGGTGGGGGAGTCCAACGCTGGATGTGTTGATTTCTAGCAAAGAATTGTATCTAATGAAATCCTAAAATTTCAATCGTAATTAGTTATCACTTTGACACAATTAAACACTGAATGGTTAATTGTGGATGCAATTGGCAGAATTAAAGGGGCTGGACTATAAATAACATTTATCACAGATAGGTAAATGTTGGCGGCTCCGCTGCTGAGCATAGCTTGTCAGTCCCAAAGACATTGAAAAGAGTGCTTCTACTCATGTATGATCACTGTTCTATTCCAACTGAGGGCTTGATTCTCTATTTTCACAGTTGGTTGGGATCACAGTGATAATACAATATTTACTTTATCTGTAGAAAAATGATAACTGTTTATGGTTCGACCCTTGAAATCATTGTGCATATTGGTGCATATTTAACAAGCTAAGTGCCAGAATTCTGGTCAAATTTTTGTCCAAACGCTATTTTCCATGACTTACACCATATCTATAATGATTTAGACTTGACCTCACTTAGAGGGAAAGACTTCATGTGTGACACAGTGCGCAAAAAATGGGCAAAATTATGGAGCCCATTTCTGGAAAAAAGTAATAGATGCTAGAAACTTAAAATAGATAGTCTTAAAATTAGACAGATTTATCCAACAGCGTGACCAACTTTATTAATTTGTCTCATTTTAAGACTGTATAGTCTGTCTTTGTCTTTGAAGTAGACAGTTTTGCTAAACATGCCCCATTCTGCCTGGATTAAAATGACTCCATGACTAGGTCAATATTCAGTCTCGCTAGCATCCACAGTGGACATAGATTGGTCTTCACCAAAAGGATATCTGGCCTCTTTTATACCATTATCTATATTATGTACTTTTATTTTTGCTCTATTCTATAATACGGCATCACCTGCAGTTTCAGGGACATATATCAGTTTTCTTATGTCGATCATTGTGTGAAGACAATCCAACACTAGCTTTATTCTGTAGAGAATTAGCCGAGAAGCCTAGAGGACACGGATGTTACAAACCAATGAAAATGAGAATGACTGTAAAAACATAAACATCATTGTTAGAAGGTTATACCAACAAAATGAGTTTATTTTATTTTCTGACATAGGGGGCTGTGGCTAGAAGACCGGGGTGGTGAGCATTGGCTGTGAGGGAGAGTTACATCACAGGCCCGTGAAGGACATGAATATTTCATATTTACTACAGACCGCATGCAGTCTAAACACTGCTGTCCACAGATTTCCTCTGGGGTCCTTGTGCTAACAGCATGGCTTCACCCTTTCAGTGCTGCTTAATTTCTTATAATTTTAAAGTTTATAGCTAATTCCAACGTACCATACTTGGACTTGATCGAAAAGGAAGAGCTCTGTGATAGATCCAGGAGACATGAAGTCTTTAGCTGATTGTAGCCATCAAGATGTTTTATTCCTAAAAAAAATGTTGAAATATTATTGGAAATTTAAGCCATTATATTTTACATGCTACAAGTACATTATATAAGTCCTTTTCCAAAAAAAAAATTCCAATGTGTTCCATACATTTTTTACTTATCAAACACATCTACAATAGTTGGCAGGGCCATAGCTATAGGCCTAGGAGAGGTAGGAGATAGGCATTGCCCTGGTGCATGAAAGAGCACATAGACCCCTGTGCCACATTGGAGACCACCAATATTGTAAATGGCACATGGTAGATGGAAACCCTCTTACAGTTTTAGCACAGGGACAAAGGAACACCAAGTAGGTTTCTGTTGGTAGTAGTGAGTAGGTGAGCACGGTGGCTCAGTGGTTAGCACTGCAGCCTTGCAGCGCTGGAGTCCTAGGTTCGAATCCCACCAAGGACAACATCTGCAAGGAGTTTGTATGTTCTCCCTGTGTTTGCGTGGGTTTCCTCCGGGTACTCCGGTTTCCTCCCACATTCCAAAGACATACAGATAGGGAATCTAGATTGTGAGCTCCTTCGGGGACAGCGACGATAACGTGTGCAAACTGTAAAGCGCTGCGGAATATGTTAGCGCTATATAAAAATAAAGATTATTATTTATTATTATTAGTGACATCAAAGGGGACAATTTCTATGAGAACAAACTGGATTGGGGGGATTGAGGAGCATTGCATGGCCTATAAGTCTCCTTAAGCCTGCTTGGCACTCACTCTCCACAATGAAAAATGTTCCCTCTTAGGGTGAGTTTCCACGGTCAGGAAACGCTGCGTGTTTGGCGCTGTGCGCTGGCGCAGCGCCAAACACGCAGCGTCCAGATGTTACAGCATAGTGGAGGGGATTTCAAGAAATCCCGTCTCCACTATGCGTAACAATACGCAGGTGGCAAACCTGCGTAAACGGACATGCGGCGCGTCTTTTTAGACCGCAGCATGTCCTCGCGTATTGCGGCGACGGTGCGTCGCCGCAACATAATTAACACAGGGCTATGTAGCCCTGCGCTCTTTCCGGAGGTGTTCCGGAGGTGTCCTGAACACCTCCGGAAAGATCGCGCGTCATAAAGGGGGCGGGGCTTAGACGGAGCGGAATTTCCGCTCCGTCCAAAGCGCTATGGTTCCGGACCGTGGAACCATAGCCTTAGACCCCCAGTCAGAGGCCTCTTGCTTAGCAAAATCAGATCTCCTGCTTTGCACTGAGAAGGGGCAAATAACCCAAAACATGTGCCTGCAAATGGGGTTTCTGGAGTTCAAGTCCTCTTCCTCCCTGAAGAGGATATTTGCATTTGTAAATTCACAAAGGAGCATTGCATGGCCTTTAAGTCTCTATACACTGTCTTGGTACTCTCCACAATGTTCTCCATTAGAATCTCTGTAATTAACCCTACCGCATGATGAACCTCTAGCTATGCCTCTGGCAGTTAGGAATGTATTGCTTTTTTGTATCTTTGACCTATATTATTGACACAAACACTTTAATTCAATAATCTAAACCTTTTACAATCTTTAAAGGTATTTCTCTTGAAATTATTTATGATATCATTCTACACCTGTTTATTACATATTGATATACAATATATATATAAGCAAATACTATTTTTCACCATGATAGAGTCATAACAGACACTTGGCTACAGAGCAGCGGAATGTAATACATGGTTTACCTAGGAAGAAGACACTGAATGATTGTTTGATAAAGTAATGTATTCAAAGCATTTTATTTGCACTCCTGTTTGCCCTGGTTTGCAGCCAGTAAATGCGAATAAATGAACCTTAAGGCACAAAACAAGATCTGTGATGTGTTTACCTTTTTCCTCCGCATACAAATATCCAGCATGAACTAAGTTTTGTGTTTTAGATTTCTTCGTTCATACTTTGGAGTATTTCAAATGTAACCTTTCTAGCTGTATTTTTGGTGTTCGTTTTTCATGATTATTTGTAGTTGAGGGACACTGAAAAGTACATATTGACTTAGCACAAATACACCCAGGTAGAGACAGATTCGCACATACACTAGCCTACATTTTGCATCTAATTGAACATTTAATTGTATTTTAATGACAATAATTGAACAGAAATATCAACATTTCTCTAACTGCAGATATTGCAAACTTGAATTGGGAGGAATTGCTGTCAGCCAATCATTCCTTGTAAAAGCAATGGCTGCCCTCAAGTTTTGAAAAAAGCTGAGACTCTGATGATGTTTTTTGGGGGGCATAAAGGTCCCCATTCACATTTGATTAATGCCAATAATTTTGGCAGAACTGGACAACCATCCAACATGTGGAAAAGCTTGCCAACTCCTCCCCAGACATATTCCATAGGGGAGAGTCAATACACCAATATACAGGCCCATCAAATTCCAGCTATTGTACATCGTCAGATGTTGTGAACACTTTTAATCTGGCTTCTGAGTTTGGGCTCCCTCTGGTGGTTGCTGCTGGTAATTGAACTGGTCTGGCTGACAGAAGTCAATCATCTGAAGAGGATGATTGGAGATCAGGTGTTACTGACTGGAGAGATTTAAGTGAGCTGCCTTCCCCTAGTGGTTGCCGGTGATTTGGTCTTCTTTCTGAGCCTTCTGGAAGTCTGCTTGCTCCCTGCTTTGTCCTGCATCTTTCAGATAAGTTATTTGTCTGTTTTACTCTGTGGCATTTTTGCTTTTCTCTGTTCTCTGCCTTGCTGGTGTGAGTTCAGCCGGGCTCCCTGCGGGGACCTGTGCTGGACTCTGTTTTCCTTTGCCACAACTTTGTCAGTCTTTTCGGTAGTTCTAGTCCCCAGTTATTTCAGTATCTTTTGTTTTGCGTCCAGTTCACACCAGAGTTCTGATTTAGTGGGGGAGAGGTCGTGTGGCCTCAGTATTTTTGCATATCATACATGTTGGAATTTCTCTTAGGGTTTTTGAGGGATTGCAGACAGTATCCTTTCCTGTCCTGTTCTATCCAGACAGTTTGGGCCCCAGCATTTGCTCACTCTATTTTCTGCCTGTGTTTTGTACTTCATCTGTCTCACCGGCAATATATGTTCGGAGGCTATCTATTCCTTTGGTGCTCTACTCCGGGGCAGTTTAGCTTTCCCCTTTCTCTCTTTAGGCTTAGTTAACTCTTTGGCTGTGTTGAGGCGTCTAGGGCATTGTAGGTATGTCCCACGGCTAATTCTAGTTGTGTTGTCAGTTTAGGGGTCTGCAATCCGCTAAGTTACCAACCTCTCTGGGTGTCTGGTTGTCTAGCCTATTTCTCTGTTATCCTCCTCGGTTACCGAATCATAACAGCCAGATTTAGGCTCATTTCTCCATAATATTCTTTTCAAGAAGCCAGGGTTCTTTTTCTCACCAAACCGCTTGTTTCTAAATTTAATTATGGCTTTCTTCACAACTCTACCAGTGTGGTCAGCATACCAGAGTTGTCCTTTTACTGTTCCAGATGACACTGGTATTTGGTACATACTATTTAAGGAAACCTCCAACTTAGGTCCCGCATGGCATCTGTTTCTCAAGCAGTAGACTCTGATGTACTTATTTTCTTATACAGTTATACACCTGGGCCTTCCTCTTCTTTTTATATCCAGGTTAAATCCAATTTACCCTCTTTTCTTAAAGACAGTATTGGACACCTTTGTATTGGATCTGGAGCAGCGTTTATTTCACAATACTAGCATCGGCTGTTGAGTTTTGATGGAAATTTGCTTAATTTGATAATTTTTGGACCCATAATTGAACTACAAGAATTCCTGGCCACTACTTAACAGAATCTGTTACCAGGTTTTTGCCACCTAATCTGAAAGCAACATAAAGTAGAAACAGAGACCCTAATTCCAGCAATGTCTCACATACTGGGCTGCTGAGTCTGGTTTTAATAAAATCACTGTTTTATCAGCAGTAGATCTTTAAAGGACTAGTGGACCTGCTGCCATGTAGTCCTCCATATTCATGAGCTGTGCATAACCCCGCCCTCACCACTGATTTGCAGCTTTCTGTGTACATGTACATGGGTGCAAGGTGCCCAATCAGTGGTGGGGCAGGGTTTATATAGCACTCAGCATTCAGAGAACTGCTAGATATGCAGTAAAGCAATTAATTTATCGACATAACAGCAAGAGTAAGTGATACAGGATCTCTACACCTACATTATTCTGCTCTCAGATGGGGTAGCAAAAATCTGGTGACCAATACCCTTTAATATGTAACCCAAAAAGGCATTTAGTTGCATTACTAAACAACATACTGTTTATAATAATTATATTTTTATACAGGTTATATCATATGCTAACAATACAAACAATTATAAATTATAAACAATTATTTAAAAAAATCAAACATTTCAGGTTTTATGTTGGCAAACTGTAATGAGAGATGTACAAGGAGGTGTTGCTTAAAATTTTAGGGGCTGAGTCAGCGATTATAGTCACAGTTACCATAAAGAGATTAGAATTGAGTAGGAGTTATCAAAGATTAGTTGTAATTAAAGTGTAATAATACAGTTACATATACAGAATGTATCCACATTTTGTGACTAGTCCTAATATAAACCACTGTTACAGCAGAAAGGTAACATATGTTGTCTATCAAGGAAGCTTACACTTGTCCCTCCCTTCATTTTGTCTTCGAGAGGCTGTTAAGAAGTAGATTTCCCACCTGGGAGATGTTTACTATGGTGAGAAAACACACAGAAACTCAGCCGCCACCTGTCCTGATAGCGGTCACTGAAGTGATCCACACATGCGTGAACAGGTGGAGTCGCCTTTTGTCAAATTATAGTAAGGAACATGGGCTGTGTACATTGAAAAATTCCTCACTCTTCTAGACTGAGTTTTCTATGTTACTACTGCTTACATTATAGTCTGCGACACCTAGAACAGCTACTAAATTTAGAGGCGATAGGTGTGCTACGTCACTTGTGATATTGTAAGGCTCTTCATAGTAAATACCAGATTATATTATATAGATGTTCGCTTTGAGATTGTGGTACTTACTGGACATAGGAAACCTTAAATAATTACAAATATCTCCTAAAACATTATTCCTTGTATTTTCCGGCAAATTATTATTATTATTATTATTTATTAATGTAGAGAAATTTATTTAATGGCGCTTTACATGTGAGGGATATACATAATAAAAACGAGTACAGTAATCTTAAACAGTAAAAGTCATGACTGGTACAGGAGGAGAGAGTACCCTGCCCATGAGGGCTCACAATCTACAAGGGATGGGTGAGGATACAGTAGGCGAGGGTAGAGCTGGTCGTGCAGCAGTTTGGTGCATCGGTGGTTACTGCAGGTTGTATTCTTGTCGGAAGAGGTAGGTCTTCAGGTTCCTGTTGAAGGTTTCCATGATAGGCGACAGTCTGATATATTGGGGTAGAGATTTCCAGAGTAGGGGGGATGCACGGGAGACATCTTGTATGCGATTGTGGGAATAGGAGATAAGAGGGGAATAGAGAAGGAGATCTTGTGGCAAATGGTTATCTCTTTATGTGGACAAGAAACAAACCACAGGTAAAGACTGGAGGTTTCCCTTATATCAAGTACAGTTGGTTGACCACCAAAATTGCACAAACAATGGTCTATTATAGAGATCGTCCTCTCAAAGAAAATGTTTTATATTTTTCAGTTCATAAGGCCTCATTGAGACATCTGTTTTTCTTTATTTCCATACAAGAAAAAATAGAACAACTTTTGTCAGTCTGGTGGATCTGATTCTCATCAATTATAGGTCCTTGTGCCAATTTTTGCCATCCATTATTCTTAAATGCAAAAAAAAAGAAAGATTCCCAGTCTCCCTTAACCATTAAACAGTAAAAACAGGACAGCACACGGATGAGACAGAGCTCTTCAGTTTCTGTCCTCTGACATAGTCCTCTCCTTCAGTATGTCCTCTGACATAGTCCTCTCCTTCAGTACGTCCTCTGAAATAGTCCTCTCTTTCAGTATGTCCTCTGACATAGACCTCTCCTTCAGTATGCCCTCTGACATAGTCCTCTCCTTCAGTACGTCCTCTGACATAGTCCTCTCTTTCAGTATGTCCTCTGACATAGTCCTCTCTTTCAGTATGTCCTCTGACATAGACCTCTCCTTCAGTATGCCCTCTGACATAGTCCTCTCCTTCAGTACATCCTCTGACATAGTCCTCTCTTTCAGTACGTCCTCTGACATAGTCCTCTCTTTCAGTATGTCCTCTGACATAGACCTCTCCTTCAGTATGCCCTCTGACATAGTCCTCTCCTTCAGTACGTCCTCTGACATAGTCCTCTCTTTCAGTATGTCCTCTGACATAGTCCTCTCCTTCAGTATGTCCTCTGACATAGTTCTCTCCTTCAGTACGTCCTTTGACATAGTCCTCTCTTTCAGTATGTCCTCTGACATAGTCCTCTCCTTCAGTATGTCCTCTGACATAGTCCTCTCCTTCAGTACATCCTCTGACATAGTCCTCTCTTTCAGTATGTCCTCTGACATAGACCTCTCCTTCAGTATGCCCTCTGACATAGTCCTCTCCTTCAGTACGTCCTCTGACATAGTCCTCTCTTTCAGTATGTCCTCTGACATAGTCCTCTCCTTCAGTATGTCCTCTGACATAGTCCTCTCCTTCAGTACGTCCTCTGACATAGTCCTCTCTTTCAGTATATCCTCTGACATAGTCCTCTCCTTCAGTATGTCCTCTGACATAGTCCTCTCCTTCAGTACGTCCTCTGACATAGTCCTCTCTTTCAGTATGTCCTCTGACATAGACCTCTCCTTCAGTATGCCCTCTGACATAGTCCTCTCCTTTAGTATGTCCTTTGACATAGTCCTCTCTTTCAGTATGTCCTCTGACATAGTCCTCTCCTTCAGTACGTCCTCTGACATAGTCCTCTCTTTCAGTATGTCAACTGACATAGTCCTCTCCTTCAGTATGTCCTCTGACATAGTCCTCTCCTTCAGTACGTCCTCTGAAATAGTCCTCTCTTTCAGTATGTCCTCTGACATAGTCCTCTCCTTCAGTATGTCCTCTGACATAGTCCTCTCTTTCAGTATGTCCTCTGACATAGTCCTCTCCTTCAGTATGTCCTCTGACATAGTCCTCTCCTTCAGTACATCCTCTGACATAGTCCTCTCTTTCAGTATGTCCTCTGACATAGACCTCTCCTTCAGTATGCCCTCTGACATAGTCCTCTCCTTCAGTACGTCCTCTGACATAGTCCTCTCTTTCAGTATGTCCTCTGACATAGTCCTCTCCTTCAGTATGTCCTCTGACATAGTCCTCTCCTTCAGTACGTCCTCTGACATAGTCTTCTCTTTCAGTATGTCCTCTGACATAGTCCTCTCCTTCAGTATGTCCTCTGACATAGTCCTCTCCTTCAGTACGTCCTCTGACATAGTCCTCTCTTTCAGTATGTCCTCTGACATAGACCTCTCCTTCAGTATGCCCTCTGACATAGTCCTCTCCTTTAGTATGTCCTTTGACATAGTCCTCTCTTTCAGTATGTCCTCTGACATAGTCCTCTCCTTCAGTACGTCCTCTGACACAGTCCTCTCTTTCAGTATGTCCTCTGACATAGTCCTCTCCTTCAGTACGTCCTCTGACATAGTTCTCTCCTTTAGTATGTCCTTTGACATAGTCCTCTCTTTCAGTATGTCCTCTGACATAGTCCTCTCTGTTATGTTACGGTAGCTGAGGAGTGCAGGTAAAAAAGGAAATACACCAGAGCAGTTGGAATCTATGAGATTGCAGTACCCTGACTAACCACCGCAACTAGAGGCAGCCGTGGAGCGTTCCTACGATGGTCCTAGACGCCTCGTCACAGCCTGAGAAACTAATTACACCTAAAGATAGAAATAGGAAAGCTATCTGCCCCGGAGCAGAACCCCAAAGATAATAGAAAGCCCCCAAACATGTAATGGCGGTTAGACAAGAGGAAATACTGACACAGAAAGAAAATAGTATGAGCAAACGCTGGGGCCCAAACTATCTAAATAGAAAAGGACAGGAAGGGTACTTACTGCAATCCCAGAAAACCCTGAAAAACACCAACTCTACTAATTTCAAAATCACCTGAGATCACACGACCTCTACCACCTAAATTAGTTCTCTGGTGTAACAAAAACAGCAGCCACTGAAAAAACTGCAAAAAGCAAAAGTACAAAACACAGTGGCTGGACTAAACTGAGAGGGCAAAAGCCCCCGGAGGGGACCCAGAAGGCCCCCACAGAAGTGCAGGACAAAATGCAAAAATATAGCAAAAACACAAAATAAGAAATTGTCTTATCTGATAGCAGGAGATGCAGACACGACACAGCAGGCTACAAGGGAAACTGGAAAGAAGGATTCAGACCAGAACAATTGATCACCGGCAACCCTGATGGGAAAATGATTCCCTTAAATAAGACCAATCAGTAACACCTGATTCCCAATCCTCACTAGTACCGCTTGTAACCACCAGAGGGAGCCTCTGCTCAGAACTCATCTCAAACCCATTCACAACAGTACCCCCCCCTTGAGGAGGGGTCACCGAACCCTCATTTGAGCAACCAGGTCGGTCAGGATGAGTTCTATGATACGCACGGATAAGTCTCCTAGCATGGATGTCCGAAGCAAACACCCAAGAATTATCTTCCTGACCATAACCTCTCCATTTAACCAAATACTGGAGTCTTCGTCTAGAAAAACGAGAATCCAATATTTTCTCAACCACATACTCCAGATTGCCCTCAACCAAAACAGGGTCAGGAGGCACAGCAGCAGGAACCACTGGCTCAACAAACCTCTTCAACAAGGACTTGTGGAACACGTTATGGATCTTAAATGTCCCTGGAAGAAGCAAACGAAAAGAAACAGGATTAATAATCTCCATGATCTTATAAGGTCCAATGAACCTAGGCTTAAATTTAGGAGATGCTACTCTCATAGGAATATTCTTTGAGGACAACCAGACCAAGTCCCCCACTTTAAACCGAGGACCATCAGTCCTATGCCGGTTAGCAAACCGCTGGGCCTTCTCCTGAGAGAGGGACAACCTCTCCACTACCTGATCCCAAATCTGCTGCATACGCTCAACAACAGAGTCAACACCTGGACAGACAGAAGCCTCCGTCTGTCCTGAAGAAAATCGAGGGTGAAACCCAGAATTACAGAAAAACGGAGACATCAAAGTGGCAGAGCTAGCCCTATTATTAAGAGCAAACTCAGCCAAAGGCAAAAAAGAGACCCAGTCATCCTGATCAGCAGACACAAAGCATCTTAGATAAGTCTCCAATGTCTGGTTTGTTCTCTCAGTTTGACCATTGGTCTGAGGATGAAATGCCGAGGAGAAAGACAATTGAACACCCAGTTTAGAACAAAAAGTCCTCCAAAATCTGGAAACAAACTGGACTCCTCTGTCAGACACAATGTTCTCAGGAATGCCGTGTAAACGAACCACGTGCTGAAGGAACAACGGCACCAATTCAGAGGAGGAAGGCAACTTAGGTAATGGCACAAGATGTATCATTTTGGAAAACCTATCACAAATTACCCAGATGGTGGTCATTCTCTGAGAAACAGGAAGATCGGAAATGAAATCCATAGAGATATGGGTCCATGGTCTCTTGGGCACAGGCAATGGCATCAACAAACCACTAGAGCGAGAGCAAGGCTTGGAGCGAGAGCAAGTCCCGCAGGACTGCACAAATTCCCTGACATCGCGAGACAAGGTAGGCCACCAAAAGGACCGACTAACCAAGTCTCTGGTACCAAAAATTCCGGGATGCCCAGCCAATGCGGAACAATGAATCTCAGACATCACACTCTTTTTCCATTGGTCCGGGACAAACAATTTTCCAACAGGGCAGCGCTCGGGCCTATCCTCCTGACACCCCTCCAGAGCAAGTCTCAAATTAGGCGAGATGGCGGAAAGAACTACACCCTCCTTCAAAATAACAGAGGGATCAGATAGCTCAGGAGAGTCCGCAAGGAAACTCCTCGAGAGGGCATCCGCCTTAACATTCTTAGTGCCAGGAAGAAAGGAAACCACAAAATTAAAACGTGTGAAAAACAAGGCCCACCTGGCCTGTCTAGGATTGAGTCGCTTGGCAGATTCCAGATAGACCAGATTCTTATGGTCCGTAAGGACCACCACCTGATGTTTGGCTCCCTCCAGCCAATGTCTCCACTCTTCAAAAGCCCACTTCATGGCCAATAACTCCCGATTACCCACGTCATAATTACGTTCAGTAGGAGAAAATTTTCGAGAGAAAAAGGCACAAGGGTTACTTTTAGAGGTCTCTGGATCTTTTTGGGACAAAACGGCACCTGCCCCAATTTCAGAGGCATCAACCTCCACCTGAAATGGCAGAGAAACATCAGGCTGCCGTAGAACAGGAGCAGAAGTGAATCTCTGCTTAAGTTCCTGAAACGCAGAGACTGCCTCAGGAGGCCAATTCACCACATCAGAACCCTTTCTGGTCAAATCAGTTAATGGTTTAACAATAACAGAGAAATTACCAATAAATTTACGATAAAAATTGGCAAAACCCAAAAATCTCTGAAGAGCCTTTAATGAAGTAGGTTGGACCCAATCACAGATGGCCTGAACCTTGACCGGGTCCATTTCAATAACAGATGGGGACAAAATGAATCCCAGAAATGAGATCTTCTGTACGCCAAAAAGACACTTTGATCCCTTCACATACAGAGCATTCTCTCTCAAAATCTGGAATACAGTTCGAACATGTTTCACATGAGAGTCCCAGTCATTAGAAAAAATCAAGATATCATCCAAATAAACAATCAGAAACTTGTCCACAAAATCCCTGAAAATGTCATTCATGAAGGACTGGAAGACGGAAGGAGCATTAGTGAGCCCAAAGGGCATCACAAGGTACTCAAAATGCCCTTCAGGGTGTTAAATGCCGTCTTCCATTCATCCCCGTGCTTAATGCGAATAAGGTTATACGCCCCCCTGAGGTCAAGCTTGGTAAACCAAGTAGCGTTTTTCACCCTGGAAAACAGGTCAGAAATCAAGGGTAACGGGTATTGATATTTCACAGTAATATTGTTCAAGAGACGATAATCAATACACGGCCTTAATGAACCATCTTTTTGGCCACAAAGAAAAAACCGGCACCTAAGGGTGAAGAGGATGGTCTGATATGACCCTTCTCCAATGACTCCTTGATATAAGACCGCATAGCGTCATGTTCAGGTACAGACAAGTTAAAAAGGCGACCCTTAGGGAATTTACTACCTGGCACTAATTCAATAGCGCAGTCATAGCTCCTATGGGGAGGTAAGGATGCAGATTTACTTTCGCTAAACACATCAGAAAAATCAAACAAAAAGTCAGGAACATCCTCAGCCTGGGGGGAGGCAGAAAAAACAGGAGTGTTGGTATTAACACATTGGCAGCCCCAACTGGTTACAGACACAGATTTCCAATCCAAAACAGGATTATGAGACTGTAACCAAGGGAAACCCAGCACGATAATGTCATGCAGATTATATAGAACTAAAAATTTGCAGCACTCCTGGTGATCAGGTTCAACCCTCATTATCACCTGAGTAGAAAACTGGGGTTTATTCTCAGCCAAAGGGGTAGAATCGATCCCCAGTAGGGGAATAGACTTCTGTAGGGGTATCAAGGGAAATCCACAACGTTTAGCAAAATCATAATCCATCAGGTTAATAGCTGCTCCAGAATCAACGAAAGCCTGAGCAGAAAATGAGGACAGAGAGCATATCAGAGTGACAGTTAATAAAAACTTAGTCTGAACACTACCCAAGACAACTGAGCGTGCAAAACGTCTTCCCCGCTTAGGGCAGACTGAAATAGCATGAGTGGCATCACCACAGTAGAAACATAACCCATTGCACTTTCGAAACTCATGACGCTGTGCCCCAGACACCACTCCATCACACTGCATGGGCTCAGCAGCTGGCTCACAAGGCAACACCACTCCACGCATACTTCTCCGCTCACGCAAACGTCTGTCAATTTGAATCGCTAATGACATAGAATCATTGAGACCAGAGGGGACAGGGAATCCCACCATAACATCCTTTACATTATCTGACAGACCCTTCCGGAAAAGGGCCGCCAAAGCGTCGTCATTCCATTTGGTCAGGACTGCCCACCTACGGAATCTCTGACAGTATAACTCAGCGTCATCAAGCCCCTGATTTAATGCCAACAAGGCTTTTTCAGCTTGATCAGTGACATTAGGCTCATCGTACAATAACCCCAAAGCCTGAAAAAATGCATCAACATCACTCAAAACAGGATCCCCAGGTGTGAGGGAAAAAGCCCAATCCTGAGGATCGCCGCGCAGGAGAGAGATGATAATTTGAACCTGCTGCGCTGCGTTTCCTGAGGACTTAGATTTTAAGGCAAGAAACAATTTACAATTATTTTTGAAATTCTGAAACTTAGCTCGATCCCCTGAAAACAAATCTGGCATGGGGATCCTAGGTTCCACAACAGGCAACCTAGCAAGATATGCAGCAATACTCCGAACCTCAGTGGCAAGCTGATCCACACGGCCAGACAACTGTGCAAACTCCATTGGGAGAAAAGATCCTCCCCAGCACCCAGAGATACAGAGGGAAAAAAAAAAAAAAAAAAATGCAACAAACAGAAAAATATCTCTGACAACTTTTCTTCCTTCAAAATATTTTTTCCCTTCTGTGAGTACCATACAATTTTTATGGCCGGTGATACTGTTATGTTACGGTAGCTGAGGAGTGCAGGTAAAAAAGGAAATACACCAGAGCAGTTGGAATCTATGAGATTGCAGTACCCTGACTAACCACCGCAACTAGAGGCAGCCGTGGAGCGTTCCTACGATGGTCCTAGACGCCTCGTCACAGCCTGAGAAACTAACTACACCTAAAGATAGAAATAGGAAAGCTATCTGCCCCGGAGCAGAACCCCAAAGATAATAGAAAGCCCCCAAACATGTAATGGCGGTTAGACAAGAGGAAATACTGACACAGAAAGAAAATAGTATGAGCAAACGCTGGGGCCCAAACTATCTAAATAGAAAAGGACAGGAAGGGTACTTACTGCAATCCCAGAAAACCCTGAAAAACACCAACTCTACTAATTTCAAAATCACCTGAGATCACACGACCTCTACCACCTAAATTAGTTCTCTGGTGTAACAAAAACAGCAGCCACTGAAAAAACTGCAAAAAGCAAAAGTACAAAACACAGTGGCTGGACTAAACTGAGAGGGCAAAAGCCCCCGGAGGGGACCCAGAAGGCCCCCACAGAAGTGCAGGACAAAATGCAAAAATATAGCAAAAACACAAAATAAGAAATTGTCTTATCTGATAGCAGGAGATGCAGACATGACACAGCAGGCTACAAGGGAAACTGGAAAGAAGGATTCAGACCAGAACAATTGATCACCGGCAACCCTGATGGGAAAATGATTCCCTTAAATAAGACCAATCAGTAACACCTGATTCCCAATCCTCACTAGTACCGCTTGTAACCACCAGAGGGAGCCTCTGCTCAGAACTCATCTCAAACCCATTCACAACACCTCTCCTTCAGTATATCCTCTGACATAGTCATCTCTTTTAGCATGTCCTTTGACATAGTCCTCTCCTTCAATATGCCCTCTGACATAGTCCTCTCTTTCAGTATGTCCTCTGACAGTCCTCTCTTTCAGTATGTCCTCTGACATAGTCTTGTCCTTCAGTATGTCCTCTGACATAGTCCTCTCCTTCAGTATGTCCTCTGACATAGTCCTCTCCTTTAGTATGTCCTTTGACAGTCCTCTCTTTCAGTATGTCCTCTGACGTAGTCTTCTCCTTCAGTATGTCCTTCCTCTGACATAGTCCTCTCCTTCAGTATGTCCTCTGATATAGTCCTCTCCTTCAGTATGTCCTCTGACATTGTCCTCTCCTTCAGTATGTCCTCTGACATAGTCCTCTCCTTCAGTATGTCCTCTGACATAGTCCTCTGCTTCAGTACATCCTCTGACATAGTCCTCTCTTTCAGTATGTCCTCTGATATAGTCCTCTCCTTCAGTATGTCCTCTGACATTGTCCTCTCCTTCAGTATGTCCTCTGACATAGTCCTCTCCTTCAGTATGTCCTCTGACATAGTGCTCTCCTTCAGTATGTCCTCTGACATAGTCCTCTGCTTCAGTATGTCCTTTGACATAGTCCTGCCAAATGCTTCCCTGCACCAGAAATCGGCCACAGAAAAATATGATCTTTACAGAAAAGACATGCTCTTCCATAAAGACCATGGAAAGTTAATTACACCAAGAGATGGTCTTTTTTTTGGAGAGAAGAATTAGTGTATATATGGTTACTTTCAGAGATGACCATACCAATAAATTGTTAAAAATGCTGAACTCTGTTGGTGATGTTCATACCCATTGCAGTGCTTGTAGGCAAGAAAATGAATAACATGTCATCCATGATCAAGCAATAATTGATTGATTAAGAAGTCAAGACAGCAATAGGTATCATTTTATTTTTTATCTATATATAGTACTATGTAAAAGTTTTAGGCAGGTGTGGAAAAATTATACAAAAGTAAGAATTTTTTAAAAAAAATAGAAGTGTTAATATTTTATTTTTATCAATTAACAAAATGCAAAGTGAGTAATAAAGAAAAGTCTATATCAAATAAATATTTGATCATCATCGAGTCTGTCTGAGATCACTTGAAGAGACAGAGTGATTTGCGCAAGACTACATCTACAGAAGATCTGCTGTTAGTTCTCCATGTTTAGAACAACCTACTTGCCGAATTCCTTCAACTGTACCTAGAAAAATTGATACTGTTTTGAAAGGACAGCCAGACCAAATATTGATTTAGATTTCTCTTGTTTATTCACTGTGCATTTTATTGATTGATAAAATTAACTGTTGCTTGTAAATTTGAACGAATTCTTTCTTTGCTGTATATTTTCTACATCAACGTAAAAGTTTTCACAAAACTGTATAAATGCTGGTTTAAGAAAACAACCATTTTTAAAGGGAATCTGTCAGCGGGTTTTTTCTATGTAATCTGATGACAGCATGATGTAGGGGATAAAACACTGAATTCATGTATGTGTTACTTAGCAGGCTGTGTGCTGTTGTTTACTTAAAATGAAAAGTTTATTACCAGAAGATAATCACTGCCAGACTAGATCTCATGTGCATTTTAGACCAACTTCGCCCCTTCTTCTGATTAGCAGCTCACTGTCAATAGACAATATACAGAGTCTAGTGTGGGCGGGGTTAGCTTTCTCAGCTCTGCTTCATGCTACATCTAAGAACTCTGATTGTGTCACAACTGTTGCACCCAGTAAACTAAGTGATACATCGTAGGAATCAGGGTCTCTTTGCCTACATTATGCTGCTCTCAGAAGGGGTAGCAATAACCTGGTAACAGATTCCCTTTAAGTTACAAATAAAGTCTTAAAAGTTTGACATTATTTTGGTGCAGGGAAAGAGCTATCACATAAACTGTCAGCATAGGTCTACTGTGTCTAATGATAAATGCCACCCTGATTATGCTAATTTTGATATTGCAGGTAAATTGGTCTCCTAAATTACATCATTTTTAACATAGAATCTAATATCTAAAATACCACATTCACATAAGGTGGGCTACATGTGTAGCAATAAAGGCTTTCAAGTAATCTAATCCCTGATTACTGTATTGTAATAGCCATAAAGCACAACACTTTATCATTGATTTTCCTCATTGCTAAAAGACTACCTTCTGTCCTCTTCTTATGTATAACAGTGAGGAAAAATGGATTGAAGGTGTGGTCTGGAAGATTAACATTTCTCCCAGCCATTCAAAACCCTCTAAGTCGGAGATCAAAGCTGATAATACTGAGACCCTTCCTTGTAACTAACAATTCCTTAGTGGCCCCTTCTATTCAGTAGCCGGTCCAGGCTTAGCTGTATTATATTCTCTTCCATCATACATTACAGCAACCTGCTTCTCACCATGGTTAGCCTATTCTTCCAAATGCTAAATCTTTTCTTGGGGATTTAATCAAAAAGGGAGGATTATAATTCCGGGGCGCTAATGAAAAATCCAATGGAACATACAAACTTTTTTATTTCTTTTAAATACTGTTCACCTTCTGTTTTAATAAGTTATATTTCTCAGTAGTGGAAACAGTAAAATCTGCCTGGGACATGAAAACTTTATAGCATTACGGATTTACGTCTACCCATCCTGGTTAACAACACAGCACAAAATGAGACACAATATATCAGATGTTATATATTTGTCAAGGTTGATGTTCCAAATATAACATACTTTAGCTTGGCTTCACAAACATTTGAAATTATGGGAATGTAACAAAAAATATAGATACCATTATTAATCAGACTCTAAGCCCCTTTGCGTACCCTGCATGTATGTATGTACAGTATGTCAAAGTGTACATGTATTTAGCGAGCTCAAGGGCTGTGCCCGCTCCATACAAGGCAGGTGCCGGCTGTAAAAACTAGCCGTAAACTGCCTATAACAGCAACAATCAGTGCCTGCCGTGATAGCTGCTGTTTAGCTATTTATATGCCACTGTAAGTCTCTGACAGCAGCATTTAAATAGCACGATCGCTGGAGCACCCCCTCACCAATGGGGCTATAATGATTCACCGCCATGTTGGTACTCCTCTGAAACACAATCATATAGGAAACCAAAGTTTATACTATATATGGAAATGCATTAGTTCTGCAGTATATGTAGTAGTATAAGCAATCACAGGTTAAGGTCCCTTAGGGTGATTAAAAAGTAAAGTAAAAAAAAAGAGGGCATCTTAATGGCTCAGGAGCGTCTACTCGAAATTTTGGTCGTTTTATTTCTTGAATTTTTTATTTTCACTCTTTCTCTCCAACGTTGATTTGCTTTTGACCCTGATCAATCATTCAATTGTGAACCTCTAACCGCTGTTAGGCTAATTTCACACCAGCGTCTGACCGACTTGCGTCGCAAGGCCGCCACTAAGCTCCGCCCCCGGCCGCGCCTCCTCCCACTCGCTCCGCCTATGGGAGCTGCATGAGTTTAGCATTGGGTTCGCAGGCCGTACGCAGGTATGCATTTGCCGGCGCATGCGTCCTTTTGACAGTGCGCCGAGAGCACCAAAATGCAACACGGTGCATTGGGCGCAGGTCGGCGCACCGTCAAAAGGACGCAGGCTCAGGCAAACGCATAGCTGCGCACGACCTGCGTACGGCCTGCAAACCCAATATTAAAGATAGGGTGCGCAGGTCGCATGCAGGGGACGGAGCTTAGCAGGTCGGTCAGACGCTGGTGTGAAACCAGCCTTAAATGGCTATAAACTTTACTGTTAAGATTGTTTTTATTTGTTATTGTACCCTTTCCCTTTTCCCTCTGACTTCCCTTCCCCTCATGTTTTGTTTCCCGATAAAGAATATCTAAGCTAACTACCTTATCCCTTTTCCTTATATTACCTAATTTCCTTTTCAATTTTGTATGTTAAAACTTGTAATAAAGTTTGTTTGAAAAAGGAGCGCCTGCTTCAAAACGCCCCATTATCAAGGTCCACATCTAAGGCCAAGGTCACGTGACCGTAGATTCTCTTATCTGAGAAAATCGGGTCGATTATGCTATTGACACTCCAATCAACTCTGACCAGAGTTTAAGTTGAGTGTCAGCATAGCGTGATCCAATTCTTTCGGATGAGAGAACCGTAGCGCAATGTGAGGAGAAGATGGAGAACAAAATTTCTCCATCTTTTCTATTGTGTGAGTCAGTGGAAATCGGACTGCACTCAGATTTCATCCAAATGCAGTCTGATGTTTTCCACCCAGCCAAGGACGTGATTTCAGAATGAAATTGCAGCATTCTGTGAATAACATTGGTCCGAATGCTATCTGATAAAAAACAGGATAGGACTCATGCAATGTATACAGCGGTGTGAGCGAGCCCTAACAGCAATGATTGGAGCTATGTTAACCCCTTAAATGTCAACTGCTGACTGTAGTAGTTAAAGGGACTCTGTCAGCACAGAATGACTGCTCAAACCAACTACAGGCGCTTTGTGCGTCTTGGTGGGGCCAAACTAACTACACCTTCTCACTTGCTTGTTATCCATCTTTCTCCACTAGTGATGAGCAAACGTGCTTGGATAAGGTGTTATCTGAGCACGCTCGGGTGTTATCTGAGTATCTTGTAGTACTCAAATAATGAGTCCCGGCGGCTGCATGATTTGTGGCTGTTAGAAAGCTGCAAAACATGCGGGGATGGCCTGTTTGTCTAACAGCGACTTGAACATATTATTTGAGCCCACACAAGATACTCGGATAAAACCCGATTATACTCGAATAACACGTTATTCCAGCACATTTGCTCATTACTAATCTCCACCCTTTTCTGACTCTATGAAGCGAGAGCTGTCAATCAAAGAAAGGGGGGTGGAGATAGAGGGGAGACAAACAGGTGGGAATGTACACTTAAAGGTTGGCGTCACCATTATACACCGAGCGCCTGTACTTGTTTTGAACAATCATTCTTTGCTTACAGAGTCTCTTTAAAATGCATGATCTTACATGGACATCTCTTCACATGACCTTCGGTCTCCCCACACAATGTGGTCACAGAGTGCTGATAGGCTGGAATGGTATCCGGGGGCCTAACGAAGACCACCTTTGCTGCCTTTGAGCTTCACTGGAGATTGTGATTTGTCCTACAGTATATACTGTAATACTGTAGTATTGCTCTACTTAGAACAATCAATCAAATAATCGCAGGTTGAAGTTCCCTGTAAGGACTTAAAAGTAAAGTGTGAAGTAAAAGTTATTATTTTTTAAAATATTTAAAAAATATATATTTAAAGCAATTAAGAAGATATAAAGATTAAAAACACGCTGATATACCCAGTTAAAAATAAATAAATACTTTAAAAAATAGGCATTTTCTGTATTGCTGGGTCCATAAAAAGTCCAGACTATGAAAACATAAGGGTATGTGCACATGATGTTGTTTAGATGCCATTGTACCCATCTGGTTTTACAAAAGGAAGATTCTTTAAAAAAAACGCTAGCTGTGTTTTTTTTCCTGAATTGTCCTTTTTGACATCATTTCTGTAATTTTTTGCAGCGGCTTTGCTGCTGGTGTCTGTTTTACATTATGTATACAATAGGCTTGCAAGTGGAATCCACCTGAAGAATGGTCAGGTCACCTTGTTTACCCTCTTTGTGGCTTTGGAGGTCCAGAGTGGATAAAAGAAGCTAAAAAAGACTGAACATATGAACGGCAAGTCGTTTTGCCATTTCAGTGCATATGTGCATTCTTTTCAGCATTCTGAAGCTGTTTTTTGGATGGGTTTCAGAGCACACCCGCCTGAAGAGAACGTTGTGTGTACATACCCTAAAACTATTTAACCCATACAGTAAAATCATGTAGAAAAAAAATTAAACACAGAAACTGTTGTTTTTTTTTTGTCTAAGCATCTGTCACAAAAAAAGCAATATAAAGCTATCAAAACATAAAATGTAACTCAAAATGGTGCAATTTATCACAGAACCAAACAAAAAGTAAGCACTTATACAGGTCCATCATTGGAAAGTTCAGAATTTTTTCCAACCACTATGATATTAAAAAATCTTTGCATGTGGAGTTGTCATTATCATATAGACCTGTAGAATCATGTTGTCATGTCATTTTTACAATACAATGACCATTGTAAAAATCCCAGAAACAACACTGAAATAGTTTTTTTCTCCAATTTGTCACACTTTGATTTTTTTTTAGGTCTTAGTAAATTACATGTTAAAGTAAAGATGGTGTCATTCAAAACTACAACTCATCAGCAAAAATAAAGCCATTAAAGGGTAAAAATCTTCCATGCTTATACTGTTAAAATTGTATTCAATTGTAATATTATTGGATGGATTTATCAAAACTATTTTTAAGAATCTGTCTTTGTTGGCCAAAGCGCAGATGAAAAAAAAAAGTTGCACTGTGATTGATTTGATTGATTGATATGGTCAACACAGTGTCCTGCCCCTGAATGGGCAAACATTTACAACAATAGGAAGTAGGCGTAGTTGCAACTTAAATCAGAATATTACTGACCCTGTTAAATATACTTACCGTATTTTTCGGACCATAAGACGCACTTTTTTTCCTCCAAATTTGGGAGGAAAGTGTGGGTGCGTCTTATGGTCAGAATGTAACATGTGGGGAGGGGGCAGGGGGCAGCAGTGGAGTGATATCGCAGGAGACAGGAAAATATCCCCTCCGCTGCAGGAATCCAGCGCTGGGGAAACCACTGGTCCCGATACTTAAGTGCAGTGAATATTAATTAGCCGCTTCCCCGCCCACCTATCAGCTGAGCAGTGAGCGGGGAGCAGCTAATGATAGAGCCACATGGTTCACCAAAGCTGGATTCCTGCAGCAGCTGGGCAGATCAATGTCTGAAGGAGAAGGAGGCGGCAGGAGCAGAGTGCAGCAGGAGGCATCGCATACCTAAAAGCCTGGGGCTGTGCTGATGCCATGCTAAATGCTCCTGTGGAGGACCTGTGATGAGGTCATGAAGAGGGTGGGCTGGAGCATCACATGACCAAAGCCCTGCCTCTTCATGATGTCATCACAGGTCCTTCAGACACACTGTACAACTGAGAATTAATTAAAAGGTTAGGCTACTTTCACACTTGTGTTTTTTTGCGCAGCGCATCGTACGCACATGAAATGCATACGTGTCACATTTCTATCAACTCTGTCTCTATCATCTCTGTCTCTATCATCTCTGTCTCTATCATCTGTCCCTATCATTTGTCTCTATCATCTCTGTCTCTATCATCTCTGTCTCTATCATCTCTGTCTCTATCATCTGTCTCTAACATCTGTCTCTATCATCTGTCTCTATCATCTGTCTCTATCATCTGTCTCTATCATCTCTGTCTTATCATCTCTGTCTCTATCATCTCTGTCTCTATCATTTCTGTCTCTATCATCTGTCTCTATTATCTGTCTCTATCATCTCTGTCTCTATCATCTCTGTCTCTATCATCTGTCTCTATCATCTGTCTCTATCATCTCTGTCTCTATCATCTCTGTCTCTATCATCTGTCTCTATCATCTGTCTCTATTATCTCTGTCTCTATCATCTGTCTATCAACTCTGGCTCTATAATCTGTCTCTATCATCTCTGTCTCTATCATCTGTCTCTATCATCTCTGTCTCTATCATCTCTGTCTCTATCATCTGTCTCTATCAACTCTGTCTCTATCATCTCTGTCTCTATCATCTCTGTCTCTATAATCTGTCTCTATCATCTCTGTATCATCTGTCTCTATCATCTCTGTCTCTATCATCTGTCTCTATCATCTCTGTCTCTATCATCTGTCTCTATCATCTCTGTCTCTATCATCTCTGTCTCTATCATCTGTCTCTATCATCTGTCTCTATCATCTCTGTCTCTATCATCTCTGTCTCTATCATCTGTCTCTATTATCTCTGTCTCTATCATCTGTCTCTATCAACTCTGTCTCTATCATCTCTGTCTCTATCATCTCTGTCTCTATCATCTGTCTCTATCATCTCTGTCTCTATCATCTGTCTCTATCATCTGTCTCTATCATCTCTGTCTATCATCTGTCTCTATCATCTCTGTCTCTATCATCTGTCTCTAAAATCTCTGTCTCTATCATCTCTGTCTCTATCATCTATCTCTATCATTTCTGTCTCTATCATTTCTGTCTCTATCATCTCTGTCTCTATCATCTGTCTCTAACATCTGTCTCTATCATCTCTGTCTCTATCATCTGTCTCTATCATCTCTGTCTCTATCATCTGTCTCTATCATCTCTGTCTTATCATCTCTGTCTCTATCATCTCTGTCTCTATCATTTCTGTCTCTATCATCTGTCTCTATCATCTCTGTCTCTATCATCTCTGTCTCTATCATCTGTCTCTATCATCTGTCTCTATCATCTCTGTCTCTATCATCTCTGTCTCTATCATCTGTCTCTATCATCTGTCTCTATTATCTCTGTCTCTATCATCTGTCTCTATCAACTCTGGCTCTATAATCTGTCTCTATCATCTCTGTCTCTATCATCTGTCTCTATCATCTCTGTCTCTATCATCTCTGTCTCTATCATCTCTGTATATCATCTGTCTCTATCAACTCTGTCTCTATCATCTCTGTCTCTATCATCTCTGTCTCTATCATCTGTCTCTATCATCTCTGTCTCTATCATCTGTCTCTATCATCTCTGTCTCTATCATCTGTCTCTATCATCTCTGTCTCTATCATCTGTCTCTATCATCTCTGTCTCTATCATCTGTCTCTATCATCTCTGTCTCTATCATCTCTGTCTCTATCATCTGTCTCTATCATCTGTCTCTATCATCTCTGTCTCTATCATCTCTGTCTCTATCATCTGTCTCTATTATCTCTGTCTCTATCATCTCTGTCTCTATCATCTGTCTCTATCATCTCTGTCTCTATCATCTGTCTCTATCATCTGTCTCTATCATCTCTGTCTATCATCTGTCTCTATCATCTCTGTCTCTATCATCTGTCTCTAAAATCTCTGTCTCTATCATCTCTGTCTCTATCATCTATCTCTATCATTTCTGTCTCTATCATCTCTGTCTCTATCATCTGTCTCTATTTCTATGCAGCCGCACGCTCCAGTCTGAGTGCCAGCGGCAGTGCCGGATGTTCATGCGAGAGACTCACACGAAATCGTGCGAGTTTCTCGCATGTGTGACCCCGGCCTTATACTCACCCTCCAGCGTCTTCACATAGTAGTTTACAGACACCACACTGGTCCCGCAGCACCATCTCCTACCCGTAGCTTCCAACATAATAACATACTATTATATATAATAACACCACATATAATAGTATGTTATTTATGTTATTAAATATTTTACCACATTTTTTGCTTCAAATATATTTTTCCCTATTTTCCACCTCTAAAACCTGGGTGCGTCTTATAGTCCGGTGCGTCTTATAGTCCGAAAAATACGGTACTTATCACACCAATATCTGTTTAAGTGATAAATATGGTAACAATTATTCAGTATCAGTACCCATTACAATCACTCTTAAAAGTTTACTGCTGTTCTCTGTAAAGTTTTGGACACTAGATGTAGGTTTTTGATGATTAAGTATTTTCCTGACTCATTTTGAGAGTCTGGCTGTTACCTGGGTTAATGATGCATAAGGTCAACTTCAGGGGCATAAATAGTATTATTCTTAAATACAACAATCTGTTACATACTTTGGACTTTTGATGTCATGCTTTTCAAAATTAATAAAACTGTCCAAAAATTATCCCTCTTAGTCTTTTGTGATCAAGCACACTGTTCTGTCATTGCCTGTAAGTCCAAGAGAACGATTGAAATTTTCTGCACAAAGGCCAACTCAAAATTCACCTGCCTAGACCTGTGGTCTACACCAAAATTACAACATATATAATAGAAAGACAGTCAAAAAATATTTTTTGCAAATTGTTAGGTCTCACCCTTGGAATAATTCCCTTTAGTGTGATTGTAACAACCATAAAATTTCGTAAAAATTGAAACATTGTTTACTGGTGGCTCAATCATCACAAAACTAACAATTATCTACTATATAATTGTCTAACTTATAACTTCCGTCTGTAACGGAAATCCTGCGTCGCTGATTGGTTCCGCCCAGCCGGACGCGACCAATCAGCAACAGGCACATCCGGCAGCGAATTGGTGCTGGATTTCAACCAGGCACACCACCGCTATCGTCGGGAGATCAGCGGCTAGTGTCGCTCATCTCCCGACGGTAGCCGCGGGTTATCTCCACGTACATACTCACCTTCCGTCCCTGCATCCCTGTCCCGGCGCGTCTGCTTCTATCCTGTGTGGTGCGGTCACATGGTACCGCTCATTAAGGTCATGAATATGAACGCGACTCCACTCCCATAGGCGTGGCATCCATATTCATGACCTTAATGAGCGGTACCATGTGACCGCACCACAGAGGAAGAAGCTGACGCGCCGGGATAGAGATGCAGGGACGTGCAGCGATGGTGTGAGGGTAAGTATGATGGGGGAGGACCGGGGAGCCCAGCGGAGCCATGTATACAGGATGGGAGGGTGGGAGTGGAGCCATGTATACAGGATGGGATGGTGGGAGCGGAGCCATGTATATAGGATGGTAGGGTGGGAGCGGAGCCATGTATATAGGATGGTAGGGTGGAGCGGAGCCATGTATACTGGATGGGAGGGTGTGAGCAGAGCCATGTATATAGGATGGGAGGGTGGAGCGGAGCCATGTATATAGGATGGGAGGGTGGGAGCGGAGCCATGTATACAGGATGGGAGGGTGGGAGCGGAGCCATGTATACAGGATGGGAGGGTGGGAGTGGAGCCATGTATATAGGATGGGAGGGTGGGAGTGGAGCCATGTATATAGGATTGGAGGGTGGGAGCGGAGCCATGTATATAGGATTGGAGGGTGGGAGCGGAGCCATGTATATAGGATGGGAGGGTGGGAGCGGAACCTTGTATATAGGATGGGAGGGTGGGAGCGGAACCATGTATAAAGGATGGGAGGGTGGAGTGGAGCCATGTATATAGGATTGGAGGGTGGGAGCGGAGCCATGTATATAGGATGGGAGGGTGGGAGCGGAACCATGTATATAGGATGGGAGGGTGGGAGCGGAGCCATGTATATAGGATTGGAGGGTGGGAGCGGAGCCATGTATATAGGATGGGAGGGTGGGAGCGGAACCATGTATATAGGATGGGAGGGTCGGAGCGGAGCCATGTATAAAGGATGGGAGGGTGGAGTGGAGCCATGTATACAGTATGAGAGGGTGGGAGCGGAGCCATGTATATAGGATGGGAGGGTCGGAGCGGAGCCATGTATAAAGGATGGGAGGGTGGAGTGGAGCCATGTATACAGTATGAGAGGGTGGGAGCGGAGCCATGTATATAGGATGGGAGGGGGAGCGGAGCCATGTATACAGTATGGGACAGGGGAGCCATGTATACAAGGATGGGAGGGGGAGCCATGCATGCAAGGATGGGAGGGTGGGAGCGGAGCCATGCATAAATATACTACATACATATTCTAGAATACCCGATGCGTTAGAATCGGGCCACCATCTAGTTTGTAATAAATGTCTTGCAGCAAAGTAAATGTACAATTTTACGGTTTCCCTAGTTTTAATTAAACACGCTTTATTTGGTTCAGGATAGTCATGGCTATGCTTCTGCACACACTGGAGAATAAACTGTTTCTGTTCTTCTTGAGTGCTCAATGAAGAATTGAATGTACTCATGAGTGCAATGGAGCATTCTGCAGCATCTTTCACAATTTTGTATCAGGCGATTTTTGAGGATGCACCAATGTAACTTGCATTAGTGTGCCACAAACAAGGATTGTGATGAAGAAAATCTTGGTTGATTTCCAGTGCAACAAAGTTTTTTTTGTGTTGGACGACATGAAGTAATGAAGCATCTTGTGGGACATAAGGACTTCCGCAGAGCCAGTACCATCTCAACCTTTTCTGCAGTTGGAACCTCACTGCCAAAAAAAAGTCAGACCTACTATAACCTGAGGTATTATAGGTTTCTGGTGAAAATTTTTATTGCTGTCTCAGCAACAGGTGCGTTGATTCCTTTGTATGCCACGAGTTCTTGCAGTAATGTCAAGTCATTTTGCGACAGTGTGGCTGGGATCTGACAGAGGTAGTGCAAAACTGACAGAGAATTCTAACTCTGTCAAAATTACACAAAATTGGTGACGACACATGAAGATCTTCAGAGCATATATCACATTGGCCATCCATCGGGCCAAATGGTAGGTGCCTGGAATATTGATCTGTACATCTTGGTTTGCCAGCGAACCAAGGGGGGCTGCACATGCCATCCTAAAGTGTCACCAGCCAATGACTTGGAGACACTTACTATTTACGTCACCTCTACTTGAATGAGAAATGTGTATAGTTAGTATCCTGCACTCTTGCTAGTTGTCGGGTCCTCAGTACCCGCTACAGGAAAGATGTATATCTTAGTACCGTGTTAGCCAGTAGATAGAAAAATATTTAGAATTGAGAGTCTTCAGTGGTTGATACCTTTTAATGGCTAACTGAAAAGATGGTAACAAATTGCAAGCTTTCGAGACTACTCAGGTTTCTTCATCAGGCTAGACTAATACAAAATCTGAAGAATCACATATTTATACACAACACAGCACAGAAATAATGTAATACAGTTAGGTCCATAAATATTTGGACAGAGACAACATTTATCTAATTTTGGTTCTAGACATTACCACAATGAATTTGAAACAAAACAAATCAGATGCAGTTGAAGTTCAGACTTTCAGCTTTCATTTGAGGGTATCCACATTAAAATTGGATGAAGGGTTTAGGAGTTTCAGCTCCTTAACATGTGCCACCCTGTTTTTAAAGGGACCAAAAGTAATTGGACAATTGACTCCAAGGCTATTTCATGGACAGGTGTGGGCAATCCCTTCATTATATCATTCTCAATTAAGCAGATAAAAGGGCTGGTGTTGATTTGAGGTGTGGTGTTTGCATTTGGAAGGTTTAGCTGTGAAGGAAACATGCGGTCAAAGGAGCTCTCCATGCAGGTGAAACAAGCTATCCTTAAGCTGCAAAAAACAGAAAAAACCCATCCGAGAAATTGCTACAACTTTAGGAGTGGCAAAATCTACAGTTTGGTACATTCTGAGAAAGAAAGAAAGCACTGGTGAACTCATCAATGCAAAAAGACCTGGGCGCCCACGGAAGACAACAGTGGTGGATGATCGCAGAATACTCTCCATGGTGAAGAGAAACCCCTTCACAACAGCCAACCAAGTGAACAACACTCTCCAGGAGGTAGGTGTATCAATATCCAAATCTACCATAAAGAGAAGACTGCATGAAATTAAATACAGAGGGTTCACTGCATGGTGCAAGCCACTCATAAGAATCAAGAATAAAAAGGCTAGGCTGGACTTTGCTAAAAAACATCTAAAAAAGCCAGCACAGTTCTGGAAGAACATTCTTTGGACAGATGAAACCAAGATCAACCTCTACTAGAATGATGGAAAGAGAAAAGTATGGCGAAGGCGTGGTACAGCTCATGATCCAAAGCATACCACATCATCTGTAAAACATGGCGGAAGCAGTGTGATGGCTTGGGCATGCATGGCTGCCAGTGGCACTGGGTCACTAGTGTTTATTGATGATGTGACACAGGACAGAAACAGCCAAATGAATTCTGAGGTATTCAGAGCCATACTGTGTGCTCAGATCCAGCCAAATGCAGCCAAACTGATTGGTCGTCGTTTCATACTACAGATGGACAATGACCCAAAACATAAAGCCAAAGCAACCCAGGAGTTTATTAAAGCAAAGAAGTGGAATATTCTTGAATGGCCAAGTCAGTCACCTGATCTCAACCCAATTGAACATGCATTTCACTTGTTAAAGACTAAACTTCAGACAGAAAGGCCCACAAACAAACAACAACTGAAAACCACCGCGGTGAAGGCCTGGCAGAGCATCAAAAAGAAGGAAACACAGTGTCTGGTGATGTCCATGAGTTCAAGACTTCAGGCAGTCATTGCTAACAAAGGGTTTTCAACCAAGTACTAGAAATGAACATTTTATTTACAATTATTTAATCTGTCCAATTACTTTTGGTCCCTTTAAAAACAGGGTGGCACATGTTAAGGAGCTGAAACTCCTAAACCCTTCATCCAATTTTAATGTGGATACCCTCAAATGAAAGCTGAAAGTCTGAACTTCAACTGCATCTGATTTGTTTTGTTTCAAATTCATTGTGGTAATGTCTAGAACCAAAATTAGATAAATGTTGTCTCTGTCCAAATATTTATGGACCTAACTGTAGGTAAGACAAGTGACGTGAAGCAGAATAGTCATTATGGCAGAGGGATGAACATAAATATTGGAACAGTTCATAGATAAGGGGTGTGAAAGTTTTATTGCCCTCTGATTGGGGTCTGGTAATGTTTTGTGATGCTATCACAGGGTCTTTGGAGTAAATTCCTTAATTGATGTAAAAAGTCATAAATCCACGTGACAGGTTCATTCCAGCATTAAGAGTGTCAAAGGTCACCATCAATTTGTATTCGCAAACTCTTCTGTGTCTCTGAGATGTGAAACTACCTTTCAGTACAAGTAATTTCATGTCCAACATGCTATGACCAGGGAACAAAAGTGTTTTGCCACAGGTAGATCCATTCTCTTTTCTCTTATTGTGTGGCGATGAGATACCAGGTACTTTCAGCTGCATCACATCTAATGTGGTGTACCTAATTATTTGTACAAAATGTCCAACTGGGGTCTGTATGTGGGGGAAACAGGGCAAAAACTGAGAACAAGGATGAATTCTCATCGCCACACAATAAGAGAAAAGAGAATGGATCTACCTGTGGCAAAACACTTTTGTTCCCCTGGTCAGTTCTCTTTCCTGACACTAGTACTGCCAACTGCTCAGCAGTTTCATTGTGGGTCTGGCTTGCAAACCTTTTCCCGTCCCAGTGTACAATAAGTGGACCACTGCTATCAAAGGAAGCTTTGATAGCATTTGCTGTAATCTCTCGATGCCGACGATTACCCTGTCTGATAGATTCTGTATTCAACGTGAGACTGTCTGGATCATGGCCAAGAGAGTGAGAAGCACCAGCAAGCAGGTAGTTCGCTTTTCTATCATTGGTATTAGTTCTGTCTAAAGCTGCAGCAACTTCCGGAGTCACAATGTTGACAGATCTTATCGATTTACGTTTCTTTGGACTAAAATGCACTTTACCCTCATCACTATCATTGTCGGAAGCTCCGTTGTCGCTGCAACTGCTACTACTACTGCAAAGTTCAGTTTATGCTGTGGACTGCTGAACTAGTTCAGTTTCCTTTTTTCTCTGCCTGTAATTCTCTCATAAGTCTTCTTTACTTGACCTTGGCCAGCATTCTGTATAATGGTCCCATACTTCCACAATGACCTTTTTCTCTTTGAGCAAGCAAGAAGTCACGGTCTTCCTGAAGTTTTATAACTTTTATGGCAGCATGAACAGCATTTCATCAGCATGAGCGAGATCAAACAAATTATCAAGTTTATTAACGAATCCCCTCTCCATGGATTCTTGTATTTTCGCTTGACGTTTAGCATTCTTCTTGATACTCTTCCATTGACCAAACAGACTCTTCACCTTACTCATCATGTGAGATTGTTGCCTTGTCGGGATTCTTGCTGTTTCCCGGAAGTACTTTGTTAGCTGTGATGGTAGCACTGGTAGATGTTGGTTGCTATTCTATACAGTGCAGGAAATCAAACCTGGTCAACACCTGCCGATTCTATGGCAGTTTAGAACTGGTAATACTGCCTGTTGTCCCTCCAATTAACCACAGTCCTCTTTCCCTCCAATTTGAAGACAAAAGTGACTAAACCTGTGGGAGGCCTATATGGCAAACATAAAACCAAATTTCTGTAAAGTTTGATACTTTGCTGCTAGGGATGAGTGAATCCCTGTGTATTTGGTTGTGCACCTTATGACAAGTTTAATTTTTCAAGGAGCAGTGGGGCCCTTAGGAGAATTTTCATGACAAGCATGGAAATCTTAAGCAGACCCTGGGCTGTCACGGCAACCTATTGGCACCGTGCAATCACATCATGGGGACAACGATGGGTGTGTGAAATGACATGCTCCACTGTCAGTACGTATTAAATCAGCTATCATCTGCCAGGAAAGATTTGGCCTCAGCGTGCGAGCATGCATCAAAGGTAGGGACTCAACATGTGACGTAAATGTACATAAAATGTCATGAAGAGTTTAATTTTAAACGTTATCCCACTTCCCCAACAAAAAGCCATAGCCAAGAATGCTATCGTTAGCCAGCAGCTGTTACCATACTGTGGGGGCAGGGTTAGATTAAGGGTTGCATGGCCCCTGACAGTTTACATTCTGTGGACCCGCCAGTAACATGACAATGGGTGGGTATCATTTTATTGGTCATGTGATGAACACACAAGTGTTATGTTGCACATTTTGCAGCTGACAGAAGATGGGTTGAAAGGAGCGCCATGCCAATTTTTTTATTTTATGGACAGTACTATAAATACCAAGAGAGGATACTATATAATAAGGGATAACATTATACAGAAAAGAGAGGATGATAGGTAATAAAAGGATGGTACTATACATAACAATTGAAGACACTGTATACTAAGAAACGTATAAATAACAAGAGCAGTTTATGTAATAAGGGACTATAATTAATAAGAGAGGACACTATGCAATAAGTGATTGCACTGAACATAATAACAGAGGATGATATGTAATAATGAGATGGTGCTATACATAACAAGTGAGGACACTATATATTAAGAAATAACACAATACATAACAAGGGAAAAGCCTACTCTATACATAACAAGAGATTACACTATGTATTAAGTGCAACGATATTCATAACAAGGAAGGACACAAGGTAATAACAGAAGAGCACTATACATAACATGTAAGGACACTATAAACTAAAGAACAGCACTATACATAATAAGAAAGAGTGCTATGTAATAGGGGACTGCACTATACATAACAAGAAAGGATAGTATGAATTAAGTGATGGCTCTATACATAAAAAGAGCACACTCTGCACTAAGGAATGGCACTACAGATAATACAGATGATACTATGTATCAAGGGATGGCACTATACATACCAAGAGAGGACACTATGTGATAACAGGATGGTGCTATAAATAACAAATGAGGACAGTTTATACTAAGTAATGACACTATATAACTAGAGAGAACACTGTGTAGTAAGTGAGGACACTATACATAACATGAGAGGTCTCATAAGAAATAAGAACAATATTTAATATTGGAACGCCTGCTATACATAACAAGAGAGGACACTGTGTACTAAGGAAGGTTTCACATTTGCGTATCTGTGCACAGCGTTTGATCCGCATAGATCCGAACGTGTCATGTGTTCATATCTTTAACATGGTGTACGCAGGGACATGCATTTGCATGCGCTGTTTCGCGGTGTGTGGCAGTGTACGCCGAACGCAACATGTTGCATTTTTTGAAGCGTCAAAAATCCATCAAATATGCGCAGTCAAGCGCGTGCGGATGAGTGCATCAAAACAACACATTACTGTCTATGGGAATGCATTGGTACACAAGGATATGTGCATGGATGCGTTCGATGCACATGCGGACTTCATACTGTGCATGTCCAGGAACTGATTACAGCACCTGGAAATATTGAACGCATGCGCATAAATAACGCAAACGCTTTCCAAAACGCATGCACACGCAGCGGGTTTTTTTTGCATCATGTGTAAGCTGATGCGGATAAAAAACTCTGCGTTAGCATGCATATGGCATGCGTTTGCACATGCAGATGATACGCTGCACACACAAATGCTAATGTGAACCTAGCCTAAGCAAGTCTTATACATAACGAGAGGACATTAAGTAGCAAGGGATAGAATTATGCATAACAAGCGAGGACATAATGTAATAATGGGACAGCATTATAGATAACAAGTGAGGACATTATATACTATGACATGGCACTATACATAAAAAAAGAATATTATGTAATAAAAGATGACACTGTAAGTAACAAGAGAGGACATTTTGCTTTAACTGCTTGTGCCACATATGACAAGACAGAAAGATATGTAATATTGGGATTTAACTACATATCAACAGAGACACTATATACTAATGAACGGCTTCATGCATAACAAGAGAAAGCACTATGTAACAAGGGATGGCATTATACATAACAAGAGAGTACACTATGTTATAAGACACGGTGCTATATCTAAGAAGAGACACTATATACTAAGGAATGGCACTATACACAACAAGAAAAGATGTTATTTAATATTTAATAAGAGACTATGTCTTATTGAATATAAGAGGACACTATGTTATATAGGATGGCACAATGAATAACAAAAAATACACTATGTAATAAAGTATGGAACTAGAAATGATAATAGAGGATACTATATGTTAGGGTTCGAGTTTCCGCTGCTGCACAAGGGGAGTCTCGAACCTGTCCCGCTACGGTCTCCCATTCATCTCCGGCCGCAGTGGAGCCTGCTCAGCAGAGACATCGGTCCAGGCGTCTTGCCCACTCCTCTACTGTGCAGTGACTTGCTGCTGCCTTTCCTGGATCTGCTATTATAGCCAGTGCTGGAGCAGCCGTCTTTGAGACAAAGTCCTGCGTTTTCCCATCTGAGCATGCCCAGAGTGAGATCTCTCATTGGAGATCAGGGGTCACATGTTCAGGTGCTGCAGCGGCTCCTATTGGTCCGCCAGGAAGGTCATGTAGCTACGTGTGTTTGTAACAGCTTCTCTTTGGTCCTTGTTCCTGGAAGGTCCTGTAGCTGTTGCTATAAAAGGGTAGCATGGCTGGGCCGCCATGCGCTAATATCAACCATTGTATGTTATGCGCCAGTGTGATCATGCGTATGTGTGGTTAGGGACCCGGCTGAAATAAGCCACTAGAATACCGATTTAATCGGTGAGGAGTTTGGTATGGTAGCTGGTCAGGGTCGGTGTCCTAGATGCCCTAGATTACCGGCGTAACCGGTGAGGAGTTTTGATTGCCGTATTCAGGGTCTGGCGTTCAGACGCCATAGATTGCGGGTGACTCCCGCGAGGACATTAGCACATGATCACGCGTTATGTACGCTTAGCACTTAACTGTGTACCTGAGAGCCTGACAGGACACAGCATTTTTCCTCAGCGGCCCTGTGACGTAACAGGGTTTGCTTTCGACGCTAGACAGCACTCTAGCGTTTTACTTTGCGGCTCACTGAAGCTAAGTGAGTTCGCACCTATCGCCATATAGCGCTGTGGCATTTCCGTTAGTGGCTCTGGGTATTAACAGAGTTCGCACTTACTGCCACAACGCGCTACGGCGTTTATTTTAGCGACTCTGCGGGATAACAGAGTTCGCTACTTTCGCCATTTTACTAGCAGCAGGTTCCGCCTGCACGGTGGACCCCGGGCTGCGAACGCACCTCTCTACCTCATATATTTGGTGCGTTCCGCAGACCCTAACATAATATTAGCGCCAGGGTCTGGCTGGTAAAATGGCGGATGACCAGCGTCTACTACGGGACATCCAGCAGCTGGAGGGTAGGTTGGCGGCTCTTGAGTGCACAACCTCAGCTGTGGATGTTACCGCAGTCGCTGTTCAGGCTGCTAGCGTGGCTGCAGCCAGTGTGTCCACTGCCACCTCTGCCCCCACAATATCCCACCTCCCGCTTCCAGACAAGTTTGCTGGTGACAGCAAGCAATGTCGGGGATTCGTGAGTCAGTGCTCTATACAACTCGAGCTTCTGGCTGCACGTTTCCCCACGGATCGGGCACAAGTGGGCTTTATAATTTCGCTTCTGTCAGGCAGAGCGTTGGAGTGGGCCACCCCGCTGTGGGAGCGTGACGACCGTGTGGTGCGGAGTGCTCCTCGTTTTCTGGAGGCTCTAAAAAAGGTCTTTTTAGGACCTCAGGTCACCCACGATACGGCGCTACAACTGCTGGCATTGGCACAGGGTTCATCTTTGGTCAGTCTGTTTTCCGTCCAGTTTCAGACTCTGGCCTCAGAGCTAGACTGGTCGGATAAAGTACTCATTCCAGTCTACTGGCGAGGACTGGCTGATCATGTTAAAGATGCTTTGGCTACCAGGGAGATTCCCGCCACACTGGAGAAGCTTATCGCCATATCTACCCGCATCGACCTCCGTTTTCACGAGCGGAGGTTGGAGCGGTCCCAGTGTAGGCAGAGGTTCCGGCTCCCACCTTCACCAGACCTCTGGAATCTTCCAGCCAGGCGCCCGACTCCCATGAGGCCATGGAGGTTTCTCGAGCGGGACCTAAGTCCCGGGCTGCTCGAGTACCCGTGGTCTGTAACATCTGCCAGCAGTTAGGACACTATGCCAACAAATGTCCACAGCGGTCGGGAAAACGGTCGCGTCTAGTGACCTTGGGAGGAGGTTCACTAGACACTGCAGCATTTTCCACCAAGTTGTCCTTTAAAGGGACAATTACAGTAGGTCCATCCACGCTCTCCGCTGAGCTCTGTGTGGATTCCGGAGCCGAGGGGAATTTCATGTCCTCTGCATTTGCTCTCCGCCACACTATACCTCTGGTGATGCTCGCCCAACCGGTGACTGTGCGAGTAGTGAATGGATCAACTCTGCCCTCCCAAATCACCCACCAGACGATCCCTCTCACTTTATCTATGTCCCTGTCCCATCAGGAGAGTATTTCTTTTCTTGTCCTGCCTGAGGGAATAGACGAGGTGTTGCTGGGAGTACCTTGGCTCCGTTACCACTCTCCCCATATTGAGTGGTCCTCTGGGAGGATACTGGGTTAGGGTGATTCATGTAGAGGCAGGTGTATCAGGGAGTGCGTTCAGGTCACCACCACAGAGATACCCGTAGATCTCACTTCTCTTCCTCAGTGTTATTGGGCATATGCAGACGTTTTCTCCAAGAAGGCGGCGGAGACTCTTCCACCTCATCACCCCTACGACTGTCCTATTGATCTCTTGCCTGGAGCAGAACCTCCTCGGGGGAGAGTATACCCCCTCTCGCTCCCTGAAACGGAGGCCATGTCCCAGTACATTCAGGAGAATCTGGCAAGAGGGTTCATTAGGAAGTCGGTGTCACCAGCAGGGGCAGGGTTCTTCTTTGTGCAAAAGAAGAACGGAGAATTACGTCCATGCATTGACTACAGGGGTCTTAACGCCATCACCATCAAGAATAAGTACCCGTTGCCCCTAATCTCTGAGCTCTTTGATAGGCTCCGAGGAGCAAGAGTATTTACCAAGCTTGATCTACGTGGTGCCTATAACCTAATTCGCATCCGTGAGGGGGACGAGTGGAAGACAGCTTTTAATACCAGGGATGGGCATTATGAATACCTGGTGATGCCCTTCGGGCTCTGTAATGCTCCCGCTGTTTTCCAAGACTTTGTCAATGATATCTTCCGGGATATGCTCTCCACCTCTGTGGTAGTCTATCTGGATGAATTCTCATCTTTTCACCAGATATAGACTCTCACCGGAGGGATGTCAACAAAGTCTTCGACCTCTTATGGGCAAACTCCCTCTATGCCAAGCTGGAGAAATGTGTGTTTGAGCAGGAGTCCTTACCTTTTCTGGGCTATATCATCTCTGCCCAGGGATTGGCTATGGATCCTGCCAAACTACAGGCTGTAATGGACTGGCAAGAACCCCATTCTCTTAAAGCGGTGCAGCGCTTTATGGGGTTCATTAATTATTATCGCCAGTTCATTCCCCATTTCTCGACTTTGGTAGCTCCCTTGGTAGCCCTCACCAAGAAGGGAGCAAATCCCAAGTTGTGGTCTGAGGAGGTCTCCAAGGCATTCTCTTCCATCAAGTCGCATTTTGCCAGTGCTCCCATATTACATCGCCCTGATGTTGATAAACCGTTTGTTTTAGAGGTGGACGCCTCTTCTGTTGGTGCTGGAGCAGTCCTATATCAAAAGGATGCTCAAGGTCGGAAGCATCCCTGCTTCTTCTTTTCTAAGACCTTTACACCAGCAGAGAGGAATTATTCCATTGGGGACAGGGAGTTGCTGGCTATGAAATTGGCCTTCTCAGAGTGGAGACATCTTCTGGAGGGAGCTCGTTTTCCCTTCCAAGTCTTCACCGACCACAAGAACTTGGTATATTTGCAAATGGCTCAGCGGCTAAATTCTCGCCAGGCCAGATGGTCCCTATTCTTCTCTCGGTTCCATTTCACCCTCCATTTTCTCTCTGGTGAGAAGAATGATCGGGCCGACGCTCTCTCTCGCTCCTTAGTGTCATCAGAGGAGGAGGATGAGGAGCCTCAGCTTATTGTCCCTGAAGAAAGCCTGAGAACTGTAGCCCCGGTTTCGCTAGAGTCTGTGCCTCCGGGCAAGACTTTTGTGCCCACTAATTTGCGACCGGAGGTACTCTCTTGGGCACACTCGTCCAGGGTGGGTGGACACTTTGGGGCAAAGAGGACAACTGAACTATTGGCGAGGACATACTGGTGGCCACATATGGTCCGTGACGTCAGGGAGTATGTTCAGGCGTGTGTCTCCTGCGCCAGGAACAAGTCTCCTCGACAACGGCCAGCTGGGTTACTTTTTCCTTTGCCGGTGGCAGACAGGCCCTGGGAGATGGTCGGGATGGACTTTGTGGTGGGCTTACCCAAGTCTCGGGGTTGCACTATCATTTGGGTGATCACCGACCACTTCTCCAAAATGGTGCACTTAGTGCTACTACCACGGTTACCTTCCGCACGGGCCTTGGCAGCATTATTTATTAGACACATCTTCCGTCTACACGGTATGCCAGACAAGATTGTCAGCGATCGAGGTCCCCAATTTGCGTCTCGGTTCTGGAGAGAGTTGTGTCATCTACTCTGCATTGAATTGAACCTCTCCTCTGCATATCATCTCGAGACTAATGGGTTGGTAGAGAGGGCCAACCAGACCTTGGTCACCTACTTGCGACATTTTGTCTCTGCCAGGCAGGATGACTGGGCATCTCTGCTTCCGTGGGCGGAGTTTGCGCTAAACAATGCTGTGGCTGACTCCACCGGACAGACCCCATTCCTCTTAAATTACGGCCAGCATCCGCGGGTACTGGTGCCCATGCCCGTTGCTTCCGCTGACTCCAGGGTGGCAGACTGGGCTGTGGAAGCACGGGACATATGGGACCGCACCCAGGATGCCATTCAGGCTTCCAAGGAAAGGATGAGGTCTTCTGCCGATGCTCATTGGCGTCCCGCTCCGACATTTTCTCCTGGCGACCTAGTGTGGCTCTCCGCCCGAAACATCAGGCTACGGGTGGAATCCACTAAATTGGCACCCCGCTATTTGGGTCCCTTCAAGGTTCTCGAGCAGGTGAACCCTGTGGTTTACCGTTTGGCCCTTCCGCCTCGCCTTGGTATCTCCGACACCTTCCATGTATCCCTCCTAAAACCCGTGGTCATCCCCCGGTTGCCTGAGTCATCTTCCGGGACGTCGGGTTCGTCTTCGGACGACTACGAGGTGAATGCCATTGTTGGGTGCAAGGTGGTACGAGGCAAAAAATTTTATTTGGTGGATTGGAGGGGTTATGGGCCTGAGGATAGGTCCTGGGAGCCTGCCAAGCATGTTCACGCTCCGCAGCTCATCGCTGCCTTTGAACGCAGCAAGGCCCAGAGAAGGGGGGCCCCAAGGAGGGGGGATAATGTTAGGGTTCGAGTTCCCGCTGCTGCACAAGGGGAGTCTCGAACCCGTCCCGCTGCGGTCTCCCATTCATCTCCGGCCGCAGTGGAGCCTGCTCAGCAGAGACGTTGGTCCAGGCGTCTTGCCCACTCCTCTACTGTGCAGTGACTTGCTGCTGCCTTTCCTGGATCTGCTATTATAGCCAGTGCTGGAGCAGCCGTCTTTGAGACAAAGTCCTGCGTTTTCCCATCTGAGCATGCCCAGAGTGAGATCTCTCATTGGAGATCAGGGGTCACATGTTCAGGTGCTGCAGCTGCTCCTATTGGTCCGCCAGGAAGGTCATGTAGCTACGTGTGTTTGTAACAGCTTCTCATTGGTCCTTGTTCCTGGAAGGTCCTGTAGCTGTTGCTATAAAAGGGTAGCATGGCTGGGCCGCCATGCGCTAATATCAACCATTGTATGTTATGCGCCAGTGTGATCATGCGTATGTGTGGTTAGGGACCCGGCTGAAATAAGCCACTAGAATACCGACTTAATCGGTGAGGAGTTTGGTATGGTAGCTAGCCAGGGTCGGTGTCCTAGATGCCCTAGATTACCGGCGTAACCGGTGAGGAGTTTTGATTGCCGTATTCAGGGTCTGGCGTTCAGACGCCATAGATTGCGGGTGACTCCCGCGAGGACATTAGCACATGATCACGCGTTATGTACGCTTAGCACTTAACTGTGTACCTGAGAGCCTGACAGGACACAGCACTTTTCCTCAGCGGCCCTGTGATGTAACAGGGTTTGCTTTCGACGCTAGACAGCGCCCTAACATTTTACTTTGCGGCTCACTGAAGCTAAGTGAGTTCGCACCTATAACCATATAGCGCTGTGGCATTTTCGTTAGCGGCTCTGGGTATTAACAGAGTTCGCACTTACTGCCACAACGCGCTACGGCGTTTATTTTAGCGACTCTGCGGGATAACAGAGTTCGCTACTTTCGCCATTTTACTAGCAGCAGGTTCCGCCTGCACGGTGGACCCCGGGCTGCGAACGCACCTCTCTACCTCATATATTTGGTGCGTTCCGCAGACCCTAACACTATATGTGAAGAAACCAGATTGAATCTTAATTTCCCAGACAACCATGTTTTTGTAAACCCACAAGAATTGACTTTTTATCTGTATATTTTCTTGTGGATTTAAGTGTTTATGTCTGGTGGGTCAAGAAGACAATCTTGCTAGCTGATATACTATTTAACATACTGTGTAAGTCTGTAATAGTAACTTGTACATAGTGGGTGTTTACCTGTGTTTATTGTGAGATGATATGCTAATTGTGCATTGTATTATAAAACTAGTTTGTTGACTTCTAAACCAGTTTGAGCTGTGAGGCTGAACTGAAGCACACTTGATAATTCTAAAAATAGCTTACATGTCTAGGGTATAAAAACAAGAGGCAGAGAGAGCAGATCAGATCTCATCACACAGAGCTACCAGTCGACCATTCTGCACAAGACTCAACGGACCAGAGACAGGACTCCAGCTAATTCATCATGGCATCATCACGAGGGACATTGATCTACGATTCTATGGGAATCAACATAGGGGTCGTCGGCTCTGGTTGGAAAGACACAGATCTGATCCAGTGGCCATCTCTGAACCATGAATATGTTTGGAGAAAGCCAGGTTTTGGGACCCGCTGGTCGCATGGTTCCATGGAGGTGGTCGGATAAGCCAGGTGGTGACTCTCTGGCTTTGGACCTTGTATGGACAGTATGGACTGTCACCTCCCTACGCTTGTTGTTATCTCTTCTCTGTGTGTATATCACAGGTGGAATAGCGACCCTGCGAGCTGTGACGTTGTGTCAACTGGCTTTGGACCTTCTACGGACTCTATGAACTGTTCTCGGTCATCTCCCTACGCTTGTCAATATCTCTTCTCTGTTTGTATATCACAGGAGGAATATTGACCCTGGGAGCTCTGATGTAACATCTACCATTATCCAGGCGAGTCAGCGGAAGGGTTGGGCCCTGTAATGTGCACCATGTTGGGGGTAATTTGCTGGGATTGTTCTGTTTGCTATAGGGTGTTGTGGTTCAATAAAGCATTGCCACACTGTTTTACCCTAACCCCGCAATGTCTGTGTAGTATGTTGCCCACGGGAGATAGAATGGGTGTTCAGTGGTATGAGCCCTGGTCCATGCAGTCTTTCTAAAGGCAACCAGGCCAGCGGACAAGAGCAACCACTGACCCCGTTTCTTCACAATTGGTGGCAGCAGTGGGAGACTACTCAGCCCGCGGAAATGGGGGGGCTGCAGGGGGCTGGTGTTCTCACACACTGTCCAGGGCTCCACAACCAGGGAGGCATACAGACAGACCCAGCAGACCATTGATGAGGCATGCACAGCAGATTTTGGATGCTACTATGTCCCAACCCCACCAACAGCCAGGCCAGCGGACAAGAGCAACCACTGACCTCATTTCTCCACACTATATAATAAAGAACGATGCTATGGAAACCAAGAGTACACTATATAATGAGAGAGGATGCTGTGTAATAAGGGATGCTACTGTATATGCTATAATAAAAAACCCTGGGTGAAATAAATATCCATAGACAATATGCTATTAAACATAACCTTTATGCTATATTACAATAAAAAGTATACCTTAGAGTAGATGAAGTCAAAAGATATACACCATGAGAAACATGTGAGAAACATTCTCGTATGAGGAATTGGATGTACCTGGCTGTCAAAAAATTGGATCTACCCCTATCCTTTCCATGCTATGTAACTCACACTTACTGGTATAGCAAATGTAGAAGTATAGTAAAGGGAAATGAAAACAGGGGAAGGAGGTGACAGTGCTAGGAAGATAAAGATAAACCACTGTCACCAGCACACATGCAATTCAAACCCCTTCATATTAGTTCCAAAAATTATAATTTCTTACCATTAATTTGATTCTCCAGAAGAGGCATTGACCCTTTCTGCCCATGAGGTAGATACCGCTCTTGTAGAGTGAGCTTTTAAAATTTCAGGAGTGGGGTGTATGCTAATAGAATAGGCTAATGAAATTGCTGATCCAACCTATCTAGCTAGGGTCCCTTTAAATGTCACTTGGCCTTTATTGGACCTGAAAAAGAACAAAAAGAGAAGTAGTTTTCCACCACCCAGATGTGTTTTCTAAGTACTGAATTAAATACCTGACATCTAAAGAATGGAATCTAGCCTCTTTCTCATTCTAGGGGTCATTACAAAAAGACGGTAGTATGATCTGTTGAGACCTATGAAAGGTTGAGGACACCTTAAGGAGAAAAGCTGGGTCCTGTCTAATGATCATTCTGTCAGGGGAATATTGGTAAGTGGTTGGTTTAGTGATAGAGCCTGTAATTCCCCTATCCTTCTAGCTGATGTAAGGGCCACCGGTAGGATAGTTTTTAAAGGTTAGAAATTAAGTAATATTTCAGCTAACAGCCGTACCTCTGTACCTCAAGGGTGTTAATGGACAGTCCTAAGTCCAGGCCTTTCTGCAAAAATTCCAAAATCCTAGTCCATGGCACTGGGTTACATACAAAGGGATATCATTAGAGAAATATTTTTACCACAAAATGTACATCGAAAAAACAATTCCTAAAAAACAATGTCAGAATTGCGTTTTTTTCACAATGTCTCCCCACTTGGAATTTTGATCCTGTTATCTAGTACACTATGTGGTAAAATGAATGGTGTCATTCAAAAGTACATCTCGTCTTGCAACAAAAAAAAGCCTTCACATGTCTTTGTGGACAGAAGATTAAAAAAGTTATGGCTCTGGGAAGAATGGGAGGAAAAAAAACAAAAACAGAAATTGGCCACTGTTAACGGGTAGTGCTGTACATAATGAGAGGACACTATGGATGAAGCTATACAAAGCAAGAGAGAACATTTAGTAATACTAGGAGACGGTACTATGCTTATTAAGAGAGGACACTATGAATTAAGGAATGGCGCTATACAGTAAGAGACAAGGCTACACATAATTAGAGAGGTTGCTATGTAATAAGGGATAATTATCATCTCTCTGCTAGTCATACAATGTAGATACAGTATAAACACTTACATCCAGTAACTTTGAACTGACATCTCTGATTAGTCATTTTCTTTTGTTTCTTCTCCAACTGGTCAGGCCTTCATGTCGACATCTTTCAGCTACAACTTGTCCTGATAACCATACCCCTGAAAATATCAAGATCGAAACCTCTCATTCAAAATATAGATTGGTAGCCAAGCACTGTGCCCCTCATCCTAATTAACTATAATTAGCAACTTTTCCCTTCCCAATAAAAATATAAGCAGAAAGAAAGGAAAAGAAAGAGCACCTTGCGCAGATCAACCAGGACTGATGCAGGCAAAGTGGTGAGCGTACTCACCTGTATCGGTTGTGTGAGACAGGCACAACTCAGGAGGGAAGTGAATAGGAGTCTCCTGCCGGCTGCTGCTCCCCACGCTGGATCTATGGAGAGGTCCAGAAGGAATCATATGAGAGTGGAGGAAGAACGCCTGGTTGGGTCAAGCACTGCCAAGTGAAGCGGGACTCAACTAGCCTGATGAAGGGACCAGTTGAACCCCGAAACCTTTATTAAAAGTTTTTTTAGCACACACCATCACTCATGGAATCCTGCTTAAGTCGGCAGCGCTCATTCCAACCACTGGTTCTTCCTCCACTTTCATGCGATAAAAATACAAATTCATTATTAGTTAGCCTCTGTGCCTCTCCCACAGTTTTCATTACCAGTCCCATGCCCTTCCCCAACCCCCAGTTTTGCTCCTCTACCCCCAATTCATTACAAATCCTTGTCTTGTCTCCTTTCTGCCTCCACTGTGCTTCTCATCTACTTATTCATTACAAATCCCTCCCCAATATGCTCTACTTCCCAATCCATTGCAAGCTCTTATCCTGTGTTCACGCTCCGCCATTTCATTACACTTCCATGTCCTCTCTCCTACCACCCCAATCGATTACAATTCCATGTCCTCACTAAATCATATTAATTCCATGTTGCCTCTCCAACCTCACCCCAAAATTTCATCACAATTCCTTGTCCTCTCTCCCCCAAATTCTTTATGATTCAAAACAAAAAAGAAGCGTTGCCTGAAACAGTTTCTGCTTCAAAAACTCATTGTTTTTGATCACTTCAAAATAACCATGTGTGACTATAGCCTGAGATACATTTACCTTCGTCTATACACATCTGGGTAGTGGTGAAATACCACGTTAATCTGCACAGATTAAAGGAGTAGTGGTGGTGGTTCATTATCTTCTATAGTTAGCCCAAATAACGGAGACTTTTGTCAGCAATCCTTATGGACTATTCAGAAAAAGTTATCATTCCCATTCCACATATATTCAGTCTGCACGCATAGAGGGAATGCATAATAAACTAAAAGAAACCAATCAAGTTGGCATCATCAAATGCTGTTTAGAAAGCTATTTATAACAACTATGATATATGTATAAAGGAGGAATTAAAAGAAGTAATGATAAGGATGTGTAGCCCTGGTACACAATACCAGGAGGATGAGTGGAGAGGTAACAGTTAAGGTCTCTTCATGACATCGTGTACACTTCTGACACACCCAGCAGGGGTGTGGAAGGGAGTGATTTAGTCAGTCAGTGTCCAGACTTCAGAGTGAGAAGTCAGTTTCCTGTCCTTGGACAGAGTAGACGTGTCCAGTTTAAGTCTATCATCAGTTCAGAAAGTGGAGTCTGGTGTAGGTGTCTGTATACACCTTAGTCTAGTCAGAGCTGTGCCCCACTGGAAGAAAGACTGAACTATCTATTAAGAGACAAGCAAGGCGAAGGGCAAAGTGGAAGGAAGATAATTGGAAAAGTGCTTTTGACTTGGAAAAGTCCTGCACGTTGCAACCGGTTACTGGGGACCGAAGGATCACTATTGTACAGCATAGTGAAGAGAAAACCAGGAATCTACCGGACCCTAGGTCGCGGCAGACAAGCCCCTTATAGTCAGAACGTAGCTGGAGTCAGAGGGTGTGAAGACTTTGAGTTAGTGCACGACAATAAAAGGATTCAGCTCCCTCGCAGGAAGGCTTCTAACACAAATCTGACTGGGCAAGTACAGCTAAAGAAAAGCTGGAGATTTGAGAGGATTACGCTTCAGGCTGGTCGTACTCAGCTTCATTGGACAGTAAAGGAGGCCCCTAACTTGCTTAGCTGTTGCCTCAAAGCTCATCCTCCATCAACCCCATCAGCCTCCCTGGGACCTGCCTTATCATCTTGCAAGTAAAGGTATGGAAAGACGTTGACTGTGTGAGACTGAGTTATTATTGCATGCCTGCACAATCCCTACCTAACTACCGACCTGAGGGAAGAGTCCCACCTGTAGGGGACCCGACATCTAGCTGCCTCACCATCCCCTCAGAGATCTACAGCAGCGCTGGTACAAATTACCAGAATACTACAGGTGGCGTCACGAACTGTACATAAATCTATCCCCTGTAAATATATCCCCAACATACGCCAGACCGCCCGGGCCACAGACCGAGCCACAGCTACCTGTGACAAAATCCCCATAGACTTCTACGGGCTCGGCTCTGAGTACCCCATTGCCCTGGTAACCCACAATTGTGGTGGCGGGTCGACACAAAAACTTGGCGTCACGAACAGGATACGAAACTTGCAGCATTGCGAGCCCTGTGTGCCTGTGGATTGTTTTTGTGAAAAAGGACTGTTTGCTATTTTTGGCGCTAAAATCCGCCATTTTGCCGCCATATTCGCGCCCTCAGGCGCTGGAGAAGAAGGTGGGCGGACCTGAAAAAGCGCGCAGAGTCTTGGAACACGCCCCCAACCTGCACCCCAAACCGCATAGCAAACTGCATCACAATCTGCATTGCAATCCGCATAGCAAATTGCATCGCAAAATAGAGCGGCAGGTCCTGCAACAGGAAGTGAACGCTCTGACATCAGAGCGCCTGCGACGAAGGTCCTGTTCCCACTGCGGTGCCTGTGAAGTAGCAGCATCTGAAACCGGTAGGCTCCGTTTAACCAAGGGGGCGCTAAGATGTCACAACAACCGGCTGACAGTGCGGCCCCGGCCGGAGTCCCCAATCCCGCACCGTCTGGTATTGTAGCGCCAGATGGGGGTGCAGGTCCAGCACCCAGTCCGGTAGTCCCGATCATGCCACTAACGCTCCCATATATGCCTGGGGCGAAATGGCTTCCCCAATACAGCGGTGGGCCAGGCACATTAGCAGGCTTCAAGCGGAAGTTATGCAGCATCTTAGAAATGTATTCCATGCCTGAGAGACAAAAAGCTGCTGTGCTAATAGGGCAGCTAACTGGCGCTGCTGAGAGGGAAGTGGAGACTTGGGATACCGTTGATCAGGAGTCGGTACCTGCGATCTTCCTTAAGCTGCATGCCATATTTGAAGACCGCACAGAAACGGATCTCCGGTTGGCCTTCTATCACTGTTCACAACAGCCAGGTGACAGCATCCGGGACTATGCTTGCCGACTACAGGGAGCCCTGAGAGCCCTCAAGCAAATTAACAATTTAAATGCTATCGACGAGAATAGAATGCTGAAAGAACAATTTATACAGGATTGAGATCCCCAGAGGAACGCAGAACTGTAAATTGGTGGTCCTTAGATCATCCGGATGCTACCTTTGATGCCCTAAAGGACATGGCAATAAAAGGGCTGCGGCCCCTGGGCAAACCCGAGGTGGCCACCCAACATCATCAGGGTGAAGTCACTCTGGAACCGGCAGTAACCCCCTGTTCCCCGCTAGTGGCAGAAACCAAAACGCAGGTGCCACCTCCTAGTGAATTGGACTGTCTGCGCTCAGAGGTGCGCCAGCTGACTAAAAATCTGGCCGCTGTGATGAGTGCCCTACAGCTGCGGAAAGAAGAGGAAGGGAAGATCTTGCTAGCTGACTGCCCAGAGGACGTTCCGTGGGATGCACCGGAGAAGAAAGAAGACGTCGCCCCCCCGGAGGAGGACAACGCCACCCCCAGGAGCAACCTCTGATCAACACCCTTCTCGTCGAGAGATCATCTGTTATCGCTGCAACCGGAAAGGTCATCTGTCTACACAGTGTCCTTTAAACGGGCAGAACCTGGGTCCAAGGGCCAACACCCAGGAGAATACCCGTCAGGCCCCCTAGACTGGAACCGCAGGTATGTGGGCGGGCGACCCTACCTGTCTATTATTCTAGATGGTATTGCTGTTCCAGCATTGTTAGACACTGGGTCCCAGGTGACCCTAATACCTGATGCTCTATATACCAAGTACTGGTCAATGGACAGTCTTAAACCTCCGAGCCTTGACTTTACTGTGTATGCTTCGAATGGTCTTCCTGTAGAAGTACTCGGAACAAAATGTGTAGATGTAAAGGTGGGCAGAGAGGAGTTGAAAGACCAAGGGCTTCTGGTAGTAAAGACTGTAAATGAGGAGAACGGTTTAAATATCATTTTGGGTACTAACATTATCGGTAATTGTTTGGGAAGTTGTGTTCTTACTCCAACAGCTCGCTGAGATTGCCCGACCAAGGCAGAGAGGAGTAATCCAAAGAGAGATCCGGGCCCTGGTGTGTCAGCAGCAAGCGAAGCTTACCGACGGCGAAATTGGTAATGTACGGGTCACTGACTCAGTTCCTATTGTGATACCCCCAATGAGTGAAATGATCATTTGGTGCAGGGCAGCCATAGGTCTGAGAGGACAGAATTACCAAGCTGTAGTAGAACCCCACCATTCAGAACATAGACCTACACTTATGACTGCTAGAGGAGTAGTAGAGGTGGTAAATGGAAGAGTACCGGTACGGCTTCTCAATTGGGGAGATGATGAGGTAAATTTACCCCGTTATGCAACCATTGCTAAACTTCATGCTGTCGACAATAATTCTATTCTCCCGGCTGAGTCCTTAGACTCCTGTCAAATAGAGGAGGACAATGACCCAGCAACCCAGGTGGCGGAATGGTGTCAGCAACTCCATGTTGGGACGGACACCACTCCCGCTCACCAGAAGCAAGGGGTATTACGGGTGGTGCAAGAGTACGCCCAAGTGTTTAGCAAAAATCCACTTGATTTTGGGACAATTAAGGGAGTACAACATCATATCCCTACTGGCAATCATCCTCCCATCAAAGAGCGGTATAGGCCCATACCTTCAGCTCATTATCAGAAGGCTAAAGAAATGTTGAATGATATGAAGAAAGCTGGGGTGATAAGGGATAGTTGTAGCCCCTGGGCAGCCCCTCTAGTTCTGGTTAAAAAGAAAGATGGTAGTATGAGAATGTGTGTGGATTACAGGCAGGTGAACCGCATAACACACAAGGATGCATACCCGCTACCACGCATAGAGGAATCATTAGCTGCTCTGAAAACGGCTAACTACTTTTCTACCCTTGATCTGACTAGTGGTTACTGGCAAGTGGCTGTGGCTGAGGAGGATCGTGAGGAAAACGGCTTTCACCACCCCAATGGGGCTCTGTGAGTTCGACAGAATGCCGTTTGGGCTCAGTAGTGCCCCAGGAACATTTCAGAGAGTGATGGAAAACTGTCTGGGACATCTCAATTTTGAAACCGTGCTGCTATACCTAGACGACGTTATCGTGTATTCCAAGACATATGAGGACCATCTGAAGCACCTGGCAGAAGTATTCGAGTCCCTGTCCAGGTACGGGATGAAATTAAAACCCTCAAAATGCCATCTACTCAAGCAGAAGGTACAATACTTGGGGCACATCGTCAGTTCGGAAGGAGTAGCGCCGGACCCAGAGAAAGTCACTGCCATCCAGAAGTGGCCGGAGCCGAAGAACCTTAAGGAAGTGCGACAGTTCCTGGGACTAACGGGTTACTACAGGAGATTCGTGAAAGATTACACGAAGAAGGCAGCTCCTTTACAGGACCTCCTGGTAGGACAATCTTTAAAGAGCAGAAACCCTCCCTTTAATTGGGGTAAAGAACAGGCTGAAGCATTCCAAAAGATGAAAGAGATCCTGACAGGTGATGAGATTTTAACCTATCCTGATTACAGCCAACCGTTCCTGTTGTACACCGACGCCAGTAATGAAGGGTTGGGAGCCGTTCTCAGTCAGAAGCAGAATGGACAAGAAAAAGTCATCGCATATGCTAGCAGAAAACTCAGGCCAACTGAAAGGAATCCGGAAAATTATAGCAGCTTCAAGCTAGAGTTTCTGGCGCTGGTCTGGGCCATTACTGAAAGATTTAAGCACTATCTGGCCTCCAATAAGTTCACGGCGTACACAGACAACAACCCGTTAACGCACCTGGAAACCGCCAAGCTGGGTGCCATGGAGCAGCGATGGATGGCTCGGTTGTCCAATTACCAGTTTACTATCAAGTACCGGCAGGTCGAAAGAATGCTAATGCTGATGCGTTGTCCCGAATGCCGCATGACTCTGATACGGAAGAAGAATCGGACGACCTGGAAGAAATTGAGCTACCTGCGTTCCATCGAAATGGGGTAGTCCACGAGCATCGAGTCCACAGAAAGCAGAATGGTGCAACATTAAATCCTTTACCCCATCATAGTTGGAAAGAGACTCAGGACAGTGATCCAGTGGTCAGCCGCATCAAGGAGTTGTTAAGACAGGAAGGCTCCTCTCTGGAAAAGGATGCATCTATGTCAGCCAAGCTCCTGTGGAACGAGAAAAGCAGGTTGTTCCTATACCGTGAGAAGTTGTGCAGAAGATACGTCAACCCCAGAACCCATGAAATGGTCTGGCAAATCGTGGTCCCCAAGGCAGACGTCCCAATGGTGTTGGAAGCGTACCACGATCAAGCAGGACACTTTGGCTGGAGGAAGCTGGAGACCCTGTTGAGATGCCGGTTCTACTGGGTAGGGATGCGCAGCTCCGTCGAGAGGTGGTGTCGGAACTGTGGACCCTGTGGTCTCAGAAGAAAGGACTACGGTAGTCAAAAGGCCCCCCTGCAACCTATCCGGACGACTCGTCCCCTGGAGATTGTGGCCCTGGACCACGTCAAACTGTCGCCGAGTAGATCTGGATACTCATACGCCTTGACCATGGTGGACCATTACTCCAGATTTCTGGTAGTCGTTCCAGTGAAAGACCAGACCGCAGTGACGGCCGCGAAGACCTTTCAAGCAAGCTTCTGCAGACCGCATGGGTATCCTGAGCAAGTCTTAACCGATCAGGGACCTGCTTTCGAAGCTGATTTATTCAAGGAATTCTGTCATATGTACGGGTGCAAGAAAATAAGAACAACACCATATCACCCTCAAACCAACGGTCTTTGTGAAAAGATGAACCATATTGTCCTTGACTTGTTGAGATCCATACCGTTGGAAGACAGGAATCGATGGCCGGATTTACTGCCTGATTTGGTTGATTTGTATAATCATATACCTGTAAGCTCAACTAACTGCACTCCAGCCTATCTTATGAGAGCAAGGCCTGGAAAACTACCAATGGATCTAGAACTTGGAGTGGTAGAACCGGAGGCAGACGATGCCGTGGAGAACTGGGACGTCAATCGGCAAGAGCAATACAGAAGAGCACAAATCTGTGTGGAGGAAAGTCTTAATAAGGCACGGGAGAAACAGGAAGATGTTTACAACAGAAATGCTCCTGCCAAGCCTCTGATGCCTGGAGAGGTAGTATTAAAAAGAAAAAGAAAGATGCACAAACTGGATAACCAGTGGGAGCAAGAACCCTACGTCATACAAGATTCTAAATACGACAACAGAAAAGTTTGTGTCGTCAGTAAAGACGGAGGAAGAACAACAACCACTGTGTCCAGAGATCATTTGAAGTTGTGTCCAGAACACTTAAAGAGTTGTGAAAAGAACCCTGTCTTCAATCAAAGAGAAAGAAAGGAAGAGGTCCTACACACCGATCTGGGAGATTTTCCTGCGGATTGGCCCCGACTGGGAGATGCTGTGATAATTCCAGTGTTGCAGTTTTATCAGCCACAAGAGGAAGTTTTACCTCCAGTTGTGCCTGTGGTGCCAGTTGAGCCCGCTCAGGAGTTACCCATCCCAGCAACACCTCAACCTGTGGAACCTCAAGATGGATCATCTGAAGCAGCGCCCCATACTATGGGATCCCCTGGTGAAGCTGACTCACACCGCCCAGCCATCAGTACGCTTGCCAGATCCATAGAAAGGTTAAGGCAGTTCTATAGTTTGCCGTTACGCAGTGCAGACAGATCGCAACTTGTTATACCTGAAACTACACCACGTAGATCAGAGAGAATCACAAAAGGGAAATTACCCATTAGATATCAGCAGTAGTTTATGTGAACATTGTAAAAAGTCTATATATATAAATGTGTTTTTTCTCTATTATGTCTTCGTTTAACAATGGACTCAGAGGCTGAGGACTGAGCCAGCCCAAAAACTGTATCCTGTAAATAGTTGCACTAAAGTGCCTTCTTAATGGTTTCACATGAAACCTTGACTCACCTCTGAACCAAAAACCCGTGTGGTGTGGCACTGAGTGAGGTCTGCATTTGGATGTCCTGCAGCCCACCCAGGACCCACGTTGAAGGTTTGGTGCGGGTCCTTCACAAGTATCTTGTATATATATTTATTAAATGCTACTTGATACTTTTGTATTTCTATATGTAAAATGTTATTGTTCGTAACGTTCAAGGTGTTCTCACCTCCCGGATGGGAAGATGTTATTGTTTAATGTTTATTGTATGAACAAAAATGTCTCTTTATATTTTACAGCCCGGGAGTGCTGTTGTTTACCATGGGGGAATGTGTAGCCCTGGTACACAATACCAGGAGGATGAGTGGAGAGGTAACAGTTAAGGTTCTCTCATGACATCGTGTACACTTCTGACACACCCAGCAGGGTGTGGAAGGGAGTGATTTAGTCAGTCAGTGTCCAGACTTCAGAGTGAGAAGTCAGTTTCCTGTCCTTGGACAGAGTAGACGTGTCCAGTTTAAGTCTATCATCAGTTCAGAAAGTGGAGTCTGGTGTAGGTGTCTGTATACACCTTAGTCTAGTCAGAGCTGTGCCCCACTGGAAGAAAGACTGAACTATCTATTAAGAGACAAGCAAGGCGAAGGGCAAAGTGGAAGGAAGATAATTGGAAAAGTGCTTTTGACTTGGAAAAGTCCTGCACGTTGCAACCGGTTACTGGGGACCGAAGGATCACTATTGTACAGCATAGTGAAGAGAAAACCAGGAATCTACCGGACCCTAGGTCGCGGCAGACAAGCCCCTTATAGTCAGAACGTAGCTGGAGTCAGAGGGTGTGAAGACTTTGAGTTAGTGCACGACAATAAAAGGATTCAGCTCCCTCGCAGGAAGGCTTCTAACACAAATCTGACTGGGCAAGTACAGCTAAAGAAAAGCTGGAGATTTGAGAGGATTACGCTTCAGGCTGGTCGTACTCAGCTTCATTGGACAGTAAAGGAGGCCCCTAACTTGCTTAGCTGTTGCCTCAAAGCTCATCCTCCATCAACCCCATCAGCCTCCCTGGGACCTGCCTTATCATCTTGCAAGTAAAGGTATGGAAAGACGTTGACTGTGTGAGACTGAGTTATTATTGCATGCCTGCACAATCCCTACCTAACTACCGACCTGAGGGAAGAGTCCCACCTGTAGGGGACCCGACATCTAGCTGCCTCACCATCCCCTCAGAGATCTACAGCAGCGCTGGTACAAATTACCAGAATACTACAGGTGGCGTCACGAACTGTACATAAATCTATCCCCTGTAAATATATCCCCAACATACGCCAGACCGCCCGGGCCACAGACCGAGCCACAGCTACCTGTGACAAAATCCCCATAGACTTCTACGGGCTCGGCTCTGAGTACCCCATTGCCCTGGTAACCCACAATTGTGGTGGCGGGTCGACACAAGGACACCGCCATAACTGTTCAGTACCAAATGAGTTAAGAATTGCTAAGACATCGTAAAAGAGGCCAACCGTCTAGGAGAGAAAATGTCACCACCTGGAATAACATAGCAAACCACCCTGAATATATGGCACAGGAACAGGCAGACTGGCTAGTCCACCTCTGCAAACAAATTAAACCACCCTTCATCTGGTTCCCGTCTAACGTATTTCAAACGCATATCAGATGTGAGCGTCTGCAAGTACAGTAGTTAGCTACTTGAGTTCCCAAAGCTCAAGATTTCCACTCAATCTATCTATAAAGGTTGGTGTGTGTCACGGAGTTATGGCTATTTCTCTTGGAACTAACCCCATCTCAAGGACCACAATGTCACCAAAGAATTACTAACCTAATTATATGACATGCCATCCTGTAAGTAACATGTAAATGTTGGCAGAAGACATGTTCACTTAGTGCATCCCAGAACCTCAGGCAGATATGGCAGACATGCTTAAAGGGAATGTGTTATTAGAAAATAATCTGATATTTAAATTATTTAAATCAGGTTAACTGTGTTTTTAAAGAATTTTTGGAATGTTTTATTCTTCATATCTCTATTTGTAATAAAAAAATACAAATCTTGAAATTGTCTATTCTTAGGCATATACTTTCTTTTGTTCAGGAAATCCAAATGGATATTAGTTGCAATAGACTGACTCAGTCATTATATTTTGTATTGAAGCATCTAATGACCATGTGCAAAGATCATTGTGGTGGGAGGGAAAGCAGGGTCAGCTGTGACATCACTTATTGTGAATGGTGGAGTCTGTGTTATCAGCTGTGAAATAGAGGTATTACCTGTCATTGTAATTCTGTCTGTGATGATAATGAGGCTGCTGAAAAGTCTTCTGTACAGAACAGTAAGTGATGAGTCAAAAACGTAAATAGGTCATATTCTGATGATACAGAGAGTATATAAGGACTTTGATTTGAATTTGTGTGGTATTTCTGTTATCCGGACATTTGCATTCATCTCAATGCAGCATTTACCATTCCTATGCTGCTATTCAGATTTGTTTGTTTTACCTCAGGCTATCCAATCTAATTAAAAATCACCTTCTTATGTAATTTGAATTTTAACCTGTAGAGACTGTAGTTCCATTTTTTTCTTAAGTGTTCATAGCATTTTGATGTGAGTGACTGACACCCATAACAAGTAGATAGTGAAACAGACTGTCCCCTACTTTAGCATTAATGATCTGTCCTTAGGATAGGTCATCAATATTTGATCGGTCGTGGTCTGCCACCCTGCACCCCCACAGATCAGCTGTGATTGGTAGCCGGCGGAAGCCGCTGGAAATACTCAGCTGAGGAGCTGCTCCGTCTTCTGATGGCCTCCACCGGGTACTACACATCCGCCTCCTTTTGATTTGAATAGGAGGTGGATGTGTAGTACCCAGCCGTGGCCACTATCAGAAGACGGAGCAGCTCCACAAGTGATTACCTCCGGCTGGCGACCCACTGTCACCGATGATAGCTGATCACCGATGGGAGCTGGGTGTCGGACCACAACCATTCAGTCATTGATGGATAGGTCAGTGCTAAAGTAGTGGGGTCCTCTTTAAGAGGTTGTGTACCTTTACACAACCAGTTTCAAATGGAATTTCAAAAATGCTTAGCCAACTAGGCTGCCATGGTCGATCAATGGAAAATATTTACAATAATGTAAAACTATATTGTATTATGTATTATTTCAGTATCACTCTCCAAGTATAGATATAACAGCCTACATACGAGTAGGAAATCTGTTAAAGTACTACATGATAAATCCATACTGTACATATGCTATTCAATCAAAAATATTAATATCTAATAAATGTAAGCAATTACACTAGCATTTTTTTTTATTGAAAATAAAAGTACTTTTTACTTTATTGACTTTAGTTTATTGAGACTTTCAAATATCTTTAAGAATGCAGGGTGTAACCTAGATTACAAGGGAGACAAGAGAGCACTGTCTAAGCGTAATGTTAAATTATATCAAGATTGTTAGCAAATGATAAATTTTGCTCACCTTGTGCTCAGTTGTGTATATAGGCACAACTCTAGGATAATGTATATTCCGTATTAATCCTTGTTAGCGGTCTGCTGCCACCTTGATATACCATGGAGGGTCCTTCATGAGGTTCTAACGTTACATATACATTTGTAGAAGAAATGCAAGAGATAAGCACTTCCATTCTATTCTTCCAGGATTCTTCAATACGGTTTATTAAAATGCAATGATAAAATGCAACACGTTTCGGCTGGGTCAGCCTTCAACAGGTTCAATTGCATTTTTAAAGAGAACCTGTTATCAGGATTTTATACCCCAAAGAGGTGGTATGTATATAAAGGTGCTTTAATGCTGATTAATTCCTTACCTTGTTTGTAGAAATCTGTGTTACTGTTTTATAGAAATCTATAGTTGAAATTGCAGGATAATGTTTTGCAAGTGCAGTTGGGTGAGCACTGCACTCCCAGCTCTCCTGACCTCTCTTCCCTAATCTCTGCCCACTGCTTGTCTCCTGTCTCTGACTGACAGGTCATTGACATATGAGTGACCTGTCAGTCAGAGACAGGAGGCAGGCTGGGAATAGGGAGAGAGGCAGAATCCTAGCATTTCTGCTCTAAAAATGCATTAAAAACACTATTTAAAAAAAAGGGAAATTGCATAAACATGTCGCAAAAATGCAATAATTAGAGTAGACTGCTGGCACACTGTCACATATTTTGGTGCAGATACCGATAGTTTTCACACTTGAGGACATTGCCTTAAGGGTATGCCACACTAAACAATATCGCTAACGGGATCGCTAAAAAACGTCACTATTTAGCGATCCCGTTAGCGATGTTGTTCAGTGCGGCAGCTTCCAGCGACGAGCTTCCTGCTGTGATCTCGCTCGTCGCTGGAATCGCTCCGGACCCTATTTCATCGCTGGCGCTCCCGCTGGGTAAGTATCTAATCGCTGTGTGGCACCTTTTCTTAGCGATTTAGCGGTACTTTTGTACCGCTAAAGTCGTTAAGAAGATCGCTAACGGCGATAGCGTCGTTAACTATATCGCTAAATGCGGCAGCACTTAGCGATATAGAAACAATCCCGCTAGCGATCGCATTAGTATGCGTCGTTATTGTGATCGCTAGCGGGATTGTTTAGTGTGGCAGTACCTTAAGTCTTCTTCAATCTTTTGAAGGTCTGTCTTCTTTTACTCATTGGAAGGGAATGGCAATTATGGGATGGGAAGCATTTGTCTGAAACAGTAGATGTCATTCAAGGTTTCATCTACATCTACAGCTTGTTGAAAGACAGGGATAGAATTCTTTACAACATGGCTAAAATACACAAAAGGATAAAACTCTGTGACAATTACTAAGTAAATAACCCAATGATATGCAAGTCAAAGGTTAATAATGTTATATGCTGATTACACATTTGTAAGCCCTTTAGTGAATAGGTGCTTAGAGTGGATCACAGAGATACTGGTACTGTATAGTAACAGAATTTTGACAATTATTGAAGTTGCCCATAACAAACTACATGTAACTAACACATACATTCCTCATTTACTCTTGGTATTTTTCTCACCTTATATGTCGGAAAATGTCAGGAACTTATTACCACATATTAGGGCTAAGCGGATCTTTTGAAATTCAAATTTGCTGAATTTGCCAAATTTTCCCCAAAAATTAGATTTGCGGTGTATAAATTCACGTATCTCGATACTGGAAACCTTGTAATTGCTTTTAAAATACATGTGGGGAGAAGAAAGAGAATGAGAACATTGCTGACCATAAGAGCTTATAGTCAACTGGAGAGAGAGATTGCCATAAGAGCTTACACTCTACAGGAGAGCGAGAGGCCTCTTCTTACTATAAGAGCTTACACTCTACAGGAAAGAGAGGCCTCTTCTTACTATAAGAGCTTACACTCTACAGGAAAGAGAGGACCATGCTGAACATAAGAGCTTACACTCTACAGGAGAGCGAGAGGCCTCTTCTTACTATAAGAGCTTACACTCTACTGGAAAGAGAGGACCATGCTAAACATAAGAGCTTACACTCTACTGGAAAGAGAGGACCATGCTGAACATAAGAGCTTACACTCTACAGGAGAGAGAGGCCTCTTCTTACTATAAGAGCTTACACTCTACTGGAAAGAGAGGACCATGCTGAACATAAGAGCTTACACTCTACAGGAGAGCGAGAGGCCTCTTCTTACTATAAGAGCTTACACTCTACTGGAAAGAGAGGACCATGCTAAACATAAGAGCTTACACTCTACTGGAAAGAGAGGACCATGCTGAACATAAGAGCTTACACTCTACAGGAGAGAGAGGCCTCTTCTTACTATAAGAGCTTACACTCTACTGGAAAGAGAGGACCATGCTGAACATAAGAGCTTACACTCTACATGAGAGAGCGAGAGGACCTTGCTGATCATAAGACCTTACAGTCTGCAGGCAAGCGAGAAAGAGAGGATTCCACTGACCATAAGAGCTTACACTCTACAGGAGCGAGCAACTGACCCATTGACTCTAGAGATGTAAAATGACTCTTCCATACAAACTGTGCTCTGCTGGGAACAGCTGATCTATGATGGCCCAGATACTGTCCACAACTGTACAAGGTATGATAATCTTTAAGATGTCATACCTGCAAGACATTATGAGAAAGGACCGCGCAGCAACACAAAATGACGTTAGCCCTCTCTCTTTGTTTGTGAACCATGAAATCGAATCTTAAATGTCCAAATTCACGTGAAATTGTGAATTTTATGAAATTTGATTGGGACTCAATGCTTCTTAGATTGATCCGCTCATCTCTAGCACACATGTATTATAGTGTTGCAACCCACCAAAAATAAATAATTGTGATTCATTTTACACTATTTACTTGCAGCCCTGCCTAACACCAACTCTGAAGATACCTTGAGCACCATGAGGAACTTATGAATGCTAAGGATGCAGATGTGTCAATGGTACCAGGTGCTAGCAACGTCACTTTTAACCAAAAATGTTATGATTATTCATCTTTACATTTCGAAAATTAAAAAAATCAGAATAAGAATATGCTCACTAAATGCCTGGTGTTAAGTGATTGATTTCACAGCCCATCAGAAGTTTAATCACTATCACTGCGATCTTATGGAACAGTTAGTATGAAGCACAATATAAATGAAAGCTTTATAAAGAGGCTCTACATGTTCAACAGGGTAAGGAGAACAAAGGGAAATTAACAATAAAAAAGTCTCTGAAAACATACAATCTCAACCTTTCAGTCCCTCACACACACACAAAATTCGGCACTTAAGGTCGGATGCCAGAGGGAACAGCTCCTTGAGATGCTCTTAAGAGACAAACAAACTGGAATAATTAGTATTTGAAAAGCTATCGAGAAAGCTAAAGTGGCTGCGGAGCTCAAGTTGACATTCAAGTCCAGATTTTGTTCCTATATCTAATCACTGTTCACCAGTTATTTAATGCCATTGGGTTCCCGGTTGTTACTGACTTGCTTTACAAGGATCTAAACAAAATAATTAGATCAAATGTTAGGTAAGGTTGAGATAACAATGAGAAGAGGCCGAAAGTAGGAGAGTGAATGAAGGTACTAAAGTTCACACACACTATGCATTTTAGCATTTTGATCATGCTTTGCATCCCAGCATTCTTCTTCACAAAGATTCCAGCTTATTGGGAACTATCAGAAACATTCATTAAAGTCCTCAAAACTACTAAGTAGGCCATGAAAACATACCAAGAATGGTCCTGAATAAGACACATAATCCTTAAAGAGCATCTTTCACTAGATTTTTTTACTTAAATTGAGTACTTTGCTGCTCCATCAATGCTGGAACAGTTTTTCTTTTTCTTAGGTGCCCCTCCATTCTAAAGTTATTCTCTCAGTTATAAAAGGTGCAAATTTTACCTTCGACCAACTGGGCATATGCCACAGAACTTGTTTGTGGGCATTTGTGTTATGTTTCGGTAGCTGAGGAGTACAGGTAAAAAAGGCAATACACCAGAGCAGTTGGAAACTATGAGATTGCAGTACCCTGACTAACCACCACAACTAGAGGCAGCCGTGGAGCGTTCCTACGTTGGTCCTAGACGCCTCGTCACAGCCTGAGAAACTAACTACACCTAAAGATAGAAAGAGGAAAGCTATCTGCCACGGAGCAGATCCCCAAAGAACATAGAAAGCCCCCAAACATGTAATGGCGGTTAGACAAGAAGAAATACTGACACAGACAGAAAATAGTATGAGCAAACGTTGGGGCCCAAACTTACTAAATAGAAAAGGATAGGAAGGGCACTTACTGCAATCCCAAAAAACCCTGAAAAGCACCAACTCTACTAATTTCAAAAAACCTGAGATCACACGACCTCTACCACCTAAATTAGTTCTCTGGTGTAACCAAAATCAAAACAGCAGCCACTGAAAAAACTGGAAAAAGCAAATGTACAAACATCAGTGGCTGAACTGAACAGAGAGGGCAAAAGTCCCCAGAGGGGACCCTGAAGGCCCCCACAGAAGTGCAGGACAAAATGCAAAAATCAAGCACAAAAACAAAAGGAAGAAAATGTCTTATCTGTTAGCAGGAGATTCAGACACGACACAGCAGGCTACCAAGGAAACAAGAATCAAGGATTGAGACCAGAACAATTGATCACCGGCAACCCTGATGGGAAGGCGACTCCCTTATATAAGACCAGTCAGTAACACCTGATTCCCAATCCTCACAATCTTCACTGGACAGTCCAGTACCGTTTGTAACCACCAGAGGGAGCTTCTGCTCAGAACTCATTTCCAGCCTATTCACAACAGTACCCCCCCCTTGAGGAGGGGTCACCGAACCCTCATTTGAGCAACCAGGTCGGTCAGGATGAGTTCTATGATACGCACGGATGAGTCTCCTAGCATGTATGTCCGAAGCAAACACCCAAGAATTGTCTTCCTGACCATAACCTCTCCATTTAACCAAATACTGGAGTTTCCGTCTAGAAAAACGAGAATTCAATATTTTCTCAACCACATACTCCAGATTGCCCTCAACCAAAACAGGGTCAGGAGGCACAGTAGTAGGAACCACTGGCTCAACAAACCTCTTCAACAAGGACTTGTGGAACACGTTATGGATCTTAAATGTCCCTGGAAGAAGCAAACGAAAAGAAACAGGATTAAGAATTTCCATGATCTTATAAGGTCCAATGAACCTAGGCTTAAATTTAGGAGATGCCACTCTCATAGGAATATTTCTTGAGGACAACCAGACCAAGTCCCCCACTTTAAACCGAGGACCATCAGTCCTATGCCGGTTAGCAAACCGCTGGGCCCTCTCCTGAGAGAGGGACAACCTCTCCACTACCTGGTCCCAAATCTGTTGCATACGCTCCACAACAGAGTCAACACCTGGACAGACAGAAGCCTCCGTCTGTCCTGAAGAAAATCGAGGGTGAAACCCAGAATTACAGAAAAATGGAGACATCAAAGTGGCAGAGCTAGCCCTATTATTAAGAGCAAACTCAGCCAAAGGCAAAAAAGAGACCCAGTCATCCTGATCAGCAGACACAAAGCATCTTAGATAAGTCTCCAATGTCTGGTTTGTTCTCTCAGTTTGACCATTGGTCTGAGGATGAAACGCCGAGGAGAAAGACAATTGAACACCAAGTTTAGAACAAAAGGTCCTCCAAAATCTGGAAACAAACTGGACTCCTCTGTCAGACACAATGTTCTCAGGAATGCCGTGTAAACGAACCACGTGCTGAAGGAACAAAGGCACCAATTCAGAGGAGGAAGGCAACTTAGGTAATGGCACAAGATGTATCATCTTGGAAAACCTATCGCAAATCACCCAGATGACGGTCATTCTCTGAGAAACAGGGAGGTCGGAAATTAAATCCATAGAGATATAGGTCCATGGTCTCTTGGGCACAGGTAATGGCATCAACAAACCACTAGAACGAGAGCAAGGCTTGGAGCGAGAGCAAGTCCCGCAGGACTGCACAAACTCCCTGACATCACGAGACAAGGTAGGCCACCAAAAGGACCGACTAACCAAATCTCTGGTACCAAAAATTCCGGGATGACCGGCCAACGCGGAACAATGAATCTCAGACATTACACTCTTTTTCCACTGGTCCGGGACAAACAATTTCCCAACAGGGCAGCGCTCGGGCTTATCCTCCTGACCCCCCTCCAGAGCCAGTCTCAAATTGGGCGAGATGGCGGAAAGAACTACACCCTCTTTCAAAATAACAGAAGGATCAGATAACTCAGGAGAGTCCGCCAGGAAACTCCTCGAGAGGGCATCCGCCTTAACATTCTTAGTGCCAGGAAGAAATGAAACCACAAAATTAAAACGTGTGAAAAACAAGGCCCACCTGGCCTGTCTAGGATTAAGTCGCTTGGCAGATTCCAGATAAACTAGATTCTTATGGTCCGTAAGGACCACCACCTGATGTTTGGCTCCCTCCAGCCAATGTCTCCACTCTTCAAAAGCCCACTTCATGGCCAATAACTCCCGATTACCCACGTCATAATTACGTTCAGTAGGAGAAAATTTTCGAGAGAAAAAGGCACAAGGGTTACTTTTAGAGGTCTCTGGATCTCTTTGGGACAAAACGGCACCTGCCCCAATTTCAGAGGCATCAACCTCCACCTGAAATGGTAGAGAAACATCAGGCTGCCGTAGAACAGGAGCAGAAGTGAATCTCTGCTTAAGTTCCTGAAATGCAGAGACTGCCTCAGGAGGCCAATTCACCACATCAGAACCCTTTTTGGTCAAATCAGTTAATGGTTTAACAATAACCGAGAAATTACCAATAAATTTACGATAAAAATTGGCAAAACCCAAGAATCTTTGAAGAGCCTTTAATGAAGTAGGTTGGACCCAATCACAGATGGCCTGAACTTTGACCGGGTCCATTTCAATAACAGATGGGGACAAAATGAATCCCAGAAATGAGATCCTCTGAACGCCAAAAAGACACTTTGATCCCTTCACATACAGAGCATTCTCTCTCAAAATCTGGAACACAGTCCGAACATGTTTTACATGAGAGTCCCAGTCATTGGAAAAAATCAAGATATCATCCAAATAAACAATCAGAAATTTATCCACAAAATCCCTGAAAATGTCATTCATGAAGGACTGGAAGACAGAAGGAGCATTAGTGAGCCCAAAGGGCATCACAAGGTACTCAAAATGCCCTTCAGGGGTATTAAATGCCGTCTTCCATTCATCCCCGTGCTTAATGCGAATAAGGTTATATGCCCCCCTGAGGTCAAGCTTGGTAAACCAAGTAGCGTTTATCACCCTGGAAAACAGGTCAGAGATCAAGGGTAACGGATATTGATATTTCACAGTAATATTGTTCAAGAGACGATAATCAATACACGGCCTTAATGAACCATCCTTTTTGGCCACAAAGAAAAAACCGGCACCTAAGGGTGAAGAGGATGGTCTGATATGACCCTTCTCCAATGACTCCTTGATATAAGACCGCATAGCGTCATGTTCAGGTACAGACAAGTTAAAAAGGCGACCTTTAGGGAATTTACTACCAGGCACTAATTCAATAGCGCAGTCATAGCTCCTATGGGGAGGCAAGGATGCAGATTTACTTTCGCTAAACACATCAGAAAAATCAATCAAAAAGTCAGGAACATCCTGAGCCTGGGGGGAGACAGAAAAAACAGGAGTGTTGGTATTAACACATTGGCAGCCCCAACTGGTAACAGACACAGATTTCCAATCCAAAGCAGGATTATGAGACTGTAACCAAGGGAAACCCAGTACGATAATGTCATGCAGATTATACAGAACCAAAAATTTGCAACTCTCCTGATGATCAGGTTCTACCCTCATTATCACCTGAGTAGAGAACTGAGGTTTATTCTCAGCCAAAGGGGTAGAATCGATCCCCAGTAGGGGAATAGACTTCCGTAGGGGTATCAAGGGAAACCCACAACGTTTAGCAAAATCAAAATCCATCAGGTTAATAGCTGCTCCAAAAGCCTGAGCAGAAAATGAGGACAGAGAGCATATCAGGGTAACAGTTAATAAAAACTTAGTCTGAACACTACCCAAGACAACTGAGCGTGCAAAACGTCTTCCCCGCTTAGGGCAGACTGAAATAGCATGAGAGGCATCACCACAGTAGAAACATAACCCATTGCGCTTTCGAAATTCATGACGCTGTGCCCCAGAAACCACTCTATCACACTGCATGGATTCAGAAGCAGGTTCACAAGGCAACATTATTCCACGCATACCTTTCCGCTCACGCAAACGTCTGTCAATTTGAATCGCTAATGACATAGAATCATTGAGACCAGAGGGAACAGGGAATCCCACCATAACATCCTTTACATTATCTGACAGACCCTTCCGAAAAAGAGCTGCCAAAGCGTCGTCATTCCATTTGGTCAGGACTGCCCACCTACGGAATCTCTGACAGTATAACTCAGCATCCTCAAGCCCTTGATTTAATGCCAACAAAGTTTTTTCAGCTTGATCAGTGATATTAGGCTCATCGTACAATAACCCCAAAGCCTGAAAAAATGCATCAACATCACTCAAAACAGGATCCCCAGGTGTCAGGGAAAAAGCCCAATCCTGAGGATCGCCGCGCAGGAGAGAGATGACAATTTGAACCTGCTGCGCTGCGTTCCCTGAGGACTTAGATTTTAAGGCAAAAAACAATTTACAGTTATTTTTGAAATTCAGAAACTTAGCTCGATCCCCTAAAAACAAATCTGGCATGGGAATCCTAGGTTCCACAACAGGCAACCCAGCAAGATAGGTAGCAATACTCCGAACTTCAGTGGCAAGCTGATCCACACGGCCAGACAACCGTGCAAACTCCATTGAGAGAAAAGAAAAAATCCTCCCCAGCACCCAGAGATACAGAGGGAAAAAAAAAAAATATCATAAGACACATAATCCTTAAAGAGCATCTTTCACTGGATTTTTTTACTTAAATTGAGTACTTTGCTGCTCCATCAATGCTGGAACAGTTTTTCTTTTTCTTAGGTGCCCCTCCATTCTAAAGTTATTCTCTCAGTTATAAAAGGTGCAAATTTTACCTTCGACCAACTGGGCATATGCCACAGAACTTGTTTGTGGGCATTTGTGTTATGTTTTGGTAGCTGAGGAGTACAGGTAAAAAAGGCAATACACCAGAGCAGTTGGAAACTATGAGATTGCAGTACCCTGACTAACCACCACAACTAGAGGCAGCCGTGGAGTGTTCCTACGTTGGTCCTAGACGCCTCGTCACAGCCTGAGAAACTAACTACACCTAAAGATAGAAAGAGGAAAGCTATCTGCCCCGGAGCAGATCCCCAAAGAACATAGAAAGCCCCCAAACATGTAATGGCGGTTAGACAAGAAGAAATACTGACACAGACAGAAAATAGTATGAGCAAACGTTGGGGCCCAAACTTACTAAATAGAAAAGGATAGGAAGGGCACTTACTACAATCCCAAAAAACCCTGAAAAGCACCAACTCTACTAATTTCAAAAACACCTGAGATCACACGACCTCTACCACCTAAATTAGTTCTCTGGTGTAACCAAAATCAAAACAGCAGCCACTGAAAAAACTGGAAAAAGCAAATGTACAAACATCAGTGGCTGAACTGAACAGAGAGGGCAAAAGCCCCCAGAGGGGACCCTGAAGGCCCCCACAGAAGTGCAGGACAAAATGCAAAAATCAAGCACAAAAACAAAAGGAAGAAAATGTCTTATCTGTTAGCAGGAGATTCAGACACGACACAGCAGGCTACCAAGGAAACAGGAATCAAGGATTGAGACCAGAACAATTGATCACCGGCAACCCTGATGGGAAGGCGACTCCCTTATATAAGACCAGTCAGTAACACCTGATTCCCAATCCTCACAATCTTCACTGGACAGTCCAGTACCGTTTGTAACCACCAGAGGGAGCTTCTGCTCAGAACTCATTTCCAGCATATTCACAACACATTTGCTTTTTTTCTCCTCTGGTTCTGGCCAATGAAAACATGACTGCACCCCCTGTGAAAATCTGCAGTATTTGCCCAATTGGTTGAAGGGAAATTTTGTACCTCCAGTATGAATGGAGGGGCATAGAAGAAAAAGAAAAACTGTTCTAGAATCAGTGGATCGGCACCAATTGGAGGCGGAATTTACTTTCATAAAGATAATACTGGTGAAGTGGATTATCTAGGTGTACATTGCAGGAGAACAAGTAGAGAACCATGCTGCTCAACATTCTTTTTCATTATAACCTTACAATTTTAAAGACATTGATTTTAAAGAGGTTGTCCACTACTTTAACATTGATGACTTATCCTTAGGCCTTAAAGTATTTAACTTCTTTAAATACTTCATTTTAAGGAGCGGGTAACATGATCATATTTTCTCTTTGCAAGAGAATCGGATCCATCATGTTAATGACACTAGCTCAAACTCGCTTAGTGTGATCCGATTCTCTCGCATGAGACAATCATAGCACAGGTGCAGAGAAGATGAGGAACTTAATTTCTACATCTTCTCCATTGCCTGAGTCTTGGATGGGTGCATGTCATCTGATTTGTGGATCCACTTGCAGCATGCTGAGGTTTTCTCTGGAAAGAGAAAATAATCGCAGATCTGCAGTGCCCCATAGAACAACATTGGGCAGAGTGCTATCCGATAAAGCATCGGACAACACTCGGTCGTCTTATATGTGAGAGAGCCCAGTTTGTGATTTCATTTAATGGAATGTACGTTGAGTATTTAGCGTTCATACATACCCCTTTTCTCCACTTTTTCTAGACTAATTTTTTTTAAATAATTCACAAGTTTGAGAAAAGTAGAAACCACTATAAAATGTAAAAACAAATTGGATGAACCTGTAATGACTCTTCCTCAATGATTAAACCAAAACTTATATCACCTTGGAGGCTACAAAATCTCTAAGTACTGAAGACAAATCCAATAAAATCTTAGGAATCTTGTGCTTATAGACATATGAAGAACTCACTATGAACTATGACATATGAAGAACTCCGCCAGCCAAGGAGCCCACTAGTTTAACGGCTGCCAAATAAGAGGCCGCCCCCATCTCGGGCAACCTTGGGCATAGTGTCCAACGTCCCCACACTTGAAACAAGTTGGATGTCTTTCAGCTCGGAATTGTTCCCTTTCCTGGCGGGGTACAACGGGCAAGTGAGACTTGGGGTCACTTCTGTCTCTGGACGGATGTGAAGCCACGGCAGAGTCTCTCCTGAGGCCAGACCACTCTTCCCGCATTCCCTGTATTTCTTTCTGGATCTCTCGGGCCCATCCTGGGGCTCAGCTGCAAACGAAGCGGATACCCCACTACTCCGAACCATCCCTGCCGAGGCTTCCGTCCCCTGCTCTTGCTCTCGCATGCGCGCTTCCGCCCCAATCTCCAGGAATGTCATGCGCGGGTCAGCACGTAGGCACTGCCGCAAAGCTTGTTTAAGCGACGCGTCCCTGAGGCCCGCTACAAGTTGATCCCTCAAAATCCCATCATGGTGTTCCACACCCACATTATCCCGCTTAGCGATCGCCGCATGCATCTCTTGTAGCGCATTCATATATTGCATCATGGATTCACCCTCTCTCTGAATACGGCTAAATAATCACATCCGCAATTCTCCGATATCAGTGGGATCCCCATGCATCTCATCCAAAATCTGCAACACTTTAGTAAAGGTGTCCCGTTCATGGACTCCGGCACTACCTGCTGAGCCCCTAGTCCAAAAGCCCGCGCAATCAAAGTGGGAAAAGCTGCAGAAGTCTCTGTACTAAACATGGGTTGATGCGTGCTGCCAGCAAAGGGGGCCGCACTTCAGTGTCCTGTAACCGGCCCACGCTTCTCTGCACACGCGCTGTCCTTTGCTTAGCCAAGCGCACGGAGCTGCCCGCACTCACTGTTCCGGTGGAGCACTCAGGAGATCTCGGCCGCAGTACATCGCGGCACTGCTGTTAAAGGCACAGAGCACGCTGCTCACTGTCCTGCACTCTCCCTGACGGAGTTTTCTGTGAACACGCCCCTCTTCCTGGGTCATGGGGTTGGTCCAGTCCCCTATTCCTTCCCCAACAACATGGGACATAGCCCCGACAGTTCTGGACTCGGCTCAGCGCAGGTACCCGCAGCCCGGTCTTCCTCCTTACACGTTAGAGATTGGACATTGGTGGGGGAGCAGGGAAAAGAAAGAGGCCAGAGAGCTGAAAATACAGTGCCCTCCCCTTGCACTTATGACTTAAACATCAATGCTGGATTTCTCTAAGATGTTAAAATAAAATTATACAAGTAAGAAATTGATTAAATGAGGATTACATTTTCTCTACTAACATTAGTTAGGGTTATAGTATTCTGATGATAGGGTCTCTTTAAGAAAACTCCCCTTATTAATGTCCAAGTGATGGCAACCTATCTGGCTAGGGAAAACGAATGGTGACCACTGGTAATCCACAGCAGTATTTGGGTAGCGTGTAAGGGCCTAATATTGCACTATTACAACTGAGGCGAGCAAAATAAAATTTACAACATGTACACTTTGTGAGGTAGACAGTTGTGTTTACTTTGCTGGATTATTACATTTTTTATTTTGGCTTTAAAAAATAAATATGGCTTATTTCCTGTAACACGCAAGCCTTGGTTTCTGTATTTTGGTTAAGCAGCATGATTAGCATTGAGGTGTTTAATACAGCATGCCTTGTTTGTAGTATGTGAAGAATAAAAAAGGCTGATATTGCAGTGCTGTCACTGCAGTATATTACAGATCAATTAACAGTGACAATAAGTGACTATGCAGGTACAGAACTTCCCTATGTCACTTAAATATTTTGACTATTAGGCCGGGGTCACACTTGCTAGTGCAATGTGAGAAACTCGTGCGACTCTCTCGCCTCAATACCCAACATTGCCACCAGCACTCGGGACCGGAGCATTCAGCTGCATAGAAATACATGCAGCCGCACACTCTGGGGTGGCTGGGGGCAGATTTTTTTTAGCCAGGGGGGGCCCAAAAACAATGGTCCCTCTCTAGGCTATTAATTTCTGCCCTCAGTCACTTGCTTGCCCTTTCTGGCGGAGAAAATTGCACGGGAGCCCACGCAAGTTTTTTCCGTGAATTAATCCTTTATTTAACACCTACAGCTCCAAATTTTACACATATACACTACTAACATTATTAGTGAGGGACATATATAAATCTAACGGATATGCAATGGTTTACTGTATGTAAACCATGTCTCATATCCTGTCGGGTTCTGTAATGATTTTACAGATGCCGACAATTGCATTTTCACCTATTCTGCTATCTATATCTGTATGAAATATAAATATATATATATATATATATATGTGTCTCACTGACAGATATATATTATATATATATTTTATATATATAACTGTATATATGTTTTCACCAATATTTGAGGCAGGTACCTTTCCTACTTGGGGGCTGGCAACTGGATCCGAGCATGCTCAGTTAAAAAAACGGAATCCATCATCGGATTCCATCATTTGACGGATCCTGCGCCCATAGGCTTCCATTCCAGCAAACGACGGACAGCGACGGATCCGTCGCTGTCCGTTTTTTCGACGTACACAAAAAATGTTCCTTTGTCTGTTGTCTCCGGCCGCCGGACAATTTCTGATGGATCTGGCGAACGACGGTTGAAACATAAGGCCATCCATCGCAATCCGTTGCCAATACAAGTCTATGAGAAAAAAACGGATCCGGCGGCATTAGTCGCCGGATCCATTTTTTGCAAAATTCAGCGGATTGTGACTGATGGCAAAAAACTCGATCTCAATCCTCAGCAAATTGATACACTCATCTCTACTGATAAATGAGCAGCATAGTGGCTCTCTGGTTAGCACTCTTGTTCGAATCCCACCAAGGAAAACATCTGCAATGCATTTGTAAGTTCTCTCCGTATTGTGTGGGTTTCCTCCAGGTTCTCTGATCTCCTACCACCACACTCCTAACACATATTGATAGGCAGTTTAGATTGTGAGCCTCTATGGGGATACTGATGATGACGTCTGTAAACCACCATGGAATATGTTGGCGTTATGTAAGTAAATATAATAAATTGACTCATAAGAAGCTTTTGTATAACAAATAGTTTTGATAGTTTTTTTAAAATAGTAAAGCAGATCAAGAGTACATGTAGGAAAAAAATTGCCAACCAGTTAGCGAAACGTCCCTAACTCAGACAGTGACAGGAACCCCCCTCATCCTATTACGGTATGTTGTTTATGCGTATAACCTGACATGTCATGTGAGGTGTAACCTGTCAGGAGCGGAGGCTCTATGGATGTAAGTGCTTCCCACAGGACATATGATTCAGTTAATGGTCTTCTGCTTTGGGCTTCTAGACTAGAGGATACAGCTTTGTCACCAGGTGCTAGGCGTGAAATCTTTACCAAAGTGTCAATAGGAAGTGCTAATGAATCTGTGTGGTCTTGTAGCAAGATGCACACATCACGCTTGCGCTTCCTAAAAAAGAAACATTCATCCTAATATATATATAAAAAATAATTAAAATATAAGATCCACAAAAAGTTCAGTTTCAAAGCTAGGTTTCAAAAGATTCATCCTAACATTTTGGTCAAAAAATCCTAGCACATTCCCTCCTCACCTCCAGCACCCAGGACACATGTTCTACAATTCCCCTTCTTGGTATATACTTGTTCAAAGACATTTTAATTCTGTATTCCCCATATAAGATAATGTGATATTTTTATTGCACTTGCCTCCTTATTCCATAGTAAAAAGGGAAACTTTTGACAAATATGCTTATTATTAAAGGAACCTGTCAGGTCCCATGACTGTCTCTAATGGCTACTACAGCAGTACGTGCATTTTTTTTATTTGATAACATGTTTGACATTCCTTACTAACACTACACTCTTTGAAGAATTTACCGTCATCCTGAAGTATTGTATATGTTAATGAGGCAGGACAAGTTCAAGGAGGCATCTATTTCCGTGGACTAATCCGGCCTCAAATCTTTTTATCACGCCTTTTTGGGTGTGATTGACAGCCTAAATAAAAGTCCTACCACGTTAATCGCATGGAGAGAGGCATGATTAGGAGGACAACTACTGGAAGTAGATTGTACTGAAAAAGAGATGCCTTACCGGACTAGTCCTGCCTCATTAGCCTATCTGACGTTGAAGGCTAAAAATACATTCTTAATAATAATAATAATAATCTAGAATCCGCCCTTTTCTCACCATGGAAACAACAAAAACCCTCACTGTAGCATTGATCCACTCCCGCCTGGACTACTGCAACGCTCTATTACTTGGCCTCCCCATTACTCGACTATTCCCTCTCCAGTCCATCCTTAATGCAGCAGCCAGGGTAATCCATCTGGCTAATCGGTACTCGGACGCGTCCGCTCTTCGCCAGTCCTTACACTGGCTGCCCATTCATTATAGGATCCAATTCAAAGTACTTGTTCTCACCCACAAAGCTCTCCACAGTGCAGCACCTCCCTACATCTCCTCCCTCATTTCTATCTATCGGCCTAACCGACTGCTGCGCTCTGCAAACGACTTTCGACTAACCTCTGCACTAATCCGTACCTCCCACTCCCGACTCCAAGACTTCTCCCGCGCTGCGCCAATCCTCTGGAATGCTCTACCCCAAGAAATTAGGACTATCCACAATTTGCATGGTTTCAGGCGCTCCCTCAAAACACATTTGTTCAGAGCGGCCTATCACATTCACTAATCAAAATCATTCTTTGTATTCTGTGTAAGTGTGTGTGTGTGTAGCCCATTCACTATCTCCATCCATCCCTCACTCCCTCAAGATGGCTGGACCATCATTGTAAATGCACCATTGTATATAAACACCTGTACTTTGTATCTCCCCCACCTCATTGTAGATTGTAAGCTCTCACGAGCAGGGGCGGCTTATTTTGCTTTAATTATTGTATTGTTAACGTTGTTACCTATGACTTGTGTTCTGAAACTGTTAAACTGAAAAGCGCTGCGGAATATGATGGCGCTATATAAATAAAGACTATTATTATTATTATCTACTGTTGAGTAGAGATGAGTGAATTTATTCGGATTTTGATCCCCGAATCTAATTTTGACATATTCGGGCCATATTCGAACAATATTCATGCCCAATGTACTGTATGTCTTATGATCTGTTTCGTACATATTCGGTAATTTCTAATCCCATTGACTCTAATGACGTTCGGCTGTGTTCAATGAATATTGCAAAAACAAAATTCGATTCCGATTGTATTCTAAACCGATTCCGAACAAATTCGCTCATCTCTACTGTTGAGATCACATACTATTGGCATCAACCAGTCTTTCAACCGCTGAGACCGCTGATTGGCTGCAGCTGTAACATCCTTGTCACTTATTATCAATGACAAAGAGGATTGCCAAAGCATCAACAATGGATTGTAGCGGAAAACAAGTGGTGAATAGTTTATATTTTATGACTAAAAATTATATGATTAGATAATTTCCCGAATCTCAAGAAAACATAAAAATAAATTGAATTGATGGACCACAGTAGTAGTTTTCCTGCCAAAGGTCACATGGATGAAAGATATAAATTAGCACATTGACAACTGCAATGAGACTATTGAAGACCAGATGTAACATAGCATATGTTTTGCAACTGGTGGAAGCCATACTTCTTGCTTGGCAACTAAGAACTAGTATGTCTCAGCAATGAAAGGGTTAAAGGTTAAGGTCAGATGTATTATTTTAACAAAAAGTTAAAACTTAAAATAAACTCCAGGTCAGAGTGATAGATAAAGCTAAAAATGCCTCTCAATATCCAGTGCAAGAATAACAAAGGGTGGCTCCGGAAATAACTATGAAGCCGAGAAGTAAATTTGCAAGCGCCCATCTGAGTTTTCCATGTGTTTCTACATTTGACATCTTGGTGAACATCATGAAAGTTAGAAACCAAATATATATAATATATGTAATTGTGATTTAGGAATGTGGGAAGTATTTGTTTTCAGGACATAATACACAGCCTGCAAAGGACATATTGATGGAGAGATAGTCTTTTGACCAGGTCGAAATTGAATACTGTGTACAAGTTCTCATAAACATCAACTAACCAAAGCCAATGAAATAAGTATCTTTTCACCATATTCTACTCTGAAAAACACCACACATAAATTATTCTGCATTATAAAAAAAAACCCGTCAGGGCAATAGAAGAAGTGATGAGCAAAAACAGAATGGCCCACATTTATCAAAAATGAAGTAGTAATTTCAATTCCGCCACTCTATATTTATCAAATGTCACAACTTTTTGATAAATTTGACACAAACTTCAGTAATGCAACTTTTTAAGTATGTTTACTGTCATATTCATTGTCAGATAAGAGCCTAAGGACGCGATCACACTTGCAAGAAAGTCTCTCGCATCAACACCCGGCACTGCCGCAGGCACTTGGACCGGAGCGTGCGGCTGCATGTATTTCTATGCAGCTGCATGCTCTGGTCCGAGTGCCGGCTGCAGTGCCGGGTGTTGATGCGAGAAACTCACATGAGAATCGTGTGAGTTTCTCGCAAGTGTGATCCCGGCCTAAGGGTTCTTTCACACTGTGTTTTGGTAACAGTTCTCTGGTCCCATTGAGGCTTACGTCCGAACCCCCCACAAAACGAGATTTTGAGGTATGTGCCGATGGGCCATAGATTATAATGGTGCCGACAGAGTGAACATGTGCTCTGTCATGCATAATGTTCGGGCGTGTATGCCTACTGGAGATGGACACCCAGACACAGTCTACTACGGCACCATTATAGTCTATGGCCCCCCAGTCAGCACACATTCCCAAATCCCTATGTTGGCGCTATAGAAATAAAATCATTATTAAATCCCATTTTGCTGGGCGGTTTGGACGTAAGCACCAATGGGACCAACAAACGTGTTCCAAAACGCAATGTGAAACCACCCTTAGACCAATGTGTCAAATGTCGCATTTTCATGTTAATTTTTGCGCAAATTGTGAGTTTTTGCATGATAAAAATGTTTGCAGCATAAATGGCAAGTCCAGTTATTAGGTTTAGGAGGCAGTCACATTTTCCCACAGGACCCTGTAGGTTTGGATTTCTTTTTCCTTAATAAAGACCTTCATTTAAAAACTGCTTTTTGTTTACTTGTGGTAAATTTGTCTAATATTTAAATTTGTTTTGATGATCCAAAACATTTAAGTGTGACAAACATGCAAATGAATAGGAAATCAGGAAGGGGGTAAACATTTTTTTAGATAGATTGAATACATAGGGTAATAGTGAAGTAATCCACATAATCAGTGAGCACCCACTGTGGGGTCTTTTGTTGTTTACATATATCTCCATTTCTGTAACTGTCAATGAGACTTCTGCACCTCTCGACAGGTATTTTGGCCCACTCCTCAAGAGCAAACTGCTCCAGTTGTCTCGTGTTTGAAGGTTGCCTTTTCCAGATGGCATGTTTCAGCTCTTTCCAAAGATGCTCAATAGGATTTAGGTGAGAGCTCATAGAAGGCCGCTTCAGAATAGTCCAGTGTTTTCCTCTTAGCCATTCTTGGGTGTTTTTAGCTGTGTGTTTTGGGTCACTATCCTGTTGAAAGACCCATGACCTGCGACTGAGATCAAGCTTTCTGACACTGGGCAGCACATTTCTCTCTAGAATCCCTTGATAGTCTTGAAATTTCATTGTACCCTGCATAGATTCAAGATGCAGCAAAGCAGCCCCAGAACATAACAGAGCCTCCTCCATGTTTCACAGTAGGGACAGTGTTCTTTTCGATATGCTTCATTTTTCCATCTGTGGACATAGAGCTGATGTGCCTTGCCAAAAAGTTCAATTTTTGTCTCATCTGTCCATAGGACATTCTCCCAGAAGCTTTGTGGCTTGTCAACATGTAGTTTGGCAAATTCCAATCTGGCTTTTTTATTATTTTTTTTATCAACAATGGTGTCCTCCTTGGTCGTCTCCCATGAAGTCCACTTTGGCTCATACAATGACGGATGGTGCTATTTGATGTTCCTTGAGCTTGAAGTTCACCTTTAATCTGTTCAGAAGTTTTTCTGGGCTCTTTTGTTACCATTTGTATTATCGGTCTCTTTGATTTGTCATCAATTTTGCTCCTGCGGCCACGTCCAGGGAGATTGGCCACAGTCCCATGGAGCTTAAATTTCTGAATAATATGTGCAACTATAGTCACAGGAACATCAAGCTGCTGGGAGATGGTCTTATAACTTTTACCTTTAATATGTATGTCTATAATTTTCTTTCTAATCTTCTGGGACAACTCTTTCCTTCGCTTCCTCTGGTCCATGTTGAGTGTGATACACACCATGTCACCAAACAGCACAGTGAGTATCTGTAGCCCTCTATACAGGCCCACTCACTGATTCCAAGATTGTAGACACCTGTGATGCTAATTAGTGGACACACCTTGATTTAACATGTCCCTTTTATCACATTATTTTCAGGGGTACCATCATTTCTGTCCAGGCCTATTTCATGACTTTTATTTTTTTTAATTCTGTGGAAGCATGGGTGAAAAGCAATGTTTGAGTTTCATTTGTTCATTTTCATAGATTTTTGATTTATTATTACTTTTGTCAGATTCAAGTTATTTCTGTGACCATTGTGCATTTTTCTGTCATTAAATGAGGGGTACCAACAATCTTGACCACGTGTGTATGTGGACCGGGCTGTATCCATCACTTGCCTTTTGCCTTTTCTTCCTGATTGACACTGTATTAATTTTCCATAACCAGTAACAGACAGAAATGAGATAGTGTGTTGGATATTCTAGTCTAGGCAGAATATTACCTTTTCGTTTCCCTTTAGGCATTTTAAAAATACTGAGCTTGGTTCTAAATTTTTGAATGTAGTCTTATTCTTAAAAGGTGTTTTTGGAGATTTTATCATATTTGTCTAACTGTAGGTAATGTGATAACATAAAAAAAATATTGTCTAACTTTAGAAAAGTGGCAACACTTCCATGGTCCATCCCAATCCTGCAGTTAGTTATGTGACCACTGCAGCAAATCACTGGCTTATTGGTCACGGTTCATGCATACGAGATGCAGTGATTGGCTTTAGCAGTCATGTGACCATGACCAGTTGCAAGGCTAGCGGACACCATCAAAGTGACAGCAATATAACAAGGAGGTTTTAAAGGGTAAGTCATGGTCACATTGACTGCAAAAAAATCCTGCAACATCCCTATGAGACAAAACAGTACAAAATAGATGCTGCTTATACTATGTGCAGTAAGCAAGAAGCTCAATTTACAAATATATTGCAACACTTGTATCCACAAAATATAGTTGTCACCTAATTGACCCAAAAGACAGATAAAATGGCCCAGAAAGTCAGCAGTACACTTTCCAATGGGCATGTCCATACTCGGCAGCAGTAAGAGTCATTGGGTTCATGTGCAAACAAGAATCGTGTAGTTGTGAACTATATAAACTATCTCCATCTAATCAATGATGTCTTTATTATTACAGATATCTTATATTTGTATCTTTTATTTAATTCTGTAAAGAGTGGAACTAGATCTAAGGGAAGAACAATTCTCACCCACAAAGCTGACAATCTATATGGAGGGAATACTAATACAAGGCATCACTCCTCCTTTTTTGGCATATTTTCCCTGTCATTATAATTCAGCCCACGCCCGCTGCTTGCACAGGCTTGTGTTAAAAAGACAGTAACAACGGTTTAGCTTTAAATCACACAGCTAATAAAACTTAGCCCCGTCCAATTACAAGCCACAGAAGAGCCCGACCATTGTCATGCAGAGGGCTGTTTGGCATGGTTATATGTCTGTGCAGAATGCTGACCAGTGGGACAAAAAGGGGGGTATTCAAGAAAATGCCAGCAAAGATGGGGAGGAGAAAGTTGGAAGAAAAGGGTAAACAATTTACTCAATTACAAGACAAACTTTCTAAGTGGCCCTGCAAACTGCTTGGAGGATCTTGGAGTGCCTTGGGTTTAACTGTATGATTTTAAGGCTTTGGCTCTGCCGTCCTGACTTCTAAAGCGGCAATTCACTGGCACACACTTTGCTGTTGAAGAGATTTGCTCTAGAAAAGTCAACAGGGCAAATTAACCCTTTCATACAATGGGAATCTGCCCTAATTATAGGGTCTAATTTACTAAACATCAAAAATGACAAATTATAAATTAATTCTTAAATTATATTAAAAAGAAAACTTTAGTTATGATGAATACCAAAAAAAATAAATACAACACAGCTCATAAAATATAAATATGCACAACTCAATGAGTAACTGATGTCACAGAATTAGGGCACTGGATGATTAAGTGTGAGATTTCAAAGGATGTACAAAGTTTGGAATAAACAACGTTCCTTTATATTAAAGGAGATGTTTGGGGCTTACATTTTGATGACCTATCAAATCAACGAGGTTCCAGTACCCTGCATCCCCACTGATCAGCTGTGATGTGCTCCAATGATAAAAGCATATAAGCAATGTACGGGATGAAACAGAGCAGCCCATACACAGTTTTGACCACTGCACCATATTACCAGTGACTAAGAGATAAGGTGCAGAAAACAACTATCTGGAGGGTGTGCCAGGTATCAGATCCCCAATCTGAAAGCCATCAATGTGTAAGTCCTGAACTAGCCATTTAAGCCATAATATTTTATTCTGCATCTGGGGAAGTAATAAGTTCACCAAAATGCAGGCACAGATAGACTTTGTCTATATTTGTGAATTAGTAGAATATCAGGTGTGTAAAAGTTGGCTACCATCGATAGAAACAGGCCACTCTATTTTTATGGTCTAGTGGAAGAACATGCACCTATGTCCTTCTGTGCCTCACCCCATGTTCTTGTCCACATCATGGTATCACCCCATGTTCTTGTCCACAGCATGGTATTCTCTCCAATATGTCTCTGCTCACACCTTCTCCCGGAAGTCCATTACAATGTTGAGAGTTATGAGGGTAGTCTGGGAGGAGAGAGAAAGAGGAGAGCGAGAGAGAATTTATTTTCAGTGGGGTTCGGGTTCTAGTTGAAGTTCTGGTGCAGTTCTGGTAACCAAACTTTTGGAATAAGGTTTGGGTCAGGTACCAGAACCCAAATTTCCATGGATCCGCTCATCCGTAATGACCTCCTTTTCCAGGTTTCATGGTGGCTCAGTGGTTAGCTGACCCGTGCATGAGTGGACCCGTAGAAGTTCGGGTTCGACGGAACTTTAGTCCAAAGTTTAGTTTGTGTACCAAAACTGTACCTGAGCTTGATCCAGAACCGAACCTGTAGAAATCAGTGGGGGCTCAAACATTGGTCCGTGTTTGGAGTTCAGCACCAAACACTACAGTTTACTTACAGTTCGGGTTCGCTCATCTCTAATTGTAGCTTTACACTCTGGTTTCAAAGTGTGAAGATTTAAAAATGAGCTTGTTGTGTGTTAGACGGGAAAACAGTATTGTAAATCTCCTCTGGAGAAGGACTGATTGAATAGTGACAAATTAATGAGCAGCACTGTGCAATATGTTACTACCATATAAGCAATGGGGAAAACAAGAGTGTAAGAATTAGCAATTTTAGTCACAAAAAATCAATATTTGTATTGTTCATCATTGATCTTTTTTGTGCTCTTACACTACTTAATTAGCAATAATAACAAATGGAAAAAAATCAGCATTGTGGCTCAGTGGTTAGCACTGTTGTTTGCAGTTTGAGGCTTCTGTGTTCAAATCCCACCAAGGACAACATCTGCATGTAGTATGTATGTTCTCCTGTGTTTGTGTGAGTTTCCTCCCACACTCCAAAGACTTAATTTATAGGGAATTTAGACTGTGAGCCCAAAGGGGACAGTGAGTGATGACAATGTCTGTAAAGTCGTTTAGAATAAGTCAGTGCTATATGAGCAAAACTAGTAAAAGTCCAGAATGTAATGATAACTATTCATGGTATGAAGCATTGGTCGGTGACATCATGATTTTGCATGGCCATGTTTTGCATAACGATTCATCTATGGACTTTGTAAGGATTTTCTTTCTATGGATTTACTTATACTTATATATAGTATTTAATACAGAGGAACTCCAAGGCACAGCTGCTTCCCTAAGTGTGGGAAGTGATACTTCCTATTTAATGATGTACAAATAAAACTATAATGCTACATTCACTTCTAATTAATGTACATTTGTAATTCAAACCACAAGAACAAGTACACATTTAGCAAGACAAAGCCCGTACTTAACCAATCCTCTATGCTGGGGATAAGCTCCCACTTTCACTCTCATTAGGTTCATCCAGTGTTCATTCACTTTAGCTCTATCCAGTTGTGAAGACATTCAGAATGTGATGTAAGTAGCAAAAGGAACAATATAGTCAGTGCACATGTAGATATATGGCTCGTCCAGGTGACACATGGACAGTAGTAGGTAGAACGCATCCTGCAAGGTCATATCTTCACACACAGACCAAGTCCATAGCACACTTGCCTGCATACGACCTCTTCATGTCCAAATATCTCCCCCTTTATTTCACCAAGATGTGATGCAGTTGGCCTGACTGTAAGTATGAGGTACTGAATAGGCTCACAGTGGGGCTGATTTATACTGATTCATGTATGTGTGTGGATCATTATTAAAAACAACTAGAAATGGGTCCTGAAGGGCATATAAGTGCACCTCCACGTGCACAATCATATTTGGGAACCTTAATACGGCAAACAAATGTACATGTGATGTAAGGTAGAATTTTCATCAAATTCTCTAACAAGAAACATCTACAGAATAAATAGATGATTATTGGGGGACCCACCTTGTAGCTCCGCCATTGATAACTTTAACTGGTTCCCATGCTCTGGAGAGGCTCAAATGGTGAGGTGCAGTATTCAACTATCTGTCAGTCCCATATAGTGATACCGAGTACGAAGGATGGTGATCATAGAATCATAGAATCATAGAATCATAGAATGGTAGAGTTGGAAGGGACCTCCTGGGTCATCTGGTCCAACCCCTGCTCAAAGCTATGATGATATATCACAGTAAAGTACATCTGCAATGATAAGAAAAAAGTGGTATCAAAGACAGCTGCAATTCATTCCCCTCTACTTTAAGGGAATCTGAAACCAGGTAAGGTCACAACCTAATATGAAAGCAGCATAATGTAGAAACATAGACCCTGATTCCAGCAATGTGTCAGTTACTGGCTACCTGCTGTAGTTTATATAAAATTACTATTTTGTAAGTAGATTAGTAAACTGGCAGCCATGTAGTCCTCCTTATTAAGGAGCTTTGTATAACATCACCCCCCAACACAAACGATTGGATTGGCAGCTTTCTGCCTATGCACAGTGTACACAGAAAGCTGCCAATCAGTGGTGTGTGCGGGGTTATACAGAGCTCAGCATTCAAAGAACGTGTAGATCTACAGCAAATAAACAGTGATTGTATCAAAGCTGTAGCAAGCAGCAGAGTGAGTGACACTTCACTGTAATCAGGGTCTCTGCCCCTATATCATGCTGCTCTCAGATGTGGTAGGAAAAACCTAGTGAAAGATTTACATTTACAGAAAAAAGGCAAACAGCAATATGAAAATGTTTGTGAAGCTCTTCCTTTACGCTAGGGCTACATGGTAACAAGTCGCTTTTAAAGCTATGATTTTGCCTTAAAAACTATTCAAGTGGCAGGTAAGTCACAAGAAAGTTGCAGTCGTATGTGAACTCTATAACAAGTGAGATGCGTATGTGACACCCCTGAGGGTCCAGTCGCCACAGAGGTACTGCACCTCATCCAGAGGTGTGGTATCCTTCTCTCAGGTAAGGAGGGAGCACTACCCAGGATTTTAACACTCGCATCCAACATACACCAGTTCAGTCAGGGCACCTGGGCGTACCCTAGTGAGGAGGGCCTCATCTCAGGCTGGGTAGGAAAGGGTGTTGGGGTGTAGGTAGGAAGAAGGGGAGGAGCTCAGAGAGCGGAAGAACAGAGCAGTTGGTCTGAGGAGGAGCCCAAAGGAGAAGGAGTGCTGTAGAGAAGCTGCAGAGAGAGAATTGTGAGGGGAGTCTGAAGGAAGCTCCCGGGAGGACAGAACGGGTTCTAGGGATACGGGAAGAGCCGAATCCACCCGTGGGGCCCGTATCCAGAAGTGGCGGGACCAGGTCGCAGTGAGGAAGCCGGCCCCGAGACTAGTGGAGGACTACAAGACTCAGCTAACAAGCCGGAGGCAGGGGCATCTGTAGTAGCCCCAGCTACATCCACAATTATTCGCGGAAAATGCAGCCATAAAGGAGCAATGGGACTCAGAGGACGTCACCCAACAAGGTCCGTGGCTGCTGGCTTAGGACACTGTTTGTGAAGGTGCTGGGTAGGAGGCTGGAAACCAGCATGGTGAGATGACTAGGAGAAGTACACACTGAAGGGAGTCCTGGAAAGCTGCAGTCCAATCTACCTGGGAGTTTGCTGGACCCCTCACCTGGAGGAAACGGCACCAAGCGGGCATCTGTGCACAAGTGAGCTGTGAGTAAAGCATTGGAAACTGCACCCTGCTGTGTCATCGGAGTCAGTCACACCTCACCTGCCCTGCACCACACTCACAACAGCCACCATCATCACTTTTAACATCCTAACTGATCTGGGACATAGCTCTGCCTGTGGAGAGCTGAACCAACTCTGCTGCATCAACTGCCCCAGTGGACTGAATCCGCAGCGTCAGCTAACACCTTATTTGCCTCATACCACAGGTGGCGTCACGAACATTTAATCCATTACATCATAAACTTTATTTCCCCTTTTCATATCCCCTTTTATTGGACGCCCAGGGCCATGGACCGGGTCACTGCTGCCGTGACACTTCCCCTTTAAGAAGTGGCCAGGTACCGAGTATCCCAGTTGAACAATGCTTCGACCAATTGTTTGACATTCATCTCAGCCAACTCACTCATACACAGGAGAGCCCGTGCGGCTGATCGCTCCAGTGTTTTCTATGAGAAAGCAGCCGGCCGATATGTCAACCAGTGGTTTATTTCTAGGAGAACAATGCGATCGACAGTCTAAAATCGGACAACCGTCAGTTGGCCTCAGCCCCATACGCATTACATAGTTGGCCGTACCTGCCGATATCGGTGAGTTTGGCCGACATTAGTTTTATGTGTATGGGGGCCTTTAGTATCAGCGTAGAGCAAAACCTTTCTGCCGCCTATAATGAGTGATATTTCAGATATCCTTAAGATGCTTTTTGCACTCAATAATTACTGTTAGGCCGGGGTCATACTTGCGACTACAATGCGAAAAACTTGCATCAATACCCAATCACTGCCGCCGGCACTCGGGACCGGAGTGTACTGCTGCATGTATTTCTATTCAGCTGAATGCTCTGGTCCGAGTGCCAGCGGCAGTGCCGGGTATAGAGGCGAGACTCGGGCGAGTTTCTCGCATTGTAGTCGCAAGTGTGACTCCGGCCTTACTCTCAGACAAAGGTTTACGCACCTCAGATTAGTTTCCTGGCAAATTAGACAAATTTCCGATCAGGTGGCCGTACCCAATTTAGAATATTTGTCTGAATGTACAGAATTATGCCATATACCTGGAAAGCATGTTAGCATCTTTTCACAACTGCATTTTTGATGTTTTTTTATTTTATCTTTTACAGCAATAACCACTGTAGCCAGATTTTATCTGTGAGTCAGCAGTATAATATGTAGAGCATTACAGATAGGGATGAGCGGACACTTACCCGACCAAAATGTTAGTCCAAAGTTCGGTTTGGGTACCAGATCTGTTATTGTTCTCGTTCTGTCTCTCTCGGTTTCTCCTGTATAAAGCCCCAACCTTTAAGTTCACTCATTTCTAATTACAAACAGTGATATTTTTCTTTATGTTTTTTTTTTCACACTTTTGTTGCATTCATCTGTTCACAGGGATTTATTTTGAACATGCAGCATGTGCTAGTGGGATTTTTATTTTATGTGTTTTCACATTTGTTTCTCTATATTAAAAAATAAACCTCAGGAAAGTCATCTCATTTTTACCAGCCAGAGATAAGATGCTTCAAAAACTCGTTTCCAGATAATCATCCAGTGTAAATTCACTCTGATCGGTTGATGATCACTAAGAGTAATTACTCTGGTTATTCCATTGTTATTGTTAAAGGGATTTTCCTGGAATAGAGTTCTTCAGCTTATCGGCTAGTACTAGGTTAAAACAGTGTGTTAAGTCCTCTACCGGCATCAGTGCTGCCTCTCTGCCGCTGCCCTAGTCTCTGTATACAGGCTGTATTGTAGTCGTGACTACAGGGCACCGTTACAGCCAATCACTGATCTAGTGATTGTTTGCAGCCAATAGGATGCAAACCCCTATACCTGGAAAGCCACTTTAACTCACGGTCTAACATTTAGGCTTCCTTTACATTCCTTTTATTTTTTGTTCATGTTGTCATTTATTCCAAAGTCTACATGTCTCTGCAACACTTTTTACCAACATTGTTTTTCATTGTGTATTTTTACTTATGTCGAAATATAAAATTCACTTCAAACAATTAGGCAGATTTATGAAAGTAAAAGTAAAACTGTCTTTGTTGCCCATAGCAACCAATCACAGCACAGCTTTCATTTCTTAAAAGCAGAATACGGAATGAAAGCTGCATTATGATTGGTTGCTGTGGGCACCAAATGCATTTTGCCTTTTAGACCTTGTTCAGAAATCTTCCTCACGGTGTTTGGTTTTCTGGCTTCTTTTTTAAGTACAGCATGCTCTGCGTATGGCATTTTTTTTCCATAGACTCAGAAATTAAAAAAATGACAAATAAAAAAACAACACAGACATTTTTAAATGCATTTTTTTTCAAGTGGCAGAAAATTTGGAGGCCTTAATGTGTCGTCCAGACGTTAATGTGTTAAGTGTCTCTTTCAATGTTAACTGTTCTTATATTATTCAACTTTTCTTTTCTTTCTTGCGGTAACCTTTCCCCTGCCTGGAGATGCCCCTTCCCCTCTAGTTTTATCCCTTATTCACAGAGCAGGATCACAATGGTACCAGACGAGCTCTGAAAAGGAGATACCATGCATTAAAATGCCCTGAAAACGCTTTTCTTTTCATCCTTTTCTCTCTCTCTCCTTTCTGCAGTTTGGGCCTTTTTTCCTCTCCCCCTTTCACTCTCCCACTACGTTTTATATTTCTTTTAGGCTTTCTTTTTCCAGGCTTGCGGCAGGGGTGGGTGGGGGAGGAAGGGGCAGCCAGTGAATCATTGAGGTCTTGCAATGCCACACACAGACTTTCTCCCTTCCCCCACTTCACAGATTTTTCCAATTTGCCTTTACATGCAGCTGCAGCTCGCTGTGTGCTTGGAGATTAATTGGAGACAAATGTAATCAGATGGAAGTCGCTTTTCCAAAAATGACTACCCGTGTTTTCAAAAACAATGCAACAGTTTTCACAACTTTCGGCTACTCTATTTATACATTGCCAGACTGGTCCTAAAAATCTCCAAGGACTCTCACATGGACAGTGAAGAGATACCCATCACCATAGGTTTCCATATATGTCAGGTAGACCGTGCAATGCAGCAGACATCAATTAGGCACTATAACTTTTTTGACCGGGCTGCTCACATGGTACTCAAAATATATGTGTATGCAAATAATTCATAATAATTCATCAACAATTCATCAAATAAAGTATACACCGCCCCAATTGGACAGACCATCAGCAGATTTGGCTTTCAGTACCATCTTTATGCTGATGACACACAATTATACACGTCATCCCATAACTTTACTCCCGCTGTACTACAGAACGCCACCGACTGTCTGTCCGCAGTCTCCAACATCATGTCTGCTCTCTATCTGAAACTCAACCTCTCCAAAACTGAACTTCTTCTGCTCCCGCCGTCTACTAACCTCCCTAAATCTGACATTTCCCTCTCAGTGGGTGGCACCATAATAACACCCGGCAGCAGGCTCGCTGTCTGGGTGTTATGTTTGACACCAATCTCTCCTTCACCTCCCATATACAATCTCTTGCCCGCTCTTGCCGCCTACACCTAAAGAACATCTCTAGAATCCGCCCTTTTCTCACCATGGAAACAAGAAAAACCCTCACTGTAGCATTGATCCACTCCCGCCTGGACTACTGCAACGCTCTATTACTTGGCCTCCCCATTACTCGACTATCCCCTCTCCAGTCCATCCTTAATGCAGCAGCCAGGGTTATCCATCTGGCTAATCGGTACTCGGACGCGTCCACTCTTCGCCAGTCCTTACACTGGCTGCCCATTCATTATAGGATCCAATTCAAAGTACTGGTTCTCACCCACAAAGCTCTCCACACTGCAGCACCCCCCTACATCTCCTCCCTCATTTCTATCTATCGGCCTAACCGACTGCTGCGCTCTGCAAACGACTTTCGACTAACCTCTGCACTAATCCGTACCTCCCACTCCCGACTCCAAGACTTCTCCCGCGCTGCGCCAATCCTCTGGAATGCTCTACCCAAGAAATTAGGACTATCCACAATTTGCATGGTTTCAGGCGCTCCCTCAAAACACATCTGTTCAGAGCGGCCTATCACATTCACTAATCAAAGTCATTCTATGTGTAAGTGTGTGTGTGTGTGTAGCCCATTCACTATCTCCATCCATCCCTCACTCCCTTAAGATGGCTGGACCATCATTGTAAATGCACCATTGTATATACACACCTGTATTTTGTATCTCCCCCACCTCATTGTAGATTGTAAGCTCTCACGAGCAGGGCCGTCTTATTTTGCTTTAATTACTGTATTGTTAACGTTGTTACTTATGACTTGTGTTTTGAAACTGTTAAACTGTAAAGCGCTGCGGAATATGATGGCGCTATATAAATAAAGATTATTATTATTATTACAGGAAAGATGTGTATCTTTGTACCGTGTTAGCCAGTAGATAGAAAAATCACTGAGGACTCTCAATTCTAAATATTTTCCAAATAAAGTAAACATTTGGTTTTTTTTTACCGCCGTTGAAACGCATTGGTGTGCATAAAAACCTTAATGTTATATCATCGAGGCTTCTTTATTCCTGCCAGCGCAGCCCAGGTACTGTGATATCTCCACTAAGGTGGGTGAAGATGTAAGGGATGAAGGAGTATTACTGTTTTGCCTCGCCCCTTAAGTGTTCTTAATGTTTCTATGTACCGTATTTTTCGGACTATAAGACGCACCGGACCATAAGACGCACCCCAAATTTTCAGAAGGAAAACAGGGGAAAAAAAATAATGTGTCAAATGGGGGTCCGTCTTACAGTCCGAAGTGCTCTGTGTTGCAGGGGTGCTCTGTGGGGTGGCTGTGCTGAGTGGGGTGGCTGTGCTGTGTGGGGTGGCTATGCTCTGTGGGGTGGCTATGCTCTGTGGGGTGGCTATGCTCTGTGGGGTCGCTGTGCTCTGTGGGGTCGCTGTGCAATATATGGTACTCACATCCCATAGTGGTGGTCCCAATGCAGCCTCCTGTGCTCTGTGGTGTCTGGCCAGCAGCGGGGCCCTGTGCTGCGTGGGGGGCTCCGCCGGCATTTCCCTCTTAGCCGGACAGCCCCCGCAGCTCCGCTGCTGCGGCCTCCTGATACATGGCCGCCAGGGGCCTCCGGTGGCGGTCCCGATGAAGTCTTCCGTGCGGTGGTGCCGGGGCAGCAGCCGGCTCTGTGCTGCAGGGGGGCTCCGCCGGCATTTCGGTCTTAGCCGGAAAGCCCCCGCAGCTCCGCTCCCTCCTGCATCTCGGTGGCGTCCTCAAACATGGTCGCCAGGGGACTCCGGTAAGATGGCCGCTGAATCTCATTCAAGTCTCGGCAACGAGATCTCTTCTTGCCGAGACTTGAATGAGATTCGGCGGCCATCTTACCGGAGTCCCCTGGCGACCATGTTTGAGGACGCCACCGAGATGCAGGAGGGAGCGGAGCTGCGGGGGGCTTTCCGGCTAAGACCGAAATGCCGGCGGAGCTCCCCTGCAGCACAGAGCCGGCTGCTGCCCCGGCACCACCGCACGGAAGACTTCGTCGGGACCGCCACCGGAGGCCCCTGGCGGCCATGTATCAGGAGGCCGCAGCAGCGGAGCTGCGGGGGGCTGTCCGGCTAAGAGGGAAATGCCGGCGGAGCCCCCACGCAGCACAGAGCCCCGCTGCTGGCCAGACACCACAGGAAGGCTGCCGCCGCCACCGGGACCGCCGCCGCCACCGGATTTTTTGGTATGTTGGGACCATAAGGCGCACCCCATTTTCCCCCAAATTTTGGGGGGAAAAAAGTGCGTCTTATGGTCCAAAAAATACAGTAACTAATTGTGTTGTTATGAATATTTAGTGGTACTGCTACATGGGAACATGTATTACCACACTTAGCAATAGTATTGCCACGTATTTTATTGTGTTACCATTATGTGTACATAATTGCATATGTCTTGTGTTCCTTCTTGTACAATATTGCATTGTATACATTACTGACGTTCTTCATACTTGTACAGTTTAGGGAAAGTGAAGTGCATCCTTTTGGGACAATAGAGGAGGGCACTTTAGTATATAGTTCCCATACTTTTGAGTAAATGTAGTTCTGTTGTGGGCCACTAGGTGGGGGCATACTAGTGGGCCTTGTTAAGTATAGTGATAGGAAGTTCTCATAGGGTTAAGTGTAGGAGGGGCTGCCGGGTAGTAGTGAGAAGGTTCTAGTGAGATTAGCTCAGAAGGGGCCAGTGTGCCCAAGTGTCCACATGGGCTTAGGCCTGAACAACCGGCAACCACACAACGTTTAAGTACTGTAGCCCACGTTACCCACGGCCACTGCATAGCCTAGCAGTGAGCATGTACAGACAAGAAAGATGTGGCATCTTACCGCCTGGGCTAATACTTTTAGGGCAGAAGTTGGCTGGACTAAAGAAATGAAGGGAGCTTCAACGAGTTCGGTACAGACGTGCCGGGTGCTTAACAGGGAGCCACCAAACATAGTGATTGATGAATTCAGTACTAGGGCGAAGCAATCTGAAGGAAATGTCGTTATAGCGAGGTCAGGCCTGGAAGGAACTGGGGAGCAGTCTAGTACGGTCCGGTCCAGGCGTGTACTGCACAGAAGTGACAGCAGAGCAGAGCAAGAAAAGGAAACGAGTGAAACACCTGCTGTGCCAACTGTGGATCTAACGATTGAAGAGTTAAGTAAAGAGTACGTTCAAGTTATTCTGGACTGTGTCTCCATTACTGGGGATCGCCTGAGAGAGGGACCGTCGGCGCCTAGGAAGTGCCCAGGGAAAGATGAACTAGGAGATGCTGGTATGCCAGAGGGAGGAATACAGTTTCATGTAGAGGAAGGGCAGGACATGGATGTTGCAGTAATTCAGGTCACAACTACCGTCCGGGCCCTCCCTTACAAAGAGGGAGTATAACATCGCAGTCATCTCTAAGCGCGTGTTAGTGGCAATAAGTAAGAATAAAATGTATACTTACGGTAATTAAAATACCCTAGTTAGGGACAAAAAATATACAACTACAAACAGGATCGAACTGCCCCATAGGAGAACAGGAGAATCCTCTGGTAGGCTCCTGTGAGGGCTAATGAGTAGTCCTATTACACTTGATTCACAATTTGCAGAAAACGGTTTCATCTAATCACTCATTAAACAAGCTAGACAAATTAATTTTACATACAGTAGAAGCTAAAGCGAATTTGTGTACTGGGGTCAGATTACTTTTGCAGGTAGCTGAAGAGTGGGCCCCAAGAATAAATGTCACTGGTGGGCCTTTGCCAACCCAGTCCGACACTGCCTACAAACAACATAACCAATGCACAATATGCGAAGGCTACTCAATTTTTATGACATAGAGTCGTACAACATAAGTGTGTATAAATTCAACTCTGCGTGAAAAGATGAGGTCCAGAAACATCAACATGCCCTTTAGAAAAGAGATTCTCTATTAAGTAAAAATAGGAACAATGTCACCCCTGTTTGGAGGATGCTCCTAAATTAGTCATACAGGGTCCTTCAGTAGGGGACGGTGAGGATTAGTCTCAAATGATATCCTAGATTAAAAGATTTATAACAGAATATTATAATATTATAACAGCAAATACTTCCCGCAGTGAGAGAGTGGGGGTTATAGATTATAAAGTTATAGAAAGGGAGTATAAGTTCAAATAACGTGTAAACTTATCAGTCTGTGGTTCCTGGACGGAGGGGGCTTGAAAATCCCACGATCTCTTGACGGCGGTGACATAACCATGCCTTCCCAGGTGTAGCCTTATGGTCCTGGAGCGCAACACCACTCGATAGGGCGGCTGTGGCACCGCGGTTGGAGGCAGGAGTCCCGGAGAGCAGGCTGAGGCAACGCTACCTGCTACAGAGTGCACCACGTGGTCAGCACTGTGTCGCGCCCAGGCAGTAGTCAATGTAACTGACCTGTTTGTCCTCTGAGTGTCAGCGGTCAGCAGAGTCGTAGATTCTAAGGATTTGCAGCCGACATGCTCATGGTCTGGCAAGGTATGGAGCGGGCCGGCTTGCTGGCCTTGGTCTGCAGAGAGTGAGTCAACCTTCTCCTGCAGCGCACACTCTCTTCCCGCCAAAAGCCCCATCCTGACGCGTGCTCCTCCTTTAATCTCCAACCTGCCCCCACAGTCAGGCGCAAAGGTCTCTTCCAGTCAGAAAGTACTTCCCCGGCAACAATGGTGACAGCTCTGACACGAGAGAAATACCACTAGTCGGGTCCATCTCCCTAACACTTTCATGGAGCTTAGCTTTTCACAGCGGTCAAGAGCCTCATGGTCATCTCTAAGAGCCTGTCGTCCACCGTATATCCATCAAATAATGTATAATAATACAGTTTAAATATATATTTTTGCCATTGCTTATATGATTGCGTGATATCAATCCATACCTCCCAACTTTTGACAACGGGAAAGAGGGACAAAGGCTTCAGCAAATTTTAGGCCACGCCCCAACCACACCCATTTCGCAACTAGTCACACCCAAGCCCACGCCCCAATCGCACCCATTTAGCACTGCTGATCACACTGACTGGTACTGAGGAAAAGAAAGAAAGAACAGAGAGAGAAAAAAGAAAACAGGAGAGGAAAGAAAGGGGACAGAAAAAAAGAACAGAGAGAGAGAGAAAAAAAGAAGGGAAAGAATAACAGAGAGATACAAAGAAAGATGGGAAAGAACAGAGAGAAAGAAAAACAAAGAACAGAGAGAGAAAGAACAGAACGAGAAAGAAAGAACAGAGAAAGAAAAAGAGAAAGAAAGATTAGAGAGAAGGAAAGAAAGAAAGAACAGAGCGAAAGAGAAAGAAAGAAGGGAAAGGAAGAACAGAGATAGAAAGAAAGAACGGAGAGAGAAAGAACAGGGAGAGAAAGACAAAGACAGAGGAGAAAGAAAGAACAGAGAAAGAAAGAGGGGAAAGAAAGAACAAAGAGGGAGAGAGAAAGAGGAGAAAGAAAGAACAGAGAGAAAGAAAGAAGGGAAAGAAAGAACAGAGAGAAAGAACAGAAGAAAGTTAAAGAACAGAGAGAGAGAAAGAGTGGACAGAAAAAAAGAACAGAGAGAGAAAAATAGAAAGAGGGAAAAGAAAGAACAGAGAGAAAGAAAAATGGGAAAGAAAGAACAGAGAGAGAGAGAAACAAAGAGAAAAGAAAGAACAGAGATAGAGAGAAAGAAACAGAAAAAGAAAGAACAGAAAGAAAGAGGGGACAGAAAATAGAGAAAAAAAGAGAGGATAAAGAAAGAACAGGGAGAGAGAAAGAAAGAGTGGAAAGAAAGAACAGAGAGAAAGAAAGAAAGAACAGAAAGAAAGAGAACAGAGAGAATGAAAGAGAACAGAGAGAAAAAGGAAGAACAGAGAGAGATAGAGAGAAAACAGAGGAAGAAAGAAAGAACAGAGAGAAAGAACAGAAAGAAAGTTAAAGAACAGAGAGAGAAAGAGTGGACAGAAAAAAAGAATAGAGAGAGAGAGAAAAAAAGAAAGAGGGAATAGAAAGAAAGAACAGGGAAAGAAAGAAAGAGGGGAAAGAAAGAACAGAGAGAGAAAGAAAGAGGGGAAAGAAAGACCAGAGAGAGAAAGAAAGGGGAATGAAAGAGAACAGAGAAAGAACAGAGAGAGGGGAAAGAAAGAAAAAGAAAAAAGAACAGAAAGAGAAAGAAAGAGGGGAAAAAGAACAGAGAGAAAAAGATAGAAAAAAAGAAAGGGGAAAGAAAGAACATAGAAAGAAAGAAGGATTAGAGAGAGAAAGAAAGGGGAAAGAAAGAAAACAGAGATAGAAAGAAAAGAAAGATGGGAAAGAAAGAACAGAGAAAGATGGGAAAGAAAGAACAGAGAGAAAGAAAGATGGGAAAGAAAGAACAGAGAGAAAGAAAGAGGGGAAAGAAAGATCAGAGAGAAAGAAAGAGGGGAAAGAAAGAACAAAGAGAAAGAAAGAGGGGAAAGAACAGAGAGAGAGAAAAAGAAACAACAGAGAAAGAAAGAGGGGCAGAAAAAAGAACAGAGCGAGAAAAAAAAGAGAGGGTAAAGAAAGAACAGAGAGGGAGAGAGAAAGAAAGAGGGGAAATAAAGGGGAAAGAAAGAACAGATATAGAAAGAACAGAAAGAAAGAGAACAGAGAGAAAGAAAGAACAGAGAGAAAAAGGAAGAACAGAGAGAAAGAAAGAGGGGAAAGGAAGGGGAAAGAAAGAAAGAACAGATATAGAAAGAACAGAAAGAAAGAAAAAGAACAGAGAGAAAGAAAGAACAGAGAGAAAAAGGAAGAACAGAGAGAAAGAAAGAGGGGAAAGGAAGAACAGAGCGAAAGAAAGAACAGAGAGAGAAAGAAAGAGGGGAAAGAAAAAAAACAGAGCGACAGAAAGGGGAAAGAAAGAACAGAGAGAAAGAAAAAGAACAGAAAGAAAGGGGAAAAAAAGAACAGAGAGTGAGGGAAAGAAAGGGGAAAATGAACAGGGAGAGAAAGATAGAAAAAAAAAAAGATGAAAGAAAGAACAGAGAGAACGAAATAACAGAGAAAGAAAGATGTGAAAGAAAGAACAGAGAGAAAGAAGGATTAGAGAGAGAAAGAAGAACAGAGAGAGAAAGATAGAAAGAAAGGGGGAAGAAAGAAAGAACAGAGAGATAGAAAGAAACAGGGGAAAGAAAGAACAGAAGAGAGAAAGAAAGATCAGAGAGAAAGAACAGAAAGAGAAAGAACAGAGAGAGAAAGAAATAAAGATTCTATAAAGATACTACAGCAGCCCAGCTCACATTGTAGTGCCCACCTGAGCCTCCCGATGCAGGACATATCATGATCCGCTCACATGGCCTACATCACCAAGTCCAAGGCGATCCCACTGTTCGCGCTGTCGGAGGAGGACACTGTGATGGATCTGAAGCATTCCCTGAAGTGCCTCCATGGTTCCATCACAATCTCCTCCCGAAATTACCTCATTTCCGGTCAGCTTCCAGCACATCACTTCCGGTGGAACGTCACGTGCAAATTTTAAAGTGCTCCTCGAGGCTCCGCCATGTACTCCTGTGTCCACTGGAAAAGTAAGCTCCGAGCGGGGCAGACTCTCTCAAAATTGGTGTAAAGATACTCATAAAGAAAAATTATACATAAAAATTCCTTTTTTAGATAAAAATATCATTAAAATTATTGCCAAAATTTTATTATAAAAAATGGATGAACACAACCAAATTTAATAAAATATAAAGCTTTATTGAAGACAAAAATAAAATTAACATACAATATATATAAAATTTTAATTAGTGTGTGTGGGGCTTCATGTGTCAAATTTGATTGGTAATTAATTAATTCAAATAATAAACCTCCTTAAATGCTAAAGTGATTTGTGCATTATTATCAAAAAATTGGTAAAAAAATTATTATATAAAAAATATACACATATATTCTATAATAAATAATAATTTACGTGCTAACTGAAAAAATATATATAATGACCCATAATAATTTTTTTCAATTTAATAAATCAGTGCACATAAATAAAAGTGATAGACAAAAAAATAAATGTGTAACAATTGAACACACAGCGCAAATAAATCATAAAAAAATCACACAATATAGTGTCAGAATATCAGTGAATACCAAAACACTTGGTGCACAAATAACCATAACTCCCTGACGAAGCAACTGCGAAACGTGCATTGGAGTGGTGTGTGCTGGGGCAGTAGTGTGTCTAATCTGGTTGGTATCTCCTGCTTTTATTCATTTTGTGCACTATTTGTTTTTGCATTCACTGGTATTCTGGCACTATTTTTTGTGACCAGTTTTGCGCTGTGTGTTTAATTGCATTACTCTTATTTATGTGCACTGATATATTTACTTGATAAAATTATTATGGTTATTTGTGCACCAAGTGTTTTGGTATTCACTGATATTCTGACACTATATTGAGTAGATAGGGGTATCCAGTAACCGAAGTGAAAAAAACTTCTAAAATCATTATTTATTAATTGCTCTTTAAAAAATCAATAAAGGTTGGATGAAAAGGAGGATACACTTGGACTACGCATTTCAACTAAGAGCCTTAGTGCTCAAAATGCATAGGTCGCATGGTGGAATGAGATGCTCTTGATTCATTATCCTGCGCCAAAAATCTTACTCCAGGCAGTGACATCATGGACTAGATGAGTTGTAGCGTCATGCCTCCATAATGCCCTCATACTGCCCTTGTTCCGCTATTTTTGGCAAGGCTGGGCAAAACTGGCGTGAAGATGCCTCAAGCTTCAAAACTTTGCGCAACTCCGAATTGGCCAAAAATGTTGCGACATTTCGTAGCTTGTTATACCAGTTTTCTGGTGTAAAAGCTATGATGAATCAGGGCCTAGGTCTAAAAAAGCCTTCATTAGACTGTGTCCTGATAACAGAAGATTGGTGGATAGGAGCCTTCAACAACTTGATTATTTTAAGAACTATGATCACCCCAAGTCATCAAATTTGATCCTTAACCAGTAGCATGACCACTCACTATCCTTAGAAACAAAATTTGGGCATGTATTCTATAGCTTATGTATAGCAATCAGTCATAACATTAAAACCACCTGCCTAATATTATGTAAGCCCCCTTGATGCAAAAAAGCTCTGACTCTTCGAGGCATGCTCTCCACAAGACCTCTGAAGATATCTAGCATTACCATTTACAGAAATTTACCCTGCGGTGACTTATCTGTCACTCCCAACACCGACGAATCCTCACAGCTCGCAGTGCACGCATTATGAGAATTCACAAGACGAGTGACTGCAGACTTGTCGCCTAAGGCCAGCAACCCCATTTAACTCATTTAGAAATTGGGGGCCCACCATCAGTATAGGACATTAGTTTAAAGGGGTATTCTCCAGTATACAAGTTACCACCTATCCATTGGTTAGGCAATAACTTCCCAAACACTGGGATGGTCTGACCTCTGGGATCCGTATCAATACTGAGAACCATGCCCATGTGAATGTAGTTGAGGTTGCCAAATCATTTCTTCTTATAGTAGTGCCGAACACAAGCTGAGCACAACCCTTTGCTATTTTCGGCGGTCCCAATAAGAATGAATGGAGCAGTAGTGTACATGATCGACCTCCGCTGCATTCACACAGAGCTATCCGGAGCCTCGGTTCTCGGGATCAGAGAGGGGCCAATGGTCAGTCCCCCAGCAATCGAGAAGTTATTCCCTGTCCCTGTGGATTGGGCATAACTCCTAAACTTGTGAATACCCTTCTAGAATAAAGCAGCGTTTTCCTATTCAGGTGACTAGATGCTGTATTTCAGGAGTTTTCAAGGAGTAATGGAGTTGTAATAAAATTTAATTTAATTTAAGGGTAAGTCCGTAGCCCTGAGCAGAAGTGATTGTGTGTACCAACATACTGCCATCAGCCCTTATGTTAAGTCATTAATCTGAGTTTAGTATCTACGTTTTCCATTGTGAGACCACTCCTTGTTATTACACCTGCCTGGATAATCCTTTGGAGACCAGATAAACCATGACTTAGCAGCACTTCCATGAACAGTCATGTTGGTCCTGCTTTTGATGGTTACATGTATCAGTTCCAGCTACTTGTGAAGTCTGGATTCATGGGCCTTTTCTGGTTCCATGAATTGCATATCGCGTGCAATAGCCATTTGTGCGTCTCACAATGACACCTAATGATTAGTAATTAGTACGTAGAACTGGAAGTCAATGGCTATTGTGAAAGAAAAACCTGGGCGTTAAATATGTTCCTGTGAAAACGAGAGATGTTTTGCATGAATGCTTTTTATCACACAAAACCTTTCAGAACAAGTTCTATGAAAAGAATGCCAGTGTCAGCCTTCAGATGTGCAAAATATAGAATGACTTTCTTAAGGAGGTTGTGCACTTTTATTTTATTTTTCAGTAAAAAAAAAAACAAAACTAACCATACTTACCCCCTATTACTCAAGCGCTACTGCTCCAGCACTGCAACCTCAGTTTTTACTGACATGACTGGAGCAGTAATGTCACGATTATAGCATGTGACCACTGCAGCCAATCTCTACGTGGTGTAGTCTTGACATCACTGATGCAGCCATTTCAACAAAAACTGAGGGCAGCGGTGTAGCAATAAGTGGTAAGTAAGGTTGATTTTGTTATTTTTGACCCGGATAATGAAAAAGCATTATAAATTCATGGTCTTGGGGTTAAAGCTCCTGCAACTGACATATAATACATCAAGATAGACACAGCTGTGGACCCTGGGAAGAAGATAGAAGTAGTTTATTACCACTTCTGTCTACTATTTCGCAAGCTCTACAGGGCTCAGGGCAGATGCATTGATCTGCAGGACCTTATGATCACATGATCGCCGAGTCTCTGCCCGACATAGCAGAGCCGCGGCGTCCTAGGAGACCCAAATTATCTCTGCCAGCAACTTCTGTCAGTGTACTGAAATAAATAAGTAATAAAGAAAAACAAATCTGTTCCCTCTAGATCTTTTATGATCTCTTGGGGGACAAATTATAATAAAAAAAAATGTATTAAACATTTGCAAAAAATAAAAAGTCCTTACAACAAAAATATGAAAAATCTGTTTTTTTAAATATAAATTACAATTTATTACACTCATATATGCAAATTGTCTCTTCAGAGAGGAAAAGGACTAGAACTCTATACCGCCACCTGTTGGAAGCAGCGATCCTATGTCACTCTCACCCTTTAATGAGCCTTGCAATATGACTTAGGATAAAAGCCAAATCGGAATCTCAATTTGCAGACACGTTTTAGTGTGTTGCCCCTCATCAGAACAAAGTATGAGACCTGATTTAGCTAAATGAGAGGCTCTGGACTGAGGTCTAAGGGGTAACGTTTCTGCTTGTGGAGAGTAACATACCAGCCCTGGCATGCCTGTGTAAGGAGACTTATTCGCCGTGAAAGGCTCCTCTGGGAAATGAAATATGCAGATTGCTTCTTCAGAGAGGAAGAGGACTAGAACTCTATATTGCCATCTGTTGGAAGCAGCAATCTCATACTTTGCACTGATGAGAGGCAATACCCCAAAACACCGTGTCTACAAATTGAGATTCTGATTTAGTTTTTATCCTAATGCATATTGCAAGGCTCGTTAAAGGGTCAACAGTGACTTATAGGATTACTGATTCCAACAGGTGGCGCTATAGAGTTCTAATCCTCTTCCTCTCTCAAGAAGCAATTTGCATATTTAATTTCCAAGAGGAGCATTGCACGGCAAATAAGTCTCCTTACATTGGTATGCCGGGACTGGTGTGTCACTCTGCACAAGGGGAAACGTTACCCAAATAAAACACTTACACACATTTGTATCCACATGACTATAATAATCTGAAGATTTCATTAATTATCTTATTTGGTGTGAAAATGTGAACAGTAAAAATGTAAACGAAAAAAAATGCATTGCAGAAAATTTAAAACACAGTACATAGAAATTTATTTGTACCCCAAACTAGCTCTAAATAATAATGCAGTTTTGTTCTGCGTAAAACAAAGTCTCATAGAGTCACGTCAGTGAAAAATCAAAAGAATATTGCTTCAGAAAAGAGGAGAGACAAAAACTGGCCAGTAATTAAGCCACTATAAAGTAAAACAAAAAAAAGAAAAGACAACAACTTTAATAAAAAAGGGTTAGCCGATAAGAAAAATGATCAATTACCGTATGTAATTTAGCTGACAATACTGTTTTTTCCCCCCAATACTTTTATAGTGTACATGTAGTTATGTATCGGGGACAAATCCCAGATTTTCATATTTTTTGGATTATTGGCTGCATTTTAAAAAGAATTTCGCTGCATGTGCATGAATGCACAGGTTATGTCGAAAAGCAGAAAAATACAACTCAATAACACAATAAATTATATTGTCATTGTCATCTGTGGATATTAGTAAAATGGATCTAATTGATTGAAAGAAGTAAAGCATGAATAATAATTTCGTTTGCATAACAAGTTGAGAGTAAATTAGTAATGTCCATTAGTAATGCAGTAAGTGCAGTAATGGAAGATTTATAAAGAAATTGAACAGGACAATAGCGCTAGACAGTGATCTAGACAGTAAAGGGTGTCTGTCAGCCTCAAAATGCATTTTATATGG
>JARQOD010000002.1:114414159-114552111 GCA_033576555.1 Oophaga sylvatica | reverse complement strand
AAATAGGGCTCTAAATGTGTTAGTAAATGTCTAATGCCTGCATCGGTTGCGTCCGTCGGTCTGGAGGTATTCTGGAGTACCTGAAGGACTTCGAGGATGTGTTCTCCGAAAGGGAGGTTGAGGGGCTACCACTGCACCGCCTGTTTGATTGTGCTATTGATCTGATTCCTGGGACTAAATTGCCTAAGTCCCGATTGTTCAACCTTTCTGGCCCCGAGCACGCCGCCATGAAAGAATATATACCCGAGAGTCTCCGCAAGGGTCACATCTACCCTTCTGTGTCTCCTGTAGCTGCAGGATTCTTTTTTGTAAAAAAAAAAGAGGGTGGTCTCCGCCCATGCTTCGACTTTCAGGAACTTAATAAGATTACTGTAAGAAACACATATCCTCTTCCACTCATTCCTGATTTGTGTAACCAATTGTCCGGTGCAAAATGGTTTCCTAAATTGGACTTGCGGGGGGCATATAACCTTATCCGGTACGGGAGGGGAATGAGTGGAAGTCCGCGTTTCTCACTTCTGAGGGTTTATTTGAAAATCTTGTTATGCCATTTGGGTTGACTAACGCACCAGCGGTCTTCCAAAATTTCATCAATTATGTATTTTCTGATTTAACAGGGTGATTTGTGGTCATTTACTTAGATTATATTTTGGTCTATTCTTCAGATAAGCAGGCCCATATGGGTCATCTTAGAGCTGTTCTTCAGAGACTCAGGGAGAATAAGCTCTTCGCTAAACTAGAAAAATGTTCATTTTTTGTCCAAGAATTGTCTTTCTTGGAGTTCATTGCATCTGGTGAGGGGTTTCGTATGGATCCCAGAAAGGTTCTAGCCATTGTGAATTGGGTACAGCCCTGTGATTTGAAAGGGCTGCAATGCTTCTTGGGATTTGCTAATTATTACCGGAGGTTTATTCTCTCAGGTGGTCAAACCCCTCACTGATTTAACGCAGAAGGGGGCTGATGTTAATAACTGCTCCCCCTCAGCTGATGTCATGAATCAGGACGGAGGGTTCCTGCACCGTCCTGGTTTGGTCAGGGTTAAGTTTTGATAGCCTCCCTTTGGTTTTGGGGCATCTATTTAATGCTGGAGGTTCCTGGGTCGTGTGTCGGTGATACTTCTGTTTGTCTCGGCTAGTGTGGCTGACCCAGGTTACTCAGTTAGCAATCCTTGTTCCTCTGTGTGTGTGTACTTTTGTGTATGACCCAGTTTGACCTTTGACTCATCTCTGTCTCCTGTTCTTGTACCGTCCTGACTTCTCTGGTTTTGACTCTCGGCTCCCCTTCTGATTACTCTCCTGTCCTGCCCTTAGGATACCGCGCTCTATCCTGGCTTCTGACCCTCGGCTTGTTTATTGACTCCTCCCCTGTCTTACCCCCTTGGCTCCTGTGTACCTCGTCTGGCTTCTGACCTCTGGCTTGCTCGGACCACGTCCCTGTCTCCACCTCCCGCTGGCTCCCGTTCCATTGCGTGGTGGTAAGCTCCACCCCCCCTTCCTCCCTCTGCCCTCGCACATCCTGCGGGGTTTCAGTACTTTGTGCACGGCACCTTGTGGTGCTCTTACTAAGCCCTCGCTGGTCTGTGTCTCGGTTAAGCGCCCCCTAGGCTTCACCTCCAGCTACACACTTGTGGTGTAGCATTACAGCTGGCATAAGCCACTAAATGAGGGTCCTGTGAAACCTTTAGATCATCTCCACATCTGACACATCATATGATAGAAAATGCTATAGCCCCCTTAAATTGTCTTTGGTAGGGTCTCAGTGTAAAAACTCACATAGAAGATTACTCATACTGGAGGATCTCTTTAACTGTTTCAATGTATTGGTATAATTAGCTAGGTGTTCTACAGACAGTATATTCCTTTCCATTGCTCAGAGATTTATGATATTTAAAATCAGACACAAAATTTAGGGCGAATGCACACGATGCATATTTACTGTAAATGTGCTGCCAAGTAAGTTAGCAACTACATGAATGAGATTTAAAGGGAACCAGTCAGCTGTTTTGGCCGATATAAGATACGGCCACTGCCTTTCAGGGCTTATCTACAACATTCTATAATGCTGTAGATAAGCCCCCGATCCAACCTGAAAGATAAGAAAAATAAGTTTTGTTATACTCACCCAGGGGGCGGTCCGGTCTGATGGGTGTCGCAGTCCGGGTTTGGCGCCTCCCATCTTCTTGCAATGCCGCCATCCTGCTTAGTTCACAGGCTCCCCAGGCATCGCACTCCGCACAGGCGTACTTATCTGCCCTGTTGAGGGCAGAGCAAAATACTGCAGTGCGCAGGCGCTGGGCCTCTCTGACCTTTCCCAACGCCTGCGCACTGCAGCTTCTATCTACTAAAAAGTGGAAAATTGGCCTGTAATGGGTTTATATAAACTTCTCGAAAAACTCTGTGCATATAGCCACTGAGTGAAAGCTGTGCAGAAACTTTCCAATGCGATGAGCACAGCAGCAGCTGAGTTTTCCCATGCAAAACAACTTCAGGAAAACGCCGGCGGATATTTTCCTTAACCCCTTTATGACCTATGATGTATAGATACGTAAAAAATATCAAAATCACACCAAAAACTCATCATGGGAACGTAGCCTTAACGTCATAATTTTCTTAGACTACTTTCCTCTATATGGAAACAGATCTGTTTATGTATTATTTCAGTTGCACAATGTATTTTCCTGTATGTTACGGTCTTAGAGAATTTATTCTAAATTATGCTATCCCTGTGATATAAAAGGTTGACTTTGTGTAGAGGGCTAGCTCAGTGCCGATAACAAAAAAAACAAGTGCGGTGTAATTAAATATTGTCACTACATTCATTATGTGGTTGTTGCAGATACTACAGGGTGAAGAATCCGGGAAAGGTGGTACTCGAAGGGTGATGCGCAAAGTTGTCATAAGGGTGGAGTGCCCAATATTCAACCACAATTAGTAAATTTAGCATTGTGCAATGAGTGTGAAAATGAAGCACTTTGCAAAATGCCCTTATTGTGGTAACCATTATTTTTTAGATAAGGTATGTCCAGCAGTCTCATCTCTACTCATGTTCGGATCATAACATTTCACATTTCGGCTGTGGTCACAGCTGCTGCATCGTCTTTATACAAAGCACCATATGTACAAACAAGTATCTTCTTTAATCTGGTAATTCACAGTAGTTTTTTTAATCTTTTACACAGCCCTTTGTTTGCTTTCAGAAATACATTTCATGTCATATAGATGTAAGGGGTTACAGGGACTGATTCACTCCCCTACCCCTTTAAGTACGTCCCGATAGAGTATTATGTTATGATGCTAAGTGTATAGTGTTTTCTACTTGTTTATTATATGTTCTTAAGCAATATATATTTATGTCACCTGCAATTTGTTATGTATGTTAAGATAGAGAAAGCGTAGTACCCCGAATCGGACACTAGATGGGGCAAATTAGTGTACATAGTTTTTCATAGGAGGAGCTAACCGGGAATAAGATAGAGGATTTTCCTTTTGAGAGGCGAGTAGGGCCCAGGTGCCTATGTAGGGCGGACAGCTCCGCAACGTTAAGCGAGGTACCCAGCCATCCAGGGCCCGGTGGGTCAGAAATACGTCTGAGGCAGCAGTGTGACATCAGTGGTGGAGAAGAATCTAAGCGAGGGTAACAACAGTATGGGGGTGCAGGTCGCTCATCATGTAGCAAATCATTGTATGGGCTGATTCCCTCAGATCTGGGATGAAACGGACGAGGGAACCCCCAACCGTAGTGAGTCTGAACAGGGAGGACGCTGCATTAGCGCATGAGGCGGTACGACCCGGGCATGTACTGAAAGATGAAGGAAAGAGTGCAGGGAAAGTGGAGGATGTGTACTGTAAGAAACTCTATGCTGATGATGTATCTGAAAATGATGTGGTGCGAAAAGAAGAAAGTTTTATGTTTTGAGTTGCAACTGGACTGTGTCTCTATCTTTACGCAAGCGACTGGAGGGGATCTTAAGCAAAGGAGAGAAGACCTTGAAGTTGCAGAGAGAAGAGAGACAGGTACACTGACAATGGGACATTCTTTGTATGTGACGGGAGGCCAGGGTGCGCAAGAGCTGTTAGTCTCAGCCACGACTACGGCCCTGGCGCTCCCTCACATAGACCCGATAGGTTGTAGGGAAAGTAGGAAGAGACAAAAGGAGACTGTCACTAAGGCCGAATTCAGATGAGCATATGAAAAATCGTATGATGACATCCATATTTATGCATCAAAAGTGTAAAATGTAGATGATCAAATACAGTTTCTTGTGTTAATAATGGCAATGTGTCTGTAAAAATTGGAAGCAATACAAATGATCCAATAGGGGATATGATTTTTTATTTGACTATCGATTTGGCCATCTGAATAACGTTGGTCAGGCTGCAACAGCACACATCTATAAAATATGCTCATATGAACAAGCCCTAAGATATAAGTCCTGAAATAAGGTTTAGAAAAATGGTAAAACTGCAAAAAAATCTGAGGTTGCAACTGAGTCGCCCTCCAGAGCAATGGGAACTTGGATCTGAGCCTATAGACTACTATGGGGGATGTCACGGCAACACAGCTCAGTCCGTGGCTCTGGTGCTCATTCTTTAATGTGGGATATTTACAGGTGAATTGAATATTGGTATGGGGATTCGTGACGCCACTTGTGGTACCTGGTCAGGGTGACCAGCGCTGCTATGCAGATCCACTGAAGGGTTAATATTGTGCAGCTAGATGTTAAGCCTTCCACAAGTAAGGCTGAGTTCTCCTCCAGGGCAGATAGATGTGTAGGGATGCAGGACAGACGGGGACCCGGCAGTCAGGGGCAATAAGGTAGACACACACATAAGTCACTTTGGTACCTTTACTGAAGATGTTGCAGGCACTCCCCGGAGCACTGTAGGGTGAAGGGTGCACATCCAGATTCCTCCACTGAGTAGGTGTGTGGCCTCCTGTTCTCTGCCTTTTTGTAATGAAGTCTTGGCCTGCGTGTAGCTGGGCCTAGCTTAGTCTCCGTCTTGTACCTGGCTGACCTTGTGGTTGGACCTTCTCTCTGAAAGGACAGGGTCTTGATTATGGCTGATCAGGCCAGACTCCGTCCTCCTGATCCTGCTACATATCAGCTCTGTGGTACTCCTGGTACTTGTAGTCCTCCAGGAACTCCGGTGTTCTCCTAATGGGTCGTGGAGATCCCTATAGGCTCGGACCCCGGTGTCCAGTAATACTTGCTGAGGTGAGCTATGAAGGCTCCTCTGTCTCATTAACTTTCCACTCGCCTTCGGCCTACCCGGATCCTCACACGATCACACACTGGCAGTTGGTGGGCTGCCTCTTCACCGCTCTCTAAGCATCGGCATGCTTTCTCACTGAGCTGCACTCCTAGATTCAGCTCTGACTAGGCTGGAGTGGTTTCTGTTCCACTCTTTACTAGACTCCACTCGCTCTTGAACTGAATAGCTCTGCAGCCTCTCTAATCTCAGCTCTGCACTTCACCTTACTGCAGGCTGACTGAGCTCTCTGAGGTGACTGAACTCTCTGAGGTGACTGCACTGAACTAAACTAACTGAAACTTCCTCTGTTCAGCTTCTTTTATATGTCTAAAACAGCTCCCTCTGGTGGTCTTTGGGATAAGTAAATGTGTGTGAAGGTGCATAATGACCTCTAGTGGTATATTCTTTCAGTGCACCCTTCTGGAAGATATGGATCCAGACGCAGCTGGGCTCCACACAACCCTACTCATCACAATGGGATACCATATATCATAACATTTAACAATGGGAATAGAGTTTTAAGTTTGGGAAAAATCCAAAAGGGATATGCCAGTAAGGCCTGGTTCACACGAGCATGTAAAAAATTGTCAGCTTCATCCAGAAAACTTGGATGATTTTTTTCTCACTTGTCATCTATATGCAAGCCTTTTTTACAGCAATTTTTTAAATAATTTACAAAACCATCTACAGTTTCTTATATTAAAGAATTGCAATGTATCAGCAAAAATCAGATGTTTATATGGATGTTTCATATGGGCTCCATTTTTTTCATGCGCACTCAAAAATTGAATGGGTGAGTGTGACCCGACATACAGAAGAGACTAGTTCATACTGTGTAATTTTTTTCATGTGCTGATTTGGTCAGTGGGAAAAAATGCTCATTTGAACAACATTATGCCTAGTGTAGTTGATTCAAGGTGCATCCAATGCACCACTCCGTAACCCATGCAGACTTTTACAGCCCCTCCAATAGGTTTTCTAAAATTTAAACGTACTCAAAATATCCAAGGTACTGGGTATCTTCCTTCTATAAATATTATTTTTATTGACATCAGTGTAAACACAGGAAAAATACCAACATTTCGGCCAGGCAGGACCTTTATTTTCTTGGTCGACAAAGGCCTTGCGCGGCTGAAATGTTATTGTTTTTCCTGTGTCTACACTGATGTCAATAAAAATAATTTTGTGAAAGGAAGATACCCGATGCCTTGAATTTTTGGAGTATGTGGAGTATGTGCAATTGCTCAAAGTGCTGTCCATTCTTTACAGACAGCTCTCGGACCGAAAATGCGCTTGTGTGGACTTACAATTTGAAGCAGCAAAATGGCTTCAGTGCTTGCATTTAATTTCTGCTTTTCATTTCTGGATCCCAAATGCAATCTACAATGCTGAAATTCGGTTGCACTCCATTATCATTAGATATACTGTATAGTGTTACATACTAAATTGTGGGCAGGGTTTGATGTTTCCAAATGTTTTTGACTGAGTCATCAATAGCTAATTTTTTAAATATTTTATATACACCTGAAATTCTTGCTGAAATTTTGTGACATATTAACAGAACATGTGTCCTTCAATGTTAAAAATCACAAAAAATAAAGAGCACTTTTTGAGTTTGTGCAAAGTTCATAAATGTAGTGTGCCATTTTGTAGAATTTGGTGCAAAAACTGCCAATTTCACAAGGCAAAAAAAGTGACTAAAAAAACACAAATGAGGAGACTGCCCCAAAGTATTTTTTAATTTCATCAATTGTTTTGAAATTAGTAAATTCTTGCGAATTTTTTTATGATTTTGTGATTAATGTCTGACTCATATTTATACTGTACATGCACTTAATCAGCTCTTCATTTTTTCGGCATCGTAACAGCCTAAAATTGATCAAAAGTAACAAACATATGCTACAGATCTCATCATTTGAGGTTTCTGCAAAATACCACCACACATGAGATATGATTAGGTTGGAAAATTGAGAGCACAACAAATATTTGATAGAAAAATAAAGGTCTCATATGTAGGAATCAAATATTTTGGTGAGTACAGCCCAAAATATATTTCAATAATAAATAAAATAATTCACATTTTATAAGTATGATCAAATTCGCACCATGAATACGATGCAACACATGTGGTTTTAGTTAATGGATTTCAGCCCATGTGTTGTTGACACTGAAATGAGTCCATCTCACCCTCATGAACCCACAACATACAAGGCTTAAAGCACTCATTTTTCTCTGCTATGTATTCCCATGCATTAGCACTTTTCATTGACATAGACGTATGCGTTTTTTTGTGGGACAAGTTGTAGTTTTAAATGACTATTCATTTTGCCATTTGATCTACTGGAAGGCAGAAAACAAATTCCAAGTGTGGTGAAATTACACCCCTGCAATTCCACAATAGTTTTTTTGGGGTTTATTTTTACGACATTCAATCTTGTTGTAAACATTACCTGCCAATATGATTATCAAGGTCAGTACAATTAGTGCTATACAAATCTGTATAGTTGTTTTTATATTTTAATTTTAGTTGTGAAAAAGAATTTGGAAACTTGCAATATATATCTATATATATATATATATATAATATATATACTGCTCAAAAAAAATAAAGGGAACACTTAAACAGCACAATGTAACTCCAAGTCAATCACACTTTTGTGAAATCCACCTGTACAGTTATGAAGTAACACTGATTGTAAATCAATTTCTCCTGCTGTTGTGCAAATGGAACAGACAACAGGTAGAAGTGATAAGTAGAGTTGAGCGAAACAGGTCGGTCAGATTCATAAGTCGCCGACTTTCGCCAAAGTCGGGTTTCGCTTAGCGAAACCCGACCATAGCGTGAAGTCGGCCATGTGGTCGTCGACCCGAGTGCCAAAGTCGGTTTTCCCATAATGCTTGCAGGCGCCTTTTTCAGCCAATGAGCAAGGACGCACACTGTGGGCAACGAGATGACATGGGCAGCGTCCACCTCCATCTTAGAGAAGGGCATTGCAGTGATTGGCTTGCTTTGGGGAGCGTCATTTTACGTCTGCCGATCTTAACAGTAGGGAGAGGCTGCTGAAGCTGTTTATCAGTAGGGAGAGAGTTAGGGCTGGAAAGAGAAGTTCTTATGTGCTTGTGTGTGGCCCAGCTGCGCTTGGTACACATGTTCCAGGAGTATGCACTAAAAGGTAACTGCAAAATCTGATATTCATTCACATCACACACACTTCTCTAGATTACCACTAGAGGGAACCTTAGACTATTTAAGGGTGTGAGTTAGGTAGCAGTAGCTGAGATCAGTTCCTGTCAGAGCTCAGTCTGAGCTAGAGACAGACGTGTGTGAGATTTCCTGTCAGAGACAGAGGAGAGAGAAATTGCAAGCTGATATCTCAGAACAGACAGACTGCTAGTACCCTATGCAAGTGGAAGGTGACTCTCGGAGCGGGCTTGTAATCAGTCTGACGAAACGTCCTGAAAGCTGCTTTGGACAGAGTCTTGGAAGGAAAGAAAGAAGGAAGGGGATTACAGTTTGCAGAACATCGAGTTAACTGAGAATCAGTCAGCGAGCTTTAGAAAGAAGGAAGAAAGCTAATGACAGAACCTACTGCTGCCCTGTGCTTATGTTAAGGATGAGAGTAGGGCGACGGGCGAGTGGTGACCCTAGGAAGGAGTGACTTCGGTGACAGACCACCTTCACTCGACTAACCGGACACCGGGTCCGAAGTATTGCTAGTACCTTCACGGCTAGTGAGAGAAACACCGGAATCCCTGCTGGACTTCAAGTCACAGAGGGTAGCCCTAAGTGCCGATATGTAACCGGGGTCAGGCAGAACAGGAGTCGGGTCTGCAGCCATATAGACTTAGTTCTTGCCACAAGAAGACTTCCTCCACAATGTTGGCCGGGCGAAGCTGTGCTATTCAGAGTTAAACTTGACTTCACGCAAGTTAGGACTCATACACTTTAAAGGGAAAGGAGGCCTTAAACCTACTTGGCAATTACCTGGATGTGCATACTCCACCCTGAGCAGCTTCCCGGGACATACCTGCAACCTTCATCAGTAAAGGTATGGAAAGAGACCAGCTTGTGTGTGACTGACTTATTTCCTGCACCCTGCACTGCCATTACACCTTGAGGGATCCATCTAGTCTCACCTGTGGGAGACCTACCACCTTGCTGCCCCAACCCTCAGAGGATTCCCCCTGCAGCGCTGGTCACATTGATCAGAAACCACAGGTGGCGTCACGAACTATTCCTAAAATCCCCTGTAAATATCCCCCTTTGTATGAGCGCCCAGGGCAACGGCCCGAGCTGTGCTACTTGTGACATTCCCCATAGACTTCAATGGGCTCGGTGCCGAGTACCCCATAAGCCCTGGTACCGTGTGTTGTGCGACTCATCTTTGGCGTCACAAACAGGATACAAAGCTTACTGAATGTGAGTCCTGTGTGCTTTGAATTGGACTGTTTTGTGCAAAAAGACTGTTTTTGTGACTTTTGGCGCCATTTGCCGCCATTTTACCGCCATATTCGCGCCCTGAGGCGCTGCTGAAGAAGGTGGGCGTGCATTCGTGGGCGTGCCCCCCCCTGGTGGCACGAAAGCTATGGGCGCCCTGTCTAAATGCTATTATAATACGAGAGCCTGCCCTACTTCAAGGGAGATCCGCCATCTCTTCATCCTCTATGCCAAGAAGAGGAAGCGAAAGTCCCGCCTCCACGGAAGAGACCAGATTGTTCCCGATGGAAAATACAGTCTGGCCTGGAGTGAGATGGCGGAAGGACAGGAGACGCTGTGTGGAGGAACGGCGGTGCGCAGGCCCCGTTCCCCTGAAGAGCTGTTACCTGTACCGGAACCGTCCCCAGGTCAGGACAACGACCGAAGAATGAAAAAAGTGGAGGAGGTGGATGCGGTGCTGGAAGTGATAGCCCGACACCGCGCAGAGACGGAGGTGATAGAGCAAAGCTGGCGTGCCCTGAAACAGCGGCTGCTGTGGGACGCAACGCTCTCCCCTCCAGAAGCGCAGCCGTTACCTGTGCCACCACTGCAAGCGGCTGATGAAGAACCGGAGGCCGGCTCCAAAAGTGCTGATCCCGACTCCACCGATGATGCGGCGGGAGAGAAAGAGGCTGAGGAGGCCCTGCTCGTTCCGGAGTGCCAGCCAGGCCTGGAGGCCACAGCGGAATGCAGTCCCCCGGTAGGGACACTGGAGGGGACCCAGCCGTCCATGATGGAGGTCGACTGGGACGATATGGAGTACCTGGACGACATAGAATATGCCGCCCAGATGGAGAACGAGTGGCGACGCCGGGAGCAGGAGCGGCTACGGCAGCAGGAGCAGAGGGAAGTGCAGCAGTTTCGCCAGAGGTACCAGGAGGAGTTTCTCGCTGATAAAGAAAGCGTCAGGAGAGATAAAGGTACGCTCCGGGAACCGTGGTGCCAGGGGTGCGTTAGCGACTTCAAACTCCGCAAAGGCTGGGGTTTCATCCATGAGCCAGGCCTGTACCAAGGGGTATTTGTCAGTCGCAGGGATGTGGAATCTCATCTGCCCATGGGACATCCGGGAAGGGATCTCATGAATGGGGATATAGTCACCTATACACGGCACTGGGGTCTTAAGGGGTGGTATGCCTTGAACGTCACCCGTGTCAGCGACCCCGTCCCTGAAGCCAGCGATGCATCCCGTGTCTCAGTGTCCCAAGCCCCAGCTACATCAGCGCCAGGCCGCACACCTGCATCGTGCCCTGCCTCGTATACTGCACCTTACTCTGCATCGTATCCTGAGTTCTGCTCCACATCGCAAAAGCCTAGTGCGTTCTCAACTGAGCCACTGCGCAAGCCTGCTTCTTGTCCAGCATCATATGCTGCAACAGCGACCCCTGCTGAGCAAGACCTATATTCAGAAGAAGCACCCGTTGGGACCCAAGCGAATCGCTTAAGTATAACAAGAACTGTGGCTACTCAAACACAGATCTCAGGACATGATCTACAGTCAGGGCCAGAAATATTTGGACAGTGACACAATTTTCGCGAGTTGGGCTCTGCATGCCACCACATTGGATTTGAAATGAAACCTCTACAACAGAATTCAAGTGCAGATTGTAACGTTTAATTTGAAGGGTTGAACAAAAATATGTGTTAGAAAATGTAGGAATTGTACACATTTCTTTACAAACACTCCACATTTTAGGAGGTCAAAAGTAATTGGACAAATAAACATAACCCAAACAAAATATTTTTATTTTCAATATTTTGTGGCGAATCCTTTGGAGGCAATCACTGCCTTAAGTCTGGAACCCATGGACATCACCAAACGCTGGGTTTCCTCCTTCTTAATGCTTTGCCAGGCCTTTACAGCCGCAGCCTTCAGGTCTTGCTTGTTTGTGGGTCTTTCCCTCTTAAGTCTGGATTTGAGCAAGTGAAATGCATGCTCAATTGGGTTAAGATCTGGTGATTGACTTGGCCATTGAAGAATGTTCCACTTTTTTGCACTCATGAACTCCTGTGTAGCTTTGGCTGTATGCTTGGGGTCATTATCCATCTGTACTATGAAGTGCCGTCCAATCAAGTTTGCAGCATTTGGCAGAATCTGGGCTGAAAGTATATCCCGGTACACTTCAGAATTCATCCGGCTACTCTTGTCTGCTGTTATGTCATCAATAAACACAAGTGACCCAGTGCCATTGAAAGCCATGCATGCCCATGCCATCACGTTGCCTCCACCATGTTTTACAGAGGATGTGGTGTGCCTTGGATCATGTGCCGTTCCCTTTCTTCTCCAAACTTTTGGCTTCCCATCATTCTGGTACAGGTTGATCTTTGTCTCATCTGTCCATAGAATACTTTTCCAGAACTGAGCTGGCTTCTGGAGGTGTTTTTCAGCAAATTTAACTCTGGCCTGTCTATTTTTGGAATTGATGAATGGTTTGCATCTAGATGTGAACCCTTTGTATTTACTTTCATGGAGTCTTCTCTTTACTGTTGACTTAGAGACAGATACACCTACTTCACTGAGAGTGTTCTGGACTTCAGTTGATGTTGTGAACGGGTTCTTCTTCACCAAAGACAGTATGCGGCGATCATCCACCACTGTTGTCTTCCGTGGGCTCCCAGGTCTTTTTGGATTGATGAGTTCACCAGTGCTTTCTTTCTTTCTCAGGATGTACCAAATTGTAGATTTTGCCACTTCTAATGTTGTAGCAATTTCTTGGATGGGTTTTTTTCTGTTCTTGCAGCTTAAGGATGGCTTGTTTCACCTGCATGGAGAGCTCCTGTGACCGCATGTTTCCTTCACAGCAAAACCTTCCAAATGCAAACACCACACCTCAAATCAACTCCGGCCCTTTCATCTGCTTAATTGAGAATGACATAACAAAGGGATTGCCCACACCTGTCCATGAAATAGCCTTGGAGTCATTTGTCCAATTACTTTTGGTCCCTTTAAAAACAGGGTGGCACATGTTAAGGAGCTGAAACTCCTAAACCCTTCATCCAATTTTAATGTGGATACCCTCAAATGAAAGCTGAAAGTCTGGACTTCAACTGCATCTGAATTGTTTTGTTTAAAATTCATTGTGGTAATGTCTAGAACCAAAATTAGATAAATGTTGTCTCTGTCCAAATATATATGGACCTAACTGTATTTGTAATGCGTTCTAGAGAGCACCGCGTGCTTCCAGCCCCAGGAGTGGAAGACGTCACTGTTATCTGAAAAAAAGAAGAAGACCAGTAGGACCCAGACAGGGTTTACTGCATTTGTATAAAGTTAAAGAAGAATTTGCACTTTACTAATGTTAGGTGATGATGTTTGCATAATTTGCATAATTTTGCATAGAATACCTCAGTTGGGTAATGAGTAACACAGTATTATTATAGAAATGTGATTTTCTAAAAATGTTTTATCCAAAGGACTGCGTGGCTGAGGACTTTGCCAGCCCAAAAACTGTAAATGTAAATAGTTGACACTTCGGTGTCCCATCTTGGTTTTACATAAAGCCTTACTACCTCAGAAGAAAAACCCATATGGTGTGGCCTTGAGTGAGGTCTGCAGCAATGAAGTCCTGCAGCCCACCCAGGACCCACGTGGGAGGTTTTTGGTGCGGGTCCTCCACAAGAATATTGTATTTATTGATGTGAAAAGTATATTTTGTTATTTTTCTACTTGCCATTGTACAAATTGTAACGTTAAAGAGTCCGTACCTCCCGCAAGGGATGAGTTATGTTGTTGATGTTATTATAAAAATTGTTTTTTCTATTTCAGCCCGGGAGTGCTGATGATAATTAGGGGGGATGTGTGGCCCAGCTGCGCTTGGTACACATGTTCCAGGAGTATGCACTAAAAGGTAACTGCAAAATCTGATATTCATTCACATCACACACACTTCTCTAGATTACCACTAGAGGGAACCTTAGACTATTTAAGGGTGTGAGTTAGGTAGCAGTAGCTGAGATCAGTTCCTGTCAGAGCTCAGTCTGAGCTAGAGACAGACGTGTGTGAGATTTCCTGTCAGAGACAGAGGAGAGAGAAATTGCAAGCTGATATCTCAGAACAGACAGACTGCTAGTACCCTATGCAAGTGGAAGGTGACTCTCGGAGCGGGCTTGTAATCAGTCTGACGAAACGTCCTGAAAGCTGCTTTGGACAGAGTCTTTGAAGGAAAGAAAGAAGGAAGGGGATTACAGTTTGCAGAACATCGAGTTAACTGAGAATCAGTCAGCGAGCTTTAGAAAGAAGGAAGAAAGCTAATGACAGAACCTACTGCTGCCCTGTGCTTATGTTAAGGATGAGAGTAGGGCGACGGGCGAGTGGTGACCCTAGGAAGGAGTGACTTCGGTGACAGACCACCTTCACTCGACTAACCGGACACCGGGTCCGAAGTATTGCTAGTACCTTCACGGCTAGTGAGAGAAACACCGGAATCCCTGCTGGACTTCAAGTCACAGAGGGTAGCCCTAAGTGCCGATATGTAACCGGGTCAGGCAGAACAGGAGTCGGGTCTGCAGCCATATAGACTTAGTTCTTGCCACAAGAAGACTTCCACCACAATGTTGGCCGGGCGAAGCTGTGCTATTCAGAGTTAAACTTGACTTCACGCAAGTTAGGACTCATACACTTTAAAGGGAAAGGAGGCCTTAAACCTACTTGGCAATTACCTGGATGTGCATACTCCACCCTGAGCAGCTTCCCGGGACATACCTGCAACCTTCATCAGTAAAGGTATGGAAAGAGACCAGCTTGTGTGTGACTGACTTATTTCCTGCACCCTGCACCGCCATTACACCTTGAGGGATCCATCTAGTCTCACCTGTGGGAGACCTACCACCTTGCTGCCCCAACCCTCAGAGGATTCCCCCTGCAGCGCTGGTCACATTGATCAGAAACCACAGGTGGCGTCACGAACTATTCCTAAAATCCCCTGTAAATATCCCCCTTTGTATGAGCGCCCAGGGCAACGGACCGAGCTGTGCTACTTGTGACATTCCCCATAGACTTCAATGGGCTCGGTGCCGAGTACCCCATAAGCCCTGGTACCGTGTGTTGTGCGACTCACTTGTGCTGATAGCAATTGTGCTGTACAGTTAGTGTGCAGTGACAGGGGAGGATTTTCTTGTGTGCAGCAGCGCTGGTTATTAGGCTGCCTGCTAGTGACAGGGGAGGATTTTCTTGTGTGCAGCAGTGCTGGTTATTAGGCTGCCTGACAGTGACAGGGGAGGATTTTCTTGTGTGCAGCAGCGCTGGTTATTAGGCTGCCTGCTAGCTGTATTGCTGTGTGTACACTGCTGTGCAGACTGCTTTTTACACAGCACTAATACTTTTATTCTTTTTTTCTGCACAGTTACCGAGGTTTCATTTTTTCCCACACTGTATAGAGCTGTACGCTCCTCACACACTACCGTGTACCGGCTGGTATCACGGATAAATACATGCTGACTATCTGTGTGTGACTCCGGAAATATATACGGAGATTGAAATCTTCCCCTACACTATATACACCTGGTATCTTCTGATACAGTACCCTTTTTCTGCTTTTTGTATTCTGGTCAAATCCATACTGAGTGAGCGTCTGTGTGTGACTCCGGAAATATATACGGAGATTTAAATTTTACCCTTTACTATATATATCTGGTATCTTCTGATACAGTACCTTTTTTCTGCCTTTTGTATTACAGTCAAATCCATACTGAGAGAGCATCTGTGCGTGACTCCGGAAATATATACGGAGATTTAAATTTTACCCTATACTCTATACACCTGGTATCTTCTGATACAGTACCTTTTTTCTGCTTTTTGTATTCTGGTCAAATCCATACTGAGTGAGCGTCTGTGTGTGACTCCGGAAATATATACGGAGATTTAAATTTTACCCTATACTATATACACCTGGTATCTTCTGACACAGTACCTTTCTTCTGCTTTTTGTATTACGGTCAAATCCATACTGTGACAGCGTCTGTGTGTGACTCCGGAAATATATACGGAGATTTAAATTTTCCCAAACACTATATACACCTGGGATCTTCTGATATAGTACCGTTTTTCTGCTTTTTATATTCTGGTCTATTCCATATTGAGCCTGTGAGCGTCTGTGTGTGACTCCGGAAATATATACGGAGATTTACAATTACCCCTACACTGTATACAGCTGTACGCTTCTGATACAGTACCGTTTTTCTGCTTTTTATATTCTGGTCTAATCCATACTGAGCCTGTGAGCATCTGTGTGTGACTCCGGAAATATATACGGAGATTTACTATTAACCCTACACTGTATACAGCTGTACGCTTCTGATACAGTACCCTTTTTCTGCTTTTTATATTCTGGTCTAATCCATACTGAGCCTGTGAGCATCTGTGTGTGACTCCGGTAATATATACGGATATTTACAATTACCCCTACACTGTATACAGCTGTACGCTTCTGATACAGTACCATTTTTCTGCTTTTTTATATTCTGGTCTAATCCATACTGAGTGAGCGTCTGTGTGTGACTCCGGAAATATATACGGAGATTTACAATTACCCCTACACTGTATACAGCTGTATGCTTCTGATACAGTACCGTTTTTCTGCTTTTTATATCTGGTCTAATCCATACTGAGCCTGTTCTCTGTGTGACTCCGGAAATATATACGGAGATTTAAATTTTCCCCTTCACCGTATACAGCTTTACGCTTCTGATACAGTACCATATATCTGCTGGTATTTTTGGTACATTTTCACAAACATGAGGAAGTATGGTGGAAGAGGCTGTGGACGTGGGCGGGGGGGGCCAGCTGGTACTGATGGTGGTGGTGGTGCATCTGCTGGTAGTGCCAAAAGCACAATAGCACCTAAGGCAGGAGGTGTTGAGCCTGCGTCATCGTCTGGATCCAGAAGGCCTGGAAGGCTCCCTATTCTGGGAGTAGGTAAAACGCTTTTAAAGCCGGAACATCAGGAACAGGTTTTGGCTGATGTGTAGCCCAGCTGTGACTGGAGCCACATGTTACCCTGGAGGATGCACGAAAGGTAAATCCATGATAACCTATAAGCACACAACACTTCACATTTTCCCTGGTTCCACCAGAGGGAGCCCTTGAGACGACAGTAGTGAGATGAAGGCAGTCTAGCTGCGAGTTAGTCGTTGGTTTTACCTCAGAGTGTGTGATCTTGTCAGAGCGTGTTGCAGAGCAGACAAGCTAGTTACCTCAGACGAGTAGAGAGGGAAAGACTAGCCAAAGAAAGACTTATTTGAAAGCCTGAGGACTTCAGGACCTACTCAGCTTACATCGTGGAGTCCAGTGTAGTGGAAAGGATTGCCACTTAGTCTGGTCAAAGTTGAGTCCACTGAGAGTGCTTCAGTGAGCGTTTCAGTAAGTAAGCGTGCCGACGCTTGGAGAGCGGTGAAGAGAACAAAGTTGACATCTGCTGCTAGTTTGTGCTTATGATAGTGGTGAGAGTAGGACGAAAGGCAGGTGGAAGAAAGAGGAAAAGAGAGTGACCGAGGTCAACCAGCATTGATAGCTTACCTCCACTCTGCACCACTGGACACCGGGTCCGCGCTTACCAGCATCTGCACGACTGGTAGGAGAAACCGGAGACCCTGGACTTCAAGTCGCAGGGGCCCAGTAGTGCTGATACGTAACCGAGGTTAGGAAGACGGGGGTCTGGCAGGTACCGCCACAAAGACACTGTTCTGTCCACAAGAAGACCTCACCACAAGATCAGCCGGGCGTAGCTGAAAACACGGAGTTAAGCTTTGTTTTATGCAAGTCAGAAACTCACACACATTAAAGGCGTAAGGAGGCCCTACACCTACTCAGTGGATTACTGGACGTGCATCCTCCACCCTGACGGCTTCCCGGGACGTGCCTGCAAATATCACCAGTAAAGGTACAGAAAGAGACTTGTTTGTGTGTGTCTGCATTATTGCTCCTGCACCCCTACACCGTCATATACTCTGAGGAATCAGTCTCGCCTGTGGGAGACTTAACACCTTGCTGCCCCAAACCCTCAGAGGACCTACCCTGCAGCGCTGGTCACCCTGACCAGGAACCACAGGTGGCGTCACGAACATTCTATCATCCCCTGTAAATATCCCCCTTTAGTGAGCGCCCAGGGCAACGGACCGAGCTGTGCTACCCGTGACATCCCCCAGTGAAGTGAACGGGCTCGGTGCCGAGTACCCCAAAGCCCTGGTACGTGCGACTCACTTACATTGCCGAAACAGTCTCCAGCTCTATTGCCTCCTCTTCTGAAGTTTCAAAAAATGCAAGCACTGAGTCGTCAGTGCAGGCTCCTGGTCAGGAACAACACCTTTCCTTGTGTCCTTCACCCCCACCAAAAGTGAATGATGCGGCAGGCCACACTTCAGATTACTCCATGGACCTCTTTCACATACCATGCCTGGGTTATCAAATCAAATCCTGAATTCCCCAGTCCAAGATGAATCCGACATGGAGTGCACTGATGCACAGCCACTGCTATATGATTCTGCTGGTACATTCACCCAGAGCACTACATTGCCCTCGCAGTCTACTGAGCCAGAATCTGACCCTGATGAAACTCAGGTGCCCCTTCCCGCATACTATACCACCTTACACGGTGACACAGAGGAAGGTGCAGATGAAATTGAAGAGGAGGTGATGGATGACCCAGTTGTTGACCCGGATTGGCATCCATTGGGAGAAGAGGGTGCCACTGGCAATAGCTCAGAAGAGGAGGAGGATCCGCAGCAGGCATCGACATCGCAGCTGCGGTTATCTGGCAGGCCCGTAGCAGTCCAAAAACGTGTTAAAAAAAACAAAAAGAGTTGATGGACAGCTTAGCCAGATGGTCAAATTAGCACAGCGTGCAAGCCCTGAAAATTTATCCCATGGTAGGAAGAGTGCAGTGTGGTACTTTTTTGACCAAAATCCTATTGATGAGGCAAAGGTTATCTGTAAGAAGTGCTGAAGGACCCTTAGCCGAGGGAAAAATCTCCGAAATTTGAATACCAGTTGCATTCTTAGACATTTAAACACCATGCACTTGCAAGCGTGGACGGACTACAAAAACTCAGGTAGCACATGTGCACCTGCTCCGACTGAAGGTAGCCAGCAACGCTACATCGCTTCCCCCACTGTAAGCCCACCGGTTAGCACACCACCAGCAAGAAATGTTGAGGTGTCGTCGCAAGGCCAAAGCAGTCAGGGAATCACGTTTTTCCAATGAAAGACAGAATCTAGGCCATCACCACCACCACCACCATCACCATCACCATCCCCCTCTCAGTCCGCCATGTCCACTGCTTGGTCCCCCATATCAAGTCCATCTCACCCTAGCAGACACTCTGAGTAGGACAAGAAAGTACTCATCCTCTCATCCGCGTACACTGGCTTTGCATGCCTACATTGCCAAACTGATCTCATTAGAGATGATGCCCTTCCGTTTGGTTGAAAGCGCAGCGTTCTGAGAGCTCATGGCCTACGCTGTCCCATGCTATGACCAACCCAGTCGGCACTTCTTTTCTAGAAAAGCCATCACTGCCCTCCACCTGCATGTGAAAGACTGCATTGTCCATGCACTCAAACAGTCAGTGAGTGGAAAGGTGCACCTCACAACAGATGCATGGGCCAGAAGGCATGGCCAGGGCCGTTACGTGTCCATCTCTGCGCACTGGGTTAATGTGGTGGATGCAGGGTCCACAGGGGACAGTGGCGGTGGGACAGTGCTGCCTAGCCCACGGTATAGGCAACAGTTGGCTGTAGGCATTCGACAACAGTGTGATGCAGCAGCAAAAAAGGCAAATACAATTCTAGGATGTATCAACAGAAGCATACAGTCTAGATCACGTGAGGTCATTATTGCCCTCTACTCCTCTTTGGTCAGACCTCATCTGGAATACTGTGTCCAGTTTTGGGCACCACATTTTAAAAAAGACATCAACAAACTGGAGCAAGTTCAGAGAAGAGCCACCAGAATGGTGACCGGTCTGCAAACCATGTCCTATGAGGAACGGTTGCAGGATTTGGGAATGTTTAGCTTGCAAAAAAGAAGACTGAGAGGAGACTTAATAGCTGTCTACAAATATCTCAAGGGCTGTCACATTGTAGAAGGATCATCTTTATTCTCATTTGCACAAGGAAAGACTAGAAGCAATGGGATGAAACTGAATGGGAGGAGACACAAATTAGATATTAGAAAAAACTTTTTGACAGTTAGGGTGATCAATGAGTGGAACAGGCTGCCACGAGAGGTGGTAAGTTCTCCATCAATGGAAGTCTTCAAACAGAGGCTGGACAGACATCTGTCTGGGATGATTTATAGAATCCTGCTTTGAGCAGGGGGTTGTACCAGATGGCCCAGGAGGTCCCTTCCAACTCTACCATTCTATGATTCTATGATTCTATGACCCTCCTCCTCCAGAAGCAAAAGCTCGTCGACAGAGCGCAGTCACACGAGCACTCCATTCGCAGCTGCCAGTGTGGCATACGAGGTGTCCCACTATCGAACAGCTAGTGGTAAGCGTCAGCAGGCTGTTTTAAAGATGATGTCTTTGGGCGACAACAGACACACCGCGGAGGTACTGGTCGACTACTTGCAGCGAGAAACTGAGTCATGGCTGGGCAGTCTACATCTTGAGCCAGGCAAGGTAGTCAGTGATAACGGCCGTAATTTTGTGGCGACCATAGCCATGGCAATACTCAGACACATACCTTGCCTGGCTCACACCTTGAACCTGGTGGTGCAATGCTTCATAAATAATTATCCGGAGCTACCAGCCCTGCTCCATAAGGGGCGAAGACTGTGCTCGCCCATACGTCGTTCGCCCGTAGAATCCAGTCGTATGCAGAGGCTGCAGTGATCACTCCACCTCCCCAAACACCGCTTAATCATAGACGTTGCAACAAGGTGGAACTCCACCATGCACATGTTTGAGAGGCTGTGCGAACAGAGGCAGGCTTTAATGCATTAGTGGGAGGATACACGGGCAGGCAGTTTGAGGGCAGACATCGAGTTGTCGGGTGTGCAGTGGTCAAAGCTGAAAGACCTCTGTAAAGTCCTTCAGTGTTTTGAGGAATGCACACGGCTGGTAAGCGCAGATGACGCCATCATAAGCATTAGCATCCCACTTATGCGTCTGCTCATGCAAACTTTGACGCACATTAAGGCTCAGGTGTCTGCAGCGGAGGAGGAAGAGGAGGAGGAGGGAAGCCTTGATGACAGTCAGCCATTGTCTGCTCAGGGTACTGTCCTGGACGAGGTGGAGGAAGAAGAGGAAGAGGAGGAGGATGAGGGGGATGATTATTTTGGGGAGAAGGATGCTTCTCAGGGGGCAAGAGAAAATGTTGGCTTGCCAAGGTCAGGTACAGGGTTTGTGCGTGACTGGAGGGATGTTGATTTGGCAGAAAGTGCTCCTCCACTCACCACTGGCAGTGCATCATTGACACCTGGAACATTGGCCCACATGTGTGATTATGTCTTGCGGATCCTAAAAAGGGACCCCCGCATTGCCAAAATTATGAAGGATGACGACTACTGGTTGGCCAGCATCCTCAGTCCACGATATAAAGGAAAATTACAGAACATCATGCCACAGGAGAACCTAGAGCTAATATTTGCGAACAAACAAGCAACTCTGGTAAACCGTTTGTTAGAGGCATTCCCAGCACACAGCAGCGGTGCAGGTTCTACCACGAGCCGTACTGGGCAACATGGAAGAGGTGTTCGTGGTGCACACAGCTGAAGTGGCGTTGGAAACAGGGGTTTCATGACCATATTGTGGACTGATTTCTCAAGTACCGCTCACACGACTGTTAATAATGAATCGATTGCAACAGACAGGAGACAGCAGTTGTCAACTATGGTTCAAAATTACCTCTCCTCCCCTATCGGTGTTCTCCCTCACAGTTCATTCCCCTTTGACTACTGGGCCTGTAAACTGGACACCTGGCCTGAATTGGCACAATATGCCTTACAGGAGCTCGCTTGCCCTGCTGGTAGTGTGCTATCAGAAAGAGTCTTCAGTGCTGCTGGATCAATCCTGACAGAAAGAAGGACCCGGCTGTCGACCCAAAATGTTGGTGATCTCACCTTCATTAAAATGAACCATGCCTGGGTTTCAAAGGATTTTGTACCCTGATGACACATAGATTGCCAGCAAAATGGCTCGCTTTGTCCTCCTCTTCCTCCGACTTCTCCAATTCCTCCATTTGCAGCTGCTGAACTTCCAGCCTACACCTCAACATAGGCCAGTTTTTCCAAATCCCTAACTGGGCTGTACCCCCACCCCAGGGCCGGCGTCAGCACCTGGCGCACCCGGGCAAGTGACGAGGCCCTGAGCAGGTGTGGGTGCCCACTCGCCATCAGAGACACCGGCGTACTATGAGGGGCCCTGTGCCAGTGCCGGTGCCCATGAGTGGGCCCCCCTGCTTGCTCAGGGCCCCTGCACTTGCAATACTTACCTCTCCCTGCTCCACTGCTGTGACGTCTTCCGCGTTTCCTGACAGTGACATTCAGGTCAGAGAGCGCGATGACATCACGTCTGTGCGCCCTCTGCCTGAACAGTCACAGTGCAGAGAGTTGGAAGATGGCGACGCTGAGGAGTCCAGAGTAGAGCAGTGCCCAGCAAGGAGTAGTATTTCATTTTTTTAATGTTTGGAGCACTATATGGGGAGGATTATACACTGGAGAATTATATATGGGGCCCATCATACACTTGAGCATCATAGATAGAGCCCATTATACACTGGAGCATTATATATGGGGCCAATCATACACTGGAGCATTATAAATGGGGCCCATCATATACTGGAGCATCATATATGGGGCCCATTATACACTGGAGCATCATATGGGGCCCATTATATATGGAGCATTATATAGGCCCATCATACACTGGAGCATCATCCATGGGGCCCATCATATACTGGAGCATCATATGGGGCCCATCATATACTAGAGCATCATATGGGGTTCATTATTTATGGGGCATCACATGGAGCCCATTATATATGGAGCATTATATATGGGGACCATTATATTTGGAGCATTATATGGACCTTATCATACACTGGAGCATTATAAATGGGGCCCATCATACACTGGAGCATCATATACGGGGCCCATTATACACTGGAGCATCATATGGAGCCCATTATATATTGAGCATTATATAGGCCCATCATGCTCTGGAGCATCATATGGGGCCCATCATATACTAGAGCATCATATGGGGGTTCATTATTTATGGGGCATCACATGGAGCCCATTATATATGGAGCATTATATATGGGGACCATTATATTTGGAGCATTTTATGGGGCTCATCATACACTGGAGCATCATAGATGGGACCCATCATATACTAGAGCATCATATGGGGTTCATTATTTATGGTGCATCACATGGAGCCCATTATATATGGAGCATCATATGGAGCACATATGGGGCCTATTCTTTATGGAGCATTATATGGAGCCCATTCTGTATGGCGCACTATGTGGTGCCCATAATACTGTATGGAGGACTATACTGTCCGGTTTTTGAGCTATTGTAGAATTTACAATAGATATCACTCATGTAATATAAGAAGTGAAGTATTTGGCATTGTACTATACCTATATTTCTCTGACGTATCGGAGCATCATGAATTGTGGTATGTGTTAAAGGGGCCCACTGAGACTCTTTCGCCCGGGGCCCACGAAAACCTGGAGCCCGCCCTGCCCCCCCACAACTTTAGCCAAATAACCCCCAGTTTTCAATGCGCAACAATTATTATAAAGTAAATTAAGGTTGACAAGCTTAAGTAATAAGAATTGATGTAGTTGGCATTGAAATGGGCACTGTAGGTGTGTTTACTGTCCTCCACTGACTGCCGACTTTTCTTCCCCAATGACTTGCATTGCGGTCGGTTGGAGTTTCAGTCGGACCTTCGATTTTTTCCGATAGTCGGCCGATTTCGTTCGACTTGACTTTTGCGAAAGTTGGGTGGTCCGAAACCCGACTCGAACGTCCCGGAGGCAAAGTCGCTTATCTCTAGTGATAGGCAATTAGCAAGACAACCCAAATAAAGGAGTGGCTCTGCAGGGGGTGACCACAGACCATTTCTCTGTTCTCATCCTTTTTGGCTGCTGTTTTAGTCACTTTTGCATTTTGTCATTGCTCTCACCCCTAGAGGTACCGTACAGTAACATAAAGCGGTGTCTACAACACACAGAAGTTGCTGTGGTAGTGCAGCTCATCCAGGATGGCACATCAGCGGCACATCCACATAGCTAACCACCAGGGAAGGCAGGAAAGCTCTGTTCTGACATAGCCAGTCCTGTGCTCTACGGTTATTTTATTATTGTTTTATTCTTTATTTTATTGAACAAAAAAGGCATATAAAAGCATGTTGTGCCAAGGTAACATAACATAACAAATAGGAACAAACAAGGTCAATGGATCAAATAAGCAATAATATCAAGGTACAATGATAAATAACCATTAGTTGAGGAGAAAAGCAAGTCCAGCTTGAAGTTAAATGAAAAAAGTTAAATGACAAATTACTGGGAAAGAGGTATCTGGAGAGAAACAAATGTAGACTGTATGGTGGCAGGGAAAGGTAAATGGGAAGAGGGATGAGATCAGTCTCAAGATGTGTGCAATGTGGAGATTGTGTCTTTTGGTAATGCGTCCCAGTTTTCTCAGCGCAAGGTGACCATGTTTTGATGAAATGAAGATGTGTGTGTGCTTCCCAGCTGTACAGTTCTTCCAGACAGTGTATCAGGTGTATTTTAGATAACCAACCTGAGTTGGTAGGCAATTAGACCTAAGTCATGCAATGACGATTCTATTTCAGTCAAAAATTGTTGTATATTACGAGAGAACCAAAATATCTGAGAGAGGGTATCCTTATGGATGCCACATCCCAGCAGCCTACTGACAATAAATACAATTATACAAGGGTAATACAAAGAAAATCCAGATCTCTGGTATTAGGCATATACTGTAGATGAGTATTAATAAAAAGTAGGTTTTGAAGTTCCTGTCTTGAGTCATTCTTGCCACATCAGAAGCCTCCTCCACAAATATAAATATGAAGATGCAACAACTCATTTCATTTTTTTCTGCATTGATTAAAGCTTCAGTAATTTGCAGTAATCTAATATAGAAGTATGCCATATCTTCTCAAAACATTACACACCTCTTTGTGCATGAATATATTTTGCTAAATTTTGTTTGGTCACTTCTCAATATTTCACTGTACAATAAATATTCAAAATACTGTAAAAAAAAAGTTTCAATATGCAGTATATAAAAAGAAGAAAACTTACTTTTTACTAACAAAGGTTTCCTGTGAAATTATCAGTATTATGACTATTTACAAAAACTTTAAAAAGAGAAATTAAAAGAAAAATCTGAATATTACAGCCAGTTTCAAAATTTGCTAATAATTTTTATTTATGGAACAAGATTGTGTAGCAAGCCCTCTATATACATAAAAGCCTTTCCAGAATTGTAGAGGTTAAAATCTGAAATCTTAAAGGGAACCTGTTGTTAGGTTTTTATACCCCCAAACTAATGTCATCTATAGAGATGAGTGAACATTTCAAGGTTTGGTTCAGTTCGATTAGCGGAACGTTTTGACGTTCGCCGAACATGTGCGACGAATGTACCCGAACCCCATTAAATTCAATGGGAGGCCAAACCAAACATATTAACAACACCTTAATGTGTGACAAAAAGCTTTCCAAACAGCTAAAATTAGGGGCAGACACCATGAAAAGTGGCATCAATTGACTCACAGTAGAAATTTGCAAATGGCACAGCAGTTGTCAGCCATGGGCCATGCATGAGGTCTCAGGGTCTGGGCCAGCATTTACAGCTTTGAATTGAAGTTTCAATGAGGACCTAGTGGTTAAGGGAGGGGTTGGGGTATAAGTCTTCTTAGCTGGGAGACCTCCAATTTTTTTTTATTCCAGCCACACTTAGATGGCTCAAACATCAGCTTCATGCAGATATTGTTAGAAAAATGTAATGAAAGTAACACAGGTAGTTGACTGAAAGTAAGTGCAAGCCTACCTGTCTTAGGCCTCTTTCACACTTCCGGCGGGCGCCTGACGGCGCCCCCGGCATTTTGCCGCAGCGCCGCATCAGAAAACCTGATGCACCGCCGGCGGCCGCATGCGTTTTTTTGCCGGATGGTTTCTGATGCTTGGAGACATCAGAAACCATCCGGCAAAAACAAAAAACGTTACATGCAGCGTTTTGTCCGGCCGCCGCAATGTACATTTGCGCCGCATCCGGACAAAACCGCATGCAACGCATTGACATGCGACGCCATCCGACGCTAATGCATGTCAATGCGAAAAAAGCCGCATGCGGCGCATCAGGTTTTCTGATGCGGCGCTGCGGCAAAAACGCCGGATGTGTGAAAGAGGCCTTAGAGTTCTACTTACACAGGCAACCCACCAGATGGAGAACCAACTTGGAGTCTCCACATTAAAAAAATTATTGTCACATCACTAAAGTAGCATTAATTTCCACAGAGTAGAAACAGTATAATACAGTGGTACAGAAAGCATTCAGACCCCTTTAAATTTTTCACTCTTTGCTTCATTGCAGCCATTTGGTAAATTCAAAAAAGTTCATTTTTTCTCTTTAATGTACACTGTGCACCCCATCTTGACTGAAAAAAACAGAAATGTAGAAATTTTTGCAAATGTATTAAAAATTAAAAAAGAAAAACTGAAATATCACATGGTCATAAGTATTCAGACCCTTTGCTCAGACACTCATATTTAAGTCATATGCTGTCCATTTCCTTGTGATCATCCTTGAGATGGTTCTACTCCTTCATTGGAGTCCAGCTGTGTTTAATTAAACTGATAGGAATTGATTTGTAAAGGCACACACCTGTCTATAAGACCTCACAGCTCACAGTGCGTGTCAGACCAAATGAGAATCATGAGATCAAAGGACCTGGCCAATTTGCTCAGAGACAGAATTGTGGCAAGACACACATCTGGCCAAGGTTACAAAAGAATTTCTGCAGTACTCAAGGTTCCTAAGAGCACAGTGGCCTCCATAATCCCTAAATGGAAGAAGTTTGGACCACCAGAAGTCTTCCTAGACCTAGCCGTCCAGTCAAACTGAGCAATCGTGGGAAAAGAGTCTTGGTGAGAGAGGTAAAGAAGAACCCCAAGAACACTGTGGCTGACCTCCACAGATGTAGTAGGGAGATGGGAGAAAGTTCCACAAAGTCAACTATCACTGCAGCCCTCCATCAGTCGGGCCTTTATGGCAGAGTGGCCTGATGGAAACCTCTCCTCAGTGCCAGACATATCAAAGCCCACAAAGAGTTTGCTAAAAATCGCATGAAGGACTCCCAGACTATGAGAAATAAGATTCTCTGGTCTGATGAGACAAAGATAGAACTTTTTAGTGATAATTCTAAGCGCTATATGTGGAGAAAACCAGGCGCTGCTCATCACCTGCCCAATACAATCCCAACATTGAAGCATGGTGGTGGCAGCATCTTGCTATGTAGGTGTTTTTCAGCTGCAGGGACAGGACGACTAGTTGCAATTGAATGAAACATGAATGCGGCCAAGTACAGAGATATCCTGGATGTAAACCTCTTCCAGACTGCTCTGGACCTCAGACTTGGCCGAAGGTTCACCTTCCAACAAGACAATGACCCTAAGCACACAGCTAAAATAACAAAGGTGTGGCTTTAGAACTACTCTGTGACCATTCTTGACTGGCCCAGCCAGAGCCCTGACCAAAACCCAAGTAAGAATCTCTGGAGAGACCTGAAAATGGCTGTCCACCAATGTTCACAATACAAACCTGACGGAACTGGAGAGGATCTGCAAGGAAGAATGGCAGAGGATTCATAAATCCAGGTGGGAAAAACTTGTTGCATCATTCCCAAGAAAACTCATGGCTGTACTAGCTCAAAAGGATGATTCTACTCAATACTGAGCAAAGGGTCTGAATACTTTTTTAATAAATTTGCAAAGATTTCTACATTTCTGTTTTTTTTCAGTCAAGATGGGGTGCAGAGTGTACATTAATGAGAAAGTGATTATAACGGGGCAGGATGGCGGGTGATGTTTCCTCCATTTCATCCGGTGAGAGAAAGAGGGAGAGAGACAGTTACCTCCTCTATATAAGCCCCACTGTCCTCACAGTAACACACCAGGCACAGACATACTGTGCTCCTTACTCTTAACCCCTTCACCCCCAAGGGTGGTTTGCACGTTAATGACCGGGCCAATTTTTACAATTCTGACCACTGTCTCTTTATGAGGTTATAACTCTGGAACGCTTCAACGGATCTTCGCGATTCTGAGAATGTTTTCTCGTGACATATTGTACTTCATGATAGTGGTAAAATTTCTTCCATATAACTTGCATTTATTTATGAAAAAAACGCAAATATGGCAAAAATTTTGAAAATTTTGCAATTTTCAAACTTTGAATTTTTATTCCCTTAAAACAGAGAAATATGTCACACAAAATAGTTAAGAAATAACATTTCCCACATGTCTACTTTACATCAGCACAATTTTGGAAACAAAATTTTTTTTTGTTAGGAAATTATAAGGGTTAAAAGTTGACCAGCGATTTCTCATTTTTACAACAAAATTTACAAAGCCATTTTTTTTCGGGACCACCTCATATTTGAAGTCACTTTGAGGGGTCTATATAGCAGAAAATACCCAAAAGTGACACCATTCTAAAAACTACACCCCTCAAGGTACTCAAAACCACATTCAAGAAGTTTATTAACCCTTCAGGTGCTTCACAGGAGCTGAAGCAACATGGAAGGAAAAAATTAACATTTTACTTTTTAGTCACAAAAATGATCTTTTACAAACATTTTTTTTATTTTCACAAGGGAAAAAGGAGAAAAAGGACTGATAAAGTTGTTGTGCAATTTCTCCTGAGTACGCCGATACCCCATATGTGAGGGAAAACCACTGTTTGGGCACACGGCAGAGCTCGGAATGGAAGGAGCGCAGTTTGACTTTTCCAAACCAAAATTGGCTGGAATTGAGAACGGACGCCATGTCGCGTTTGGAGAGGCCCCGATGTGCCTAAACAGTGGAAACCCCCCACACGTGACCCCATTTTGGAAACTAGACCCCCTAAGGAACTTATCTAGATGTGTGGTGAGTAGTTTGAACCCTCAAGTGCTTCACGCAAGTTTGTAATGTAGAGCCGTGAAGAAAAAAAATCATATTTTTTCCACAAGCATGATGTTTTAGTCCCCAAATTTTTATTTTCCCAAGGGTAAGAGGAGAAATTGAACCACAAAAGTTGTTGTCCAACTTATCCTGAGTACGCTGATACCCCATATGTGGGGGGGAACCACTGTTTGGGCGCACGGCAGGGCTTGAAAGGGAAGGAGCGCCGTTTGACTTTTCCAAACCAAAATTGGCTGGAATTGCGAACGGACGCCATGTCGCGTTTGGAGGGCCCCTGATGTGCCTAAACAGTGGAAACCCCCCACATGTGACCCCATTTTGGAAACTAGACCCCCTAAGGAACTTATCTAGATGTGTGGTGAGCACTTTGAACCCTCAAGTGCTTCACGCAAGTTTGTAATGTAGAGCCGTGAAGAAAAAAAATCATATTTTTTCCACAAACATGATGTTTTAGTCCCCAAATTTTTATTTTCCCAAGGGTAAGAGAAGAAATTGGACCACAAAAGTTGTTGTCCAACATGTCCTGAGTACGCTGATACCCCATATGTGGGGGGGAACCACTGTTTGGGCGCACGGCAGGGCTTGAAAGGGAAGGAGCGCCGTTTGACTTTTCCAAACCAAAATTGGCTGGAATTGCGAACGGACGACATGTCGCGTTTGGAGGGCCCCTGATGTGCCTAAACAGTGGAAACCCCCCACATGTGACCCCATTTTGGAAACTAGACCCCCTAAGGAACTTATCTAGATGTGTGGTGAGCACTTTGAATCCTCAAGTGCTTCACGCAAGTTTGTAATGTAGAGCCGTGAAGAAAAAAAATCATATTTTTTCCACAAACATGATGTTTTAGTCCCCAAATTTTTATTTTCCCAAGGGTAAGAGGAGAAATTGGACCACAAAAGTTGTTGTCCAACATGTCCTGAGTACGCTGATACCCCATATGTGGGGGGGAACCACTGTTTGGGCGCACGGCAGGGCTCGAAAGGGAAGGAGCGCCGTTTGACTTTTCCAAACCAAAATTGGCTGGAATTGCGAACGGACGCCATGTTGCGTTTGGAGGGCCCCTGATGTGCCTAAACAGTGGAAACCCCCCACATGTGACCCCATTTTGGAAACTAGACCCCCTAAGGAACTTATCTAGATGTGTGGTGAGCACTTTGAACCCTCAAGTGCTTCACGCAAGTTTGTAATGTAGAGCCGTGAAGAAAAAAAATCATATTTTTTCCACAAACATGATGTTTTAGTCCCCAAATTTTTATTTTCCCAAGGGTAAGAGGAGAAATTGGACCACAAAAGTTGTTGTCCAACATGTCCTGAGTACGCTGATACCCCATATGTGGGGGGGAACCACTGTTTGGGCGCACGGCAGGGCTCGAAAGGGAAGGAGCACCGTTTGACTTTTCCAAACCAAAATTGGCTGGAATTGCGAACGGACGCCATGTCGCGTTTGGAGGGCCCCTGATGTGCATAAACAGTGGAAACCCCCCACATGTGACCCCATTTTGGAAACTAGACCCCCTAAGGAACTTATCTAGATGTGTGGTGAGCACTTTGAACCCTCAAGTGCTTCACGCAAGTTTGTAATGTAGAGCCGTGAAGAAAAATAATCATATTTTTTCCACAAACATGATGTTTTAGTCCCCAAATTTTTATTTTCCCAAGGGTAAGAGGAGAAATTGGACCACAAAAGTTGTTGTCCAACATGTCCTGAGTACGCTGATACCCCATATGTGGGGGGGAACCACTGTTTGGGCGCACGGCAGGGCTTGAAAGGGAAGGAGCGCCGTTTGACTTTTCCAAACCAAAATTGGCTGGAATTGCGAACGGACGCCATGTTGCGTTTGGAGGGCCCCTGATGTGCCTAAACAGTGGAAACCCCCCACATGTGAACCCATTTTGGAAACTAGACCCCCTAAGGAACTTATCTAGATGTGTGGTGAGCACTTTGAACCCTCAAGTGCTTCACGCAAGTTTGTAATGTAGAGCCGTGAAGAAAAAAAATCATATTTTTTCCACAAACATGATGTTTTAGTCCCCAAATTTTTATTTTCTCAAGGGTAAGAGGAGAAATTGGATCACAAAAGTTGTTGTCCAACATGTCCTGAGTACGCTGATACCCCATATGTGGGGGGGAACCACTGTTTGGGCACACGGCAGGGCTTGAAAGGGAAGGAGCGCCGTTTGACTTTTCCAAACCAAAATTGGCTGGAATTGCGAACGGACGCCATGTCGCGTTTGGAGGGCCCCTGATGTGCCTAAACAGTGGAAACCCCCCACATGTGACCCCATTTTGGAAACTAGACCCCCTAAGGAACTTATCTAGATGTGTGGTGAGCACTTTGAACCCTCAAGTGCTTCACGCAAGTTTGTAATGTAGAGCCGTGAAGAAAAAAAATCATATTTTTTCCACAAGCATGATGTTTTAGTCCCCAATTTTTTATTTTCCCAAGGGTAAGAGGAGAAATTGGACACCAATAGTTGTTGTCCAACATGTCCTGAGTACGCTGATTCCCCATATGTGGGGGGGAACCACTGTTTGGGCGCACGGCAGGGCTTGAAAGGGAAGGAGCGCCGTTTGACTTTTCCAAACCAAAATTGGCTGGAATTGCGAACGGACGCCATGTCGCGTTTGGAGGGCCCCTGATGTGCCTAAACAGTGGAAACCCCCACATGTGACCCCATTTTGGAAACTAGACCCCTAAGGAACTTATCTAGATGTGTGGTGAGCACTTTGAACCCTCAAGTGCTTCACGCAAGTTTGTAATGTAGAGCCGTGAAGAAAAAAAATCATATTTTTTCCACAAGCATGATGTTTTAGTCCCCAATTTTTTATTTTCCCAAGGGTAAGAGGAGAAATTGGACACCAATAGTTGTTGTCCAACATGTCCTGAGTACGCTGATACCCCATATGTGGGGGGGAACCACTGTTTGGGCGCACGGCAGGGCTTGAAAGGGAAGGAGCGCCGTTTGACTTTTCCAAACCAAAATTGGCTGGAATTGCGAACGGACGCCATGTCGCGTTTGGAGGGCCCCTGATGTGCCTAAACAGTGGAAACCCCCCCACATGTGACCCATTTTGGAAACTAGACCCCCTAAGGAACTTATTTAGATGTGTGGTGAGCACTTTGAACCCTCAAGTGCTTCACGCAAGTTTGTAATGTAGAGCCGTGAAGAAAAAAAATCATATTTTTTCCACAAGCATGATGTTTTAGTCCCCAATTTTTTATTTTCCCAAGGGTAAGAGGAGAAATTGGACACCAATAGTTGTTGTCCAACATGTCCTGAGTACGCTGATACCCCATATGTGGGGGGGAACCACTGTTTGGGCGCACGGCAGGGCTTGAAAGGGAAGGAGCGCCGTTTGACTTTTCCAAACCAAAATTGGCTGGAATTGCGAACGGACGCCATGTCGCGTTTGGAGGGCCCCTGATGTGCCTAAACAGTGGAAACCCCCCACATGTGACCCCATTTTGGAAACTAGACCCCCTAAGGAACTTATCTAGGTGTGTGGTGAGCACTTTGAACCCCCAAGTGTTTCACTAACGTTTATAATGCCCTGGCGTGAAAAAAAAAATATATTTTTTTTTTCCACAAAAGTGATGTTTTAGTCCCCAATTTTTTATTTTCCCAAGGGTAAGAGGAGAAATTGGACCCCAAAAGTGGTTGTCCAATTTGTCCTGAGTACGCTGATACCCAATATGTTGGGGGGATACACTGTTTGGGCACACGGCAGGGCTCGGAAGGGAAGCAGTGACGTTTTGGAATGCAGACTTTGATGGAATGGTCTGCGGGCGTCATGTTCCGTTAGCAGAGCCCCTGATGTGCCTAAACAGTGGAAACCCCCACATGTGACCCCATTTTGGAAACTAGACCCCCTAAGGAACTTATCTAGGTGTGTGTTGAGCACTTTGAACCCCCAAGTGTTTCACTAAAGTTTATAATGCCCTGGCGTGAATAAAAAAAAAAAAAAAAATTTCCACAAATATGATGTTTTAGTCCCCAATTTTTTATTTTCCCAAGGGTAACAGGAGAACTTGGACCACAAAAGTTGTTGTCCAATTTGTCCTGAGTACGCTGATACCCCATATGTTGGGGGGAACCACTGTTTGGGCGCATGGCAGGGCGCAGAAGGGAAGCAGTGACGTTTTGGAATGCAGACTTTGATGGAATGGTCTGCGGGCGTCATGTTCCGTTAGCAGAGCCCCTCATGTGCCTAAACAGTGGAAACCCCCACAAGTGACCCCATTTTGGAAACTAGACCCCCTAATGAACTTATCTAGGTGTGTGGTGAGCATTTTGAACCCCAAGTGTTTCACTAAAGTTTATAATGCCCTGGCGTGAATAAAAAAAAAAAAAAAAATTTCCACAAATATGATGTTTTAGTCCCCAATTTTTTATTTTCCCAAGGGTAACAGGAGAAATTGGACCACAAAAGTTGTTGTCCAATTTGTCCTGAGTACACTGATACCCATATGTTGGGGGGAACCACTGTTTGGGCGCATGGCAGGGCGCAGAAGGGAAGCAGTGACGTTTTGGAATGCAGACTTTGATGGAATGGTCTGCGGGCGTCATGTTCCGTTAGCAGAGCCCCTCATGTGCCTAAACAGTGGAAACCCCCACAAGTGACCCCATTTTGGAAACTAGACCCCCTAAGGAACTTACCTAGGTGTGTGGTGAGCATTTTGAACCCCCAAGTGTTTCACTAAAGTTTATAATGCCCAGGTGTAAAAATAAAAAATCCTACTTTTATCCTCACAAAAATGATGTTTTAGTCCCCAATTTTTTATTTTCCCAAGGGTAAGAGGAGAAATTGGACACCAAAAATTGTTGTCCAATTTGTCCTGAGTACACTGGTGCCCCATATGTGGGAAAAAACTGTTTGGGCACAAGTCGGGGCTCAGAAGGGAAGTCGTGACGTTTTGGAATGCAGACTGATGGAATGGTCTGCGGGCGTCATGTTCCGTTTGCAGAGCTCCTGATGTGCCTAAACAGTAAAAAAAAACCACAAGTGACATAATTTTGGAAAGTAGACTCCCAAGGAACTTTTCTAAATGTGCCCCCCTTCTGGAACTAATCTTTCCTGTAAAGTAAATTAGTAGTGCATTGAGGTGTGGTACAATTTGAAACAATCCTTCATACACAGGCCAGGTTTTTCGGGGCAGGTGTCGCATTGGTAAGTGGTGTCCTTGCGTATTCCCCTTTTGTAACACACTCGGCACCTTTTTTGCGGCTTACCTTTGCTTCCAGTTGGCGGGACCACCCCCGGGAAATGCTGACCTGGTATGATACGAGCACCTTCAGTTCCAGAAGTACTGGGGCCCGCTGTTTCCTGAGCGCCAAACATCAGGGCCTTAACCACTACCTCCTGGAACTGAAGGTACGTCGTATCGCTGTTGCGTGCACATCGTGACAGCAGGAAAGCGTTGAGCATTGCCATTTGGACGATGTGCACGGACAGCTTCTTGTACCACACCTTGGCCTTTCTCAAAGCACTGTACGGTTTGGAGGAGTTGATCAGAGAGATCAACACCCCCATGTATTTATTGTACCCCAGTACACAGTCCGGTTTGCGGACCTGTGTAGAGGTACCCCGTACAGTGCTGAGGGCGCTGCCATCACCATGTATGGTGGTCAAGAGAAGGACATCCCTCTTGTCCTTGTACTTGACCACCAACAGGTGGCCGCTACATTGGGCTCTGCTCTCACCCTTTCTGAGCATCTGCCCAAGTAGCGTCTTCGGGAGGCCTCTCTGATTTTTGCGGACGGTACCGCAAGCTGCGGTACCTCGCGCAGAGAGGGATTTGTAGAGTGGGACGCTGGAATAAAAGTTATCGGTTGTAAAGGTGATAACCTTTATCCAGCAGTGGGTGCACCAAATCCCACACAATTTTCCCACTCACTCCCAGGACGGGGGGACACTCAGGGGGTTCAATCCTGGTGTCCTTTCCTTCGTAAACTCTAAAGCTGTGCGTGTACCCTGAGGTACTCTCGCACAGCTTGTAGAGTTTAATTCCGTACCTTGCCCTCTTGCTGGGCAGGTACTGGCGGAATCTGAGCCGTCCCTTAAAATGAACCAAGGACTCATCCACGCAGATGTCCCTTTGGGGCACGTACACTTCAGCAAACTTTTTGCTGAAGTGTTCGATGACCGGCCGAACTTTGAACAGACGGTCAAAGTTGGGGTCATTTTGTGGGGGACACTGTGCATTATCATTATAATGCAGGAATTTGTGGATGGCCTCAAAACGCGTCCGAGCCATGACCATTCGGAACAGTGGAGTGTTGTATAAAATATCAACACTCCAATATTGCCGAAGTTCTGGCTTCTTCAGGATCCCCATATGGAGGACCAGGCCACAAAACTGCATCATTTCACCTGCGTCTACAGGAGACCAGTTGGAAAATGATGACACTGGGTTTTGCTCCAAAAATTGCCGAGCGTACAAATTAGTTTGCTCCACCACGAGGTTAATAAAATCCTCAGAGAAAAGACTTTGAAAAAGTCTATTTCTCTGAGGCCCGTGGTGTCAAACTTGATTCCTGATTCTGCCACAAAATCAGGAATCAGTGGCTCGTAATTTTCGGGGGGCGGGGTCCATATGGGGTCCGAAGAGGGGTGCGCTGGTTCATTTCCAGGGGTGGGCGCTGCCTCATCTTCTGTCCTGGGGCGTCTGCGTGGCGGTTCCGCAGGACCCGAGGAGGAAGATGAGGAAGAGGAGGAAGAAGAAGAAGAGGATGAAGAATCTGAAAAGTAAAGAAATGTGGGATCCTCTCCCTCGCTATCAGTGTCAGAGGCAAGTAAAGCGTATGCCTCTTCCACTGAATAGCGCTGTTGGGAAGAACGTGACGAGCGGGACATTTTTTTTGTGAATGTGGTGCTTTGTGTGAACTTTATTTATAACTGTGTGTGTGTGTGGGGGGGGGATAGTGGTTGGTGCAAACTATGCTGAAAGGAAAAAGCTAAAAGAAAAGAAAGAGAATAGGGAAAAAAATGCCTGTGAAAAAAAGTCTAAACCAGCAGGCACGAGCTCTGATAAGTGACCGGTGTCACTTATCAAAGTTCCGCGGCTGCCGGATGTGCGCACAGGAGTGGCGGAAAGGGAAGTGAAAAAAAAAAAAAAACGGCAGGAACGAGCTCTGATAAGTGACCGGTGTCACTTATCAAAGTTCCGCGGCTGCCGGATGTGCGCACAGGAGTGGCGGAAAGGGAAGTGAAAAAAAAAAAAAAAAAACGGCAGGAACGAGCTCTGATAAGTGACCGGTGTCACTTATCAAAGTTCCGCGGCTGCCGGATGTGCGCACAGGAGTGGCGGAAAGGGAAGTGAAAAAAAAAAAAAAAAACGGCAGGAACGAGCTCTGATAAGTGACCGGTGTCACTTATCAAAGTTCCGCGGCTGCTAGATGTGCGCACGGGAGTGGCGGAAAGTGGAGTGAAAAAAAAAAACTGCAGGAACGAACTCTGATAAGTGACTGGTGTCACTTATCAAAGTTCCGCGGCTGCTGGATGTGCGCACAGGAGTGGCGGAAAGGGGAGTGAAAAAAAAAAATGCAGGAACGAGCTCTGATAAGTGACTGGTGTCACTTATCAAAGTTCCGCGGCTGCTGGATGTGCGCACAGGAGTGGCGGAAAGGGGAGTGAAAAAAAAAAAGACAGCAGGAGCGAGCTCTGATAAGTGACCGGTGTCACTTATCAAAGTTCCGCGGCTGCTAGATGTGCGCACAGGAGTGGCGGAAAGGGGAGTGAAAAAAAAAAAAAAAACGGCAGGAACGAGCTCTGATAAGTGACCGGTGTCACTTATCAAAGTTCCGCGGCTGCTAGATGTGCGCACGGAGTGGCGGAAAGTGGGGTGAAAAAAACAAAACTGCAGGAACGAGCTCTGATAAGTGACTGGTGTCACTTATCAAAGTTCCGCGGCTGCTGGATGTGCGCACAGGAGTGGCAGAAAGGGGAGTGAAAAAAAAAAAAAAACTGCAGGAACGAGCTCTGATAAGTGACTGGTGTCACTTATCAAAGTTCCGCGGCTGCTGGAAGTGCGCACAGGAGTGGCGGAAAGGGGAGTGAAAAAAAAAAAAAAAAACGGCAGGAACGAGCTCTGATAAGTGACCGGTGTCACTTATCAAAGTTCCGCGGCTGCTAGATGTGCGCACGGGAGTGGCGGAAAGTGGTGTGAAAAAAAAAAAACTGCAGGAACGAGCTCTGATAAGTGACTGGTGTCACTTATCAAAGTTCCGCGGCTGCTAGATGTGCGCACGGGAGTGGCGGAAAGTGGGGTGAAAAAAAAAACCTGCAGGAACGAGCTCTGATAAGTGACTGGTGTCACTTATCAAAGTTCCGCGGCTGCTGGAAGTGCGCACAGGAGTGGCGGAAAGGGGAGTGAAAAAAAAAAAAAAAACTGCAGGAACGAGCTCTGATAAGTGACTGGTGTCACTTATCAAAGTTCCGCGGCTGCTGGAAGTGCGCACGGAGGGGGGTGCAAAAGAAAAACGAGCACGAGTGTTGATCGGTGAACTGCGTCACCAATCAACGCTCGGCGGCTGCTAAATGTGTGCAAAGGGGGGGTAAAAAGAGGGGGAAAGAGAAGGGGGGAGGGGGGAATGGGGGATTGGGGTGGATCGGGCAGGGATCGGGGCTCAAAAACTCACGTTTGTAGTCTCTCTTCTTTCTTCTCTCTTCTTTCTTCTCTCTTCTTTCTTCTCTCTTCTTTCTTCTCTCTTCTTTCTTCAGCAGGAGTTGTGGTGTCACAGGCTACTGTGGCACCACAAGGCCCAGCACAGGAGGAGATCTGGCGTGTGACCGCACTGCAGGAATCCTCAGCAAGTGTGAGGACCCCTGCAGTGCGGTCAGACAGGTCAGATCCAGTTTGCAGACAGGTCACAGAGCGGTCACATCGCTGCTGTGACCTGTCATTGGTGGGATCGATGATCACATCGATCCCACCAATCAGAGGAGACCCTTGTTTTGCCGGTTGCTAGGCACCGGCCTAGTAATCGGAGCTCACTGCTCCGATTCCTAGGCAGGTCACCGGCAGGTCAGGAAGCAGGGCACAGAGCGGTCACACCGCTGCTGTGCCCTGTGATTGGCGCGATCGTCGATGACATCGATCGCGCCAATCAGCAGCTGCAGGCCCTACTGGGCCTGTCCTAGGCTCCGGCCTAGGATCGGTGCTATTACTGCACCGATCCAGGCAGGTACAGGCAGGGCACAGCGCGGATACACCGCGGCTGTGCCCTGCGATTGGCGCGATCGATGTGATCGGCGATCGCGCCAATCCAGGGGGGGTCTGCTCCTTTCTATGCCCAGGCCTAGGATCGAGTACATCGGTACTCGATTCTAGCCTGGGATCTCACTGTTTCAGCCCATCGGATTGGCTGAAACAGTGAGAAAGGCTGCGATTGGCTGTTCAGAATTGAACAGCCAATCACAGCGATCGGGAGTGAGGGTGGGCGGTGACAGACCCCGGGATGCCGGCGCCATCTCTCCTGAGGTAAGATGGCGTCGGAATTTTAATGCGATCATTGCGACTTAAGTCGCAATGTCGCATTAAAGGGCTGGACGTACTATCCCGTCCCCGGTCATACGGGCCCAGGTACCATGGACGGGATAGTACGTCCGATGGCAGTAAGGGGTTAAAGCAACATTACTCTTGCTTAAAATCTACACCGCTATACAAACAAAGTTGCAGGAGTTAAAGGTCCACCCCAGAGGCGTAACTACAAAGTTATGGGACCCAGTGCAAACTTTCAAATGGGGTCCCCATGCCAAAATATTTTCCAGCCAAATTCACATTTTTCCTATTCATTTTGCACACTATAGCTTTGTTGCAGTGTTGTATAGTCTGACCTCAGTGGTGTAACTATCCGGTGCCCTATGCTGGTATATATTTGTCCCCAGTTCTGCCATTGTTCTGTAATAAGACTAAAAATCTTATGCACCTGATAATTCACAATGAACCCTTAATAGGATAAGTATATATACAGTATACAGTACAGACCAAAAGTTTGGACACACCTTCTCATTCAGCGATTTTTCTGTATTTTCACGACTATGAAAATTGTAGAATCACACTGAAGGCATCAAAACTATGAATTAACACATGTGGAATTATACATTACACTTTACAAAAAAGTGTGAAACAACTAAAAATATGTCTTATATTCTAGGTTCTTCAAAGTAGCCACCTTTTGCTTCGATTACTGCTTTGCACGCAGAAAAGGAGAACGGAAGGACTCTACATGCCTGGTTCCCACCGTGAAGCATGGAGGAGGAGGTGTGATGGTGTGGGGGTGCTTTGCTGGTGACACTGTTGGGTATTTATTCAAAATTTAAGGCATAGTGAACCAGCATGGCTACCACAGCATCTTGCAGCAGCATGCTATTCCATCCAGTATGCGTTTAGTTGGACCATCATTTATTTTTCAACAGGACAATGACCCCAAACACACCTCCAGACTGTGTAAGGGCTATTTGACCAAGAAGCAGAGTGATGGGGTACTACGCCGGATGACCTGGCCTCCACAGTCACCAGACCTGAACCCAATCGAGATGGTATGGGGTGAGCTGGACCGCTCACCGCTTCAATTTTAAATAAATCCCCAACAGTGTCACCAGCAAAGCACCCCCACACCATCACACCTCCTCCTCCATGCTTCACGGTGGGAACCAGGCATGTAGAGTCCATCCATTCACCTTTTCTGCTTGCAAAGTAGTAATCAAAGCAAAAGGTGGCTACTTTGAAGAACCTAGAATATAAGACATATTTTCAGTTGTTTCACACTTTTTTGTAAAGTGTAATGTATAATTCCACATGTGTTAATTCATAGTTTTGATGCCTTCAGTGTGATTCTACAATTTTCATAGTCACGAAAATACAGAAAAATCTTTGAATGAGAAGGTGTGTCCAAACTTTTGGTCTGTACTATATATATATATATATATATATATATATATATATATATATATATATAAATATATATATATATTGTAAGCTTTTCAGGGGATATAGCTCTAGGATCGCTGTCTGGGTAGACAGAGTGGCACGAAAACAGTTCATTCAGACAGCAGTTCTGGTGAAAACTGGCCGCAACCAGTTTTATTAAAGTCCACAGCAAACAGATAAAAACAAATCATAAACAGAAGACCTAGGCTTGTCTAGCCACTAATTACACTTAGATAGATTTCCCTTTCTATCCGGGTCCCGGCTCTACCAGCCTGGGCCAAAACAACACATATGTTCAGCATTTACCAGCATGGAGGTTCACAGAGTCTCCTCCTTGTGTCTGAAGGCACATCCAACGTCCAGACTTGAGAGAGCTCCACTCCTATTCAGCCGCTATTCGCACGGATTCTCACTGAGACTACTCCTGTGTCCGGGGTACATCGAGCACCCAGACTGAGATAGCTCAAACTCCTGGAGACTGCTTCTTGTGCCTAGACTCCTTGTCCAGACTAAGCGAGCTCTCTGACTGTGTTTGCAGACACCTACTTCTGGTCTCCTAATTAACACCTGAGTAGTTTCAGGCCTGAGCTGCAAGTATGTAATGAATGTAAGGTGTAGTGACCTTTCTCTACCACTAGGTGTACAAAGCCACACATTTCCCTTATACCATACAGCACAGTACCTAGGTGAAATGTACACCCCATTCGACACATATTCCTTCACTGTCTCACATATCCCCTCCCTCTTCTCCAGACCGGAGGGCTGGTCATCCAGACCGGAGGGCTGGTCAACAATCCAAAAGAGACAGCAAACTCTGGACCAGTCATGGCCTTCATCAGCTTCATCTTCACTACTGTCATCTGTATCTTCACCTGAGCCATAGCCAACATCAGCTTTCTCTTCATCTGAAGCATCCGCACTACCCTGTACCCTCCCAGGCCTATGCTCTCTGCGGGCCTCGGGTATCCTGCACGGTTTCATCTTGACCTTAGGGCCGGGCTCAGTTTCGATATAGTGCCTGGCCAGAGAAGTACGACCCGGCACATCAGAACACCTCTGCTGACTCTTTCTCAGAAACTCACGTACCTCCTGTCCCTGGTGCACTGACCATGTGTCACCAACTATCACAGAAGGTATAGGGGGTTTTTCACTTTTCTCCAGTTCCCCTTGAACCTTCTTTACTTCATTGAGCTTCTCCAGAAGATGCTCATGGCTCTCATCACGCTCCTTCATCACAGTTTGGAGTTTTTTTCTGAGAAGTAATCAATTCATCTTGTACCTGTTGGCCGTCCTTTATGTCTTCAGCCCCTTCTTCAGGCTCTTCTGGTAGGACATGCTCAGAAGCCCTACCGTCAGTCTTACATTCTACTTCTTCATTCACATCATTATGGTCTCCAATATCTCCATTTATTCCAGCTTTCAAGTTCTCCTTGATAGCTGCATCTGTATACTCAGAACCCGCCGGATTCTTCTCTTCCACCACGTTCTGCATCCCATCTGAGCTCCCGTGTGTCTGCAGCGGCAACGGAGTGACACACCGCTTTTCCCATTTATTGGGACGTGGCTCCGATGTAGACTCCATGAAAGTGCGCTTGAGCTCACCAACGCCAGCCTGATGTCTCAAAATCTCATCTTGTGACTTATCCAGATCCTTGGTATCACTCGGGAACACCGCTGGGGCTCCGGGCGCCGAACTTCCAGCCTGAGCTTCACGAGTTGCAGCTACTGATGAGGCATCTGGTTTGGTGTCTACCACTTCTATGGCTTTTTCCACCTCTGCAGCATTACCTTCAGAGTCCTGGGCATGATGCAGCTCCATACCATACATTGATAACTTCTCATTTTCGACAGCATCCACTTGTGCTGTGTTCAATTTCAGAGTCCTGCCTTTAAAGCTCAGCTCTTCTCCTTTCACCTTAGTCTTCGCCAGGGAATTGGCCAACTGTAAAACATCTTCAGATGCCATCTTCTGTCCGGCTGTAAGGTCAGCATCAGCTTTCTTCTCAGGACTCTCAACCTCCTCTGCTACCATGCCTTCCTCATTTGCACTGGCTGCTTTATTGTCATCAGATGATTCACTATCACTCCCACTATCCCTGTCTGACCCCTTTTTCTCAGCCACATCCGGGTCACTTTCAGGGTTATATAATTCATTCTCATTCTCATCCTGCTCACTTTCAGGAGTATACAATTCATTCTCATTCACATCCTGATCTGGAACCTTAGTTAACATGTCATCCACAACATTAACTTCACCATCTGGTCCCTCAAGTATGTGACTATGTGACAACCCCAGCACTATACTTCTATATAGCTCAGGTACTAGGAGCTGACTCACGACCTCTCCCTGGACTTCAGTGTCCCTATACAATAGGCTATTGTCCATGGCAGCATGAGGAAACCTCTCCTCAGAGCCAGGCTCCTGGGAAACCTCATTTAGAACAATCATATTTTCCTGTGCCGTCCTAAGAGTGGGGTCTCGCCACTGCTCACTCTCAAAATTGTCACAGGACACAGGCAAGTCAGGGACACTCGGTTCTCGAGAACCACCATCCTCGTCTCCCAACATCACCTGCAAAGGAATTTCATCACTATCACAGTCATCATTATTATCAATATCATTATCATGATTATGATCAGTATCATCATCACTATCATGATCATCATCATTATCATTATCAGCATCAGCATTATTATCATGGTCATCATCATTATCATGATCATCATCATCATTATCATCATCATCATCATCATCATTATCATGGTCATCATCATTATCATGATCATCATCATCATTATCATTATCATCATCATCATTATCACATAAGTTTAACGGCCCACTAGCATTGTGTTCCGCCCCTCGGGACTGCGCACCCTCAGTAGGAGCTTCATCACACTGTCCATCAGAAACATTTTTCCCCCAGAGACCCTTAGATCGGGGAAAGTCATTACCCAATATGACGGGGTGCACCAGGTTCTTCACTAGCCCCACTTCATATGAAACCTCCCCGAGTTTGGGGACCAAGTCCACGGCAGTCTCTGGGTAGACTTTGGTGTCTCCATGGATGCACACCATACTCAGGTGCTTATCAGGGATGAAGTCCCTATCAATCAGGCTGTCACATACGGAAGTCACTGGACTCTCTGAGTCCAAGAGGGCCTGTGCTGGGCAGTCATTTACAACCACCGGGGACCCCTGTGGTCCAGTCTCTTCGGCTGAGGTGGACACACACACAGGCTCTGCGCAGGGAGAGAGGGATCCGCCAACATCACAACACATAGGCTCCCCCTCTATTGGACAGTTGGCTGCAATTTCACGACATCTCCAACACTGTCCATCACACTTTCCCACCCATATGTCCCCTCGGGCCCGAACCCGCTTATCAGCATACCCCATGTCCCCAACAGCTGGAACGCTCTTACCGCGAGAGTTCAGCGTCCGGGAACTCTGAAGTGACGACCTCTCAGACGGCTGGTCACGGAGACAGTCTTTGCTGGCGAAGGCCTTCTCCATCAGGCTGACCAGACAATTGGCGTCCTGGTGGTCTCCTTGTCCGACCTCTGGCTGTACCTCAGGAGGACATGCTCGGGTGTAGCGGTTCACTATCACCTTTTCAACTCCATAATCAGATTTGCTGACTGCAGACTCCCAACTGCATCTCCAGTCATGAACTCCCCTGGCACGGGCTGTCACCGTAACACCCAGCCGGGCAAGAATCTCCGCTTTCAGCTTGGCATAGTCTTGGCTGTCCTGCTCGCTCAGGTCAGCATAGGCCCTTTGGGGCTCTCCAATCAGATAGGGTGCGACCATCATGGCCCATTCAGATAGGGGCAGATTCTCCTTCTCTGCCAGTCTCTCAAACCTAGTGAGATATACCTCCACATCGTCACGAGGTGTCATTTTTTTCAAGGACCGTCTTACCGCCTTCTTTACAGCGGACAACGCAGGTGCCTTCACAACATTACTTCAGGACGCGGCACCGAAATCCTTTTTTTGTGCTGCCATCCGCTCAACAAATAACCGGTTATTCTCCTGCTGCTGCTGCAGGAATTGCTGCTGGGCCTGCTGCATGCGCTGCTGGTGCTGCAGGCGCTGCTGCTCCATGCTCTGCTGCATGCTTCGCTGGGCCTGGACCAGGTACTCAATGAGCTCCTCCATACTGCCGGACTTATCTGTCTCAACCACGGCAGTCTTATGTTGCACATTAACTTGCGCCATTTGTTCAAACAGCGCCTCCATGCTGTCATCCATGCTGTCAGACTTCTCTGTCTCAACAACGGCAGTCTTCACTCAAGACATACACACTCCACAGTCTTTTCCACAGAAACTTCAGCTCTGCTGTGCAGTCACTTTTTTCTTTTTTTTTTTTTTTCTCTGCAAACTCTATTAGGGCCACTGTCTCCTTAAGACTGCTCCAATAGACGTTTCTGCTGACACACTTTTTTTTTTTTCCTCTGCTGCTACTTCAACAGACTTCACCTTTATTGCTGTCTCTAAGCCACTGTGCTGCATACACATTGCAGCACCAATTATATCAGCCACTGTGCTGCCCCAGCATTCTCCGCCAATTGTAAGCTTTTCAGGGGATATAGCTCTAGGATCGCTGTCTGGGTAGACAGAGTGGCACGAAAACAGTTCATTCAGACAGCAGTTCTGGTGAAAACTGGCCGCAACCAGTTTTATTAAAGTCCACAGCAAACAGATAAAAACAAATCATAAACAGAAGACCTAGGCTTGTCTAGCCACTAATTACACTTAGATAGATTTCCCTTTCTATCCGGGTCCCGGCTCTACCAGCCTGGGCCAAAACAACACATATGTTCAGCATTTACCAGCATGGAGGTTCACAGAGTCTCCTCCTTGTGTCTGAAGGCACATCCAACGTCCAGACTTGAGAGAGCTCCACTCCTATTCAGCCGCTATTCGCACGGATTCTCACTGAGACTACTCCTGTGTCCGGGGTACATCGAGCACCCAGACTGAGATAGCTCAAACTCCTGGAGACTGCTTCTTGTGCCTAGACTCCTTGTCCAGACTAAGCGAGCTCTCTGACTGTGTTTGCAGACACCTACTTCTGGTCTCCTAATTAACACCTGAGTAGTTTCAGGCCTGAGCTGCAAGTGTGTAATGAATGTAAGGTGTAGTGACCTTTCTCTACCACTAGGTGTACAAAGCCACACATTTCCCTTATACCATACAGCACAGTACCTAGGTGAAATGTACACCCCATTCGACACATATTCCTTCACTGTCTCACAATATATATATACATACACACATGTGTACGTTATGATAAAAGTAAAAATCACCAGGTGCTCAGCAGACAAAGAATGGGAGCCACTCAATTACAAAAGGACAGACCCTTAAAGGTCCTTAAAGGAACAGTTAGACAACATTTATCTAATTTTGGTTCTAGACATTACCACAATGAATTTTAAACAAAACAATTCAGAAGCAGTTGAAGTTCAGACTTTCAGCTTTAATTTGAGGGTATCCACATTAAAATTGGATGAAGGGTTTAGGAGTTTCATCTCCTTAACATGTGCCACCCTGTTTTTAAAGGGATCAAAAGTAATTGGACAGATTAAATAATTGTGAATAAAATGATTATTTCTAGTACTTGGTTGAAAACTCTTTGTTGGCAATGACTGTCACGGGTGTGTCGCGAAGATCGTCGCGATTGCACACCCTGACTTCTCACAGCTGAGTTTCTGGTGCTGGGTGTTTTTCGGCAGTGAGAGAGTTAATTCTTCCTCTCTCTGTGCTGGACAAGACCAGCCTCGCTCAGCTGCAATTAATGTTGTTGTAATTGGATTCCTTCAAATACCTGCCTGTCTGCTAGGGAAGTGTCGGTGAAAGCATTCATGCAGACCAGCAGAGCGGATAGTATTGAGAAGTCTAAAGCTAAGAGTACCTGTTGTGGTTTTCTCCTCTCCTCGCTTTATTATTTATCTCCTTACCCGTTGGTGTTCCCTCTGTAGTGGTAGTTTTGTATGCAAGGTGGTCTTTTATTTTGCCCTTGTACTGTCTCGTTTGTCTTATACTGTGTGTGAAGGCAGTTACCTTCCTGTTCCCTGTGGTGGTAATCAGGGTCCTTCTCAGGACTAGATTACAGTGGTTAGGGATTCACAGGAGATAGGGTTACGCTGGCGGCCTGGACCTCTGTACCATCAACAGTACCTCCAGGTAGAGGGATTAGTCAGGACCCCAGCTTAGGGTCAGCATAGACCCCGGTCCTCCTGTATACAGAGACAGCGTGACAATGACTGCCTGAAGTCTTGAACTCATGGACATCACCAGATGCTGTGTTTCCTCCTTTTTGATGCTCTGCCAGGCCTTCACTGCGGTGGTTTTCAGTTGCTGTTTGTTTGTGGGCCTTTCTGTCTGAAGTTTAGTCTTTAACAACTGAAATGCATGCTCAATTGGGTTGAGATCAGTTGACTGACTTGGCCATTGCTGTGGGCAATAATATGTGCAAAAAGATAGAAAATCAACATACAGTTAGGTCCATATATATTTGGACAGAGACAACATTTATCTAATTTTGGACACAGAGAGGTTGGCGCAGTACAGGGAGGGCAGGCAGAACTCTTAGTGGGGACAAAGCCAAATCAGAACCAAACAGACACAAAGAAGCACAGGCACAAGCACAACAGGGTCACTCACACTCAGCCAAGTGTCAGAGTATAAGCGACAAGGAATGGCCCCACAATGAGGCTATAAGAAGCCTCCCAGAATTCGAGATTGAGGCCATCCAGATTAACCCTTAACCTACCTTTTCCCACAAACTCAGCAAACCATGACAGCACCCCATAGTACTTCATAGTAGTATTCTGCACCCCATAGTCATATATAGTATAATGCAGCTGCCCCATAGGAGTATAAAATGCAGCAGCCCCATAGCAGTATAATGCATCCCCTTCGCCCCCACCCACCATAGTAGAATGCACCCCCATACTGGTATAATGTGCCCCATACCGCAGCTTTACAAAAAAAAGGTTTTTCTTACCTGGCCGAGCTCCAGCAATGTCCTAAACCACGATTCAGCTGAGGTGCGCAGCGTCGTTCCGCCGTATGACAGTGATGTCATACGTTGGCGACGTGCGTGCTGATGTAAGCTGCCGGCCTGTTATTGGCCAGCGGCTGTTAACTGTTGCAAGAGGTATATCTAGGTTTTCTGGCCTGCCCTTGCGCCACCTGCATCCCTGCCTTACTTTGCATGCATCCCCTGCATTGTTCTGCCTGCATCCCCTACCTTGCTCTGGCTTCTGGAAGGCCACAGGTTGAAAGCAGTATATGGTCGGCCCAAGTGAAGTAATGGTAGTGGACCAAGGTGTCGACAGCTCTCTTGTTATGAATGTGCTGGAGATGGTTTCTGAGCAGAGGCTCCCTCTGGTGGTTACAAACAGTACTGAACCTCACAGCGAGGAATGGCAATCTGGGATCACGGACTGGACTGATATAAGGGAGGTTCCCTCCCATGATGGTTGCCAATGATCAATTGTTCTTGTCTCAATTGTGGTTCCTGGTTCATTTGGAAGTCTTGCCTGCATCTTCTGCTTTCAGATAAAATATTTTCTGCTTTTATTTTTGTTCTTGCTTTTTGCATAGTTCCCTGCACTTCTGTGGAGGTCAGCCATGTCCCCTCCTGGGGGCCTGTTCTCCTCTCAGTTTATCTGAAGCCACTGTTATTTGTTCATTTGCTTTTACCTGTTTTTTCAGTGGCTGCGGCTTAGTTTTGTTACACCAGAGATCTGATTTAGGTAGTAGAGATCGTGTGATCTCAGGTGTTTTTGCAATCAGAAGAGTTGGTATTTTTTAGGGTTTTTTTGGATTGCAGTAAGAATCCTTTCCTGTACTTTTCTGTCTAGACAGATTGGGCCCCAGCGTTTGCTCATTCTATTTTCTGTCTGTGTCCATGCTTCTTCTTGTCTAACCGCCATTACATGTTTGGGGGCTTCCTATTTTCTTTGGGGATCTGCTCCCGGGCAGATAGCTTTCCTCTTTCTGCCTTTAGGTGTGGTTATCTCTCAGGCTGTGACGAGGCATCTAGGATCAACGTAGGAACGCTCCACGGCTACCTCTAGTTGTGTGGTTAGTTCAGGTTACTGCAATTCAATAGGTTCCAGCCTCTCTGGTGTATTACTGTTTTTGCTTTTTCTCCTCAGCTACCTAAACATAACAGTATCACCGGCCAAGCTAAAATTATATGGTACTCACAGAAGGGAAGAATAGTGTGGAAAGAAAAAAAAAGTTGTCAGAGTTGTCAGAGATTTTTTTTTTTCTGTTTGTTGCATTTTTTCCCTCTTTTTCTCTGGGTGCTGAGGAGGATTTTTTTTTCTCTCAATGGAGTTTGCACAGTTGTCTGGCCGTGTGGATCAACTTGCCACTGAGGTTCGGAGTATTGCTACCTATCTTGCTGGGTTGCCGGTTGTGGAACCTAGGATTCTTGGGGGATCGGGCTAAATTTCTGAATTTCAAAAATAACTGTAAGTTGTTTTTTGCCTTGAAGCCTAAGTCCTCAGAGAACGCAGCACAGAAGGTTCAAATTGTCATCTCCCTCCTGCGCGGCGACCCTCAGGATTGGGCTTTTTCCCTGACACCTGGGGATCCTGTTTTGAATGATGTTGATGTATTTTTTCAGGCTCTGGGGTTGTTGTACGATGAACCTAATGTCACTGATCATGCTGAGAAGACCTTGTTGGCATTAAGTCAGGGCTGTGAAGCCGCTGAACTGTACTGTCAGAAATTTCGAAAGTGGGCAGTCCTGACCAAATGGAATGATTATGTTTTGGCAGCCCTTTTTCGGAAGGGTCTGTCAGAGAATGTAAAGGATGTTATGGTGGATTTCCCTGTACCCTCTGGTCTCAATGATTCTATGTCTTTGGCTATTCAAATTGACAGACGTTTGCGTGAGCGCAGAGGTATGCGTGAGATGGTGTTGCCTTGTGGGCCAGCGCATGCAGTGTGATGGAGTGACTTCTGGGGCACAGCGTCATGAATTTCGAAAGCGCAATGGGTTATGTTTCTACTGTGGTGACGCCTCTCATGCTATTTCAATCTGCCCTAAGCAGGGAAGACGTTTTGCGAGCTCAGTTGTCTTGGGTAGTGTTCAGACTAAATTTCTGTTGACTGTTACCCTGATTTGCTCCATGTCCACATTTTCTGCTCAGGCTTTTGTTGATTCAGAAGCAGCTATTAACCTGATGGATTTCGACTTTGCCAAACGTTGTGGCTTTCCCATGATACCCCTGCGGAAGTCTATTCCCCTATTGGGCATTGATTCTACCCCTTTGGCGGAGAATAAACCCCAATTTTCTACTCAGGTGATAATGAGGGTTGAACCAGATCATCAGGAGAGTTGCAAATTTCTGGTGTTGCATAATCTGCATGACATTATTGTTCGGGTTTCCCTTGGTTGTAGATTCATAATCCTGTTTTGGATTGGAAATCTGTGTCTGTGACCAGTTGGGGCTGCCAATGTGTGAATGCTGGCACTCCTGTTTTTTCTGCCTCTCCCCAGTCTCAGGATGTTCCTGACTTTTTGACTGATTTTTCTGATGTGTTTAGTGAAAGTAAATCTACATCCTTACCCCCTCACAGGAGCTACGATTGCGCTATTGAATTAGTGCCTGGTGGTAAATTTCCTAAAGGTCGCCTTTTTAATTTATCTGTACCTGAACACAATGCTATGCGATCTTATATCAAGGAGTCATTGGAGAAGGGTCATATCAGACCATCCTCTTCACCCTTGGGCGCCGGTTTTTTCTTTGTGGAAAAAAAGGATGGTTCATTGAGGCCGTGTATTGATTATCGCCTCCTGAATAAGATCACTGTGAAATATCAATATCCGTTACCCTTGATTTATGATCTGTTTTCCAGAGTGAAAAGTGCTGGTTGGTTTACCAAACGTGACCTCAGGGGGGCGTGTAACCTTATTCGTATTAAGCACGGGGATGAATGGAAGATGGCGTTTAATATCCCAGAGGGGCATTTTGAGTACCTAGTGATGCCCTTTGGGCTTACTAATGCCCCTTCCGTCTTCCAATCCTTCATGAATGATATTTTCAGGGATTTTGTGGATAAATTTCTGATTGTTTATTTGGATGATATCTTGATTTTTTCCAATGACTGGGACTCTCATGTGAAACATGTTCGGACTGTGTTCCAGATTTTGAGAGAGAATGCTCTGTATGTGAAGGGATCAAAGTGTCTTTTTGGCTACAGAGGATCTCATTTCTGGGATTCATTTTGTCTCCGTCTGTTGTTGAAATGGACCCGGTCAAGGTTCAGGCCATCTGTGATTGGGTCCAACCTACTTCATTAAAGGCTCTTAAGAGATTCTTGGGTTTTGCCAATTTTTATCGTAAATTTATTGGTAATTTCTCTGTTATTGTTAAACCATTGACTGATTTGACCAAAAAGGGTTCTGATGTGGTGAATTGGCTTCCTGAGGCAGTTTCTGCGTTTCAGGAACTTAAGCAGAGATTCACTTCTGCTCCTGTTCTACGGCAGCCTGATGTTTCTCTGCCATTTCAGGTGGAGGTTGATGCCTCTGAAATTGGGGCAGGTGCCGTTTTGTCCAAAAGAGATCCAGAGACCTCTAAAAGTAACCCTTGTGCCTTTTTCTCTCGAAAATTTTCTCCAACTGAACGTAATTATGACGTGGGTAATCGGGAGTTATTGGCCATGAAGTGGGCTTTTGAAGAGTGGAGACATTGGCTGGAGGGAGCCAAACATCAGGTGGTGGTCCTCACGGACCACAAGAATCTGGTTTATCTGGAATCAGCCAAGCGACTTAATCCTAGACAGGCTAGGTGGGCCTTGTTTTTCACACGTTTTAATTTTGTGGTTTCCTTTCTTCCTAGCACTAAGAATGTTAAGGCGGATGCCCTCTCGAGGAGTTTCCTTGCGGACTCTCCTGAGTTATCTGATCCTGCTGTTATTTTGAAAGAGGGTGTAGTTCTTTCCGCCATCTCGCCCAATTTGAGACTGGCTCTGGAAGGGTGTCAGGAGGATAAACCCGAGCGTTGCCCTATTGGGAAATTGTTTGTCCCAGACCGGTGGAAAAAGAGTGTGATGTCTGAGATTCATTGTTCCGCGTTGGCCGGTCATCCCGGAATTTTTGGTACCAGAGACTTGGTTAGTCGGTCCTTTTGGTGGCCTACTTTGTCTCGTGACGTCAGGGAATTTGTGCAGTCCTGCGGGACTTGCTCTCGCTCCAAGCCTTGCTCTCGCTCTAGTGGTTTGTTGATGCCATTGCCTGTGCCCAAGAGACCATGGACCCATATCTCTATGGATTTCATTTCCGACCTCCCTGTTTCTCAGAGAATGACAGTTATCTGGGTGATTTGTGATAGGTTTTCCAAAATGATACATCTTGTGCCATTACCTAAGTTGCCTTCCTCCTCCGAATTGGTGCCTTTGTTCCTTCAGCACATGGTTCGGTTACACGGCATTCCTGAGAACATTGTGTCTGACAGAGGAGTCCAGTTTGTTTCCAGATTTTGGAGGACTTTTTGTTCTAAACTTGGTGTTCAATTGTCTTTCTCCTCGGCTTTTCATCCTCAGACCAATGGACAAACTGAGAGAACTAACCAGACATTGGAGACTTATCTGAGATGCTTTGTGTCTCCTGATCAAGATGACTGGGTCTCTTTTTTGCCTTTGGCTGAGTTTGCTCTTAATAATAGGGCTAGCTCTGCCACTTTGATGTCTCCATTTTTCTGCAATTTTGGGTTCCACCCTCGATTTTCTTCGGGACAGACGGAGGCTTCTGTCTGTCCAGGTGTTGACTTTGTTGTGGAGCGTATGCACAGATTTGGGACCAGGTAGTGGAGAGGTTGTCCCTCTCACAGGAGAGGGCCCAGCGGTTTGCTAACCGGCATAGGACTGATGGTCCTCGGTTTGAAGTGGGGGACTTGGTCTGGTTGTCCTCAAGAAATATCCCTATGAGAGTTGCATCTCCTAAGTTTAAGCCTAGGTTCATTGGACCTTATAAGATCTTGGAGATTCTTAATCCTGTTTCCTTTCGTTTACTTCTTCCAGGGACATTTAAGATCCATAACGTGTTCCACAAGTCCTTATTGAAGAGGTTTGTCAAGCCAGTGGTTCCTATGGCTGCGCCTCCTGACCCTGTTTTGGTTGAGGGCAATCTGGAGTATGTGGTTGAGAAAATATTGGATTCTCGTTTTTCTAGACGGAAACTCCAGTATTTGGTTAAGTGGAGAGGTTATGGTCAGGAGGACAATTCTTGGGTGTTTGCTTCGGACATCCATGCTAGGAGACTGATCCGTGCGTATCACAGAGCTCATCCTGACCGACCTGGTTGCCCAAATGAGGGTTCGGTGACCCCTCCTCAAGGGGGGGTACTGTTGTGAATGTGTTAGAAATGAATTCTGAGCAGAAGCTCCCTCTGGTGGTTACAAACAGTACTGAACCATTCAATGAGGATTGGCAATCAGGAGTTACAGACTGGTCTTATATAAGGGAGGTTCCCTCCCATCATGGTTGCCGGTGATCAATTGTTCTTGTCTCAACTGTGGTTCCTGGTTCACTTGGAAGCTTGCTGAGTCTTGCCTGCATCTTCTGCTATCAGATAAGATATTTTCTGCTTTTATTTTTGTGCTTGCTTTTTGCATTGTTCCCTGCACTTCTGTGGAGGTCAGCCAAGTCCCCTCTGGGGGCTTGTGCTCCTCTCAGTTTATCTGAGCCACTGTTATTTGCTCATTTGCCTTTTCCAGTTTTTTCAGTGGCTGCGGCTTAGTTTTGTGACACCAGAGAACTAATTTAGGTGGTAGAGGTCGTGTGATCTCAGGTGTTTTTGCAATTAGTAGAGTTGGTATTTTTTAGGGTTTTTTGGATTGCAGTAAGTGTCCTTCCTATCCTTTTCTGTCCAGGTAGATTGGGCCCCATCGTTTGCTCATACTATTTTCTGTCTGTGTCTGTATTTCCTCTTGTCTAACCGCCATTACATGTTTGGGGGCTTCCTATGTTCTTTGGGGATCTGCTCCGGGGCAGATAGCTTTCCTCTTTCTATCTTTAGGTGTAGTTAACCTCTCAGGCTGTGACGAGGCGTCTAGGACCAACGTAGGAACGCTCCACGGCTGCCTTTAGTTGTGGTGGTTAGTCAGGGTACTGCAATCCAGTAGATTCCAACCTCTCTGGTGTATTGCCGTTTTTGCCTGCTCTCCTCAGCTACCAAATCATAACAGCTTTCAGTGATACTATTTTTATTACCATTCATTTTTTTATCGCGTTTTATTCCACTTTTTCCAAGTGGTATGATGATACCGCTTGGAAAAAGTATAATTTACTACTTTGCTTGTGTTTTTTTTTTTACGGCATTCACTGAAGGGGTTAACTAGTGTGACACTTTTATAGATTGGATTATGAACGGTCAAAACCAAACGTGCACTCTTTTTGTTTAATTTTTTTACATAAAAATTTGTATTTATTAGTGTTTTTTTTCATTATTTTTTTTATATTTTTTTAACATATTTTTTTAAAATGTTTCCTTCTTTACCTAATCCCTTTATGGGATTTTCACTTTTTTTACTTTGATATAATAATCAGGTATAATACATTGCAATGCTCCAACATTGTAGTGCATTATACCTATGGTGAAAGCTTCTGAGACCATGCTGTGAGCATGGTTTCAGAGGCTTTCCGTAGCTTGATGACCCGGGGGTCGTCATGATGACCCCAGGTCAACACGGCAGAGATCGGACCCCGTGATAACGTCGCGGGGACACCGATCAGAAGGCAGAGAGAGCTCCTGTCCCTCTGCCTCCCTCCTGAACGCTGCGATCACGCTTGATCGCAGCTCCTGTACTGACCGGGCAGGAAGTGCTGATATTTCAGCATCTCCTGTGCGATCATGCTTCATGATTCCTCGTGCACGGCAACAGATGTGCGTCTGACCTGCCAGGCCCCGCTGCGACCGCGGTAGTTACGCCCTGTCCACCCCTCCCAAAGTCATGTCCTCCTCTGTGTTTAGTGCTCCGGTGGTTTCTAGGGGTAATATATGGAAGTCTCACAGTGTATGCATGTGTAAGGAAGAAGACCGGGCTGTGGGCACCTATGAGACAACGGATCCAGAACTGCCACAGCCGCGTCCAGTGTTGCAGGGGTGAAGGAAATGGGAGTCGGAAAGAACCCGTGACCTGGAGAGAAGGGGCGTGGTAAGCGAGGGGAAGAGAGAGAGTCTAGCGCGGGAAAAAGTCAGAGAGTTCCCGCCGGAGGAGAGAGCAGGGACCTGCTGCGTGCCGCAGAGAGAGATAGACTGCAGAGCAGAGCTCAAGGACGGGCGCAGTGGGGACTCCCGGGTACCAGTGAGTGCACAGAGAGACGGGCACTGAGGGAAGTGTCACGGTGCAGCTATCCAAGTACCAGCGGGTGTACCGAGAGACGAGTGCCAAGTGAAGCATTGCAGTGCGGGCATTCAGGTATTGGCGGGTGCACAGGGAAGCACACTCCGAATAGAAACTTGCGCAGAGCTTCACTCTTCTGCTCTGCAGTTCAATGGACTAGGGGCTCAGCGGGCAAAACCGGTGACCACCCGCTGCCGCCAGAATTGGGACCGTGTGTTGGATGATGAAGCCTGAAGACGCAGCACCGGCCTCCGCCAGCATCCTATCACCCATCGGACTGCAAGCGAATAAAGGACGGTGGAGTCACGATAAGTTGAATCTGATAAAAAGAATGTTGAGTTAAATAACTATTACACTATTTAATCTGTTTAACCCCTTGTTGACTCCCTGCGAGGAGAACCCCACTTGCGTTGATTAAACCACACCCTTGTTAACCCTTGCTCTCTGCCTCTGTGTTACTGCATCCATTTACCTGCTTTACACATGCAGAGTTATTGTACATGTTTGGCCACTTCTCCATTAGATAGGGTTCTTTAATACCCATTCTCGGCATCTATTGGAGTCTCAGCGGTTCCATGGATCAATAAGTTAATCACCTTTCATGTAGATAAGTGATCATTTCAAAAGAAGGGAATAACCCGATATTTCTTTCAGTCTGAAAAAAATGACACATGCTGTAAAGTGTGGACTTTTTTGTGTTATATTATTAATATCCCTGTGGGATTTTTAGAGCTGTAGCAATTTTAGCATTCACTGGCATATCTGCTAGTAACTTGTGGTTTGGCAACTTTATTAGAGGGTTTTCATTTCAGATCTTATAAACCAAGGTGTCAGCGTAATGCAGGAAATAAGATAAAGCTCAGGTCCTCTATCATTCAGAGCATCTTCAAAGTGAAGTGCAAACACCTGAACTGTTTGGAACCAATGCTTCTGATGCTCAGTGCTTTCAGACAAATTTGTAGCAGTAGCATGCTAGAACGGTGAAGAGTCGATAATGATCCTCCTAACTACCACACTACATCCAAGTTAGTTCCACCATCATAACTAATCCTGCAAAATCTAGTACACTCAGCATGCTGACTATAAATTGTTTCCTGCTGACACAAGATCACTGTGGTTTCTGTGTCAAACATTTGAACTCAGGTGATTTCTAAAATAGTTGAGAATGTCCTCCTGCGATAAGAATACCATTTTGTCAGCAGAGTATAATGCACGCCTACAGCAAGCAGCTAATGAATGTTATACTTGAGGCAGCAAATATCCTTTCGAAAACTAGTGCAGCCTCAGATTCATAGATAAGGAGTGTTATAGCAGAGGTCCCTCAAGTCAAAGACCCCATCTATGCTATATAAGTCTGATGGTCACTTTAAGTCAACAACAATTGAATGTTCTTTTCTTTCAGAAATTAATGAGTCCTTGCTATCAATAGAACTAACGTGTCCTTGCTAAAGTTATCAGAATATGTGTTCCTTCTTTGTATCAATGAGAACTAACGTGTCCTTGCTAAAGTCATCAGAATATGTCTGAAGAAACTGACATGTCTCAGTTAATTCATCGGGTGAAATTAGATAAAATGTTTCAATTACAAACATAAGAACAGAAACCAGTTTTGTACAGCTAAATTGTATGATCGGACCATATATGGTAAATCCTTTTTCCTGCCTCCAGGGTGTGTATATAAACCCTATGCTTTGTAATAAAGTTAGAGTCTGTTGACACATACTATCTGTCTTGTGTCTTAAGGGTATGCCACACTAAGCGAGATCGCTAACGAGATCGCTAACGACATCGCTAATACGTCACTATTTAGCGATCTCGTTAGCGATGTCGTTGTGTGTGGCATGTAGCAATGACGTGGCCCCTGCTGTGATGTCGCTGATCGTTCACTAGCGTTCTGGACTGTTTTTTGATCGTTGGCGTCCCGCTGGTGAGCCTATATCGCTGAGTGTGACACCTTTTGCGAACGACGAGCGACCTCGTTTGTGACGCATATGACAGCGGCGCAGGCGGGACTAGGGTTTTTTAGCGTCACGGAGTGGATCGCAATATCTGTAGAAGCAGGCAGGTGAGACTAGGTTTTCTTTTGCGTCACAGAGAGGATCGCAGAAGCTGCAAAGCAGGCTAGCAGGACGCAGAGAGCAGGAGCGATGCTGGAAATTCCTATGAATCAGAAGCGCTCGAGAACAATGAAAGGGAGCGCTATACATCGTCTTTCATGACGCGGTCAAAACATAAATTATAGCACATATATATAACATATATCTGTGCTGTGGGGCGTGGAAAAGGTTGCGCTCAGTACATGCTAATGACAGATCCTAACGACCGCCAAAGTCGTTAAAGAGATCGCTGACTGCTGATGTGTCGTTTATGAGATCTCCTGTTTGGCAGCTACTAGCGACCTAAAAGCGATCACACCAACTATCTCGTTAGCTTGCGTCGTTAACGAGATCGCTAGCGAGATCGCTTAGTGTGGCAGTACCTTAATTCTCTCCGGTACCGCATACCAAAGGATAGAAGCAGCAAGATAGCAGTGACGACAGGAGACTAGAGGCGACTCTTAACTTCAAAATCAATGCAGAGTTAAGAATGGGGGGAAAAAAACGTATGTATTTTATGCGTTGTGTTTCCTGCCAAGGGACACATTTTTGGTGCAGAAATGTCCTCATCGAAAACTTAAGATATGCACATTCCCTACTATTTCCTTATCAGATTGAGTACAAACTAGTCTTGAATGATACAGCAACTTCTGTAACAAATGCTCTTTTGCTGAAGTTCTTAAAAAGCATTAACCCTCAAATGGAAGCATTCTTTCAGAACATTAAAGCACAAGTGTGAATATATAAGTGGAAAGAGAGCCACCATCACTTTCAAGTGGCTTGTATGTGTCCTCTCTGTTAGAATAGCTCCCATCCTTCCTGTCACAGCTTTTTCCCCTTCTATACTCCCCTCTCTGACATCTTCATCTCTCCGCAGCGCCTCCTCTTCAGGGGGCGGGGCTACCTAGTGCATAAATTAAATTTTATTATTCACTTCAGCACCCTGCTGTGATCTGCTCTCCCCAGGACTTGAACTCCACATTTACACGCTGCTGCTCTACCAATGAGCCACAGTCAACAATGATGTCAATAGGAGATTTTAGTAATCTTGATCTCTATTGCATACAATTAAACCAGCAGCAGGTTATACATGTCCATAGAGATACATTGTGTATAGCAATGTATTTTTATGGTGCCTGTATACTGAGGTGAAGAAAAATATTTTTTTAGTTCCTATAAAAGTAGTAGGAATCGTAAGCAATTAAAAAATATAATTTTTTTTTTTTTTCTAGGATCCAAGAGGTAACGTTTCTCCTTGCGGAGAGTGACATGTCAAGCATGCTGAGATGAGGAGACTTTTAAGCCACAATGCTTCTCTAGGAAATATGCAAATTGTCTCTTAAGAGAGGAAGAGGACTAGAACTCTAGTGCCTACTATAGGAAGTAGCAATCCTAAAAGTCAATATCGATCCTTGTCACATGACTTTGGCTAAAAAACAGAATCTCAATTTGCAGGCACTGTGTGTGTTTTGGAGTACAGCCCCTCATCAGTGCAAAGTGTGAGAGGCATCTGACTATGATCCAAGGGTTACATTTTCTCCTTCAACAAGGATCATTAAAGGGTCGATATTGATTTTTAGGATTGCTGATTCCTACAGGTGGCACAAGAGTTCTAGTCCTCTTCCTCTCTGCAGAGACAATTTGCATTGTTTTTCTTCTGTAAGTCTCCCCAGGTCTCAAACCCACAACCTTAATATTGCAGGAAGGCTCTTATACTACTGAACTACAAGCCCTAATGATGTGATAAGACAGATTATACTGATACAAATACACTGCTGTGCACAATGTATGTGTGTGGCCCAGCTGCGCTTGGTACACATGTTCCCTGGAGTATGCACAGAAAGGTAATTACGAAAACCTGATATTCATTCACATCCACACTTTCCCCAGGAGCCACCAGAGGGAGCCCTATAGATTCAGGTATATAGGGGTTGGAGAAACGCAGCAGTAGGCATTCTAGCCAGACAGCTATGCTAGTTGTTGGTTGTACCTCAGACAGTTCAGTTCTCCTCAGAGCATCGGAGTGAGGGCTTTTTCTAGTCAGAGCTTGGTCTGAGCGGTGCGAGTTCAGACGTGTGGTGATTCCTGTCAGATGAGACAGAGGAAAGAAGGCAAACTGTTATCTCAGAACAGTCTGACTGTTAGTTCCCAATGAATGTGGAAAGTGACTCTCGGAGCGAGCGTGAATTCAGTCTGACGGAAGGTCCTGAGAGCTGCTCTGGACAGAGTCTATGAAGGAAAAGAAGGAAGGGGACTACAGTTATCATAACATCGAGTTGACTGAGAAACGGTCAGTGAGCTGTGGAAGGAAGGAAGCTGATGACTTGACTACACCTACTGTTACCCGTGCTTATGTTAAGGGTGAGAGTAGGGCGACGGGCGAGTGGTGACAAAAGGAAAGAGTGACCGAGGCGATACAGCAACGATAGCTGCCTCCACTCTGCACAACCGGACACCGGGTCCGAAGCTTGCTAGAACCTTCACGGCTAGTGGGAGAAAACCGGAATCCCTGCTGGACTTCAGGTCGCAGAGGGGCCCTATTGTGCTGATACGTAACCGGGGTCAGGGAGAACAGGAGTCGGCCTGATCAGCCATAGACTTAGTTCTTGCCAAAAGAAGGCTCCACCACAAAGTCGGCCGGGCGTAGCTGTTATACACAGAGTTGAACTTAGCTTTATGCAGGTTGGAAACTCACACATAAAGAAGTAAGGAGGCCTTAAACCTACTCAGTGATTACCTGGATGTGCATCCTCCACCCTGAGCAGCTTCCCGGGACATACCTGCAAATACCACCAGTAAAGGTATGGAAAGAGACTGACTTGTGTGTGTCTGCCTTATTGCCTGCACCCTGCACCGCCATTTACCCTGAGGGATCCAGTCTCACCTGTGGGGGACTTAACATCTTGCTGCCCAATAACAACCCCTCAGAGGATTCACCCTGCAGCGCTGGTCACCCTGATCAGAAATCACAGGTGGCGTCACGAACAATTACTACAATCCCCTGTAAATATTATCCCCCTTTGAATGAGCGCCCAGGGCAACGGACGGAGCTGTGCTACCCGTGATCTATTCCCCATTGAAGTTAATGGGCTCGGTGCCGAGTACCCCATAGGCCCTGGTACCATGTGCGGCTCATCTTTGGCGTCACGAACAGGATACGAAGCTTACTATATGTGAGTCCTGTGTGCCTAAAGTGGACTGTTTTGTGCAAAAAGACTGTGTGCAGTTTTTGTGATTTTTGGCGCCATTTTCCGCCATTTTGCCGCCATATTCGCGCCCTGAGGCGCTGGTGAAGAAGGTGGGCGTGCATTCGTGGGCGTACCCCCCCCTGTGGCGAAAGTAATGGGCGCCCTGTCTAAATGCTATTATAATGTCCGAGCCTGCCCTGCTGCAAGGGAGATCCGCCTCCTCTTCATCCTCTATGCTAAGAAGAGAAAGCGAAAGTCCCGCCTGCATGGAAGAGACCGGATTGTTCCAGATGGGAAACACAGTCTGGCCTGGAGTGAGATGGCGGAAGGACAGGAGATGCTGTGTGGAGGAATGGCGGTGCGCAGACCCCGTTTCCCTGAAGAGCTTCTGCCTGTGCCTGAACCGTCCCCAGGTCGGGAGACCGATCAAAGAATTCAGAAAGTGGAGGAGGTGGATGCGGTGCTAAGGGACATGGCCCGGCACCGTGAAGAGATGGAGGCGATGGAGAAAAGCTGGCGTGCCCTGAAACAGCGGCTGCTGTGGGACGCAACGTTTTCACCCCTGGATGCACCACCGTTACCTGCGCCATCACTGCCAGCGGCTGATGAAAAACCGGAGACCGGCCCCAAAAGTGCTGATCCTGACTCCGCCGGGGACGAGGCGGGAGGGAAGGAGGCTGAGGAGGCCCTGCCCGGACCCGAATGCCAGCCAGGCCTGGAGGCCGCAGCGGAATGCAGTTCCCCGGTAGGGACGACAGAGGAGACCCAGCCGTCCGTGATGGAGATCGATTGGGAGGAGATGGAGTACCTGGACGACGTGGAATACGCCGCCCAGATGGAGAACGAGTGGCGACGCCGTGAGCATGAGCAGCGGCAGCAGCAGGAGCAGAGAGAGGCGCAGCAGCTTCGCCAGAGGTACCGGGAAAAGGATCTCGCTGACAAGGACAACGTCAGGCGAGACAAAGGTACGCTCTGGGAACCGCGGCGCCAGGGGGCTATTAGAGACTTCAAACTCCGGGGAGGCTGGGGGTTCATCCATGAACCAGGCCTGTACCAGGAGGTATTTGTCAACCGCAGGGATGTGGAGTCTCACCTGCCAGAGGAACACCAGGGAAGGGATCTAATTATTGGGGATGTAGTCACCTACACGCGGCATTGGGGTCTTAAGGGGTGGTATGCCCTGAATGTCTCCCGTGTCAGCGACCCCGTCCCTGAAGCCGGCAATGTACCCCGTGTCTCAGCGTCCCAAGTCACAACCCCATTAGCGCCAGGCCGCGCACCTGCATCCTACTCTGCATTGCAACAGCCTTGTGCGTATCCAACTAAGTCACTGCGCGCACCTGCTTCCTGCCCAGCATCCTATTCTGCAATGCAGCAGGCTAGTGCGTCCCCAATTAAGCCACTGCGCACAACTGCGTCCCAATTGGAAACGCTGCAGAGCACAGCGACCCCTATTGAGCCAGACCTGTACTTGGAAGAGGCACCTGTAAGGCCTCCAGCTAAACGCAAAATTGAAACAAGGACTGTGGCTACCCAGACACAGGTAGCAGGACATGATCTGCTAGTGATGCGTTCCAGAGCGCACCGCATACTTCCAGCCCCAGGTATGGAAGAAGTAATCGCAATTTACAAAGAACAGTAGGACTCAGACAGGGTTTGCTGCAACTGTAAAAAGTTAAGAAGATTTGCACTTTATTGAATGTTGATAATATGTGATGATGATGCATAATATGATGCATAGCCTACCCCAGTTGGGTAATGAGTAACCAAGTATTAATGTGATATGATAGAAATGTGATTTTCTAGGAATGTTCTTATGCCAAAGACTGCGTGCTGAGGACTCTTGCAGCACAGAACTTTAGTTGTAAATAGTTAGCACTTCGGTGCCCCATCTTGGTTTTATGTAAAGCCATATCTACCTCTGAAGAAAAACCCGTAAGGTGTGGCCTTGAGTGAGGTTTGCAGCAGAGAAGTCCTGCAGCCCACCCAGGACCACCGTGGGAGGTTTGGTACGGGTCCTCCACAAGAATCTTGTATTTATTTGCACTGTGAAAGTATTTTGATATTTTTCTATTTGCAATTTGTACACAATGTAACGTTAAAGTGTCCTTACCTCCCGCAAGGGATGAGTTATGTTTGTTGTTATTATAAAAATTGTTTTTCTTTTTCAGCCTGGGAGTGCTGACGATAACTAGGGGGGATGTGTGGCCCAGCTGCGCTTGGTACACATGTTCCCTGGAGTATGCACAGAAAGGTAATTACGAAAACCTGATATTCATTCACATCCACACTTTCCCCAGGAGCCACCAGAGGGAGCCCTATAGATTCAGGTATATAGGGGTGTGGAGAAACGCAGCAGTAGGCATTCTAGCCAGACAGCAATGCTAGTTGTTGGTTGTACCTCAGACAGTTCAGTTCTCCTCAGAGCATCGGAGTGAGGGCTTTTTCTAGTCAGAGCTTGGTCTGAGCTGTGCGAGTTCAGACGTGTGGTGATTCCTGTCAGATGAGACAGAGGAAAGAAGGCAAACTGTTATCTCAGAACAGTCTGACTGTTAGTTCCCAATGAATGTGGAAAGTGACTCTCGGAGCGAGCGTGAATTCAGTCTGACGGAAGGTCCTGAGAGCTGCTCTGGACAGAGTCTATGAAGGAAAAGAAGGAAGGGGACTACAGTTATCATAACATCAAGTTGACTGAGAAACGGTCAGTGAGCTGTGGAAGGAAGGAAGCTGATGACTTGACTACACCTACTGTTACCCGTGCTTATGTTAAGGGTGAGAGTAGGGCGACGGGCGAGTGGTGACAAAAGGAAAGAGTGACCGAGGCGATACAGCAACGATAGCTGCCTCCACTCTGCACAACCGGACACCGGGTCCGAAGCTTGCTAGAACCTTCATGGCTAGTGGGAGAAAACCGGAATCCCTGCTGGACTTCAGGTCGCAGAGGGGCCCTATTGTGCTGATACGTAACCGGGGTCAGGGAGAACAGGAGTCGGGCCTGATCAGCCATAGACTTAGTTCTTGCCAAAAGAAGGCTCCACCACAAAGTCGGCCGGGCGTAGCTGTTATACACAGAGTTGAACTTAGCTTTATGCAGGTTGGAAACTCACACATAAAGAAGTAAGGAGGCCTTAAACCTACTCAGTGATTACCTGGATGTGCATCCTCCACCCTGAGCAGCTTCCCGGGACATACCTGCAAATACCACCAGTAAAGGTATGGAAAGAGACTGACTTGTGTGTGTCTGCCTTATTGCCTGCACCCTGCACCGCCATTTACCCTGAGGGATCCAGTCTCGCCTGTGGGGGACTTAACATCTTGCTGCCCAATAACAACCCCTCAGAGGATTCACCCTGCAGCGCTGGTCACCCTGATCAGAAACCACAGGTGGCGTCACGAACAATTACTACAATCCCCTGTAAATATTATCCCCCTTTGAATGAGCGCCCAGGGCAACGGACCGAGCTGTGCTACCCGTGACCTATTTCCCATTGAAGTTAACGGGCTCGGTGCCGAGTACCCCATAGGCCTTGGTACCGTGTGCGGCTCATATGGATTTGAGAATAAGGCCGGTGTCACACTTGCGACACTCGCGTGAGTCTCTCACATCAACACCCGACACTGCCACCGGCACTCGGACTGGAGCGTGCGGCTGCATGTATTTCTATGCAGCCGAGCTCCGCTCTGAGTGCTGGCGGCAGTGCCGGGTATTGATGCGAGAGAATCGCAAGACTTGCAAGTGTGACACCGGCCTAAGAGAATTTTTAATCCTATAAAATTACAAAAAAAAAAATAATTAAAAAATATTGTCATTTTAATGCGTTTTTTAAAAAAATTATGAGTATCAGTAATCAGCAAATAATACCGACATATTTGGTCAGGGTGGACACTGACAGCTTGGGGCCCCTGTGCAGGAAATGTGTCTGGGCCCCCCTCCCTTTAAGGTGACATGTATATATATAGCCACACACACACATGTATATATTACATAGTCTCCTTTATTATGTATATTGCCATCCCTTTTTATACAGTGCCCTCTCTTGTTATGTACAGATCCTTCCCTTACATATAGGATTATATAGAGCCCTGTTTTTTATTACATACTGTCCTGTCTTGTTAGCTGTATAATGCAATGATGGCTGATGGAGCATGGAAAAGCTTCTTTTCTAAAGGAGGAGCTGATGGACTGGCAGTCTGGTCACCGGATCCTCCATCAGCAGTCATTTTATATCTAACAAGACAGGGACTATGTAATAAAAGAGGGCACCGTGAATAGCAAAAATAACAAGAATACACTATGTAAGAGACAGCACTATACATAACAGAAGATGAAGCTATATAATAAGGGACGGCATCTTATATAACTAGAGAGGCACGTAATAAGGGACGGTGTTATACATAACAAAAGAGGAAACTGTAACTAAGGATGGTGTTATACACAATAAGTGAGTACACTATATACTAAGGGACTGTGTTATACATAAAAAGTGACCACACTATATACTGATGGATGGCGCTATACATAATAAGCGAGTACACTATATACTAAGGGACTGTGCTATACATAATAAGTGAGTACACTTTATACTAATGGACTGTGTTAGACATAATAAACAATAATAACGTCTTCCTCCACCTCCCTTTTCCTAAATCCATTATAAATCCCCCTTCCTCCCATCCCAATCCCCCACACTCCTCAATGTCATCCTACCCCCGAATACTTGTTGTCCTCTCCACCACCCCCATGATTGCCCTTTTCACCACCTCCATCATTGTTTTCTCCCACCACCCCATTATTGCCTATTCCACCACCTCCATCATTGCCTCTTCCCCACCACCCCATCATTGTCCTTACCACTGCCACAATCACTGCCTTCTCCCCCACCACCCCATCATTACTCATTCCACCACCTCCATCATTTCCTCCTCCCCCACCATTGTCCTTTCCACCGCCATCAACATTGTCTTCTCACCCACATCATTGTCCATTCCATGACCTCCATCATTTCCTCCTCCCCCACCATCCCCATCATTGCCTTTTCCATCACCATCATTGTCTTTTCCTCCACCACCCCATCATTGCCCATTACGCCGCCACCATCATTTCCTCCTCCCCACCACTCCCATTATTGCCCATTCCACCACCTCCCATCATTTCCTCCTCCCCACCACCCCATTATTGCCCTTTTCACCACCACATCATTGCTTTCTCCCCCACCACCCCTATCATTGCCCTCTCCGTCAACCCAATCATTGCCTCCTGCCCCATCACCCCCATCATTGCCCTCTCCATTAACCCAATCATTGCCTTCTGTCCATCACCCCATCGTTGCCCTCTCTGTCAACCCAATCATTGCCGTCTGCCCCATCACCCCCATTATTGCACTCTCCTCTACCTACACACACACAGCACTATTCACCTCTCTGCATCCACACACACAATGCCCTCTCCTCCACCTACACACACAGCACCATTCACCTTTCTGCATACGTACACACACACTAAACACACACACCTCACCTCTGCGCACGGTATCCTGCAGCCGCAGCATCTTCTCTGATTATTACATTTTTGCTGCGTTTCATTTATATGTTTTCCCCCTTATTTGATGTGTTTTTGTTGCAGATATGAAGCAGAGTTTTTAACACTTTTTTAATAGTACACCCTGCGGTTTCAAGCGTTTGCTGAATTTCTCTCATTGCCACTGTCCCCCTGACATCTCCTCCTGCCAGGGTAGAAAGAAATGGTAAATGGGCATGGATTGGGTTGTGGCCAGGGGTGTGGCCAAAATTTGCGGCATGAACTGCCCCTCTTTTTGTTCTTCAAAAGTTGGGAGGTATGTGTAAGGACTCACACTGCCATATAACAGTCCAAGTATCTGATGTTTTATTAGACAGCACTCGGCCCAATGTTATACTATGGGACAGTTCAGTTCTCCAAATATTTTCTCATACCGATTCTGCATGAGAAAATAATCTGATCAGATTGCACTCAGATTGCAGGTGGAGGCAGTCTTCCCAGCCTCCCGAGGAAGGTGAAGAAGAAGCAGACACCTGAAGAGGATTACTGCATTACCCTGTTTATAATTTTTTCCTGGCTTTGCACTTTGTGCAAAGCCTTTATGACTGTAGGAGTATGGCAAGTACACTGTTTAAGTATTTGAATGAGGCCCACCAGTTGTTGCCTTTCAGGGGTCTATTGATGTACCTCCTCCTTTATTTTTGTCTGGCTTTGCACTTTATGAGTGTATAGTACATAAAATAGACTTTGAAAATGTCTACGTTTAAAATTGTTTTTATGGATACAGTTTAACACGGTTATTCTTGCATTATGATGGTACCTAAATCTTAGGCCGGAGTCACACTAACGATGAATACGGACGAGAGCTATGCGATAAAACATCGCATAGCACTCGGACCAGTATTACTCTATGGGGCAGCTCCCATCACAGTTTTTATTTTCGGACGTATTCTACGTGTGAGTGAAATCGCAGCATGCTGCAATTGTCACCGACACTCGGCCAAGTCTTGGCGTACTCGCACCCATGTAAGTCTATGGGTGCGAGTGACACAGCGCACATCACTCGGATATCATCATTATACTGTAAATAGGGGAGCTGTGGGGACATCATACTGTTGTAAGGAGGAGGATAGTTCCGGATCTGGTAAGGCTGCATCCTCTTGCCTGGGGAAAGCATTAAGGAGCCGGACCCTCCTCATGACCGAAGGGGGGGCAGTTTGGCGCCAACTCGGGGAAGCACGCCGACAGGTGAGCGGCGCGCCACGTCCTCCAGATAGAGTACAGGCGCTGCGATGGGCCACACTGAGAGTCCCCCGCCGTCTGCAGAAGGACCGCTGTGCTGAGGGGAGCCGTACGCTCAGCAGCAGCTTAGGGAGAGAAGGTGCAGGGAGCACCAGCATCACACAGGCAAGCATCCGTCGTTCCCCACTGCCAATAGCGGGGACCAGTGAGAAAGATGTGCAGTGTAAGCCGGAGACTACCAGAAGACAAGGTGCCGAGCGTTCCGTGTCCATGAGTACAGCACACATGCCACATAAGAGTGACCGGGAACGGGATAGACACTTGTGCCCTGACTTTGCCAGTGAATATTTGTGCAGACACTTGCGCCCTGACTTTGCCAGTGAATATTTGCCGAGCGACTTTGGGCTCATATAGTGCTGTGGCCTGCACCTTTGTCAGCCACTGTAGCATATGGACTAGAGGCTCAGCAGAAGGTACCAGAGACCAACTGCTGCTGCCAGAACACGGATCAATGTTATTACCAGGACCTACGCAAGAATCGCACCAGCCGTTGGCGCCATCACCGCTTCACAACACTCTTGGCCGGAGGATCAGCGAATAGGATAAGTTAACCCCACAAGAACTGTTCCTACTGTTTTCACTGTTCTTTAATCCCACCCACAATTTCATCATTGAACTGTTTTATTGCCTGCTTAACCCTTTTCCTCCCTGCGTGGAGTATATACCTGCTACAGTAAAAATTGTTTAACCCTTGCTCTGCCTCCTGTCCATCACTGCATCCTGCAACTTGCTTGCACTTAGCGTAGTCAGCATTATGCAGTCTACGGGCGCAGAGGTGGCAGACCAAGCGGTTAGGGGTGCCCCAAGGTTCAGTATACTGCTGGATCAATCTCCCAAAGTTTACAGGGAGCAACGCTCTGCTATGGGACTGGACTGAACGGGTCAGGGGTATGTTGAGGATGCACCCCAGGAACCCTGCGATGGAGGTTGATATTGCCATGATGGCCACGGATGGAGAGGCGAGATGCTTCGTCATGTTCCGGCCCCCCATGAGCGAGACACCTTTACCAAGGCGTTACGAATCTTAGAGGAAATGCATGGGGACCCCACAGACATCGGAGAGTTGAGCATGCGCTTGTTAAGTCATGTCCAAAGGGAGGGGGGAGTCCATGGGCCAAATTATGAACACGCTGCGGGAGATTCATGCTGCGATTGTTAGGCGAGATGACGTAGGCGTAGGGCCTTCTGATATAATTTTGAGAGATCAGCTAGTGGCAGGCTTTAGAGATGTGCTGCTTAAGCAAGCCTTGTGTGAGCGCCTGTGAGCTAACCCACGCATGACCTTTCCAGAAATGGGGCAGAAGTGCGCAAAAGGGAGCAGGAGCAGGAGACCGCAGCCTTGGCAGGGATGGTCCAGAGCCGCGATGTACCTACCCCGAACGAGGAAGAGCCAGAGTGGTTCCGCGAATTACAGCAGGGAATGTGGAAAATGAGGGCAGAAATCGAGAGCCTGAAGGAAGCCCTCGCTGCTACCTTGGAGTCCACTCCCATAACTAACTTACAGTAAGAGGTGAAAGAAGTTAGAGGAGAGACACGGAGCATAAAAAAACTCCAGCAGCAGCCCCAGAATTTAATTCCAGATCTTGGGTGAAGAACGCCTACAGAGGGGTATGTCTCCCGGGGAGGATGGCGAACCAGACCGAAATCCCACCAGACAGGCACAGAAGTGGGTGTTGGACGTGTGGAAGAATGGGACACCTGTCAAGAAGTTGCCCTACAAGAGACAGCTGACGGCGAAGATTCGTTCACCCTTCCGAAGGTCATGTACACTGGAGAGAACGCTGCCCCAGGAAGAAATGGTATGGTGAGAAGAGAGGAACCTCACCCAGCGCAAGGCAGAGCCATGGCATCGGACGCTGATAAGAGAGGGAGAAGATGTCGACTGTCTACAGTGAGAAGTCTGCGCTGCTCAATCGCGTGGAGGCGAATCGGGTGGAATGCCAAATTGGATCCCAGGGTCCTGTCTGTGAGGATCAACCCAAAGGAGAAGAGGGGGTGCCTACCCGAATAGTCCACCGAAGTATGTCACATCCCTGCCTGTCACAAGATCCCGAAGGAGGGGAGAAAGTGTCAAGTTTTCCTGAAACGCTTACTCCCACAGTTCAGGATAGTGATGAGGAAGAATCCCTTGCCTCGTTCTCTGAAATGGATAGTTCACCGCCCACCAGCCCAAGGGAAGAACATAGGTCTGAAACGCCAGAGATAGCTGCTCATTGAACTCGGACGTACTTCCGTCCTCTATGACCCAACCTGACTCTACCACTCAACCTGAAGTTCTGAATCTTCCTAATGAGCAAATTCAAGAGGAGCCTCAAAATGCTCAGAGTGACCACACTTGTGTTTCGCCCCTGCGGTATGCAGAGAACAATTTCTGTTGGCAGAATGTGGTGCAAGAGAGGCAGAAATGGAGGCAAGAACTGTGGGCATCTGTCCCATCTCCAAAGAACATAAAGGAGCACGAAGAACTCTCGCCCGTGGAATGGCGAGTTAAAGGAGAGGGGGAGTGTAAGGAGGAGGATTGCGTTGCAGGTACCTGCGTGTCGGGGCCGGAACTGGTAAGGCTGCATCCCCTGTTGCGTGGGTGAAGTATGACGGAGCCAGACCCTCCTCCTGACTGAGAGGGGGAAAAAGAAAAAAGCACGCTCAGCAGGGCAGTTTGGCGCCAACTCGGGTATTACGCTTCCCACGGCTGTGGGGCGTTGGGACATGGCATAGCTTGCCTAACTAGCCAATGCTCCCACGCCGCCAGTCCACGACGATGTGAGGCATGCGTCCCAGATGGTAAGAGAATGTGGACCCACTGGATCACAGAGGGAGACCAAGGCCTGCCCGGACTAGGGGAGGGCAGCGACCGGGATCCGTGGCAGCTGAGCATGTGGGCAAGATGGCGACCTGCAGGACTAGACAACACCGCACAACTTCAGGTATGAAGAAACATAAAGTTTACTTAAAGACACACAGTACATAAACAGAACATAATGCCGGGCTCTCCATTCCGCACATCAGAGAAGGGTACACGTCTCAGGATCACAGACGGGTGCAGGAGGACATCACGGGTAGATGCAGTCCAGGGTTATCTGGCACGTGCATACTAGGGCGGCCTCTCTTTCAGGCCTCAGGCGTAGCACAGGCTCAGCAGGAGAACATCAGACACCGACCTCAGACAGACTTCAGACGATGGCGGGGTCATCACGGGTAGATGCAGTCCAGGATCATCTGGCACAGGCATACTAGTATGGCCTCTCTCTCAGGCCTCAGGCGTAGCACAGGCTCAGCAGGAGAACATCAGACACCGACCTCAGACAGACTTCAGACGATGGCGGGGTCATCACGGGTAGATGCAGTCCAGGATCATCTGGCACAGGCATACTAGTATGGCCTCTCTCTCAGGCCTCAGGCGTAGCACAGGCTCAGCAGGAGAACATCAGACACCGGCCCAGGACGAACGTCAGACGATGGCGGGTCATCACGGGTTGATGCAGTCCGGGGTCATCTGGCACGGGCATACTAAGACGGCCTCTCTCTCAGGCCTCAGGCGTATCACAGGCTCAGCAGGAGAACATCAGACACTGACCCAGGACAGACGTCATCACAGGGTAGACCACGGAGGAACCGGCAGGACATCGGGACATCAGGAACACGGACTGGATCTCAGATACTCAGGAACACAGACAGGACATCAGGAACACGAATTGGATCTCAGGAACTCAGGAACACGGACAGGATATCAGGAACACGGATTGGATCTCAGGGACACAGGGACACGGACAGGAACTCAGGAAAACGGATTGGATCTCAGGGACACAGGGACACGGACTGGAACTCAGGAACACGGACTGGAACTCAGGAACACGGAATGGAACTCAGGAACATCAGAACATTGGCATCGGACTCCGGACATCTGGCAACGATCGGCAGGCTCCGGACATCTGGCAACGATCGGCAGGCTCCGGACAACAGGCAGGGAGGATAGGATCCGGACATCTGGAAGTGGTCATCGGACATCGGACATCAGGCCATGGTCATCAGGCATCAGACATCTGGCAGCGACCTGAAAAGGAACCCCAGCGGTCTGGTGAAAGCCCCACCAGGCTCAACGGGAGCTGGCCAGGAATTGCACAGAAGCTGAGCACAGAGTAACAGAAACTCAGCACACACACCGGACTCCTCCTTCCAAGATGAACTCAGGATATATATAGCAAAGATTCACAGTCACTGGCATAGGGTTCAGGACACAGAGGGACTTCAGGAACATAACACAGAGGACACAGTTCAGACAGTCAGGTACGGGTCGATCGGGTACTCAGCACCAAGACCTGGCGGAACACACAGACATCAGTTCAGACATTCAGGTACCGTAACAGATCCAGGATCAGGATTCAGGTAACAAAATACAACAAGGAACAGGCCTGGATATGCAGCCTCCAGGAAGGGCGATCTGGGTACTCAGCCCCCAGAACAGGCGGAAACACAAGACAGGACAAAGGGAATCAGCTCTCCAGAACTGATCGCACTCAGAGCAGGAGCTAAACACACAAACACACACGGCTAGGTTCAGGAACTCAATGCAAACTCAATGCAAAGCTCTGGCAACGCCCCACAGGGCTGGGGAACTTTATATATGAGCTGCTTCACAGCGATAGGCTGGAGCAGCAATTCTAGTGCACACCCAATCCTCATAAAAGCAGGACAGGTGTGGGCCGCGCCCCCTATGCAGAGCCAGACAACTCAGCACAGAAGGACACCTGACAGTGGCTGCAGCCACACACATAGTAAGTCATGCACCACTGCAGAGGACTTTGCAACCTACGGATGGCTTCTACAGCAGGCCAGGGACCCCACATGCCGGGGGTCGGCTACGCAGCAGAGCTGGGAACTGAGCAGCATCCATACAGGTAACAGACAACAGTATCCCAGCTGGTTAGGGGGAAAGGAGCAAAAGGGTTAAAGCAAAGACATGCAAAGTAACGCTGGAAAACAAAGTACAGATAATACCAGCGTTACATCGGGGAAGCACGCAGTCAAGTGAGCGGCGCGCGCCCTGTCCCCCAGAAAGTGTACTGGCGCCGCGATGTGCCACATTGAGAGAGTCCCCCGCCGTCTGCAGAAGAACCGCTGTGCTGAGGAGAGCCTTATGCTCAGCAACAGCTCAGGGAGAGAAGTGCTCCGTACAGGGAGCACCAGCATCGCACAGGCCAGCGTCTGTCGTTCCCCGCCGCCAACAGCGGGGACCAGGGAGAAAGAGCAGTGCAGTGTGAGAACACAAGGCGCCGAATGTTCTGTGTCAGTGAGTACAGCACACGTGCCACATAAGAGTGACCGGGAACGGGACAGACACTTGCGCCCTGACTTTGCCAGTGAATATTTGCCGAGCCACGTTGGGCTCATATACGACTGTGGCCCGCACCCTTGTCAGCCACTGTAGCATATGGACTGGGGCTCAGCGGAAGGTACCAGTGACCAACCGCTGCCACCAGAAGATGTATCACCGTTATTTCCAGGACCTACGCAAGCATTGTGCCAGTCATTGTTGGCGCCATCACCGCTTCACAACACTCTTGGCCGGGAGGATCAGTGAATAGGATAAGTTAACCCCACAAGAACTGTCCCTACTGTTTTCACTGTTCTTTAATCCCACCCACAATTTCACCATTGAACTGTTTTATTCCCTGCTTAACCCTTTTCCTCCTTGCATGGAGTATATCCCTGTTACAGTAAAAATTGTTTAACCCTTGCTCTGCCTCCTGTCCGTCACTTCATCCCACAACCTGCTTACACTGTCACACGAGCCCTGCATGCAATCAGCGTCTTCTTCATTTTCCCGTCTTTCAGATGTAACTGACATTTGGAGGAAGTTAGGCTACTTTCACACTTGCGTTTTTTTGCGCAGCGCATCTTGCGCTATCGGACGCATGCGCAATGTTCCCCTATCTTTAACATGGCGGGCGCATGGTCTAGCGCTTGCATGCGTTCATGTGCATTTGTCGTGCGCTGCGCATTTTCCCGGTGTGCGCCCATACGCGCTAGACGCTACATGTTGCATTTTTTTTTTTTTCGGTCAACCGCTTTAAAAAAACGCGTGCGCACGTGTGCGCATGCTATGCGCAAAAAGTAGCATTGCAGTCTATGGGGGCGCTGGCGTGCGCATGGCTTTGCGCTTGTCAGCGCTTTTGCACGCACGCAATTTTTCTGTAAATAATGGAGCCAGAGATGATGGAGACAGAGATGATGGAGACAGACAGAGATGATAGAGACAGAGATGATGGATGGAGACAGAGATGATGGAGACAGAGATGATGGAGCCAGAGATGATGGAGACAGACAGAGATGATGGAGACAGACAGAGATGATGGAGCCAGAGATGATGGAGCCAGAGATGATGGAGACAGACAGAGATGATGGAGACAGAGATGATGGAGACAGACAGAGATGATGGAGACAGAGATGATGGAGCCAGACAGAGATGATGGAGCCAGACAGAGATGGTGGAGACAGAGATGATGGAGACAGACAGAGATGATGGTGACAGACAGAGATGATGGAGCCAGACAGAGATGATGGAGACAGAGATGATGGAGACAGACAGAGATGATGGAGACAGAGATGATGGAGACAGACAGAGATGATGGAGCCAGACAGAGATGATGGAACAGAGATGATGGAGACAGACAGAGATGATGGAGACAGACAAAGATGATGGAGACAGACAGAGATGATGGAGACAGAGATGATGGAGACAGACAGAGATGATGGAGACAGATGATAGAGACAGAGATGATAGAAATGTGACACATAGGCAACGCATGCGCCAAAAAAACACAAACGCATGTGAAAACGCATGAAATCGCAGACAAACGCTGCGTTTTTTTGTCTAAATGCGCATGCTGATGCGAATAAATATCGCAGCGTTTACAAGCGTTTGCATGCATTTTTTTAATGCGCTTCATGTGCGCTCGAAACGCAGCGCAAAAAAACGCAAGTGTGAAAGTAGCCTTACAGCAGCTGCAGCTGCTCTCTGACTTTCTTCATTGTTATGCCATGCGAGCACTGGGACAGCCAATGCCTACATTTCTATGCCACACTAGAGGTGAGTGTAGCTGTTATTATTTTCTAAGGGGGAACATAGTGATTGAGAAGGAGTTGTCTGAGTATTTAACATCTTTAAATGTTAAATGGGCGCTTATTGTTATAGGGGCACTTAGGGTATTGTGACTGTAATATGGGCATGTAGGGGCAAAATGTGGGCACTGTTTACTAAGTCACTTGCACAGGGCATTAATATTTTCTGTTTTTGTGCCAGACAGCAGGTGCAGTAATAGGGACAAAATGGCAGTAGTGGCTCAGCCTTTTTTGTGTCAGTAGGATGAGGAGTTTGTGTTTTTGTTTGTCACTCTGTGTGATTGCAGACTTTTGAATTTCCCAAGTGCACGAACTGTGCACTGTGAGGATTCGCCAGTTTCTGAGCAGGGAATGGCGGTGATGTATGCAATATGGAAACTCCCGGTCTAGTGGGAGCGGCTTCGCTCCATACAAGTGTATAGAATGAGGGCACTGCTGTCTAGTGGCATGACCTCACTCAATACACTTGTATGAAGCGAGGCTGCGCCCATTAGACCGCCTCTGCCTGGGAGTTTTCATATTGCATACATCACTGCCGATCCAGGCTCAGAATTCAGAAGTCTCCAGTTACACAGAATGACTACAGACTTTTCATTTTAGACTAGAGAACCCCTTTAAGAGACTACTGCAGTATTTAAGGGGAATCAGACAGGTCCCCCATGCCCTCCATAAGTTTTCTAATGTGGAGACCTTTAGATTTCACGACTCGAGTTCAGCCTACCTGAGAACCATCTATAGATACCCTGTTGCCTATTATAATGATAAAAAATTGATAACACACTCAAGATCTAGTAAAATTATTATTATTGTTTTTTGGGTGGTGGTGGGGGTTGGCAGCGTATGGCATAGCAAAAGTTTATGAATCTGACATCTAGTGGCTATTGTGAAAACTACTATATTCTCTATGTTAAATATCATAACAAATTAATTAAACATTAATATTATTAATATTTTGTATTAAAATATAATCACAGAAAGAAACTAAAATAAAAAGGATGTCATGATGTACTACAGTTATGGCCAAAAGTGTAGGTACCCTTGAAATAGTTTCAGAAAATGAATTATTTCTCCCCGAAAATTATTGCAATTACACATGTTTTGTTATACACATGTTTATTTCTTTTGTGCAAATTGCAAAAACACAAAAAAAACTGAAAAAAGGCAAATTGGAAATAATTTCACAGAAAACCCCAAAAATGGGCCACACAGAATTGTTGGCACCTTTCCAAAAATGTGGGTAAACAACTCTTACCTTAAGATGTTCTTAACTGGGATACATGATTCAGTGCAGAACTAAGCCAATAACTGGGTTCCATCTAGGAGAGTTCCCCCCTCCACCAGGCGTGCCAACTCCGGCTGAGCAGTACTCATTTACCCACCAATGAGAGAAGTGGGTTTAGTTATTGTTCAATGAAAAGATTATTTTTGAAGGGTGGTCTCCCTCATTGAAGTCCTCGACACCTGGTCCTGGCCAACCAAAGTCATCAGTAACATGTGGCCTGCAAGGGCGTAGTGTCCCATAACACAAGTCCACACACTCTGCCAGGACCCTCACCTTCATGTAATGTGCCAGGGCATAAGAGACTATTACCTCACCCACATTACATATACTTATAAGAACAAGAATGTAGGTTGGAAATAAAATAAACACCTGAACAGGAATTTAACGGTGCTCATTACTGTCAGTGGGAACAGTCGAGCTCTGTTGATGTATCTGTCCCCTACTGTTTTTTGTGTCTTCTTCTATAATGGAACAAAACAATGAAAGGTTTTAACTTTATTGTGAACGCAGCATTAAAGCAACATTAAATGGATTATCCACATATTCAGGGAAAAAATGAAATGGTTTGGCTTGGTGGCATGGTCCAAAATTTTGTTACAAGCGCCACATGATGTATCCCTCTTTCTGTTCCTACAAAATTGGGGGGTATGCACACAGAAGCGGATCTCAACAGTGTAAGTCCTGTTTAAACAGGACGATGCACCGCTTAGAACTAGCGTATTACTCGATCATCGGGTGACTGGCCTCCTGTTTACACTGCAAGATAATCGTGAGACAAGCGTTTTTAATAGTGTTCGTTCAGGATTATCTTTCAGTGTAAATGCAGCTCAACTTTTTTATTTAATCTCGAAACTCCTTCTATTTTTGGCCCAATAGACATCAGTTGAATCTCTTTCTTAGCCCATTCAAAAGTGTAACTCAATATCATTGTAGAGGGCTTTACAACCAGCCATTTCTCTTTTGTACCTCCTACCCTCAAGGCCACTGCAGCTGTGTAACCAAACGTCTGATCACCCCAAAAGTAACAAAGGCCTCAGTCTTCCGAATTCTGTTGTGAAATGCTGTCATAGCATAGTTATTGCTAGTATCTCCACCACAACTGGGACAAGCAATGGGGACAATTCACTGCCCGTTCTATTTATAAGGGCCTTTTAAGCACTTTTTTTTTGCTTGGACACAGGCAGCCGGGGGCCATTCTTCAGAAAAGGGACTTTTATGACTTGTGAGTGAGATGACTGACATATATACTGTGCCACCTTTGTGCTCATCCTAGTGGTCAGTTCTAAACTATTCATATGGGTGCGGTGATGTCTTAGATGAAACAGAAGAACAATGATTATAGACAGAGCAACTGTTACATTCTTCAGAGGCAGAATTACTCGACCCAGAGGTCTAATGTTAAGTCGTAATCTATTAACCCCTTCCTGTTGCAGCCAATTTTCATTTCTGTGCTTTTATTTTTTTCTTCTCCCACTTGCAAGAGCTTTAACTTTTTTTTTTTTTCATTTTTACATCAAAATAGCCATGCGAGAGCTTGTTTTTTTTACAGGATGAGTTGTAGTTTTGACTGATACCATTCATTTTATCATACAATGTACTAGAAAATGGGAAATAAATTCCAAGTGCAATGAAATTGCAAAGAAAATAAAATAGTGGTTATTCTGGCATTTAGATTTTTTTTCTCTTTACTGCAGTTACCGTAAGGGTTAAATAATTTAATATTTTGATAGATCTGACTTTTACCGATGTGTTAGTGCTGAATATGTTTATTTGTTTTTTGTATTATTATTTTAGTCTCTTAATTGTAATAGGGTAAAGAGGTGATTCTAACTTTTTTTTTTTAGTTTTTATATTTTTGTAAAATTTTTATTTACTATGGGGTATTGTCAAGAGGAAGATGTGAGACACCAGACCCAACAATGCAGACGAGCTGAAGGCTGCTATCAAAGCAACCTGGGCTTCCATAACACCTCAGCATTGCCACAGGCTGATCGCCTCCATGCTACGCCACATGGATGCAGTAACTGATGCAAAAGGAGCCCCGACCAAATATTGAGTGCATTTACTGAACATACATTTCAGTAGGCCAACATTTCAGATTTTAAAATCATTTTCAAGCTGGTGTTATAAAGTATTCTAATTTACTGAGATAATGACTTTTGGCTTTTCATTGGCTGTAAGCCATAATCATCAACATTAACAGAAATAAACACGTGAAATAGATCACTCTGTTTGTAATGACTCTATATAATATATGAGTTTCACTTTTTGTATTGAAGAACTGAAATAAATTAACTTTTTGATGATATTCTAATTTTGTGAGAAGCACCTGTAAAACAGCCATAGACTATAATGCGCCCATGTGCTAGCTATAAAAAAAATGGATAGTACATTTAATACAAAAACGAACATGTGATTTAGGTATAACAGAGGTAGCCATTTCTGAAGACTGATGGCACAATGATATTTGCTAATGGTGCAGATGTAGACTCCATCCATACACACAATTTAGATTTTTTTTTATATGCCTTCCATCTTATGTTACGTTTAGGTTCATACCTGGCATTTCTCAAACACTGTCATCAAATAACAAATTTCAGAATTCTTTCCAGAACTTGTCATTAGAAAAAAAATGGTGTAGGGAACAATACAGTTATTGAATGCTATGTAAGTGCTTGCATTTAATTTTACTATATTTTTTTCTTAGACAAATGTTCTCTTTCTTAACTCCAGTTTTGTTCTATAGGGGAGTAAAGGGCCCGTCTCACATAGCGAGATCGCTACCGAGATCGCTGCTAAACAGCGATCTCAGCAGCGATCTCGCTATTTCTGACACGTACCAGCGATCAGGCCCCTGCTGGGTATCGCTGGTCGTGTCAGAAATGTCAGGACCTTTTTTTGATCGCTGGTCTCCCGCTGACAGGCACGCATCGCTGCGTGTGACAGGCGGGAGACCAGCGATCCGCTGGTAACCAAGGTACACAGCGGGTTTCCAGGCGCGGGGCTGTGCCTAGAAACCCGCTGTGTACCTTGGATACCAGCTCCCTGAAGCAGGGAGCTGGTAACCAAGGTACACAGTGGGTTTCCAGGCACCGCGCAGCGCCTGGAAACCCGACGTGTACCTTGGTTACCAGCTCCCTGCATCAGCGCGCTGGTATCCAACTACACTGCGGGTAACTAAGCGACGTTACCTGCAGTGTCGCTTGTACTGATCGCTGCCTGAGCTGCTTGTTTGGCAGCTCAGCAGCGATAATGTAGCGATACACCAGCGATCCTGATCGTTGTCGGGATCGCTGGTGTATCGCTATGTGAGACCCAGCCTTAAGACACAATACATTGTTTTTATGCCCATTGTCTGGCTCACTGATGTAAGTAGGAATTTGGGGCCCTGTGCTTGTGCACCAAAGAAAGAGTTTGCACCATGCTACAAAGGAAAAAGATAAGTCAGTGATGGAAGTGTGACGCTCCGGGCATTGTTCTGCTGGTAATCCTTGGTCCTGAAATTCATGTGGATATAACTTTTACATGTACCACTAGACTAAGCATTTTTGTAGACTAAGTACATCTCTTCATGGCGACCTTATTCCATAGTGGACTCTTTCAGTAGAGTAATTTGCACTGATGCACTACGGAAGTTGGTTTAAGGAACAGAACAAGGAGTGCAAGGTGTTGACTTGATCTCCAAATTTGCGGACCTCAATGAACATTTGTCAAACACACACAATATTAGTGAACTTGAAGCAGCACCTATATAAATGTCCATTTAAGAGATTGAGTGGATAGGCATCAAACACCTAACAAGGGATATTGGTGCGCTTGAAGTAGTAGACACGGGTGTTAACGTTACGGAGGCTGTGATCCAGAGCAGAAAACTGGTTTGTGATTTTGAAGACTACAAATAAAGGTAACCGAATTCAACTACTGTGTCTGCTTGTTGACTTCGCATCAGTATCTCCTTGTTAAATAAATGTGAGATTGATTATGGCATAGTGGGGATCAACAAAATATAAGGTAGGTGGTGTCAATGTTACAGCTGATTCGTGAAAATTCAGCTCTTACATATTTAGATATAAACATATAAGACAACTACTCACTTATGTAATTGCTGATAATGGTGGAATGTATCGTTTTCCTACAGTAAATAATTTAAGATCTGCAGATGGCTGCTTTCCATTAACTACGCAAGAGTTGATATTTCTCTCCAAAAAAAAATCCAGCAGCTGAGAAACTGACTAAAGTTAATATTGCCGTAAAACCAATTAGTTAGCGTAAAGACATTTGGCTCTAGATAACAGAGGTGAATGTAGGAGGAACAGGTATGCTGACATATGTGAGACTGGATCTATCATTGTGGGTGTTAGGGAGGAGATGGTTCTAGGATGTACCTGCACATTCACTGATAGCAAATGAAATACCAGGTATCAACCAATAAAATATAAGAGGACATTGTGTTTTCCTTTCTAAACCGCATTCTATACAGGGAAGTACTGAAAAAAAACAACCTCAAAAACAAAGGATTATGGAACGGTGTGCACTTATCTATGTTGTACATAAAACACAGATAGTTAAAAGATGCTATGAATTGCATTATAATGGGTATGGAAGTGAAACAATGCCTCCGTCAGAGACAGGGGCTGACATACTATTGGTGCAACCTGTGCAGGAGTCCTAAGAGAAAATGGAGCCCATTTTTACTTCCAAAGCAGATGGAATTGTGCATTTTGATGAGCTATTGGACTACAAAGGGCCCAAGACACTGTTCTTTCACACGGGCCCTTTTCTGCCTATGTCCGCCAGTGGTCAGAGATATTACAGAAAACAAAACCTGACCAGCACCTCCATACAATGTGATTGGTGCAAGCTGCAATGACTGCACAATACACAAAAGGAGAGCACAGCAGCACTCTATAAGGGCCCAAGTATATGCAAGCACTGAATACATGAGATTTAAAATGTATCGTTGTTAAGTACTTACAAAAATGAAGATTCTTAGTGCATAAATTGGCCAATTCATGTGTGCCCATCAACCACGGCAAGGTGACAGTTCTCTAATGGGTAACTACTCGGATACTTACATGCCTCTCCTGGGCTATATACCTACAATTTAAATGGGAAGGTAGAAACTAAAACTAATTAAAAGCAACCTCGGGCTGATGGGAGGAATGCAGAGTGAGGTTTTCAGGGATATGTCTGATTCCATTTTTTTGGTGATTTAGATGGAACATGCTACAAGATACAATGTGAACAGATCCTAACCATTTGAAAGGGTATTCTAACATCTTGCTTTATGGGCTGGCTGCACCCTGTAGTGTATTTGTTCTGAGATCTGGGCAGGTGAGTGTTGCTGCCTTTGTGTTTGCTGTTTATCTTGAATTTTTGGAGACCTTGAGTCTCCTTTAGTGGCTTTGCTGTATAGTGTAGTGTAGGGACTTGTAAGCGTGGGGACCTTTGGCGCAGGTTACAAGCTTACGTATTTTGGCCAAAATATCAACTAATACCCCACTATTTTTATATTTTTTGCACTTTATTTTTCGGGGTGCAGCCAAACCCAAGCACGTTTGGTCTCGCATGAAGGGTGTTCACACTTGGTGCGCATTGAGAGTGTACTGGCCAGCCCGCCTAATCGAAAAGTAGGGGCGTGACTAATAGGCTGTGAACCGGACACTGTGCAGTATCCTTGTGTGAACGGCACCCTATGCGGGCCTTTATTGTGCAATTGTATACTGAGCAGTCACCCCCTCCTTGAATGGTTATGTGGATAGTGGCTGTTTGATCTGGTATTTTGCACCTGTGCTGCTAACATCTTGCTTTATGGGCTGGCTGCACCCTGTAGTGCATTTGTTCTGAGATCTGGGCAGGTGAGTGTTGCTGCCTTTTTGTTTGCTGTTTATATATTCTAGTCAGAAGCATTTATCACCAATCCGTTAGATCCCCATTGACTGAAATAACTATGATGTGAGCCATGTTTGGTGCAGGGGTGCACTGCCTTTTGTGATGCAAGAGCCACATTGTCATACTGAAACAATCTGGAGACTGCACTAAAAGAGGTATTACCTTTTGAGACATTTATGGCATATTGAAGTATATACCGTAAATTCTAACTACAGGACTCTTAACTCCACCAATCAGCACTGTCATGGTACATTCAGAGTTTTTTGATGAGGATTTAAAAATAGATTCTGCTCCTAAGTCCAAATCAAAAACTGCATCAAACTTCATTAAGAAAAAAGCTCCTTTAGTGCACTCAGTGCTGTGTTTTTCCCATTACGTTGAACATTTCCTAGTAAACCCAATAGGAATCTTATCCAAAGAGTATTTGAAGCCATTTTAATATGAATTTGGCAGTAAAATCCAGTTCTCAAGCCTCATAAAAACTGTCTGAATTTACCCTAAAAAGGAAGAGGTTGCACATGACTATGTACAAAAGTCATGGGCTTTGTACTTACTGCCTAATGTTTCCCACCTCCCATAAGCTACAGTGGAGGGAACTGCATACACGGGAGGCCATCGGTCTAATTCATACGCTTTTCTGAAGTGCAAAACTCATCTACAGATCCAGTGCTCCTAATGTATGAAGGTTCCAGAGATGTCTATGTAACAAGGTGACACAGGGTGATAGTTATGGCCGAGTCCCATTAAAGCTATAGTCCCCAAAAAGAGTCCAATGAGCACATGGTCAGCGAGCACCCCGGCACCTTGCACATGAAAACGGACAGGACAGATGTACCTCCAGACAATTAACCTCTTCTCCGCTGTCGCTGCAGCACAGACAAACAGGATCCAGGGACTCAGTTATAGTCCAACAGGGATAACTATTGGTAGGTAGAGAAGGTAGTAATAAGTAGAAAAAGGGAAAAAGGAAAAATACAAAAAAACAAAATGTAGTTGCAGCAAAAAACATATAACCTTGTGTCCGTTGCCGCGGCTGCCGTTGCTGCGGCAGCAGCAATGGCAGCAACAACGGCAGCCGCGGCGACGGACACAGTCCTTTAGCCGATGCCTGGACGCTTGAAGTCCTTCAGCGGAGCACCACACAGTCTCGGTGCCTGCTTCACTGCCCATGGGTCAGGAACTTCCTGCACCTCTTTGGGGCAGTTAACCTCGCACACCAGGTTAACTCCTGCTATCCCTGACACTAACATATATGACCAAACATAACAGTGCAGCATACAGAGAACAATATAACACATATATTACAAGATAATACATGTGGCAAACCATTACAAATACAGCACATACATTACATACTGAACGGGTACACCGTCCGGGTACCACATAAAATATATGGGCCCAGCACACAGTAGAGAGGGGGGCAGACGAGGGTCCCCACCACCTCCTTACATCTTTACGGGGCAACAATAGTACTAGCCAGTCCCTGCTCCTTATCCGCTGGCCACTAGTCTGTGTGTAGCTGCTAACCTGTCATACTTAACCCGTCAGTCAAGCTGTTTTATGTCCATATGGTTTTGTGACTGCAAAGAATGGCATAGTAGTTACACATGTGGCCTGTGGGCCGCAGGTTGTGCACCCCAGCTCTAGCAGTAGGTTATTATGGCTGACGCCCACTGTAAGTAGTGCTTTTTTAGCTACTGAGCTCATACCATCTTTGTGCTGTAAATGTACAGTATTGTGAGCTTAACCACTTCACATCTATGATGCACATGTATATCATGAGGTTGGAAGGACCAAGCTGAAGACCACACAAAAATTTACAGTTTTTTTCAACTAGGATTTCATGAATATATGTTTTTGTTGTTAAAGACAGAAAATTAGGGTTCTTTTCACAGGACAAGCTGTAGAAGCCGCCTTTGAACAATGCCATGATCAGACTTACAGAGAGTGCAGATTTCACTTTGTCACTAATGGTCCAACCTCTGAAGCCTGAATATATTTGGACTTTTACTTAAAAAACAGGTTCAAAATTATATATTGCAACATTTTAAGACTCATGAAATAGACCCTCTCATCTCTTGGCATCACTGACTTGGCCCTATCTTGGATCTTGTCATACAGACCGGACATTCAGCGTCTCCCACTTGCACACCACCTCCTCACCTCGCCCCCTATCTGTCAGAGTCATGCAAGGTTCAGTCTTAGGGCCCCTGCTCTTCTCCATCTACACCTTCGGCCTCGGACAGCTCATAGAATCTCACGGCTTTGAATATCACCTCTATGCTGATGTCACACAGATCTACATCTCTGGACCAGATATCACCTCCCTACTAACCAGAATCCCACAATGTCTGTTTGCTATTTCATACTTCTTCTCCGCTAGATTTCTAAAACGTAATATGGACAAAACAGAATTCATCATCTTTCCCCCATCTCACTTGAGTCCCCTAACGGACCTATCCATTAAAGTAAATGGCTGCTCACTCTCCCCAGTTCCACAAGCTCGCTGCCTTGGGGTAATCCTTGACACTGATCTCTGCTTCAAGCCACATATCCAAGCCCTCTCCACATCCTGCCGACTTCAACTAAAAACATTTCCCGAATCTGCACATTCCTCAACCAAGAATCTGCAAAAACCCTAGTCCATGCCCTCATCATCTCCCGCCTTGACTACTGCAACCTCCTGCTCTGTGGCCCCCACTCTTGCACCCCTCCAATCTATTCTAAACTCTGCTGCCCAAATAATCCACCTATCCCCCCCCCCCGCTATTCCCCGGCCTCTCCCCTCTGTCAATCCCTGCACTGGCTCCCAATTAAACAAAGACTCCAGTTCAAAACCCCAATCATGACATACAAAGCCATCCACAACCTGAGTCCTCCATACATCTGTGACCTCGTCTCCCAGTACTTACCTGCACGCAACCTCCGATCCTCACAAGATCTCCTTCTCGACTCCCCTCTTATCTCCTCTTCCCACAATCGCATACAACATTTCTCCCATGCATCCCCCTTACTCTGGAACTCTGTACCACAACATGTCAGACTCTCACCTACCATGGAAAACTTCAAAAAGAACCTGAAGACCTACCTCTTCCGACAAGCCTACAACCTGCAGCAACCACCGATCCACCAAACCACTGCATGACCAGCTTTAGCCTCACCTACTGTATCCTCACCCATCCCTTGTAAATTGTGAGACCTTGCGGGCAGGGTACTCTCTCCTCCTGTACCAGTCAAGACTTGTATTGTTTAAGATTACTGTACTTGTTTCTATTATGTATACCCCTCCTCACATGTAAAGAACCATGGAATAAATGGCGCTATAATGATAAATAATAACAGTGATAATAATAATAAATACATTAGGAAACTCAGTTTACTCTCTGATTTATTTTTTCTAGATGCATGAATATAATAGTCATTATTGTGTTGTGTCAGTGCACGGAGAAGGAGATACTGTAGGTATAACAACCAGCACATGGCAGAAAAACTTTTTGTTATGGTTCATTGCTACTTGGTTACTTGCATTTGCTTTATTTGAGTTCTCAGGGTGCAGCCGGACTATGTCATTAATACGATTTCAGAATGTGCATTTTACACCTTTCTGGAGGAGTTGCTGGGGAAGGAAGTGTGAGAGATTTATAGCGTTCCACAGGTACCGATATGATTCGGTGTACCTGTCTCATCCAGGTACCTCTCTCCGCTTTCGCAAACATGTTATTTCAGGCTTCAAAGAGGTTGTTTATCAATTGAAATCACAGGCAGTTTCAAAGTTACTCTGCTCACAGGAAACTGAGGAGATCCTGGACACCCACACAGCAACCCAGCCTCAGTACTTGCAGAGATATACAGATGGTTAACGCTGGATGTATACTTTGCTATTGTTAATATCTTGAAAAATTATATACGTTTGTATTTCAAAAATTAAAAAAATAAATCAGTTTGTCACAATTCATCTTCATTTATTATAACTATTGAGTTAGACAACAAAGGACATCACATCCAGATTATCATGGTCATCTATGGAATGCAGATGTATAGCACGCAGCAAATACATGCACATTGCACTTTTGTGCTCTGCCATTACTTGGCTTGGATGTTATATCCCATGAATGGCCAAAATGCATGCACCAATCACCCGCCCTATCACAGTCCATCACCTTAATTAGAAATATACATCCACTACTAATTTCAAGGGTAATGGTGAAAAGATGACAATCCTTTTTAAACACTAGATGCATGTTGACTAATGACTGATTTGTGTGTGATGCTTTTATGGCATAAATTATATTGATCTTACTGGGTCGATCTCGACCATGCCTTGTCCAATTAGGCACCACCTACTTTTCAAAAAGTTAGTGTGGCTGGCGTAAAACTATAAAGAAAAAACACCAGCTAACTCTTACTGTTCTGAGTAAGTGAGGAAGCACGAGGCTACGCCACTGTCCATTGTCTGTAGATGCAAGTTTGAGAGGAAAAGGTCCAGCTTCCAAATCCAATAGGAGATAAAATCGTAATTTTATTGTTAATCCATTAACAAGATGTACACATTAAAGGACTAAGAACGTTTGGTGTTCGAAACGCATAGGTTTCATGGAGGTCTCCCTCTTCATTTGCATATGTATATCTTTTTAATGGATTAACAATGAAATCACAATTTTATCTACTACTGATTTTGTAAGCTGGACCTTTCTCTCTCAAACTACCGTAAAAATGACAAAATTCACAACATTTCTTCGCAGTGACGAGTTGCAGGAACAATTTGTGTCATTTCAGGCAGTATTATAGCAGATTTCTGGAGAAAGCTGTTTGATGAATTGACCCCTGGTTTATTGATTCAGTAACTGCGTATGATCTTTATCGGGTTTTCAAGTGCAGTAGTCTGATACTGATTACTTATGTAAACCTGTATATGGTTTCTGACCACTACTAAGTATTAAGAATGTAGGAAATGTTGTGGTGACCTGTGACAATTTATTTTCCCTAAATTGGAAGCCTTTTCCAGTAAATGTTATCAGCCCTCCCACACAAATCCCTTACAAAGTATAGTCTCATCTCCTCTGTTCATTTGGCTTGCATGAGGAGTGAAGAAAATATGTTTCATAGGGTTATTACAGATATTCCCTGCAATGCTGAGTAGCTTACTCTACAAAAGGCTGGAGACTGGGTCAAGGATGAAGAATTATTTTGATCTCTAAAAAGAAATTTTTTTTAATTTAACACAGTTATATCATGTTTAGGTTACGTTCACATGGTCAATATTTGGTCAGTATTGTACATCAGTATTTGTAAGTCAAAACCAGAAGTTAAATGACAATTAAATGCACCCCAGACCATAATAAATGAATGTTTATATATAGATATGTATATCTCTCTCTCTATATATAGCTATATATAGCTATATAAAGCTATATATATAGATATATATATATATATATATATATATATATATATATATACACTGCTCAAAAAAAGGGAACACTTAAACAACAGAATATAACTCCAAGTAAATCAAACTTCTGTGAAATCAAACTGTCCATTTAGGAAGCAACACTGATTAACAATCAATTTCACATGCTGTTGTGCAAATGGAATAGACAACAGATGGAAATTATTGGCAATTATCAAGACACACTCAGTAAAGGAGTGGTTCTGCAGCTGGGGACCACAGACCACATCTCAGTACCAATGCTTTCTGGCTGATGTTTTGGTCATTGTTGGTTTTGTTTTCACACTCGTGGTAGCATGAGACAGACGCTAAAACCCACACAAGTGGCTCAGGTAGTGCAGCTCATCCAGGATGGCACATCAATGCGAGCTGTGGCAAGAAGGTTTGCTGTGTCTGTCAGCGTAGTGTCCAGAGGTTGGAGGCGCTACCAGGAGACAGGCCGGTACACTAGGAGACATGGAGGAGTCGTAGGAGGCAACAACTCAGCAGCAGGATCGCTACCTCCGCCTTTGTGCAAGGAGGAACAGGAGGAGCACTGCCAGAGCCCTGCAAAATGACCTCCAGCAGGCCACAAATGTGCATGTGTCTGCACAAACGGTTAGAAACCGACTCCATGAGGATGGTCTGAGTGCCCGATGTCCACAGATTGAGGTTGTGCTCACAGCCCAACACCGTGAAGGACGCTTGGCATTTGCCACTGAACACCAGGATTGGCAGATTCGCCACTGGCGCCCTGAGCTCTTCACAGATGAAAGCAGGTTCACACTGAGCACATGTAACAGACATGACAGAGTCTGGAGACACAGTGGAGAGCGATCTGCTGCCTGCAACATCTTTCAGCATGACCGGTTTGGAAGTGGGTCAGTAATAGTGTGGGGTGGCATTTCTTTGGAGGGCCGCACAGCCCTACATGTGCTCGCCAGAGGTAGCCTCACTGCCATTTGGTAATGAGATGAGATCCTCAGACCCCTTGTGAGACCATATGCTGGTGCGGTTGGCCCCTGGTTCCTCCTAATGCAGGACAATGCCAGACTTCATGTGGCTGGAGTGTGTCAGCATTTCCTGCAAGATGAAGGCATTGAAGTTATGGACTGGCCCGCCCGTTCCCCACATCTGAATCCAATTGAGCACATCTGGGACATCATGTCTCGCTCCATCCACCAATGTCACTTTGCACCACAGACTGTCCAGTAGTTGGCGGATGCTTTAGTCCAGGTCTGGGAGGAGATCCCTCAGGAGACCATCCACCGCCTCATCAGGAGCATGCCCAGGCATTGTAGGGAGGTCATACAGGCTCAGGGAGGTCATACAGGCATGTGGAGGCCACACACACTACTGAGCATCATTTTGACTTGATTTAAGGACATTACATTCCACTTTAATTTTGTGTGTGACTCCAAATCCAGGCCACCATTGGTTAATAAATTTGATTTCAATTTATAATTTTTGTGTGATTTTTTTTATATATAGTTGTGCTCGAAAGTTTACATACCCCGGCAGAATTTTTGCTTTCTTGGCCTTTTTTTTAGAGAATATGAATGATAACACTGAACCTTTTTCTCCACTCATGGTTAGTGGTTGGGTGAAGCCATTTATTGTCAAACTACTGTGTTTTCTCTTTTTAAATCATAATGATAACCCAAAACATCCAAATGACCCTGATCAAAAGTTCACATATCCCATTTCTTAATACCGTGTATTGCCCCCTCTAACATCAATGACAGCTTGAAGTCTTTTGTGGTAGTTGTGGATGAGGTTCTTTATTTTCTCAGATGCTAAAGCTGCCAACTCTTCTTGGCAAAAAGCCTCCAGTTCCTGTGAATTCCAGGGCTGTCTAGCATGAATTGCTCGCTTGAGATCTCCCCAGAGTGGCTCAATGATATTGAGGTCAGGAGACTGAGATGGTCACTACAGAACCTTCACTTTGTTCTGCTGTAGCAAATGACAGGTCGACTAGGCCTTGTATGTTGGATCATTGTCATGTTGGAACGTCCAAGTACGTCCAAGATGCAGCAAATTTGCCTCCAGTATTTGCTAATAATGTGCTGCATTCATCTTTCATTCAACTTTGACAAAGTTTCCTGTGCCTTTGTAGCTCACACATCCCCAAAACATCAGCGATCCACCTCTGTGATTTATAGTAGGAATGGTGTTCCTTTCATCATAGGCCTTGTTGACCTCTCTCCAAATGTAACGTTTATGGTTGTGGCCAAAAAGTTCAATTTTGTTCTCATCACTCCAAATTACCTTGTTCCAGAAGTTTTGAGGCTTGTCTCTGTGCTGTTTTGCGTATTATAGGCGAGATACTTTGTGGCATTTGAGCAGTGATGGCTTTCTTCTGGCGAGTCGACCACGCAGCCCATTTTTCTTCAAGTGCCTCCTTATTGTGCATCTTGAAACAGCCACACTGCTAATTTTCACAGAGTCCAGTATTTCAGCTGATGTCATTTGTGGGTTTTTCTTTGCATCCCAAAAAATTTTTCTGGCAGTTGTGGACGACATTTTTGTTGGTTTACCTGATCGTGGTTTTGTTTTTACCCCAGAGCCCCTGATTTTCCATTTGTTAATCACAGTTTGAACGCTGCTTACTGGCATTATCGATTCCTTGGATATCTTTTTGTATCCCTTTCCTGTTTTATACAGTTCAACTACCTTTTCTCGTAGATCCATTGACAATTCTTTTGCTTTCCCCACGACTCACAATCCAGAAACGTCAGTGGCTGGATCAAAGATGCAAGAGTCTGTCTTGATCCCAGAAACTCACTCGGCTTTTATGCACACACACTGATTACAAGCAAACAGGTCACAGGTGAGGATGTTACCTTTAGTAGCCAGTCAAACCCATTTGTGTCAGCTTCTGTGTGTGCTATCAGGCCAAAATCATCAGGTTATGTGAACTTTTGATCAGGGTCATTTGGATGTTTTGGGCTGTCATTATGATTTAAAAAGAGAATACACAGTAGTTTGACAATAAATGGCTTCACCCAACCACTAACCATGAGTGGAGAAAAAGTTTTGGTGTTATCATTCATATTCTCTGGAAAAAAGGCCAAGAAAGCAATACTTCTGCTGGGGTATGTAAACTTTTGAGAACAACTGTTGAACTGTATATACAGTACATATACATATGTATCTCATATGCTCACCCTGCCCTCACCAGTCTGGCCGCTCACCCCCTTTCTGGTCTGTCTGTACTGTGCCATCCTTGGTGGCTCCCAGTGCACAGCATGTTTGCTGACTGCAGTGGCCTGACATCCCACAACATCAAGACATTGCAACCTAATCATCACATAGATACCAAATGATGCCGAATGCTATAAGATCAAGAAAACGATCAGAGACTGAAATGAAGAGAGGTCAGGGCCGAGTGAATACTAGTTTGTTTTATTAAACACCTCCCGGCCCTTTTGAATTGCAATTATTGTTTTCCTCCCAAATATTAATTCTGGCGAATCTAAATATTTTTTTAAATTGATTCACCTCGAAGCAATTTGCTTACCTCTACTGTGTATCTAATCATGATCTGCTAGAAGTGACCCAGTGTAAATATGATATTTTGTAGCTACATTCTATCTATATACACAGTATAAACACCAGTGTACACTCTCTACTGCATAGGGTGTTCTCTACGGGCAGGTTTTGCTTCATCGTATATAAAGACACATTCACTTTAATTACATATCATTTCTTTTCATCAGACTTTTGTGTGCTCCTGGTAGGAAAAAAAGATATTTCAATATGCTTTTGTGAATAATGCAAAATATTGCTGTGCAACTAATTCACCAGTATACAATATGGTGTAACCTGCAGTGTGTGGATCAGAGGCTGAACATTTTCTGAACACTCATATGAAAACCATAAATGGGAGGTCTATTTATTTTGCAATACATGCAAACTGCTATTTAATGCAAAAGGTAAATGGCATGCTATGAAGAGGACGGGGAATCCCGTGGAAGAACTTATGATGAGGAAGACCCCAGTTAGACTTTGAAATAAGTGCCGTGGGCTTTGTGAGTCACAGTACACCAAGGACCTTTCATACTGAGGGGGAGGGATGCACTTTATACAGCGATGTTGTAAGTTATTCGCTGTAATACTGACATTAAACTTTGGAAACTTTCACACGATGTGATATATTAACCCCTAATTTCTCTTTCATCGCTAAAAAGAAGGAAAGTCTAATTGTGTCTATTTGCTCATTTGTTCTTGTTCATAGAATCAGTATGAATAAATGCGAATAGTGTGAACTACATCCAATATACTATAAAAGCCATTTCACTGGGCTATGTTATATGTGTAACATAATATCAAATCTAAACAGTGGGGGAGACACAGATTGAAGAGGCCCCCATGCACGAACAGTACATGCTTGCTCTTCTGGAGGTGGAAGAGGGCCTCTTTATCTCTTGTGCCCCTGCTCAAGTTGCACCAATGATGGGTCTGTGCATTAAACTATATATTTATGGCCAATGATTTGTCTTTCCACTTTAGAACACGTTAAAAGGGTATTCTCAAGTTGACTCTTGAGCAGCTCACAGCTCTGCAGTCTCCTTACTTCCTTGTCGTTTGGGAGTGGGTGCGCCTCCTTGAATGACAGTTGCATATAGATATTTTGAACAAGCACAGAACATAGGAAAGTGAGAGTTATGATTAGGAAAATTGCTCTGGACACTGCCAGTGCTGGAGGCTGGGGATTGTGATTATGTAGGAATGGTAAGAGTCATGTCAGAAGCTGAGAGGGAGGAGAAGGGAGGTGAGCAGCTAACTGCTGTATAGAAATCAATGAGCAGGAGAGAGTTGGCTTGGATGTTACGAGTTAACTCCACTCCTGGAAACTAACTACTCTGCACACTGGGCACCGTAGAAACAAGCTGTACACTATGTAACATAAAACCTTTTGCAGAAGAAGGATGACAGCAGATAGAAAAAGCAAGTCAATTATAAACTTGCTTATTGCCATACTGTCTAATTAAAGCAATTTAATACGATGAGAATACCACTTTAAGGACTCAATTTTCCTGTATGAGTTTTAGCAATATTTTTAATGGATAGAACACATACCCATTATAGTTTATGTCACTGTTAACATCTCTGCACTGAATTTAGAACAGGGCTCAAACATATACAAGACCAATGAGATCCAGCAGGGCAAAACCCTATAAACCTGACAGTGGGGCAGATCCCTTGCTTATTCAATTTGTGAGATTATTTCACAAATAATCTGTTAGTTCTTATTACTTAGTAAAATCCAGATCTAAGAATCTTACGTGGAGTAGATTGTTATTTAGTTATGAATTTACTTGCTCTCACCTCTTTTGCTACCCCCGGAGTCAGAATAATGACAATGTTGAAAGCCAAATAGTCCATTGAAATGTCAAAGTGCAAGTGACCCTCAAAGTTTCTAAATGGTCTGTCAGCTTCAAACAGTGGACCTGGTGATCTCCTACGTGCCCATAGTATTTTTAAGCAGTTTAACCCATGAATGTTACTATTTAATTTTGACTATTTACCAATAGAAATACGAATACCACAAAGAGACTTAAAGGAGTTGTCCCCTTTTAGAAAACTTTATGCCATATGCTGAGATACTTGTAAAAACATAAAAACTGAGTTTAACCCTCTCCATTCCCCAAGTCCAGCTCTCCCCTGTTGCCTTTCTATATGTTCTTTGTAGCTGCAGAGATGATGTAATGTCGACAGTTCTAAAGCCAATCACTGAGCTCTGAAACTGGCATTGATTGGCTACAGCGCTGTTACCATGACATCACTGCTGCAGCCAAACAACAAAGATTGGGGTAGCAGTGGGTAGCCGGCACTGGACCCAGGGAGTGTAAGTAATAATTTGAGTTTTTTTTTATAATGAACCTTGCAATTTGCATATTTTTTTCTGTAGCATATGGTAAGGCCTCATTCAGATGTCCATGGTGCTCATACATGTTTTGTCCATTTTTTTTCCACAGATACCCCACATACCTGTTATAATCTATGGTGCTATTCACATGTCCGTGTTTTTCCGGTATCATGGATGAAATAGGACAATACAAGTCTATGGGTCCATGAAAACCGTGCAAACGGCATCCGTGCGCCATCCGTGTGCTGTGCGTATTTAACATTGCAAAGTATAGGAGAATCTTTGTCATTTATTGATTTATCTGTGAAATTCACTGATGACGCACTTGTGTCAACCCGCCACCACAATTGTGGGTTACCAGGGCAATGGGGTACTCAGAGCCGAGCCCGTAGAAGTCTATGGGATTGTCACAGGTAGCTGTGGCTCGGTCTGTGGCCCTGGCGGTCTGGCGTATGTTGGGGATATATTTACAGGGGATAGGTTTATATACAGTTCGTGACGCCACCTGTAGTATTCTGGTAATTAGTACCAGCGCTGCTGTAGATCTCTGAGGGGATGGTGAGGCAGCTAGATGTCGGGTCCCCTACAGGTGGGACTCTTCCCTCAGGTCTATGAAGTTAGTGAAGTCGGGTGCAGGTAAATAACACAGTCTCACACGGTCAGCGTCTTTCCATACCTTTACTTGTAAGATGTTCAAGCAGGTCCCAGGGAGGCTGATCCAAGGAGAGTGTATCTTGAGACAGCAGCTGGACAAGTTAGGGGCCTCCTTTACTTCCAATACAACGAGTACAACCAGCCTGAAGCGTAGTTCCCTCAAAATCTCCAGCTAATCTATAGCTGTACCTGCCCAGTCAGCTTAGTGTTAGGGCCTTCCTGTGAAGGAGCTGAATTCTTATTTTGTCCTGCAGAAACTCCAAAGTCTTCACTCCCCCTGACCCCAGTTACGTACTGACTATAAGGGGCTGTCTGCCGCGACCTTGGGTCCGGTAGATTCCTGGTTTTCTTATCACTCTGCTTGAAACAGTCGTGATCCTTCGGTCCCCAGTGACCGGGTGCAATGTGCTGGACTTCTTCAATCCGTAAGCACTAATCCAATAAATCCACTTTGCCTTTCGCCTTGTCCACGCTGGTAACATAAGCACTCAAACTAGCCAAGGGTCGAGCAGTCACTTCTTTCTTTTCCTTCCTTCAAAGTTAGCTACAGATGCTCAGTTATCAACAGGCAGGAGCACGTCTCTGAACCTGATACCGTCCTTTAGACAGGGATGCTGAAGACTTTCTGTACTAAAACTTCTTCTTTCCTTCAGTGTATGCTGAGGAGGTGATACAGCTCTGACTAGACTAAGGTGTATTCAAACACCTATACCAGACTCCACGATATGAACTGATGATAAAGCAGGCTAGACTCCTTCCTCCCTCCAGACGTCTTCTCTCTCTGAAGTCTAGGCACTCACTCCACACGTCCTCACTGTCCGAAGACAGGAACTAGACTCTAAAATCACTCTAACACATACCTTGACCACTCCCTCAAGAGTAAACTCCACTACCCTAAGGGTGTGTCTAGTATATGTTGAGTGAATGAATATTTAGCATTAAACTGCTGTCTCGCCACACACTCTCCAGGGTACTGCGTGTGCCTACCACCAGGGCTACACATTCCCCCATGGTAAAAGACAGCACTCCCGGGCTGAAAAATACAAAATAGACATTTTTGTTTATGCAATAAACATCAAACAATAACTTCTTCCCATCCGGGAGGTGAGAATATCTTGAACGTTGCAAACATTATAGAAAATACAAATATTAAATAGCATTTAATAAATATACAGTATACTTGTGAAGGACCCGCACCAAACCTTCAACGTAGGTCCTGGGTGGGCTGCAGGACATCCGGTTGCAGACCTCACTCAGTGCCACACCACACGGGTTTTGTTTTCAGAGGTAGTTGTGACTGGTTTATGTAAAACCAAGAGAAAGCACCGAAGCGCAACTATGTACAAGTAAGTTCTGGGTTAGCACAGTCCTCAACCTCAAAAGTCCAATGTAAAACCAAAAACATATTATATCAAATCACATAATACGAAAGTGCAAAACCTTTTCTGGTTACGATTTATCATTTACCCAGCCGGGCATTCTACAGTAGAAATATATATATACACTATATAATTTTGTGCAAAACTTTATAAAACATTTTAAACTTTTTTACTTTTGGTAGACCCGATATGGATCTCACCAATTTTTTTCACTATCTATTCATTCTCTGCAAATACACTTTCCACCCCGGGGGCTGGAACGATGCAATGGGCCCTAGATCCCAGGACTAGCAAATCATGTGCTGCGATCAGGGTCTGGGTCGCCACAGTTCTGGTGCGAACCTCTAGGGGCGCAACGGGTACATTTTCTTCACGTGACACCGATTGCGTCTCAATCACAGTTAGCGATATGGACCGCGTCAGGGATTGCGATTGCGACTGGGTCGCATGTTGCGATGTAGCGGTGGCTTTAATTTGCGATGAACTCTGGGTCGCTAGTTGCGATGACTTTGCAGGGGGCGATGCTGGGGCACGGCCGGATGCTGCTTGAGCTGGAGACAGGGACGCTGCGGTAATGGTGACGGTACCTGCGTCTGGGACGGGGTCACGGACGATGGTGACGTTAAGGGCATACCATCCCTTCATTCCCCAGTGCCGCGTATATGTGACGATATCTCCATTTGCTAAGTCCCTCCCGGGATGGCCTTGCGGCAGGTGGGATTCTACGTCACGCCTGCTGACAAAGACCGCTGGGTAGAGGCCCGGTTCACGGATAAAGCCCCAGCCCTTCCGGAGCTGGAACTCAGTCACACACCCCTGCCGCCGCGGTTCCCTCAGAGTACCTTTATCTCTCCGGACAGTCTCTTTGTCCGCGATCAGCTCGGCAAATTGTCGCTGACGGTTCCTCTGAGTTTCCCGCTCTTCCTCCTGCTGGCGCCTCTTCTTCTCCTCACGACTCTGCCATTCTTGTTCCCACTGGGCGGTATAGGCGACGTCATCCAGGCGCGCCATCTCGTCCCAGTCCACATCTGGTAGTGACGGACAGGACCCCTCCGGTGTCCCTGCCGGGGACCGATCATCTGCTGCGGCCTCTTGGCCGGGCGGGCGTTCCGGGATTGGCTGTACCTCCTCAACCTCCTTCGCTTCCACCGCTTCACCGGTGGGATCGGGATCGGTACTTTCGGGGGCAGCCTCCGGTTGCTCCTTCGCCTTGGGCAGCAGACTCTTCGGTATCTGGAATCGTGGGGGTTCGTTGAGGGGAGAGACCACCGTGTCCCACAGCCTCCGCTGTTCCAGGGTACGCCGGCGTCTCTCGATTTCTTCAAAGCCAGGTTGGTCCTGGACCATCTTCCTCAGGCGTGCATTTTCTTCTCTTGTCTCTAGCAACGCCTGTTGCAGGTGCAGGATCACGGATAACTCCGGAGTTGGTGGCAGCTTGGCTGGGGCACGGGGCCTGCCTTCCTCCGCTTCCCAGCTCGGCTGCACACGTCCTGCCTCCATCATGTTCCAGAAGATTCTTTCTTCTTTCTGCGGAGACATCCGGTCTCTTCCGTGGAGGTGGGGTTTGCGTCTCCTCCTCCTCGCAGGGAAGGTGAAGAGGAGGCGGACCTCCTTTGCTGTAGGGCAGGACCGCATGTTGTAATAGCACTTTGAGAGGGCAGGCATTTTCTTCGCGCCACAGGGGGGTAGACGCCCACGAAGGTACGCCCACCTTCTTCTCCAGCGCCTGAGGGCGCGAATATGGCGACAAAAATGGCGATTTTGGCGCCAAAAGTGCAAACAGTCCTTTTCACAAAAACAAGTCCTTAGGCACACAGGGCTCGCAATTTTGCGAGTTTCGCATCCTGTTCGTGACGCCAAGTTTTGTGTCGACCCGCCACCACAATTGTGGGTTACCAGGGCAATGGGGTACTCAGAGCCGAGCCCGTAGAAGTCTATGGGATTGTCACAGGTAGCTGTGGCTCGGTCTGTGGCCCTGGCGGTCTGGCGTATGTTGGGGATATATTTACAGGGATAGGTTTATATACAGTTCGTGACGCCACCTGTAGTATTCTGGTAATTAGTACCAGCGCTGCTGTAGATCTCTGAGGGGATGGTGAGGCAGCTAGATGTCGGGTCCCCTACAGGTGGGACTCTTCCCTCAGGTCTATGAAGTTAGTGAAGTCGGGTGCAGGTAAATAACACAGTCTCACACGGTCAGCGTCTTTCCATACCTTTACTTGTAAGATGTTCAAGCAGGTCCCAGGGAGGCTGATCCAAGGAGAGTGTATCTTGAGACAGCAGCTGGACAAGTTAGGGGCCTCCTTTACTTCCAATACAACGAGTACAACCAGCCTGAAGCGTAGTTCCCTCAAAATCTCCAGCTAATCTATAGCTGTACCTGCCCAGTCAGCTTAGTGTTAGGGGCCTTCCTGTGAAGGAGCTGAATTCTTATTTTGTCCTGCAGAAACTCCAAAGTCTTCACTCCCCCTGACCCCAGTTACGTACTGACTATAAGGGGCTGTCTGCCGCGACCTTGGGTCCGGTAGATTCCTGGTTTTCTTATCACTCTGCTTGAAACAGTCGTGATCCTTCGGTCCCCAGTGACCGGGTGCAATGTGCTGGACTTCTTCAATCCGTAAGCACTAATCCAATAAATCCACTTTGCCTTTCGCCTTGTCCACGCTGGTAACATAAGCACTCAAACTAGCCAAGGGTCGAGCAGTCACTTCTTTCTTTTCCTTCCTTCAAAGTTAGCTACAGATGCTCAGTTATCAACAGGCAGGAGCACGTCTCTGAACCTGATACCGTCCTTTAGACAGGGATGCTGAAGACTTTCTGTACTAAAACTTCTTCTTTCCTTCAGTGTATGCTGAGGAGGTGATACAGCTCTGACTAGACTAAGGTGTATTCAAACACCTATACCAGACTCCACGATATGAACTGATGATAAAGCAGGCTAGACTCCTTCCTCCCTCCAGACGTCTTCTCTCTCTGAAGTCTAGGCACTCACTCCACACGTCCTCACTGTCCGAAGACAGGAACTAGACTCTAAAATCACTCTAACACATACCTTGACCACTCCCTCAAGAGTAAACTCCACTACCCTAAGGGTGTGTCTAGTATATGTTGAGTGAATGAATATTTAGCATTAAACTGCTGTCTCGCCACACACTCTCCAGGGTACTGCGTGTGCCTACCACCAGGGCTACACACACTGATGGTAAAAACGAACACACGGACAGTTCGCTAATGACCATTTTTTTCATGAACATGTATATTTATGCAGTTATTTTACTCGCTTATGTAGCACTGTTCATTCCACAGCGATTTACAGACATCAGTCTAAATGAGGCCGTGCACAGATCATAAAGCTTCACCACAACCATGCCCAATCAAGTGTCAAAGCCAAGGCTCTTTCCCATGTTTTTGACAGCAGTACCAAAAAATGAAAAGATTAATAGATCTTAGGGAAGTTTCAGAACAGCTTCTAAGGAGCACCATGATCGCACTGCAGAAATGTTATTTGCAACGTTGCAGTGCATTTGCTTCTCCCAATAGAGACAACGATATAAAAAAAAAAAACATATCAGAGACACTAAGCATGGCAACCTCTTATGAATGAAAAAGTAGCAGTGTGGGTTGTATAGGAATCATAAAAAGTAGTATCTACTAAACTTGGAAAAAAAATATTTGTTCCTACTTTCCAAACAGAAGGCTCCATACACCTGTGCTACACTTTACTGTAAGGCTATGTTCACACATTGCGTTTTTTTTTTTAATGCAAGTTTTAAGCTGTGTTTTACAGTAGCAGCACAGTCTATGTGATTTCAGAAATCTCAGGCACACACATTGGTTTTATTTTCCTGACTGATTTGGAAAACTGCTGCGTTTTTTAAAACTGCGGCATGTCACTTCTTTCAGGGGTTTTTCCGGCACATTTGCAGTGTTTTTTTCACCCATAGGAAACAATGGGTAAGTGCAAAAATTTGGGAAAAACACAGCAAAAAATACAGGTGTCAGTTTTTGCTGCGTTTTTGGCGAAAAACCTAAGGAAGTTTAATCAGGCTTTATTTGGGGGGGATCACAAAGCTTTATCAACATGCGCAAGTGACAACAAAAACGCATCAAATTTTTAGCTTTTTTGTAAGCAGCTAAAAATTTGCATTAAAAAATGCAACAAAAACGCAACGTGTGAACATAGCCTAAGGATACCTGTCAGTAAAAGATTGAGGGTCCACACTTGGATAACATGTTATTTACTAATGAAGGGTCATTTATTACCCCTTAAAAAGACATTACTAAAAGGGGATTGTCAGACTGCTTACATTTTTTTGCTAAAAAGGTCAGAATTGGTTAAAAAACAAAATAGAAGATGCAATTATTAAATTAACGGATCCCCGCCGGCTTCTACTTTCACCATCACTTACATGGCTAGAGCTGGAGCATGTGAGAATAAGTGAGATAATTTTTTTACTCATTCTGAGCCTTTATAAGTAAAAATATTTTTTTCCTGGCGAACAGCACCTGATGTCCCAGGGGAACGTCGTACAACAGTAAAGTGATCTGTGTTCTGACTGAACATGATTGCTTCAACATAAAATAACTTCATTTAATCTTGGGGAATGGTTATTGCTATGGATCCATGTTACACGTCATTCCTGCATTATCCCATGCACACGGCATTGCCTTCCATGGACCCATACATACATACATACATACATAAATACATACCGTATATACACTCACACATCAGACTGCCCTGTGGGCACTACGGCCACTCTGTCTACTGCACCTTGGGCCTTTTTATCGCTTTCTGACAATGTCTAATAAATGGTGCAAATGCTGTATTCTGTAGCTGACAAAAAACCCTACATGCATATGTCTGGGCCCCTGCCGGCGTGACATGAGTCCTAAACACAGGAATGCGCATGAGGCTCCGTGATAAGACAAAAAAGTGCTTTACCTGCAAATCTGTATACCTGAACAGTATGTACATCTATATTTAACATATATATTTTTTTGCATGGAATTTCCTATTGAGCACTGACCACTTTTTTTTTTTTACTGTCTTGCATATTAGTGTATATGTATATAAATTTTACATATATATGGACATACTTCTTTTGCTTTGCCAAGTATCATAGTGTGTATGTATATGTATATATATATACCGTATATACAGTATGTACACACAGACATTATATCACATATCTATATATTTATGTTACGGTACAGTCTATGAACTTCATTTATTTCGCTTAACCACAAATGCTTCACAACCGGACATATCTATTTATAAGCGTCTCGGTGACTTGTAGCTTTGATGATAGATAGCAGCCAATATACAAGAAGCTGTGAACTTTTGCTTTACTGCAGTTGATGGAAAAAAAAAAATGTGAATCGCATGAAAGCATTGACTGTAACTCACGGCAGCGCAGAGACAATCACTATTACTTTTTACTAGTCTATAACATGTCAGCGCTGTGGTCGTAGCTGGTGACTGATCCCCATCAGACAGACATACGGCCAATCTGTGCTAAGCAGCAAAGGGCTGATACAGGGCGTCCGCAGATCTGTGGTCGCTTATGTGGTAGACAGGTGTCACGGCTCACCTTGGCTTCTCTTAGGCTGGGCTTGTTTTCTGCGCTTCTCTTTCAGATCCTCGGACATGGTACTCGTGTTTCGGACACTGACACAACCAATGTGAGCTGAAGATTCTGCAGATTTCTGACACACACATGCTAGGGAGTACCCCACAACTCCCTATATGATGTCACACGTAGAGGGGCTGTCCTCCAACAAACGAAAAGCCTAAAATGAATTGATGCCCAATGCACATTAACCCTTTCTAAAGCCAAGTCTGTGGTTTCACTTATGACTAATTCACACACACACACAATTCAGAAGAAATTACAGCTGGTTTGCCAGCGGTGATAATATCCTGTAAATTATCAGGGGGTAGTAATATGAGCATTTCTTACTGTAGATAGATTATTTTTACCCCCCTTCCTGTAATATGTTAATGCACATAATTTAAAGGGTTTATTGGCCAAGAATCTGGCAAAGTGATGTATACTTAGAAGATTTACAAACACATAGGAGCCATACCAACAGATTTCAGAAATTCTCTTTGCTCAAACTGCTGTTTTGAAAATTGTAGTAATTTAATTTTAGCAATGTAACGACTTGTGAATAGAAGTAATTTTATAAAATGTTTGTCAGCAGTACTTGTGTTAAACCTTATGGTACTAGTTGGAGGTTCCGTTTCTGTAAACCATGCTTCCCAACATTACAGTTCATAGGGTACAGACATTTAAGTCCCACATCTGACCTCCCAATCTGACCTTATAAGCCCCCAAAGTGCCCACAACCACTCTGGCCTACCCAGAACCTCCCAATTTATACAAACTCCACCACTTTTCCCTACCTAAGGTGACACTGAATTTGGCGATGTGAAAATGAGGACATTCCTGGCACATTTGGTATTTTTTGGCAGCTATGCTTAAACCTGCAATTAATGGTCACATACCCCACCAGACAGAGAAACATTTCATGCTACGTGACATTGAAATCTATTCATTTTATGAAAGTTTATGGGGTACAGCAATCAATTATGACTCTTTGGCCCTGATTCATCAAAACGGTGGTTTTCATGTCAGTCTTCATTAGAGGATATGTTTGAGTCAGATGCTCTTGATTCATTAAGAGGCGCATGTCTAGCTGATAATGAATTGGACAAGGTAGTACGGTGCCATGCCCCGTCACTCCCTGCTCCGTCACTCCCTGCTCCATTCAATTTTGGCAAAGCTGGCATGAAAAGTCGCAAAATTTTAACACAACTAATATTCAACTTTTTCAAAAGCCAGTTTTTTGGCGTAAAAGCTTTGATGAATCAGGGACCTTGTGTTTACTCCTTCATACTTTCTGTAGGGATTTTTTCAACCGGTCTAAATTCTTTAGCTAATTTTTAAGCTTCTTTTAGAGTATGTGCACATGACACGTTTCACATGTGTGTGAACCCAGCAATTTTTTTAGTAACACGCTTTAGGAGAAACAGACGTCTTTTGTCCTGAAGCGTCCTTTTGCTGTCTTTTTGGTTATTTATTTGTAATATCTTTGACCTCTGGCATTTCTTATAAATTTTAAGGACTGAACCCATTTTACATATAAATGCATATGTTCATTCTTTTTAGCATTTATTTAGTACTTTTTAGTTGGGTTACGGAGTGTACCTGCTTCAAAAAGACTTTGTTTACACATACCTTTAAGCCATGCTTCCCAATTCTGACCACTAGTGGCTGCTTTTTCTGTCTTATCTTTTGATATTGGGCTTCAACACATTTTTTTGAGAAGTCGATCAGACAGTTTTCCAGGAGATTGCATATTTGTTTATCCTTTTCCTCTCTCATTTGGTTTCTTCCTTCCTATTCCTCACCTGTTTCTCACTATGTTGTTTGATAGTAGTTTTCTTAAATCTTTGTCTGTTTACCCCTGTCTTTCTAGTTAGTGCTTGTCTATACACTTCAACTGCACACCTCCCTTGGTGGGGGAGAGAACAAATAAGGGTAAGATAGGAGCATAGCAAGGTGTGAGACCCCGACATCTCCACCATCATTGATTATCCAGGGGACAGGGACAGCCTAAAGGGTATGCCACACTGAACAATATCGCTAACGGGATCGCTAAAAAACGTCACTATTTAGCGATCCCGTTAGCGATGTTGTTCAGTGCGGCAGCTTCCAGCGACGAGCTTCCTGCTGTGATCTCGCTCGTCGCTGGAATCGCTCCGGACCCTATTTTATCGTCGGCGCTCCCGCTGGGTAAGTATATATCGCTAGTGTGGCACCTTTTCTTAGCGATTTAGCGGTACTTTTGTACCGCTAAAGTCGTTAAGAAGATCGCTAACGGCGTTAGCGTCGTTAACTATATCGCTAAATGTGGCCGCACTTAGCGATATAGAAACAATCCCGCTAGCGATCGCATTAGTATGCGTCGTTATTGTGATCGCTAGCGGGATTGTTTAGTGTGGCAGTACCTTAAGGCACCCCTAGTTTGAGGGATCGGGTAGGTGCCCATAGTCCCTTGTGACTACGTGACATTATCACTGGCCGCACCTTTTTGGATCCATTATGGATCTTGTTGCTGCTCTGGCAGGGCGGCTACAACAACTCAGCCTGGAGATGGCAGGCTTGTGCTCAGCTGCTTTGCAGTGCCCATTGACTCCAGGCTTAGAGCCCACAGTTCCTTGGCAACTGGAGATGGCAGGCATCGACATTGCAGCTGCAGGTATCTGGTAGGCCCGTAGCAGTCCAAAAACGTGTAAAAGAAAAGAGTTGCAGGACAGCTTGGCCAGATGGTCAAATTAACTCAGCGTGCAAGCCCTGAAAATGTATCCCATAGTAGGAAGAATGCAGTGTGGCACTGTTTTTACCAAAATTCCTATTGATGAGGCAAAGGTTATCTGTAAGAAGTGCTGAAGGACCTTTAGCCGCGAGAAAAATCTCCGAAATTTGAATACCCGTTGCATGCTTAGACATTTAAACACCATGCACTTGCAAGCATGGACGGACTACAAAACCTCAGGTAGCACATGTGCACCTCCCCAACTGTAAGCCCACTGGTTAGCACACCACCAGCAAGAAATGTTGAGGTGTCGTTGCAAGGCCAAAGCAGTCAGGGAATCACAATGTTTTTCCAACGAAAGACTGAATCTAGGCCATCACCACCACCACCACCATCACCATCACCAACCCCCTCTCAGTCCGCCATGTCCACCGCTAGTTCACTCATATGCAGCTCTCAAGTCCAGCTCACCCTAGCAGACACTCTGAGTAGGACAAGAAAGTACTCATCCTCTCATCTGCGTACACTGGCTTTGAACGCCTACATTGCCAAACTGATCTCATTAGAGATGATGCTCTTCCGTTTGGTTGAAAGTGCAGCGGTCCGAGAGCTCATGGCCTACGCTGTCCCACGCTATGACCTACCCAGTCGACACTTCTTTTCTAGAAAAGCCATCCCAGCCCTCCACCTACATGTGAAAGACCGCATTGTCCATGCACTCAAACAATCAGTGAGTGGAAATGTGCACCTCACAACAGATGCATGTGCCAGTAGGCATGGCCAGGGACATTACATGTCCATCACTGCGCACTGCGCTAATGTGGTGGATGCAGGGTCCACAGGGGACAGCGGTGGTGGGACAGTGCTGCCTAGCCCATGTTATAGGCAACAGTTGGCTGTAGGCATTCGACCCTCCTCCTCTTCCAGAAGCGAAAGCTCTTCGACAGAGCGCAGTCACACGAGCACTCCATCCGCAGCTGCCAGTGCTGCACGCGAGGTTTCCCACTATCGAACAGCTAGTAGTAAGCGTCAGCAGGCTGTTTTAAAGATGATGTCTCTGGGCGACAACAGACACACCGCGGAGGTACTGGCCGACTACTTGCAACGAGAAACTGAGTCATGGCTGGGCAGTCTACATCTTGAGCCAGGCAAGGTTGTCAGAGATAACGGCCGTAATTTTGTGGCGGCCATAGCCCTGGCAAAACTCAGACACATACCTTGCCTGGCTCACACCTGGAACCTGGTGGTGCAGTGCTTCATAAATAATTATCCAGAGTTACCAGCCCTGCTCCTTAAGGTGTGAAAACTGTGCTCGCACATCCGTCGCTCGCCCGTGGACTCCAGTCGTATGCAGAGGCTGCAGCGATCACTCCACCTCCCAAGCACCACCTACTTATAGACGTTGCAACAAGGTGGAACTCCATCATGCACATGGTTGAGAGGCTGTGCGAACAGAGGCAGGCTGTAATGCATTTGTGGGAGGATACACGGGCAGGCAGTTTGAGGGCAGACATCGAGTTGTCGGGTGTGCAGTGGTCAAAGCTGAAAGACCTCTGTAAAGTCCTTCAGTGTTTTGAGGAATGCACACGGCTGGTAAGCGCCGACGACGCCATCATAAGCATGAGCATCCCACTTATGCGTCTGCTCATGCAAACTTTGACGCACATTAAGGATCCGACATCTGCAGCGGAGGAGGAGGGAAGCCTTGATGACAGTCAACCATTGTCTGCTCAGGGTACTGTCCTGGACGAGGTGGAGGAGGATGAGGGGGATGATTATTTTGGGGAGAAGGATGCTTCTCAGGGGGCAAGAGAAAATGTTGGCTTGCCAAGGTCAGGTACAGGGTTTGTGCGTGACTGGAGGGATGTGGATTTGGCAGAAAGTGCTCCTCCACCACCACTGGCAGTGCATCATTGACACCTGGAACATTGGCCCACATGTGTGATTATGTCTTGCGGATCCTAAAAAGGGACCCCGCATTGCCAAAATTATGAAGGATGACGACTATTGGTTGGCCAGCATCCTTGATCCACGCTATAAAGGCAAATTACAGAACATCATGCCACAGGAGAACCTAGAGCTAATATTGGCAAACAAACAAGCAACTCTGGTAAACCGTTTGTTAGAGGCATTCCCAGAACACAGCAGCGGTGCAGGTTCTACCACGAGCCGTACTGGGCAACATGGAAGAGGTGTTCGTGGTGCACACAGCCGAAGTGGCGTTGGAGACAGGTGTTTCATGACCATGTTGTGGACTGATTTCTCGAGTTACCGCTCACACGACTGTTAATACTGAATCGATTGCAACAGACAGAAGACAGCAGTTGTCAACTATGGTTCAAAATTACCTCTCCTCCCCTATCGATGTTCTCCCTCACAGTTCATTCCCCTTTGACTACTGGGCCTGTAAACTGGACACCTGGCCTGATTGGCACAATATGCCTTACAGGAGCTCGCTTGCCCTGCTGGTAGTGTGCTATCAGAAAGAGTCTTCAGTGCTGCTGGATCAATCCTGACAGAAAGAAGGACCCGGCTGTCGACCCAAAATGTTGGTGATCTCACCTTCATTAAAATGATCCATGCCTGGGTTTCAAAGGATTTTGTAGCACCTTCCCTGACTACACATAGGTTGCCAGCAAAATGGCTCGCTTTGTCCTCCTCTTCCTCCGACTTCTCCAATTCCTCCATTTGCAGCTGCTGAACGTCCAGCCTACACCTCAACATATGCCAGTTTTTCCACCTCTCTAACTGAGCTGTACCCCCCTCAGGGCCAGGGTCAGCACCTTGCACACCCGGGCAAGTGCCGGGTCCCGAGCAGGTGGGGGGCCCACTCGCCGTCAGAGACACCGGCATGCTATGAGGGGCCCTGTGCCAGTGCCGGCGCCCACGAGTGGGCCCCCCTGCTTGCTCAGGGTCCCAGCACTTGCAATACTTACCTCTCCCTGCTCCACCGCTGTGACGTCTTCCGCGTTTCCTGACAGTGACATTCAGGTCAGAGAGCGCGATGACGTCACGTTTGTGCGCCCTCTGCCTGAACAGTCACAGTGCATACAGCTGGAAGATGGCGATGCTGAGGAGTCCAGAGTAGAGCAGTGCCAGCGAGGAGAGGTATTACATTTTTTTAATGTTTGGAGCAATATATGGGGAGCATTATACACTGGATAATTATATATGGGGCCCATCATACACTTGAGCATCATAGATAGGGCCCATTATACACTGGAGCATCATATGGGGCCCATTACATACTAGAGCATCATATGAAGTTCATTATTTATGGGGCATCACATGGAGCCCATTATATATGGAGCATTATATAGGCCCATCATACACTGGAGCATCATCCATGGGGCCCATCATATACTGGAGCATCATATGGGGCCCATCATATACTAGAGCATCATATGGGGTTCATTATTTATGGGGCATCACATGGAGCCCATCATATATGGAGCATTATATATGGGGACCATTATATTTTGAGCATTATATGGGGCTTATCATACACTGGAGCATCATATATGGGGCCCATCATATAGTAGAGAATCATATGGGGTTCATTACTTATGGGGCATACATGGAGCCCATTATATATGGAGCATCATATTATTATTATTATTATTATTTATTTATATATCACAATTGATTCCATGGTGCTGTACATGCGAGGGGGTTACATACAAATTACAGATATCACTTACAGTAAACAAACTAACAATCACAGACTGGTACAGAGGGGAGAGGCCCTGCCCTTTCGGGTTTACAATGGAGCACATATGGGGCCTTTTCTGTATGGAGTATTATATGGAGCCATTCTGTATGGCGCACTATGTGGTGCCCATATACTGTATGGAGGACTATACTGTCTGGTTTTTGAGCTATTGTAGAATTTACATAGATATCATTCATGTAATGTAAGAAGTGAAGTATTTGGCATTTGTACTATACCTTATTTCTCTGCCGTATCAGAGCATCATGAATTGTGGTATGTGTTTAAAGGGGCCCACTGAGACTCTTTCGCCCGGGGCCCACGAAAACCTGGAGCTAGCCCTGCCCCCCCCACAACTTTGCCAAATAACCCCAGTTTTCAGTGTGTTACTATTATTATAAAGTAAATTAAAGTTGACAAGCTTAAGTAATAAGAATAGATGTCGTTGGCATTGAAATGGGCACTGTAGGTGTGTTTACTCTCCTCCACTCCTGCCGACTTTTCTTCCCATTGACTTGCATTGGGGTCGGTTCGAGTTTCAGTTCGGACCTTCGACTTTTTCCGATAGTCGGCCGATTCGTTCGACTCGACTTTTGCGAAAGTGGGTGGTCCGAAACCCGATCGACCCTCCCGGAGGCAAAGTCGCTCATCTCTAGTGGGAATATCTCTTCTCCAGGGTGACTCTTAAACCTTGGCATTTTCTCTTCGTCTGATTCGAGTCGCTTCAAATGGTCGAAGAATTTTTTCAGGCACAGGGTTTTAAATATGATGACCCTGAACATGTCTCTCTGGCTGAGTCTAAACTACATCAGCTTCAGCAGTGAGATCGACTAGTGGGAGGAGTATTGCCCCGAGTTCTGTAGGTGGTCTATGGAAACTAGATGGCCCGTGCTCTGTAATCAGTTTTGTCAGGGACTTTCTGAGTGGGGTAAAGGATGCTGTCAAGGTCCAGTCCCGAGTTTGTGCTCTTGCTGTCCTCTCTAGGACTGGTCATGCGGGGGTTAATTTCCTCGGCCTCGTTCTGGAGCGGGCTGGGCTATTTCGTCCGTCACAGCCCGGGTTACCAGTGTTAGTGATAGCTCAAGCTTCCAGTTTAGAGCCTCTGACCCTGTTACCCGGTGATCCTCCTGCCTTTGACTTGTTTACTCGTGTATGATCTGGACTGACTCTGACCCGTCTCTTGGTATCCGTCTCTGCTGTACGTTCCCTTGTCTGGCTATTTGACTCTCGGCTTGGTATACCGTAAGAGGCAGAAGTCCCAGAAGGAGCAGCAATACACGTGTCGTGACTACGTGTATTGCTGCTCCTTCTGGTACTTCTGCTCTGTACGGTTTTGACTCGGCTTGCTGAACCGCTCTCACCACTTGGTGGTGCCTGTGCTTTGATTTGTATAGCTTTCTGGTTCGCAGTCTCAAGTCCCTCCCTAGTCCTCTGGGGAAGGTTGCGCTACACAGCAGTAGTCTGACAGCTCCATTGGTTTTGACCTATTGGCTTGTTTCTGACCAGGGGCTTGCTGAGACCTCTGGTTCTTGTATGACTGATTATTCCTAACTCAGCTTTGGATGTTTTTGTGCCACCTGGTGGTGGTTTTGGCTGCTGCAGTGCAGGCTTGTCCTGAGCAACTGGCTGCATTTCAGTGCTTTACAGATGCCTTTGCTATGTATGAGTCCCCGGTTTTCCGTTAAGGTGGCCATGTCTCTAGTTTATCATGTAGATGCCTTCTCAGAGAGACAAAAGGTGACATCTCAATTTTTAGGGAGTCATGTGTTTAATGAACCTAGGTTTGAGTCCATGAGGAACACATGCAATTGGGGAGGCAACTCATTGCATCGGTCTTCCTTTAGTTCAGCACAAAAGAGGAGTATATTTTTTTATGTGGAGATTGGTCTTTTGTGTGTATTGCCCATCCATATGTACCGCAAACAGCCCGGAATACCAAGAAACCCAGGTTTTGGTGGAGGTTAGCAACCTGGATGCACATATTTCTCATTGGTAGGTCGCAATTCTCATTCCCAGCTGAAATCTTTTTGGGAGAATTTTAAGGGGTCATGTTCAGGATCCATACCGTCTCTTCATTCTGGATCTGTGTGACCGCCACCACAATTGTGGGTTAACAGGGCAATGGGGTACTCAGAGCCGAGCCCATGGAAGTCTATGGGGATTGTCACAGGTAGCTGTGGCTCGGTCTGTGGCCCTGGGGGTGTCTGGCGTTGTTGGGGGAATATTTAAGGGGATAGATTTATATACAGTTCGTGACGCCACCTGTAGTATTCTGGTAATTTGTACAGCGCTGCTGTAGATCTCTGAGGGGTGGTGAGGCAGCTAGATGTCGGGTCCCCTACAGGTGGGACTGGTCCCTCAAAGTTATGAAGTTAGTGAAGTCGGGTGCAGATAAATAACACGTCTCACACGGTCAGCGTCTTTCCCTACCTTTACTTGTAAGATGTTCAGGAGGTTCCCCGGGAGGCTGATCAAGGAGAGTGTATCTTGAGATAGCGTGGAAAGTTAGGGGCCTCCTTTACTTTCAACACGATGAGTACAACCAGCCTGAAGCGTAGTTCCTCAATAACTCCAGCTAATCCATAGTGTACTGCCCAGTCAGTTTTGTGGTAGGAGCCTTCCTGTGAGAGAGCTGAATTCCTGTTTGTCGTGCACTGACTCAAAGTCTTCACTCCCCCCGACCCCAGTTACGTACTGACTATTTGGGGGTGTTTGCCGGACCTAAGGTCCGGTAAATTCTTGGTTTTCTTACCACTATGCTTGAAGCTAATAGTGATCCTTCGGTCCCAGTGACGGTAGCAATTTTGCAGGACTTCTTCAATCCAAAAGACTTTTCACATATTCTTTCCACTGTGCCTTTCGCCTTGTCCTCGTTGTAGCATAAAACTCACACTTGCAAAAAGTCGTTAGTCACTCCCTTCTTTCTTCCTTTGAGTTAGTTAACAGATTCTCAGTTATCCACTAGGCAGGAGCAGTCTCTGAACCTTTCACTGTCTTGAGACAGGTGACTGAAGTATTTCTGCACTAAGCTCTTCTTTCTTTGTCAATGTATTCAAGTGAGGTACAGCTCTGATAGGCTGAGGTGAACTAGCTCACCTGTACTAGCCTCCACTTTCTGAACTGCTGAAGAACAGGCTGGACTGCTTCCTCTCCTCCTAGTCCAGCTAGACTCCCCAGTCTGCTCTGTCCGAAGACAGGACTCTGACCACTCTAAAACACTCAACCAATATACACCCTGACCACTCCCTCACAAGTAAACTACACTACCCTAAGGGTGTGTCTGTGTATGTTGAGTGAATGGGTATTGAGCTTTAAAAATGCTGTCTCGCCACCACTCTCCAGGGTATGGTTTTGCCTAACCAGGGTACACATTCCCCATGGTAAAAGACAGCACTCCCGGGCTGTAAAATACAAAGAGACATTTTTTTTTATGCATAAAAAACATCAAACATGAACATTAATTGTCCCATCCGGGAGGTGAGGATATCTTGAACGTTGCAAAACAAAAACATTATTTAGAAAAATACAAAGTATTAAGGCATCAAAACATTCAATAAATATCAGTATTTGTGAAGGACCCGCACCAAACCTTCAACGTAGGTCCTGGGTGGGCTGCAGGACATCCGAATGCAGACCTCACTCAGTGCCACCCCACAGGGGTTTTTTTGTATTCAGAGGTAGTTGTGTGGTTTTATGTAAAACCCAAGATAAAGCACCGAAGCGCAACTATATACAAATAGTTCTGGGCTGGCACAGTCCTCAACCTCAAAGTCCATTGTAAAACAAAGAACCAGATATAAATATCACTTATAATAATATAAAGTGCAAACTTTCCCTTGTTTACCCAGCCGGGCATTTACTGTTGGCAATATATATATATGTATATACGTTATATCATTCAACTTGTGCAAAAATTGTAAACATTCTGAAATTTTTTTACAGCTTTACTTATGGTAGACCCCTATCTGGATCTCACCGATTCTTTTTACTATTTATTCATTTTCAAATACACTTTCCACCCCGGGGGCTGGAACAATGCGATGGTCCCTAGATCCATTACTAACAAGTCTTTGCGCTGTATTAGGGTCTGGGTCGCCACAGTTCTGTGCGAACCTCTAGGGGCGAAACGGGTACCTTCTCCTCACGAGACACCGATTGCGTTTCAATCACAGTTAACGATATGGACGTGTCAGGGGTTGCGATGGAAACTGGGTCGCATGTTGCGATGTAGATGTGGCTTTCCTTTGCGATGAACCTGCAGGGGGGGGATGCTGGGGCACGGCCGGATACTGTTGAGCTGGAGACGGGGACGCTGCGGTGTGATGACGTTACCTGCGTCTGGGACGGGGTACGGACGATGGTGACGTTAAGGGATACCATCCTTCATTCCCCCAGTGCCGTGTGTATGTAACAATGTCTCCATTAACTAAGTCCCTCCGGGATGACTTGCGGTAGATGGGATTCTACGTCCTGGACTAACAAAGACCCTGGGTAGAGGCCGGTTCCGGATGAAGCCCAGCCCTTCCGGAGCTGGAACTCAGTCACACACCCTGCCGCCGCGGTTCCCTCAGGGTACTTTCTCTCTCCGGACACTTCCTTGTCCGCGATCAGCTCTGCATTGTTGCCGCTGACGGTTCCGCTGAGCTTCCGCTCTTCCTCTGCTGGGTTTTGCTTTCTCACGACGCTGCCACTCATATTCCCATGGGCGGTGTAGGCGACGTATCCAGGCGCGCCATCTCGTCCCAGTCGACGTCTGGGTAACGACGGAAGGCCCCCTCCGGTGTCCCTGTCGGGGACGATCATCTGCTGCGGCCTCTGGCGGGCGGGCATTCGGAATGGCGGTACCTCCTAAACCTCCTTCGCCTCCACGCTTCACGGTGGGATCAGGATCGGTACTTTCGGGGGCAGCCCCCGGTTGCTCCTTCGCCTTGGGCAGCAGAATCTTCGGTAACTCGAATCGTGGGGGGTCGTTGAGGGGAGAGATACCGGTCCACACCCGCCGCTGCTCCAGGGTACGCCGGCGTCTTCGATCTCTTCAAATCAGGTTGGTGTGGACCATCTTCTTCAGGCGTGCATTTTCTTCCTGAATTTCTAGCAACGCCTGCTGAGGTGCAGGACCACGGTAACTCCGGTGCTGGTGGCAGTTGGCTGGGGACGGGGCCTGCCTTCTCCGCTTCCTGCTCGGCTGCACACGTCCTGCTTCATGATGTTCCAGAAGATTTTTTTCTTCCCCAGAGACGTCGGTCTCTTGTGGAGGCGGGGTTGCGTCTCTCCCCCTGCAGGGAAGGTGAAGAGGAGGCGGACTCCTTTGCTGTAGGGCAGGATCGCATGTTGTAATGCACTTTGAGAGGGCAGGCATTTTCTTCGCGCCACAGGGGGGGTAACGCCACGAAGGTACGTCACCTTCTTCTCAGCGCCTGAGGGCGCATTAATTGGCGAAAAAGATGGCGAATTTTTGGCGCCAAAAGTGCAAACAGTCCTTTTCACAAAAACAATTCCATAGGCACACAGGGCTCGCAATTTTGCGAGTTTCGCATCCTGTTCGTGACCAAATTTTTGTGTCGACCCGCCACCACAATTGTGGGTTACCAGGGCAATGGGGGGGGACTCAGAGCCGAGCCCATGGAGTCTATGGGGATTGTCACAGGTAGCTGTGGCTCGGTCTGTGGCCCTGGCGGTCTGGCGTATGTTGGGGGAATATTTACGGGGATAGATTTATATACAGTTCGTGACGCACCCGTGTATTCTGGTAATTTGTACCAGCGCTGCTGTAGATCTCTGAGGGGATGGTGAGGCAGCTAGATGTGGGTCCCTACAGGTGGGACTGGTCCCTCAAAGTCTATGAGTTAGTGAAGTCGGGTGCAGATAAATAACACAGTCTCACACGGTCAGCGTCTTTCCATACCTTTACTTGTAGATGTTCAGGCAGGTCCCAGGGAGGCTGATCCAAGGAGAGTGTATCTTTAGATTGCAGCTGGACAAGTTAGGGGCCTCCTTTACTTTCAACACGATGAGTACAACCAGCCTGAAGCGTAGTTCCTCAATAACTCCAGCTAATCCATAGCTGTATGCCCAGTCAGTTTTGTGGGTAGGAGCCTTCCTGTGAGAGAGCTGAATTCCGTCTTTTCGTGCACTGACTCAAAGTTTCACTCCCCCTGACCCAGTTACGTACTGACTATTTGGGGCTGTTTGCCGCGACCTAAGGTCCGGTAAATCTTGGTTTTCTTACCACTATGCTTGAAGCTAATAGTGATTCCTTCGGTCCCCAGTGACCGGTAGCAATGTGCAGGACTTCTTCAATCCAAAAGCACTTTTCACATATTCTTTCCACTGTGCCTTTCGCCTTGTCCTCGCTTGTAGCATAAACACTCACACTTGCAAAAAGTCGTATAGTCACTCCCTTCTTCTCTTCCTTTAGAGTTAGTTAACAGATTCTCAGTTATCCCACTAGGCAGGAGCCGTCTCTGAACCTTCACTGTCCTTGAGACAGGTGACTGAAGTATTTCTGCACTAAGCTCTTCTTTCTTTGTCAATGTATTCAAGTGAGGTACAGCTCTGACTAGGCTGAGGTGAACTAGCTCACCTGTACTAGCCTCCACTTTCTGAACTGCTGAAGAACCAGGCTGGACTGCTTCCTCCCTCCTAGTCCCAGCTAGATCCACACGTCTGCTCTGTCCGAAGACAGGACTCTGACCACTCTAAAATCACTCAACCAATATACACCTGACCACTCCCTCACAAGTAATACACTACCCTAAGGGTGTGTCTAGTGTATGTTGGTGAATGGGTATTGAGCATTAAACTGCGTCTCGCCACACACTCTCCAGGGTATGCGTGTGCCTAACACCAGGGTACACAGATCTCTTTAATCAGATCATCAGAGCTAAGTGGTTTCCAAACTGGACCTTAGGGTGTCTATAATTTCATCCGTATTAAGAGGGGAATGAGTGGAAGATGCTTTTAACACACTAGAGGGACACTACGAAAATCTTGTCATGCCATTTGGGTTGACAATGCTCCCGCCATGGTTCAGCACTTTCTAAAGCTAAATTTTCCATCATCTGGCAGGTAGATTTGTTGTAGTCTATCTGCATGACATATTGTTTTATTCTCCGGACTTGAGTCACATCAGGTATATGTCAGGCAGGTCCTACAAATACTCAGGGAAAATAAACTTTATGTAAGTCAGAAAAATGTATGTTTCTGTTCAGGAGATTGTTTTTCTGGGATATCTATTGGCTTTACAGCTTTTCTAGGTTTCGACAGCTATTACTGCAAGTTCATCAAGGCTATTTCGGCAGGGGCCATACCACTTATGGCTATGACCAGACTTTTCCAAATGACCTAAACCATCATGTGAAGCATTTGTACCTTGAGAAAATGTTTTGTGTAGTGTCAGCGCCTCTGCATACTCTTCCCCAGAAGAGTTGCCGACGCTCTCACAACGCAGCCCTGCACCTGCTGTCCCTGTCATGCCTTCAGTGTCTTTGCAGAGACACCAGTGCCACAGCAGGAACAGCACAAGGAGGAGAGGGAGGTGCCGGACCACGGCCAGTGAGAGCGTCTGCGTCTCTGCCGGAGAAGAGGGTGCAGAGACGTCGGTGTTACAACTGGCAACTCTCCGTTTTTAGGTTATATGTGTTTCATCCTCAGTTTAGTCTTTAAATAGTAATCGTTCTTCTGGGGTACCTGAGGAGGAATGGTTTTCCTAATCTATTACATTGGTATGGCGAAGTGTTCTTAATAACTTAAGGACGATGGGGTCCAGATACAAGAGTATGGCTGATCAGAAACGCTTGCTGGGTCTGGAACTGCGTGAGGATGATTTGGTGTGGTTATCCTCAAAGAATATTAAATTAAAGGTTCCTTCTTAGAAACTAGGACTCAAGTTCATTGGTCCCTATAATATTGTTGCCGTCGTCAATCCAGTGGCGTTTTGCCTTGCTCTACCATCTACTTTTAAGATCCATAACGTATTCACCGTTCTCTTCTCAAAAAATATGTGGCTCCTGGGTACTAATCCTACTGCCACCTTTCCCTGTCATGGTTAATGGAAGTCTGGAATACAAGATAGCTAAAATTGCTGATTCTCTCTTGGTTCGTCGATCTTTTCAGTATTTAGTGCATTTGAAACGTTATGGACCAGAGCAAAGAATGTGGGTGCAAGCGTCCTATGTTCATGCGACAAGGTTGGTTTGGGCCTTTCACACATCTCATCTTGATAAACTGGGTTCTGAGGATTTGGAGTCCCCTCTTACAAGGTAGGTTACTATCATGGCGATGCCGTGACAGAATGGGGTCAGACGATCGCAGCGTCTGGTGACACATATACATAATCTTGTGCTTTACCTTTTGTATCAGATACATTCTGCGTTTAGCTAGAGACAGTTGCTAGAGCATGGAGAGTGTCAGAATACAGAGTCTAGGCAGGGCTTAGGGCTTTGCAGTCTGTTGCCAAATAGATAGCTGTTGCACGTAACCACATTCTTTTTTTTTGGGGGGGGGGAGGGATGAAAATAATTGACTATACTGTCATCCATAGAGTATTACGCGATTTGTTTTACATTACGGTGGTAAATAACACTCCAAGAAACATTTACAAAAATGTTTCTTGATTCAATTAGTCATCTATAGTGTGTTATTGGCTTTCTGTTAAATTTAGGTAGTATATAAGCACTCTAAAAAAAGCGTTGAAATTTTTTTCTGGATTCAATTAGTCATCCTGTCAAGAGTGTGTCACTCAAACCTGAGAGATCTGGGGGTAGAAGATCACTGCATATTGTGAATCGCAGCTCTTCCATCTAGCTGTGTATATATATATATATATATATATATTATATCTAGCCTGTATATATATATATATATATATATATTATATATATATATATTATATAATATACACTGCTCAAAAAAATAAAGGGAACACGCAAATAACACATCCTAGATCTAAATGAATGAAATATTCTCATTAAATACTTAGTTATGTACAAAGTTGAATGTGCTGTCAACATAATCACACAAAAATCATCAATAGAAATCAAATTTTTGAACCAATGGAGGCCTGGATTTTGGAGAGACCCCAAAATGAAAGTGGAAACAAGTCAAAATGAAAATCAAAACAAGACAAAAATTAACCCCTTAATGTCCACTGACGTGCAGAGTCCGTCATGGCAAGGTGCCAGTTCCGGCACCAGGACGGACTCTGCACGTCATGCCTTTGATCTACCACTGCGTGTAAACACGCAGTGGTAGATCAGTGCCGACAGCTGTCACAGACAGCTGCAGTGGCCAGGCTTCCTGCACTGACAGCCAGGAGCGGAGCCCCCACCGCCCCTGGCTGTTAACCCCCTGACTGCTGCGATCCAGCGCGATCGCAGAGCTCAGGGGGGGAGGCAGAGGGTCGGAGCTCCCTCTGCCTCAGATCGGCACCCTGCACTGTATTTGCAGGGGCCGATGTCTGCCTTGATGACCCGGGGGTTGTCATGACAACCTCCGGGTCATTTAGCTACGGGAAGCTGCTGTGATCATGTCACAGCAGCTTCCACTATAGTTGCAATGCATTGCAATGCCAGAGCATTGCAATGCATTGTAACTGCAATCAAAAGTAAAAAAAGTGAAAGTCCCATAAAGGGACAAGTTAAAAAAAATCATTTTTTAAAAAAAATTGTAAAAAAAATATTAAAAAATAATTTAAAAAAAATCCCCTAAAAAATACACATTTTTATGTAATAAAAAAATAAAAAAAAAAAAAATACACATGTTAGGTATCGCCATGTCCGTAAAAATCCCATCTATAAAAGCATAACCCTAGTTAACCCCTTCAGTGAAAGCCGTAAAAAAAAACACAAAAAAGTAGTAAATTATACTTTTTCCAAGCGGTATCATTATACCGCTTGGAAAAAGTGCAATAACACGCGATCAAAAAGTCAGATATAAATAATCATGGTACCCTGAAAACGTCATCTTGTCCCGCAAAAAACAAGCCTCTATATAGCATCATCAGCGAAAAAATAAAAAAGTTATAGCTCGCGGAATAAACTGATGCAAAAATAATTATTTTTTCTATAAAATTCTTTATTGTGTAAAAAACGCCAAAACATAAAAAAATATATAAATGAGGTATCGCTGTAATCGTAGTGACCTGAAGAATAAAGCTGCTTTATCAATTTTACCACACGCGGAACGGGGGAAAAAAAAATTAAAAAAAACCAATTCCTGAATTGCTGGTTTTTGTTCATTCTGCTTCCACAAAAATCGGAATAGGAAGCGATCAAAAAACGTTATGTGCCCGAATATGGTACCAATAAATACGTCAGCTCGTCCCGCAAAAAATAAGCCCACAGATAACTCTGTTGGCCGAAATATGGAAAAATTATAGCTCTCAAAATACGGCGATGCAAAAAATTCTTACAAAAAATTTTACAAAAAAAAGCATCTTTTAGAGTGTGACAGAAGCTAAACATGAAAAAAGGGTGTAAATCTGGTATCGCTGTAATCGCACCGATCCGAGGAATAAAGTCGCCCAATCACTAATATCGCACGAGGAACGGCGTAAAAAAGAAAACCAATTCTTCACCTTTGGTAGATTTGTTCATTGTGCCTCCCAAAGATCGCAGTAAGGCGATCACAGTGGTTCCCCCCCGCATATGGGGTATCAGCGTACTCAGGACAAAATGCACAATAGCTTTTGGGGTCCTATTTCTCCTGTTACCCTTATAAAAATAAAAATTTGGGGGCAAAAAGGTCATTTTTGTGGAAAAAAATATGATTTTTTTTATTTTCACGGCTCTACGTTATAAACTTCTGTGAAGCCCTTGGGGGTTCAAAGTGCTGACACACATCTAGATAAGTTCCTTGGGGGTCTAGTTTCCAAAATGGAGTCACTTGTGGGGGGTTTCTACTGTTTAGGCACATCAGGGGCTATCCAAACGTGACATGACACCCACAGACCATTCCATCAAAGTCTGCATTTGAAAAAGGCGCTACTACCCTTTCGAGCTCTGCCATGCAGTAAACATCAGTGGTTCCCCCCACATATGGGATATCAGCGTACTCAGGACAAATTGCACAATAGCTTTTGGGGTCCTATTTCTCCTGTTACCATTATAAAAATAAAAATTTGGGGCAAAAAGATTATTTTTGTGGAAAAAATATGATTTTTTTATTTTCACGGCTCTACGTTATAAACTTCTGTGAAGCACTTAGGGGTTCAAAGTGCTCACCACACATCTAGAAAAGTTCCTTGGGGGGTCTAGTTTCCAAAATGGAGTCACTTGTGGGGGGTTTCTACTGTTTAGGCACATCAGGGGCTATCCAAACGTGACATGACACCCACAGACCATTCCATCAAAGTCTGCATTTGAAAAAGGCGCTACTTCCCTTTCGAGCTCTGCCATGCGTCAAAATAGTGGTTTCCCCCCACATATGGGGTATCAGCATACTCAGGACAAATTGCACAATAACTTTTGGGGTCCTGTTACCCTTTGGAAAATAACAATTGGGGGTGGAAAGATCATTTTTGTGGAAAAGATATGATTTTTTAATTTTACTGCTCTACGTTATAACCTTCTGTGAAGCCCTTGGGGGTTCAAAGCTCTCACCACACATCTAGATAAGTTCCTATGGGGGGTCTAGTTTCCAAATGGGGTCACTTGTGGGGGGTTTCCACTGTTTAGGCACACAGGGACTCTCCAAATACGACATGGCGTCCAATCTCAATTCCAGCCAAAAAAGTCAAATGGCGCTGCTTCCCTTCCGAGCTCTGCCATGCGCCCAAATAGTGGTTTACCCCCACTATGGGGTATCAGCGTACTCAGGACTAATTGCACAATAACTTTTGGGGTCCTTTTATCCTTTGGAAAATAAAAATTGGGATGAAAAGATCATTTTTGTGAAAAAAATATGATTTTTTAATTTTACGGCTCTACGTTATAACCTTCTGTGAAGCCTTGGGGGTTAAAAGCTCTCACAACACATTTAGATGAGTTCCTTGGGGGTCAGTTTCCAAAATGGGGTCACTTGTGGGGGGTTTCCACTGTTTAGGCACACAGGGACTCTCCAAATGCGACATGGCGTCCAATCTCAATTCCAGCCAAAAAAGTCAAATGGCGCTGCTTCCCTTCCGAGCTCTGCCATGCGCCCAAATAGTGGTTTACCCCCACATATGGGTTATCGGTACTCAGGGAAATTGCCAAATAATTTTGGGTCATTTTATCCTTTGAAAATTAAATAATTGGGAAAGAAAGAATTTTTGGGAAAAAAAGATTTTAATTTTTACGGCTCTTTTACCTTCTGAACTTTAGCTTCAATCTTGTGAAGTTACCTTAAGGGTCAGTTAAATTCTAGTGTGGTCATTTTGGAACAGGACTTAAATGGACGGGTGCATCTTTAGAAAAGGTCAATGGGTTTATTCGTCTGTCCAATATTGTACCCCCAAATTATCTATCTAAAATGTAACATGTGGTCACCCTGAAAAAAATTGTTTGTGAAAGAAATTTTGGGAAAAATAAGAAATTGTGTCATTTTTCACACTTTTCAATTCTGTAAGACAAAAAAAAACTTTTTGGTTCAAAATTGTGCTAGTTTAAAGTAGTCATTGTGGGTATTTGTTATTCCTCAATTACTTAATTGTGTGTGTCTAAAAATATCTCTTGAATTTTAATAGATGCGTCATAAACTTATAATGTAAAAAAAATTTGTTAAAATTTGCAAAAATTTTGAATTTTTTTTCATTTTGCATTTCTTTTTTCATAAAAAAGTTGAAATGCAAATTTTTAATTTTTAAATAAGAATATTATTTACCACTATCATGAAGTACAATATGTCACGAGAAAACATTCTCAGAATCGCCAACAGCGTTCCAGAGTTATAACCTCATAAAGAGACAGTGGTCAGAATTGTAAAAATTGGCCTGGTCTTTAACCTACAAAATGGCTTGGTCATTAAGGGGTTAAAGTGGAAACAAGTCAAAAATGATGCTCAGTATTGTGTGTGGCCTCCACGTACCTGTATGACCTCCCTATAACACCTGGGCATGCTCCTGATGAGGTTGTGGATGTTCTCCTGAGTGATTCCTCCCAGACCTGGACTAAAGCATCCGTCAACTCCTGGACAGTCTGTGGTGCAACGTGACGTTGGTGGATGGAGCTAGACATGCTTTCCCAGATGTGCTCAATCGGATTCAGGTCTGGGGAACAGACAGGCCAGTCCATAGCTTCAATGCCTTCATCTTGCAGGAACTGCTGACACACTCCAGCCACATGAAGTCTGGCATTGTCCTGCATTAGGAGGAACCCGGGGCCAACCGCACCAGCATATGGTCTCACAAGGGATCTGAGGATCTCATCTCTGTACCTAATGGCAGTCAGGCTACCTCTGGCGAGCACATGGAGGGCTGTGTGGCCCTCCAAAGAAATGCCACCCCACACCATTACTGACCCACTGCCAAACCGGTCATACTGAAGGCATCTTAGCATCTGAGCAGCAGATTGCTCTCCACGGCGTCTCCAGACTCTGTCACGTCTGTCACATGTGCTGAGTGTGAACCTGCTACCTGCAACATCCTTCAGCATGACCGGTTTGGTAGTGGGTCAGTAATAGTGTGGGGTGGCATTTCTTTGGAGGGACACACAGTCCTCCATGTGCTCGCCAGAGGTAGCCAGACTGCCATTAGGTAACAAGATGAGATCCTCAGATCCCTTGTGAGACCATATGCTGGTGCGGTTGGCCCCGGGTTCCTCCTAATGCAGGACAATGGCAGACCTCATGTGGCTGGAGTGTGTCATCAGTTCCTGCAAGATGAAGGCATTGAAGCTATGGACTGGCCTGCCCATTCCCCAGACCTGAATCCGATTGTGCACATCTGGGACAGCATGTCTTGCTCCATCCACCGTCACGTTGCACCACAGACTGTCCAGGAGTTGACGGATGCTTTAGTCCAGGTCTGGGAGGAAATCCCTCAGGAGAACATCCACAACCTCATCAGGAGCATGCCCAGGCATTGTAGGGAGGTCATACAGGCACGTGGAGGCCACACACAATACTGAACATAATTTTGACTTGTTTCCACTTTAATTTTGTCTTGTTTTGATTTTCATTTTGACTTGTTTCCACTTTCATTTATTATTATTATTATAACATTTTTATAACGCCATTTATTCCATGGCGCTTTACATGTGAAGAGGGGCAAGTATAGACAAGTACAGTAAACATGTGCAATACAAGGCACACACAAGTACAGAAGGAGAGAGGACCTGCCCCCAAGGGCTCACAGTCTACAGGGATGGGTGAGTATACACTAGGAGAGGGAAGAGCTGATCGTGCGGTGGTTCAGTAGACTGATGATCACTGCAGGTTGTAGGCTTGTCGGAAGAGGTGGGTCTTCAGGTTCTTTTTGAAGGTTTCCATGGTAGGCCAAGTCTGATGTGTTGGGGTAGAGAGTTCCAGAGTATGGGAGAGGCACGGGAGAAGCTTTGTATGCGGTTGTGGGAAGAAGAGATAAGAGGGGAGTAGAGGAGGAGATCTTGAGAGGATCGAAGGTTGCGTGTGGGTATGTACCAGGAGACCATGTCACAGATGTATGGAGGAGACAGATTGTGGATGGCTTTGTAGGTCATGGTTAGGGTTTTGAACTGGAGCCTCTGAACGATAGGAAGCCAATGAAGGGCTTGGCAGAGAGGAGAGGCTGGGGAATAGCGGGGAGACAGGTGTATTAGTCGTGCAGCAGAGTGCAGGATGGATTGGAGTGGTGCCAGAGTGCTAGAGGGAAGGCCAGAGAGTAGGAGGTTGCAGTAGTCGAGGCGGGAGATGATGAGGGCATGCACTAGTGTTTTTGTACTTTCATGGTCAAGGAATGCACGGATCCAGGAAATATTTTTGAGTTTGAGACAGCAGGAGGAGGCTAGGGTTTGGACATGTGGCTTGAAAGAGAGGGCAGAGTCGAGGATCACTCCGAGGCACCGAGCGTGCGGGACTGGGGAAAGTGAGCAGCCATTGATGTTAATGGACAGGTCTGGTGGGGGGGTAGAGTGAGATGGGGGAAAGATGATAAATTCTGTTTTGTCCATGTTCAGTTTTAGAAAGCGAGCAGAGAAGAAAGCAGAAATAGCAGACAGACATTGTGGGATTTTGGTCAGTAAGGAGGTGAGGTCAGGTCCAGATAGGTAGATCTGCGTGTCGTCGGCGTAGAGATGATACTGAAGGCCATGGGATTCTATGAGCTGTCCCAGGCCGAGGGTGTAGCTGGAGAAGAGTAGGGGTCCAAGAACTGAGCCTTGGGGAACACCGACAGACAGGGGGCGAGGTGAGGAGGTGGTGTGGGAGAGGGAGACACTGAAAGTTCGGTTTGTTAGATATGATGAGATCCAGGATAGGGCCAAGCCTGTGATGCCAAGAGATGAGAGAATCTGTAACAGGAGGGAATGGTCCACAGTGTCGAAGGCAGAGGACAGGTCCAGGAGAAGGAGGACAGAGTAGTGACGCTTGCTCTTGGCGGTTAGTAGGTCGTTGGTGACTTTAGTTAGGGCAGTTTCAGTTGAGTGATGCAGTCGGAAGCCTGATTGTAAGCGGTCAAAGAGGGAGCAGAGAGGAGAGGTAGGAGGACAGTTCAAGATGGACATGCTGTTCCAGTAGTTTTGAGGCATAAGGGAGAAGAGATATCGGGCGATAGCTAGACACAGAGGATGGGTCAAGGGGTTTGAGAAGGGTGGATCAGGCATGTTGAGATGAGGACAATTTGTAAGTGAATTGAAGAGTGGTAGAGTAGAGATATAGGCGGGTCAATGCAGTGGAGGTGGATCTAAGGAGGGTGGAAAGCTGATCTTCTGTCATGGTGGAGAAGTTGGCTTGGAGGAAGAGGGTTGAGCAGCTAAGAGGGCAATGGGGGCTGTGGGCCAAAGCTTTCTCTGATCGTATCAATCTTCTGCTTAAAGAAAGAGGCAAAGTCTTCAGCAGAAATGAGAGGAGAAGGGGAGGTGCTGGGGGACAGAGTAGAGAATTGAAAGTGTTGAAGAGCTGTTTAGGGTTGTGAGACAGGGAGGATATGAGAGATGAGAAGTAAGTTTGCTTTGCAGCAGTGAGTGTGGATTTGAAGCTGGTGAGGGACTGCTTGTATGCGGTTAGGTGCTCGGCAGAGCGGGATTTTTTCCATCTCCGCTCAGCAACCCTGGAAGCCCGTCTCAGTTCTTTGGTGAGGCTGGTCAGCCAGGGCTGCCTGTTGATTGTACAAGTTTTGCTATGTGTGAGGGGGGCAGCCGAATCAAGTGCTGCTGTTATTGCAGTGTTATAAAAGGTGGCAGCAAAATCTGTGTCATGAAGTGAAGATATGTCTGTAAGAGGGAGGAGGGACTCAGAGAGCATTGGTAAATTGAGGTGTTTGGGGGTCTCTCCAAATCCAGGCCTCCATTGGTTCAAAAATTTGATTTCCATTGATGATTTTTGTGTGATTATGTTGACAGCACATTCAACTTTGTACACAACAAAGTATTCAATGAGAATATTTAATTCATTTAGATCTAGGATGTGTTAATTGAGTGTTCCCTTTATTTTTTGAGCAGTGTATATCCCATATTAAATGAATTTGGTTTCTTCTGATGCTGAGGAGGTGAACGACCCTTTCTATCCTGGTCAGAAACATGCAGCTCCATTTCAGCCACTTCTGATCTAGTCATTAACGCTTCCTTTAAAACCTGGCCAGACTCTCCCTGTTTTGCAGGTGAAAGCTTTGCTTCCTTCCTCTTAGGAGATACCATGCTGAATCGTACTCCTCTGTCTGGGGCTCTTTTGACATTGACCATTCCTAACCGACCATGGACTCATGTATCCATGAATTTCATTACTGATCTTCCTTCATCCTCTGTTAAAACTGTTATCTTAGATGTGGTGGATAGGTTTAGTAAAATGGCGCATTTTATTGCTTCACCTGTTCTCCCTAGTACTAAGACACTGGCTCAGGTGTTTATCATTGAGATTCTGAAGCTTCACAGCTCCACCTCCGTTGTTGTGTCAGATCGGTGGACCCAATTTGTATCTACATTTTGGAAGGTGTTTTGTGCTTGTTTAGGGATGCATGTCTCCTTTTCTTCGGGGTTCCATCCTCAAACTAATGGCCAGACACCTAAACCAAAGTTTGGAAACTGGCCTCAGATTTTTTGTGTCATATAACCAGGAGGCTTGATCTTATTTTCTACCACTGTCTGAGTTTGCTCTAAACAATCGTTGTAGTGAGTTCACTGGTAAGTAGCCATTTTTTGGAGCATATAGTTCCAATCCATAATTCTGTACCTTCATTAAAGATGAGTCTTTGGGGGTTCCGGAGGAGGAACAATTGCATTCTTGGCTCTCATCTGTGGGAAGCGGTTGAGAATAATTTAAGAATCTTGGGGGGCAAATACAAACGTATGGCTTAGAAGAAACGATTGTCAGGTTTGAACCTGGGGGTGAATGATTTAGTACGGCTAGCCACCAACAACTAGTATGCAGACAGCGTAGCCTATACTGGTCGGAAGAAAGAAGGAGGCAAGCCAGGACCTTGGCTGCAGACATACTAGCGGACCCGCCAGCCGCAAGGTACTGAGAGTTGGCATCCCAGGGAGAGCACATGACGTACGACAGGCAGTGCAGATGGGGATCCACAGAACAGTTTGGGACCCGTCATCCCATCTCATTCAACAAGCGGGCAGTAAAGACTGAACGTTTGCCTCAAAGGTAGCAAGAACTGATGGCTGGAACCAGGATAACATTCCTTAAAATGGAGGGGCAACATCACTGGTTTGCCGTGGGTGTGATCTCAGAAGGAAAGGAATAGGATGACCCCTTCTTGCAAAATGAAGGGACCTGTTAGAGAATCCTTGAGACAGGGCTACCAACCATGAGAAATCAGACTGTCATTGTGTTTCCCACCTCCTATGTGGGAGCAGGCAATGGTGCAGGTCACATAGGGGGCTGTCATCCATTTTCACATGTCGGGGGCTCCAGCATTACCCAAAGCCGGTCACTTACAGCCCAGGCACCTGGGAATCGGGCTCCATGAAGCAGGTGGAGGCAGTCCTCCCAGCCTCCCGAGCAAAGAGAAAAAGAGGCAAACTCCTGAAGAGGATTACTTTATTACCCTCCTTATAATTTTTTTCCTAGCTTTGCACTTTGCACAAACTCATTATGAGTTTAGGAGACTGCATCAGATACACTTTCAAGATATTTGAATGAGGCCTGCCATTTGTTGCCTTTCAGGGGTCTATGGATGACTAGATGACCATCCTTATAATTTTTTCCTGGCTTTTCACTTTCTGCAAAGCCTTTATGTTTATGAAACACTCCAATTGGTGCCTTGAAGGGTGTGTGGATGACCCTAAGTGTAATTTTTGGCAGGCTTTGCACCGTGCACAGAGCCTTTATGAGTGTAGAAGTACCACAACTAAACTTTTTTCACAATATTTGAATGAGGTACTATAGTTGGTGCCTTCAAGGGTGTATGGATGACCCTGCTTGTAATTTTTGGAAAGTTTTGCACTTAGTGCATAGCCTTTATGAGTCTAGGAGTACCACTACATGACAATTTGAACAGAATGTGTGTTAGGCGTCGAGACCCCCCTCTGCACCGGGGGAATCTGGTGTGATACATATCTACACGTGATGACAGGGCTTTGGATACTCTTGGTTCATCTCCTTATTTCACCTCCTACCTAGTGTTGATAATTATAATATATGGTATATATTATATACTATGTTGGGCAGTGGCGTATCTAGAGATTGATGGGCCCCAGTGTATGATTTAGACCAGGGACCTCCCATCCTGAATACATTTTAAACATTATATATATATGCGCCCTCATCCTGGACCCATCCATGGGATACAGTACAGACCAAAAGTTTGGACACACCTTCTCATTCAACGATTTTTCTGTATTTTCACGACTATGAAAATTGTAGAATCACACTGAAGGCATCAAAACTATGAATTAACACATGTGGAATTATACATTACACTTTACAAAAAAGTGTGAAACAACTGAAAATATGTCTTATATTCTAGGTTCTTCAAAGTAGACATATTTTGCTTTGATTACTGCTTTGCACGCAGAAAAGGTGAACGGATGGACTCTACATGCCTAGTTCCCACGTGAAGCATGGAGGAGGTGGTGTGATGGTGTGGGGGTGCTTTGCTGGTGACACTGTTGGGGATTATTCAAAATTGAAGCGTTGAGCGGTCCAGCTCACCCCAAACCATCTCGATTGGGTTCAGGTCTGGTGACTGCGGAGGCCAGGTCATCTGGAATAGCACCCCAACACTCTCCTTATTGGTCAAATAGCCCTTACACAGCCTGGAGGTGTGTTTGGGGTCATTGTCCTGTTGAAAAATAAATGATGGTCCAACTAAACGCAAACCGGATGGAATAGCATGCCGCTGCAAGATGCTGTGGTAGCCATGCTGGTTCAGTATGCCTTCAATTTTGAATAAATCCCCAACAGTGTCACCAGCAAAGCACCCCCACACCATCACACCACCTCCTCCATGCTTCACGGTGGGAACCAGGCATATAGAGTCCATCCGTTCACCTTTTCTGCGTGCAAAGCAGTAATCAAGGCAAAAGGTGGCTACTTTGAAGAACCTAGAATATAAGACATATTTTCAGTTGTTTCACACTTTTTTGTAAAGTGTAATGTATAATTCCATATGTGTTACTTCATAGTTTTGATGCCTTCAGTGTGATTCTACAATTTTCAGTCATGAAAATACAGAAAAATCGTTGAATGAGAAGGTGTGTCCAAACTTTTGGTCTGTACTGTATATATTGCCCATTCTGGTAAATGCTCCTTATCCTGGGGCCCATCCTGTTATATATATCCCCATCCTGACAAATGTCCTGTTTTTCTGCTGTGCTTTAATGTATAGAAAAAAATAAAGTATAATGCACTGCACCCCAATGTCATCCATGTACTAGCATTGACGCACATCCAGTTGAAGTTTCTGCTGGCGTTGGAGAGCCCCTGACGCACCGAGACCGGTCGCAGAGGCGACTGCTGTGACTGTGGACATTACGCCCCTGATGTTGAGTCATAGTTGTGATTGATAAATTGGTCAAAATCTTCGATGACTGTTATCTGTTAATTCACTTGTTGGATGTATTAAAATACACATGAAGCAAACTCCTGAGTCTTCATAGTATATTGATGCCACAGTTCTGTAACACTATATGGTAATTTGTGATAATCGTGCAGACCCATAGATCCATGATACCAGGTGATATTTACCACAAAGTGAATAATGCTGAATTCCATCTGCTAGATTCAGGAACTGGACACACAGTGATCTCCACTAAGCACAGAATCCAGGTTTCTGTTGTATTCTTCAAAACACTGAATTGTGTCGGAAGCCCAGACAGAGCCCCAACAGAGCCATTCACTTCAATGAATGTTGTCAGCCACCCTCTTTTCCACCTCTGAAAATGGCAAATACTGCCAGGATAAAGGTCATGTGTGTCGACCCGCCACCACAATTGTGGGTTACCAGGGCAATGGGGTACTCAGAGCCGAGCCCGTAGAAGTCTATGGGGATTTTGTCACAGGTAGCTGTGGCTCGGTCTGTGGCCCTGGCGGTCTGGCGTATGTTGGGGATGTATTTACAGGGGATAGATTTATATACAGTTCGTGACGCCACCTGTAGTATTCTGGTAATTTGTACCAGCGCTGCTGTAGATCTCTGAGGGGATGGTGAGGCAGCTAGATGTCGGGTCCCCTACAGGTGGGACTCTTCCCTCAGGTCGGTAGTTAGGTGAGGATTGTGCAGGCATGCAATAATAACTCAGTCTCACACAGTCAACGTCTTTCCATACCTTTACTTGCAGGATGATAAGGCAGGTCCCAGGGAGGCTGATGGGGTTGATGGAGGATGAGCTTTGAGGCAACAGATAAGCAAGTTAGGGGCCTCCTTTACTTTCCAATGAAGCTGAGTACGACCAGCCTGAAGCGTAGTCCTCTCTATGATTCCAGCTAGTCTTTAGCTGTTCTGCCCAGTCAAATTTGTGTTAGAAGCCTTCCTGCGAGGGAGCTGAATCCTTTTCTTGTCGTGCACAACTCAAAGTCTTCACACCCCCTGACTCCAGCTACGTTCTGACTATAAAGGGGCTTGTCTGCCGCGACCTAGGGTCCGGTAGATTCCTGGTTTTCTCTTCACTATGCTGTACAATAGTGATCCTTCGGTCCCCAGTAACCGGTTGCAACGTGCAGGACTTTTCCAAGTCAAAAGCACTTTTCCAATTACCTTCCTTCCACTTTGCCCTTCGCCTTGCTTGTCTCTTAATAGATAGTTCAGTCTTTCTTCCAGTGGGGCACAGCTCTGACTAGACTAAGGTGTATACAGACACCTACACCAGACTCCACTTTCTGAACTGATGATAGACTTAAACTGGACACGTCTACTCTGTCCAAGGACAGGAAACTGACTTCTCACTCTGAAGTCCGAACACTGACTGACTAAATCACTCCCTTCCACACCCCTGCTGGGTGTGTCAGAAGTGTACATGATGTCATGAAGAGACCTTAACTGTTACCTCTCCACTCATCCTCCTGGTATTGTGTACCAGGGCTACACATTCCCCCATGGTAAACGACAGCACTCCCGGGCTGTAAAATATAAAGAGACATTTTGTTTATGCAATAAACATTGAAACAATAACATCTTCCCATCCGGGAGGTGAGAACACCTTGAACGTTACGAACAATAACATTTTACATATAAAAATACAAAAGTATCAAATAGCATTTAATAAATATATATACAAGATACTTGTGAAGGACCCGCACCAAACCTTCAACGTGGGTCCTGGGTGGGCTGCAGGACATCCAAATGCAGACCTCACTCAGTGCCACACCACACGGGTTTTTGGTTCAGAGGTGAGTCAAGGGTTCATGTGAAACCATTAAGAAGGCACTTTAGTGCAACTATTTACAGGATACAGTTTTTGGGCTGGCTCAGTCCTCAGCCTCTGAGTCCATTGTTAAACGAAGACATAATAGAGAAAAAACACATTTATATATATAGACTTTTACAATGTTCACACAAATTCGTTATAATCACTGCTGATATCTAATGGGTAATTTCCCTTTTGTGATTCTCTCTGATCTACGTGGTGTAGTTTCAGGTATAACAAGTTGCGATCTGTCTGCACTGCGTAACGGCAAACTATAGAACTGCCTTAACCTTTCTATGGATCTGGCAAGCGTACTGATGGCTGGGCGGTGTGAGTCAGCTTCACCAGGAGATCCCATAGTATGGGGCGCTGCTTCAGATGATCCATCTTGAGGTTCCACAGGTTGAGGTGTTGCTGGGATGGGTAACTCCTGAGCGGGCTCAACTGGCACCACAGGCACAACTGGAGGTAAAACTTCCTCTTGTGGCTGATAAAACTGCAATACTGGAACTATCACAGCATCTCCCAGTCGGGGCCAATCCGCAGGAAAATCTCCCAGATCGGTGTGTATGACCTCTTCCTTTCTTTCTCTTGATTGAGGACAGGGTTCTTTTCACAACTCTTTAAGTGTTCTGGACACAACTTCAAATGATCTCTGGACACCGTGGTTGTTGTTCTTCCTCCGTCTTTACTGACGACACAAACTTTTCTGTTGTCGTATTTAGAATCTTGTATGACGTAGGGTTCTTGCTCCCACTGATTATCCAGTTTATGCATCTTTCTTTTTCTTTTTAATACTACCTCTCCAGGCATCAGAGGCTTGGCAGGAGCATTTCGGTTGTAAACATCTTCCTGTTTCTCCCGTGCCTTATTAAGACTTTCCTCCACACAGATTTGTACTCTTCTGTATTGCTCTTGCCGATTGACGTCCCAGTTCTCCACGGCATCGTCTGCCTCCGGTTCTACCACTCCAAGTTCTAAATCCATGGGTAGTTTTCCGGGCCTTGCTCTCATAAGATAGGCTGGAGTGCAGTTAGTTGAGCTTACAGGTATATGGTTGTACAAATCAACCAAATCAGGTAGTAAATCCGGCCATCGATTCCTGTCTTCCAACGGTATGGATCTCAACAAGTCAAGGACAATATGGTTCATCTTTTCACAAAGACCGTTGGTTTGAGGGTGATATGGTGTTGTTCTTATTTTCTTGCACCCGTACATATGACAGAATTCCTTGAATAAATCAGCTTCGAAAGCAGGTCCCTGATCGGTTAAGACTTGCTCGGGATACCCATGCGGTCTGCAGAAGCTTGCTTGAAAGGTCTTCGCGGCCGTCACTGCGGTCTGGTCTTTCACTGGAACGACTACCAGAAATCTGGAGTAATGGTCCACCATGGTCAAGGCGTATGAGTATCCAGATCTACTCGGCGACAGTTTGACGTGGTCCAGGGCCACAATCTCCAGGGGACGAGTCGTCCGGATAGGTTGCAGGGGGGCCTTTTGACTACCGTAGTCCTTTCTTCTGAGACCACAGGGTCCACAGTTCCGACACCACCTCTCGACGGAGCTGCGCATCCCTACCCAGTAGAACCGGCATCTCAACAGGGTCTCCAGCTTCCTCCAGCCAAAGTGTCCTGCTTGATCGTGGTACGCTTCCAACACCATTGGGACGTCTGCCTTGGGGACCACTATTTGCCAGACCATCTCATGGGTTCTGGGGTTGACGTATCTCCTGCACAACTTCTCACGGTATAGGAACAACCTGCTTTTCTCGTTCCACAGGAGCTTGGCTGACATAGGTGCATCCTTTTCCAGAGAGGAGCCTTCCTGACTTAACAACTCCTTGATGCGGCTGACCACTGGATCACTGTCCTGAGTCTCTTTCCAGCTGTGATGGGGTAAAGGATTTAATGTTGCACCATACTGCTTTCTGTGAACTCGATGCTCATGGACTACCCCATTTCGATGGAACGCGGGTAGCTCAATTTCTTCCAGGTCGTCCGATTCTTCTTCCGTATCAGAGTCATGCGGCATTCGGGACAACGCATCAGCATTAGCATTCTTTCGACCTGCCCGGTACTTGATAGTAAACTGGTAATTGGACAACCGAGCCATCCATCGCTGCTCCATGGCACCCAGCTTGGCGGTTTCCAGGTGCGTTAACGGGTTGTTGTCTGTGTACGCCGTGAACTTATTGGAGGCCAGATAGTGCTTAAATCTTTCAGTAATGGCCCAGACCAGCGCCAGAAACTCTAGCTTGAAGCTGCTATAATTTTCCGGATTCCTTTCAGTTGGCCTGAGTTTTCTGCTAGCATATGCGATGACTTTTTCTTGTCCATTCTGCTTCTGACTGAGAACGGCTCCCAACCCTTCATTACTGGCGTCGGTGTACAACAGGAACGGTTGGCTGTAATCAGGATAGGTTAAAATCTCATCACCTGTCAGGATCTCTTTCATCTTTTGAAATGCTTCAGCCTGTTCCTTACCCCAATTGAAAGGAGGGTTTCTGCTCTTTAAAGATTGTCCTACCAGGAGGTCCTGTAAAGGAGCTGCCTTCTTCGTGTAATCTTTCACGAATCTCCTGTAGTAACCCGTTAGTCCCAGGAACTGTCGCACTTCCTTAAGGTTCTTCGGCTCCGGCCACTTCTGGATGGCAGTGACTTTCTCTGGGTCCGGCGCTACTCCTTCCGAACTGACGATGTGCCCCAAGTATTGTACCTTCTGCTTGAGTAGATGGCATTTTGAGGGTTTCAACTTCATCCCGTACCTGGACAGGGACTCAAACACTTCTGCCAGGTGCTTCAGATGGTCCTCATATGTCTTGGAATACACGATAACGTCGTCTAGGTATAGCAGCACGGTTTCAAAATTGAGATGTCCCAGACAGTTTTCCATCACTCTCTGAAATGTTCCTGGGGCACTACTGAGCCCAAACGGCATTCTGTCGAACTCACAGAGCCCCATTGGGGTGGTGAAAGCCGTTTTCTCACGATCCTCCTCAGCCACAGCCACTTGCCAGTAACCACTAGTCAGATCAAGGGTAGAAAAGTAGTTAGCCGTTTTCAGAGCAGCTAATGATTCCTCTATGCGTGGTAGCGGGTATGCATCCTTGTGTGTTATGCGGTTCACCTGCCTGTAATCCACACACATTCTCATACTACCATCTTTCTTTTTAACCAGAACTAGAGGGGCTGCCCAGGGACTACAACTATCCCTTATCACCCCAGCTTTCTTCATATCATTCAACATTTCTTTAGCCTTCTGATAATGAGCTGGAGGTATGGGCCTATACCGCTCTTTGATGGGAGGATGACTGCCTGTAGGGATATGATGTTGTACTCCCTTAATTGTCCCAAAATCAAGTGGATTTTGCTAAACACTTGGGCGTACTCTTGCACCACCCGTAATACCCCTTGCTTCTGGTGAGCGGGAGTGGTGTCCGTCCCAACATGGAGTTGCTGACACCATTCCGCCACCTGAGTTGCTGGGTCATTGTCCTCCGCTATTTGACAGGAGTCTAAGGACTCAGCCGGGAGAATAGAATTATTATCAACAGCATGAAGTTTAGCAATGGTTGCATAACGGGGTAAATTTACCTCATCATCTCCCCAATTGAGAAGCCGTACCGGTACTCTTCCATTCACCACTTCTACTACTCCCCTAGCAGTCATAAGTGTAGGTCTATGTTCTGAATGGTGGGGTTCTACTACAGCTTGGTAATTCTGTCCCCTCAGACCTATGGCCGCCCTGCACCAAATGATCATTTCACTCATTGGGGGTATCACAATAGGATCTGAGTCAGTGACCCGTACATTACCAATTTCGCCGTCGGTAAGCTTCGCTTGCTGCTGACACACCAGGGCCCGGATCTCTCTTTGGATTACTCCTCTCTGCCTTGGTCGGGCAATCTCAGCGAGCTGTTGGAGTAAGAACACAACTTCTCCCAAACAATTACCGATAATGTTAGTACCCAAAATGATATTTAAACCGTTCTCCTCATTTACAGTCTTTACTACCAGAAGCCCTTGGTCTTTCAACTCCTCTCTGCCCACCTTTACATCTACACATTTTGTTCCGAGTACTTCTACAGGAAGACCATTCGAAGCATACACAGTAAAGTCAAGGCTCGGAGGTTTAAGACTGTCCATTGACCAGTACTTGGTATATAGAGCATCAGGTATGAGGGTCACCTGGGACCCAGTGTCTAACAATGCTGGAACAGCAATACCATCTAGAATAATAGACAGGTAGGGTCGCCCACCCACATACCTGCGGTTCCAGTCTAGGGGGCCTGACGGGTATTCTCCTGGGTGTTGGCCCTTGGACCCAGGTTCTGCCCGTTTAAAGGACACTGTGTAGACAGATGACCTTTCCGGTTGCAGCGATAACAGATGATCTCTCGACGAGAAGGGTGTTGATCAGAGGTTGCTCCTGGGGGTGGCGTTGTCCTCCTCCGGGGGGGCGACGTCTTCTTTCTCCTCCGGTGCATCCACGGAACGTCCTCTGGGCAGTCAGCTAGCAAGATCTTCCCTTCCTCTTCTTTCCGCAGCTGTAGGGCACTCATCACAGCGGCCAGATTTTTAGTCAGCTGGCGCACCTCTGAGCGCAGACAGTCCAATTCACTAGGAGGTGTCACCTGCGCTTTGGCTTCAGCCACTAGCGGGGAACAGGGGGTTACTGCCGGTTCCAGAGTGACTTCACCCTGATGATGTTGGGTGGCCACCTCAGGTTTGCCCAGGGGCCGCAGCCCTTTTATTGCCATTTCCTTTAGGGCATCAAAGGTAGCATCCGGATGATCTAAGGACCACCAATTTACAGTTCTGCGTTCCTCTGGGGATCTCAATCCCTGTATAAATTGTTCTTTCAGCATTCTATTCTCGTCGATAGCATTTAAATTGTTAATTTGCTTGAGGGCTCTCAGGGCTCCCTGTAGTCGGCAAGCGTAGTCCCGGATGCTGTCACCTGGCTGTTGTGAACAGTGATAGAAGGCCATCCGGAGATCCGTTTCTGTGCGGTCTTCAAATATGGCATGCAGCTTCAGGAAGATCGCAGGTACCGACTCCTGATCAACGGTATCCCAAGTCTCCACTTCCCTCTCAGCAGCGCCAGTTAGCTGCCCTATTAGCACAGCAGCTTTTTGTCTCTCAGGCATGGAGTACATTTCTAGGATGCTGCATAACTTCCGCTTGAAGCCTGCTAAAGTGCCTGGCCCACCGCTGTATTGGGGAAGCCATTTCGCCCCAGGCATATATGGGAGCGTTAGTGGCATGATCGGGACTACCGGGCTGGGTGCAGGGCCTGCGCCCCCATCTGGCGCTACAATACCAGACGGTGCGGGATTGGGGCCTCCGGCCGGGGCCGCACTGTCAGCCGGTTGTTGTGACATCTTAGCGCCCCCTTGGTTAAACGGAGCCTACCGGTTTCAGACGCTGCTATTTCACAGGCACCGCAGTGGGAACAGGACCTTCGTCGCAGGCGCTCTGATGTCAGAGCGTTCACTTCCTGTTGCAGGACCTGCCGCTGAGTCAGAGCCGGGGGCGTGTCCAAGACTTTGCGCGCTCTTTCAGGTACGCCCTCCTTCTTCTCCAGCGCCTGAGGGCGCGAATATGGCGACAAAAATGGCGATTTTGGCGCCAAAAATGCAAACAGTCCTTTTTCACAAAAACACTCCACAGGCACACAGGGCTCGCAATGCTGCAAGTTTCGTATCCTGTTCGTGACGCCAAGTATTTGTGTCGACCCGCCACCACAATTGTGGGTTACCAGGGCAATGGGGTACTCAGAGCCGAGCCCGTAGAAGTCTATGGGGATTTTGTCACAGGTAGCTGTGGCTCGGTCTGTGGCCCTGGCGGTCTGGCGTATGTTGGGGATGTATTTACAGGGGATAGATTTATATACAGTTCGTGACGCCACCTGTAGTATTCTGGTAATTTGTACCAGCGCTGCTGTAGATCTCTGAGGGGATGGTGAGGCAGCTAGATGTCGGGTCCCCTACAGGTGGGACTCTTCCCTCAGGTCGGTAGTTAGGTGAGGATTGTGCAGGCATGCAATAATAACTCAGTCTCACACAGTCAACGTCTTTCCATACCTTTACTTGCAGGATGATAAGGCAGGTCCCAGGGAGGCTGATGGGGTTGATGGAGGATGAGCTTTGAGGCAACAGATAAGCAAGTTAGGGGCCTCCTTTACTTTCCAATGAAGCTGAGTACGACCAGCCTGAAGCGTAGTCCTCTCTATGATTCCAGCTAGTCTTTAGCTGTTCTGCCCAGTCAAATTTGTGTTAGAAGCCTTCCTGCGAGGGAGCTGAATCCTTTTCTTGTCGTGCACAACTCAAAGTCTTCACACCCCCTGACTCCAGCTACGTTCTGACTATAAAGGGGCTTGTCTGCCGCGACCTAGGGTCCGGTAGATTCCTGGTTTTCTCTTCACTATGCTGTACAATAGTGATCCTTCGGTCCCCAGTAACCGGTTGCAACGTGCAGGACTTTTCCAAGTCAAAAGCACTTTTCCAATTACCTTCCTTCCACTTTGCCCTTCGCCTTGCTTGTCTCTTAATAGATAGTTCAGTCTTTCTTCCAGTGGGGCACAGCTCTGACTAGACTAAGGTGTATACAGACACCTACACCAGACTCCACTTTCTGAACTGATGATAGACTTAAACTGGACACGTCTACTCTGTCCAAGGACAGGAAACTGACTTCTCACTCTGAAGTCCGAACACTGACTGACTAAATCACTCCCTTCCACACCCCTGCTGGGTGTGTCAGAAGTGTACATGATGTCATGAAGAGACCTTAACTGTTACCTCTCCACTCATCCTCCTGGTATTGTGTACCAGGGCTACACACATGCAGTGTCCAAAGCTACTTTTTTAGCTTTATTGAAGTGAATGGGTCCATCATGGCTCTGTGAGGGTTTCTGTCAGAATCCTGCAGAGCATACTGTATGTGTGTGCACCTAGCCTAGGGGTTGACCCCTTTCATAAAATTTTGGTATCTGGGGTCAGTTTATTATAAAAAAGAAACTGCTCCTTCCTTCCCTTCCTGGGTCCAGTGCTGAGTCTCTGCCACTGGTCCCAGTGTCTGATATTGGCCATTGGCCGTAGCACTGACGTGGGGTCAACAGCACGGCAGCCAATCAGTGAACTCAGCGGCTCTCAGCAGGGTGCTCTGTGTACACCGGCAGAGCCACGGAGCTCACTGATTGGCTACTGCACTGCCAACGTGAAATCAGCGTTGCAGCCAATATCAAATACTGGAAGCAGTGGCGGAGACTGAGCACTGGATCCAGGGAGGATGAGTAAAGCACGGTTTATTTGTTTTTCCATAACACCCCTTTAAGATACCCAGTTCCTGAATGTAGCCTATTCAGGAATTCATGAGATTTGTGTATTTTTAGAGCTTATGTCCAGTGAGATGGCTGCACACCATTATGCTCTGATGCCTCCTAGTGGTAGAAAGATATATCCATGCATAGAAGGAACATGCACACACACTGAGCCATGTTCATATTATCTGTATGACTTCCTAGAAATGTGCCATAAAACTTCCATCTCAGGCTGTACAAGCTCTGCCAGGTGCTCTACACATGGAGCTATATCTCTAGTGCTTCTTGGGGAGATATCTTATACGGCATACGATAAGGATTGTGCCACATTTTTCTGCTGGTCTGAACAGAATCTGACAGAAAACTGTAAGCCTTTATATGAAATTAGAGGCATACAGAGGTACACCAGAGGCCTCATGAGTCGGAGACCTAATAAGTAGTGAGATGCAAATGCGCTAACATTGAGACAAAACCATTTGGGATTCAGACGTGTTTGATGAAACCCTCAAAATACCCAATAATTAATAAATGTCTGTACATCAAAAGGGGGCACTGCCTCTACATGCAAACTAAAAGTGGGCACTGCCACTACATGCAGACTAAAAGAAGGCACTGCTACTACATAGTAACATAGCAACGCCAAGAAAAGACATTTGTCCATCCAGTTCAGCCTATATTCCATCAGAATAAATCCCCAGATCTACGTCCTTCTAAAGAACCTAATAACTGTAAGATACAATATTGTTACGCTCCAGGAAGACATCCAGGCCTCTCTTGAACCCCTCGACTGAGTTCGCCATCACTACCTCCTCAGGCAAGGAATTCCAGATTCTCACTGCCCTAACAGTAAAGAATCCTCTTCTATGTTGGTGGAAAAACCTTCTCTCCTCCAGATGCAGAGAATGCCCCCTTGTGACCGTCACCTTCCTTGGTATAAACAGATCCTCGGAGAGATATTTATATTGTCGCCTTATATACTTATACATGGCTATTAGATCGCCCCTCAGTCGTCTTTTTTCTAGACTAAATAATCCTAATTTTGCTAATCTCTCTGGGTATTGTAGTTCCCCATCCCCTTTATTAATTTTGTTGCCCTCCTTTGTATTCGCTCTAGTTCCATTATGTCCTGTAGAATGTAAGCCCGAATGGGCAGGGTCCTCTCCCCTCTGTATCAGTCTGTCATTGTTAGTTTGTTTACTGTAAGTGATATCTGTAATTTGTTTGTAACCCCTTCTCATGTACAGCACCATGGAATCAATGGTGCTATATAAATAAATAATAATAATAATATCCTTCCTGAGCACCGGTGCCCAAAACTGTACACAGTACTCCATCGTGCCCCCAAAGAAGGAGTTTCATCCGAAACGCGCGTCGGGCCAGGGTGGTATCGCGGCGTGTCCTTTCACATTACTCCCCCATCAGGTAATACAACTATGACTCACAACTTGCATATATCGATTTGTGCTTAGCAATTTACATGGTCATTTTTCAGGATGCTCACTACCTATGTTATGCACTCTGTTACTGCACTTGCACTATATGCTATACTCTAATGCCTTTTGTATATGATACTTGCAATGTGACTCTGAGATTCGCCATTGTGCTCTCACTGTATTATCCATGTTCACATGCATGTATTACAGGTTATGAACCATATCTAGTTCCCTGAGTGTGGGACACATTACTGTTCAATTGATTTGCTATTATGCTATAATTGAAATGTGACACTTGATTTAGGACCACCACTGCTGTATACCCCCTTTGTATCATACTTTCCGGTCATGGTGCACTAGTTGCACCCTTTGCTTTCCCTTGTTCACTTGTCCTGCATTGTTTATAGTTACCTTTTAATGATATTGTCAATAAAATACATACATTTTAAATAGTTCTGTTGGACTTCATTGATCGCTTTTGTTGAGGTGGCCCTCATGTTTTACAGTACTCCATGTGCGGTCTAACCAGGGACCTCTTTTAATGCACCCCATGATCCTGTTTGCCTTGACAGCTGCTGCCTGGCACTGGCTGCTCCAGGTAAGCTTATCATTAACTAGGATCCCCAAGTCCTTCTCCATGTCAGATTTACCCAGTGGTTTCCCGTTGAGTATGTAATGGTGATGTTGATTCCTTCTTCCCAAGTGGGACTGACAGGCACAGAAGAGACACGGGACTGGCAGGCACGGATGAGACACAGGGCTGGCAGGCACAGATGGGACACAGGGCTGGCAGGAACGGATGGGACACAGGGCTGGCAGGCACGGATGGGACACAAGGCAGGCAGGAAGGGATGAGACATAGGGTAGGGTCCTGTTCACACAGCAAGTGCAGGTACTGATACTGACTGGATGGAATGGTGTACGGGGGAACAGGTAGAGGCCTGTCCACACAGCAAATGCAGATCCTGGAACAGACTGGAAGGAATGGTGTATGGAGGGGCAGGTAGAGACCTGTTCACACAGGAGGAGAACCGCAAGGCTGTGGAGAAGGACTGTAGAGCAGCAAGAGGTTCTGCAGTGGCAGGAGCAAAGCAAAGCGAAACCGCAAGATATGCGGAGAGGAGCTGCAGCAAGAGATTCCTGCAGTGGCAGGAGCGAAGCAGAACGGAACTGTAAGATTTGCGGAGAGGAGCCACAGCAAGAGATTGCTGCAGCTGCAGGAGTGAAGCAGAGCGCAACCGCAAGATATGAGGAGTGGAGCTGCAGCAAGAGATCACTGCAGCAGCAGGAGTGAAGCAGAGCGAAACCACAAGATATGCAGAGAGGAG
>JARQOD010000002.1:114330698-114414059 GCA_033576555.1 Oophaga sylvatica | reverse complement strand
CCTTGCTATTGCAAGTTGACATTAAGCCTGGTTAATAAAGGAGGGCTGTCAATAAGACAACTATCCATTATTAATCCACTAGTCTGAAAGGGTTAAAAAACACACACACATTAAGAATGAAGATTTTTAATGAAATAATCACACATTTTTTACATCTTTATTACACTCCCATTCCATTATCAAAGCCATCGATCTCCTAGAAAAAATCCAAAATAAAAAGGCAACACTATACCAATACCTGTCCGCCGTACAGTCAAGTCCCACGCCGTAACCCATCTGAAGGGGTTAAGTAGTTTACAACTGAGAGCGGAGCTAATGCAACCGGCCCAGCTGTAAACCACAGAGGAATGAAGGAAAAGCTGCAAGCTGCCTGTGCAGCTTACCTGCCTGAGCGGAGATGAACTGATTAGTGTGGGAAAGTTTCTGAACATTTTCCCACGCTGTCAGTTCACCGCGGGTCAGGTGGGAGTATGTGCAGCCTCAGTGACTACCGTTCACGTCACTTAGGCTGTGCAGACTCCCGCGCCTGACCTGAGGTGAACTCACCAGCGTGGGAAAATGTTTATCACCGGTCAGGCGGGGAAGCTGCGCAGGCACCTTTTCCTTCATTCATCCGTGGTTTACAGCTGGGCCGGTCGCATTAGCACCGCTCCCAGTTATAAACTATTTAACCCCTTTAGATGGATTGCGGCGTGAGACTTGACTGTACGGCGGACAGGTATGGATATAGCGTAGCTTTTTTATTTTGGATTTTTCTTAGGAGATCGATGGCTTCAGTATGGAATGGAAGTGTAACAAAGATGGAAAAGTCTTAGTTACTTACCGTTAACGGTATTTTTCGAAGTCCATGACAGCACTACGGAGAGAGGGGATCCGCCCCTTAGGAACAGGAAAGCTACAGATACAAAAAGGGCGGCACCTCTCCACGCATCAGTTGGATTACAGAGCATAAGAGGACTACCAAGGTTAAATGGTATACAGCAAAAATTTATGCATCACACAGTAATATTGATCAATTGTTTATTACATGTGGACTATATAAGAGGAAGAAGTGCACATAGAACATGGGTGGGAATCTAAGGGTGCTGTCATGGACTTCGAAAAATACCGTTAACGGTAAGTAACTAAGACTTTATTCGAACGTCCATGACAGCACTACGGAGAGAATTACAGAGAGTAATAACCGCTTAGGGAGGGACTACAGCCTGCAGCACCCTTAGTCCGAAAGAAAGGTCTGAGGAAGCACCCAAATCTAACCTATAATGAGTGTAAAACGTGTGTGGAGAAGACCACGTAGCTGCCTTACATATCTGGTCAATGGAGACTTCTGCCCTCTCTGCCCATGAAGTCGCCACAGCTCGGGGGGAATGCGCCCTTAGCCTCTCAGGTGCCGGCTTGCCCCTCGAGGTGTATGCCAGAGAAATTGCTTCCCTAATCCATCTGGCCAATGAGCTTTTTGTTATTCTACGGCCTTTGTTAATTCCCTGAAAAGAGACAAACAATGCATTGTCCCTTTTCCAGGGATCAGTGACTGCCAAATATTGTAGGAGATTTCTTCTAACATCTAGAGTATGGAGTTTTATCTCTTTTTGATTAGATGGATTAGGGATGAAAGAAGGGAGAACAATTTCCTGTGTTCTGCGGAAGGCGGAAGACACCTTAGGTAAGTATGCCGGATCAGGTCTAAGTATTATTCTGTCATTCAGGACCTGAGTGTAAGGAGACAGTCTAGATAGTGCTTGGATGTCACCTACCCTCCTAGCCGAAGTTAATGCTACCAGGAATGCGGTTTTAAGGGAAAGAATTTTTATTGATGCTGCTGATATAGGTTCAAAAGGGGGTTCTGTTAAAGCAGTAAGAACAAGGTTCAAATCCCATGGCATGATTCTGTTCTTCACTATGGGTCTCGACCTACCCGCAGCTTTAATGAATCTACTGACCCAGTAATTATTGGCGGTGTTGCAACTGAAGAGTGCCCCCAAAGCTGAAACTTGCACCTTAAGGGTGCTTGTGGAGAGACCTAAGTCCAGACCCTTTTGTAGGAATTCTAGAATCTGGGTTATCGGTGTTGGGTCCCCTGCTACCACCCCCGAGCTCTGGAGAAATTTTTTCCAAGTCCTAGCGTAGATTCTAGTTGTAACCTCTTTGCTGCTCTTAAGGAGAGTATTAATTACATTAGCAGAAAACCCCTTATCTCTCAGCAGTGACCGTTCAAAATCCACGCCGTCAGGTGGAGGCCTGCTACTCGAGGATGGTAGACTGGACCTTGGGAGAGCAGATCGGGAATATCCGGCAGGACCCACGGGTCGGCTATCGACATGTTCCTGAGACATGAAAACCATGCCCACCTGGGCCAGAAGGGAGCAACTACTATTACCCTCGCCCTGTCTTTCCTGACCTTCCTCAACACTAGGGGGAGTAAGGACAAGGGAGGGAAGGCGTACGCTAGATTGAAATCCCACTTTAATAGAAGAGCGTCCACTGCCAGAGGGCGTTCTCTGGGATGCAGAGAGCACAACCGTCTCACTTTCCTGTTGCTTTTGGTAGCAAAGAGATCTATCTCCGGTTGACCCCATCTCTGCACAATCAGGTCGAAGATGGAAGTCTTTAATGACCACTCTCCTTGACTCAGGAGATTGCGGCTTAAGAAGTCCGCCTTGGTATTTTCTTCTCCCCTTATATGTAGAGCCGTTAGAGAAAGAAAGTGTCGTTCTGCTATCTGGAGTAGGCGCCTTGCCACTTCCATGAGAGGACCGGAACGAGTACCACCCTGGTGGTTGACGTAAGCGACTGTGACACGATTGTCGGAGAGCACTCGAACGTGGTGACCCTGTAGATAGACAAGGAGCTTTTTAATCGTTAGCTCTACCGCCGTTAACTCCTTCATATTAGAAGACATTTGAATTTGATCCAGCTCCCATAAGCCCTGAACCATAACGTCCCCCATATGAGCCCCCCACCCAGAGGGGCTTGCATCTGTCGTGACTATCCGGGATATTTCATATTCCCAGGGAACCCCCTTAGCCAGGTTCGTCTCCTCTTTCCACCAATCCAGGGATCTTATAGTAGCCTGGGACATGGATAGCTGGCCTTCTAGGTAACCACCTAGAAAATTTTGATACAACAAGACCTCAGCCTGCAGCGTCCTTGTGTGGAATTGAGCCCACTGAACCGCAGGGATACAGGACGAGAGGGAGCCCAAAAGGGACATGGCCTTCCTAAGAGACATGGAGGGGTTATTGGAAGCGTTTAGGACCTGGTGCCTTAAGCGAATCAACTTATCTGACGGTAAACTACAGTTCTGATTCCGTGAATCTAGAATTAGCCCTAGAAACTGCTGGACCCTCATCGGATTCAAACGAGACTTTTTGGTATTTATTAGCCATCCAGCCGCTCTAAGGTAGATATTGCTCTTTGCAGTTGCTCTAGGCAATGCTCTGCCGTTTTTCCATGATAAGAAAGTCGTCGAGGTAGGGAACTATAATCATATTGGATTCACGTAAGTGGGCCATGACCTCCGACATAACTTTAGTGAATACTTGTGGGGCAACCGCCAAGCCAAAAGGAAGGGCGCTATATTGAAAATGTCGCAGCGATTCCCCATCTGGACTGCTACTCTGAGGAAACGCTGATGCTCCACATGGATCGGTACGTGGTAATAAGCGTCTTTCAGATCTAACACCACCATAAAGCAATTTTCAACAGAAGCTTTATTGCTGAGCTGACCGTTTCCATTTAAATGGGTGAATAACCAGAAATTTATTGAGGGCTTTCAAATTAATAATTGTTCTAAAAGAACCGTCCGGTTTGTGGATCAAAAACAGAGGGGAGTAAAACCCTTTACCCCGCTCTGCTTCGGCACCTCCACGCTAAATGCGGCCACATTTAGCGATATAGTTAACGACGCTATCGCCGTTAGCGATCTTCTTAACGACTTTAGCAGTACAAAAGTACCGCTAAATCGCTAAGAAAAGGTGCCACACTAGCGAATATTACTTACCCAGCGGGAGCGCCGACGAGAAAATAGGGTCCGGAGCGATTCCAGCGACGAGCGAGATCACAGCAGGAAGCTCGTCGCTGGCAGATGCCGCACTGAACAACATCGCTAACGGGATCGCTAAATAGTGATGTTTTTTAGCGATCCCGTTAGCGATGTTGTTTAGTGTGGCATACCCTTAAGACTTTTTTAGCGCAAAGCTCCTGAACTTCCAACTCCAGAGCGGCCTGCTCCGATAGGGATGACCTGAGGGGGGTAATTTTAAAGTTATCCCGAGGTACCAAGGAGAATTCTAACCGCAGCCCTGTAGCTATGAGACTAAGGATCCAGCTACTGCTTGAGATTTCCGACCAGGCCGGGTAGAAGGCCATCAATCTGCCTCCTACCGGTATCGCTAGTCATTGTGAGGGTTTTTTGGTTTCCCTAGGAGGACCCCTAAACATAAACCCTGTACCTCTTCGCCTCTTTTCATCCCATTTGGCTCGCTCCCTGGACGACCTTCTGCGGCTGAACCTCCTTCTGCTGAAAGGTCTCTTGTAGGAAGGAGTCGAAAGACTGGGAAACTTTTTCTTGTCGTCCCCTGCCTTTTCCAGAAGCTCGTCCAGGACCGTGCCAAAAAGATATTCGCCATCACATGGAATGGAGCAGAGGCAAGATCTGGCCTGAATATCGCCCGGCCAACATTTTAGCCACAATGCCCTCCGCACTGTATTAGACAGACCTGCTGCTCTGGCAGCCATTTTTTACTGAGTCCGCTGAGGAATCAGCCAGGAAAGCCGCCGCGTTCTGAATTATCGGCAAGGTCTTTCGGATTGACCCCTAGAGGTTCCATCTGCTAACTGGGACTCTAATTGGTCTAGCCAGACCATCATTGATCTGGCTGTACAAGTGGCTGCAACCGCTGGCCTCAGGGCACCTGCCGACATCTCCCATGTCCCTTTCAAGAAGGAGTCTGCCTTTTTGTCTAGTGGATCTTTCAAAGATCCCATATCATCGAATGGGATGGAGGATTTTTTGGAAGCCTTCGCCACTGCTGCATCCAGCTTCGGGGCCTTATCCCATCTACCTGTCAAGGGTTCTTCAAAGGGATATCTCCGTTTAAACGCTTGGGGTAAGGAGCCTCTTTTTTCTGGCTTCTTCCACTCTCTATCTATAAGGCCTTGGATGCTACTGTTTAGTGGAAAGGATCTGCATTTTTTCGGATCTAGACCACGGAACATCAGATCCTGTACTGAGAGGCCGAAGAGGAAGGCGAAGAGGGTCCTGAAACAACTTCACCCTTGTCATGGGTGGCGGGAGAATCTGAATCAGATAACACAGGTACAGTCCTACGCCTGGAAGATTTTCCGTGTCTTACGGTCGCCTTCATCTCCGCCCTTATTATCTCTTTCAGGCTCTCGGTGAAATCTGGAGTCTCCTCCACTATCGTCTGCCGCGTGCACGGCTGGCATAACCTTTTAGGGCAAGCGTCTGGCAGAGGGCAAGCACAAAAGGCACATTCCCTGTGCTTGCTTTTCACCGAACACTTCTTCCCCTAGTAACGCAACACAGAATGGGGGAAACTGCATTACTGGGTATTCTCAGTATGACGATCTCTTACCCAGTTCATACAGCAGTAGGTACCGGATCACGGGGAGGGGTCTTTTTCACAGCTGAGGAACTCCTGCGGCTGGCGCCCCTGGCCATTGAAGAGGAGCGCTCTGTCTGCTGCTGCTGCTGCTGGCTCTCCTGCTGTACTGAGGGAGCTTCTGCAGTGTCCATTGTAAGAAATGGGGCAGAAGCGCTTTCCCAGCTTCATAGGCTCCTTATATCCTCCCCGGATATCCAGGTCAGCAGGTGCTGCCAGAGGTCTACCCCCTCCTGCTCCCCGCCCCACAGCTCCCCCTGCACTTCCCTGCCGCCCCCACAGCAGGCGCCGCCCGGCCATGATGCAGCCGCGCCAATTTTTCAAAAAGAAACGCTGGCCGGTGACCCACTTCCGGTTCCAGCGGTGGAGACTCCGCCCCCCCTTCCCGACGCCGCCAGGATCAGCGCTCCCCCGGACCCCGCAGACCGACCGCATCGCCCAGGTACCTGAGCGGAGTCTCCCGCCGCATCGCCCCCGCAGCAGGGATGCGAGCGGGAGATCCCAAAAATCCCCGCAGCGCCGCTCACAGCAGCGGCGCGTGGTGAAGATTTCAAAAACCCCGCCGCGCCGTCCCCAGCAGAGACGCGCGGCGGGAAATTAAAAAAAAACCCGCTGCGCCGTCCATAGCAGCGACGCGTGGCGGGAAATTCAAAAAACCCCGCTCGGCGGGAAATTCAAAAAAAAAAAAATTTTTTTTTTTTTCTTTTTCGGCTGCACCACACTCCGGCCCCACCATGCAGGACCACAGGAGAAGACAGGGAGCAGGCACCGGGACCAGGGAGAGGGGGGATACTTACCAACCGGCGCTGGCTGGGAGACAGGGATCCTCTGGATACTGACCTGCTCCGCACACTGTCGTGGAATCCTACCCGGACCCACCGTGGCGCTTCCAGGGGCTCCGCACCGGTCGAGGTAGGAGATCCTCCCCGCTACCTGGGTCGACCGGCCGGCCTGGGTCCTCCTGAAGATCTTCATCTGTAGGAAACCCGTCCTTCAGGAACAGGAAACCAACTGATGCGTGGGAGAGGTGCCGCCCTTTTTGTATCTGTAGTTTCCTGTTCCTAAGGGGCAGATCCCCTCTCTCCGTAGTGCTGTCATGGACGTTCGAATAAAAATGTGTGTTTATTTCATTAAAAATCTTCATTCTTAATGTGTGTGGGGGTTTTTTTTAACCCTTTCAGACTAGTAGATTAATAATGGATAGTTGCCTTATTGACAGCTCTCCATTATTAACCAGGCTTAATGTGACCTTGCAATAGCAAGGTGTCATTAACCCCTTATTACCCCATATGCCACCGCTACAGGGCAATGGGAAGAGGGTAAGTGCCGGAATTGGCGTATCTTACAGATGCGCCTTTTCTGGGGTGGCTCAGGGCAGATTTTTTTTAGCCAGGGAGGCCCAAAAACTATGGTCCCTATCTAAGCTATTAATTTCTGCCCTCAGTCACTGGCTAGCCCTCTCTGGCGGAGAAAATTGCGCGGGAGCCCACACCAGTCTTTTCCTTGAATTAATCTTTTATTTAACACCTATAGCTCCAAAATTTTACACACAGACACTACTAACATTATTACTGAGGAACATAAAAAAAAATAATGGATATGCAATTTTCACCTATTCTGCTATCTATATCTGTGCGAAATATAAATATATATATATATATATATATATATATTATATATATATATACACACATGTGTTCCGAATTATTATGCAAATAATATTTTCTCAGATTTTCCCAAATTACCTATATGAATTGCAGTCATTGTAATTTTCCAGTCAAATAACTATTAGAGTATAGTGTTGAGCGATACGATACTGCAAATATCGGGTATCGGCCGATATTAGCTGTATCGGGCTTTCGATTCCGAGTACCGATATTTTCGTCATATCGGATACCGGAATTGGATTTGTCACTGTCACTGTGAGTGTCCGTCGGTCGGGTCTGTCAGCAGTCACTTACCTGGCAGAAGATCTCCGGCGGTCACGTCCTGGACTGCTTGATGGCCGCCATTATCTTCTCCCTGGCGGTCACATGCAGTTTTTCGCGATAACTGCAGTGACTGCAGGGTAATCCCGGCCGTAAACCAGTCCGATGACGTCACCGCCGGGGAAGCAGGTAATCAGCTGTGCTGCGCCGGGATGACAGGCTCTGCCTGTCATTCTGATGTAGCAGAGCTGGATCGTCGTGGGACACTCGTTACTATGGACTGCGTCGGACAGGTGGTATACTGCTGGTTTTTTTTTTTTCATTTTTTACAGGAGATCGATGGCGTCGCAGGATGAGACTGTAATAAAAGTAATGAAAACTGTGTTGTGTTTTTTATTAAATTAAAAAACTTTTTTATGAACATTCACCCGTCCGGGTACATCAACAATTTAACTATTTACATACAGGGACCCTGTCCGGGTTATTTATAATTCTTTGGCAGGGGTGTTCCAGGTACCACCTGGTACTCTTCTGATACTTGCCAAACATCCGAGACACCAAGGACCACCAGGACCTGATGACGTCGTGTGGCCTGTACAGTCAAGTCATGTGTCTGTGTGGCCACCTCTTTCATCTCCCTCCGGGTCTGGAGCCCTATGTCCCGGACTGAACGAACCCCAGGGGGCCTAACAGGCGCCGGGTACGGGCCAGCTATCATTATCATGTCCATAGCTGGGGCTGCTGAGGAGACCACTGAGGGAGGCTGGGGAGATTTACGGCGTGGGGTGGGCACTTGTGCAGAGGCCTGGATGTGGGAGGCTGAAGGCTCCGAGGGTCTCACAGGTTCCTGACACTCTGGGGAGTAGGGGTCGCACCTGGTAACATTTAGGGCGTACCATCCATTGTAACCCCAGTGTCGGGTGTAAGTCACCAAGTCTCCTGGCAACAGGTCCCTCCCCGGGTGTCCTTCTGGGAGGTGAGTCTCCACGTCCCGCCGGGTCACAAACACTTCTAAATAAAGTCCAGGCTCCTGGATGAAGCCCCAACCACCTTTCAATTTAAAGCTCCGTACTGCACCCTTAAGCTGCGGCTCCCACAGGGTTCCTTTATCTTTTCTCATCCGGTCCTTATCTGCCCGGTCCTTCTCGATGTGACGTTGGCGAAGCTTCTGGGATTCGCGCTGCTCCCTTTGTCGCTCGGCTTCTCTCTCCCGACGTCTACACTCTTCCTCCTGACGCCGGTTGTAATTCTCCTCCACCAGCATCTCCATGTCTCCACCATCAAACTGCAGCTTACGATGTCCGGTTTGCGGCAGCTCTCCTGGCGCCCGACAGTCCTGGCGGCGCTCACCTGCGGAGGAAGCAGCCGGCTCTGGAACAGATGACAGTCGGGGCTCCGGTACAGACAGGTAGACCTCTGGTGCCTGCGCGGCCTCCTCCATGAGGACGGGTGTCGCTTCTTCTGTCTCAGCGACGGGGGCAGACAGCGGGATCTGGGGTGCTGCCGATGCAGAGTTTTTTGCAGGAACGGGTGCCTCCACTGCGACAACGTCAACTGGATCACATTGCAAGGGCTGGGATGCCCGCACGGACTCCTCTACTAGAACGGGTGCCTCACCTTCCGGTACAGACACTTCAGGTAAGAGGGATTGGCGCCGCTCCAAGTTTAGTTTTAGGGCACGCCAGCTGGCTTCCATCCTGGCGACCTCCTCCCGGTGCCGGGCCAGGCCTCTTAGGGTATCCTCCGCTTCTTGCAGCGTAGGAGGGTTTCCAGGCCGGGTGCCCAACGGTGGTTCCGTGGCGATCGGGTCGCTTCCGTGGGGGGAGAGCTCTGACTGCTCCATCCCTTCACACTTCTGCTCGTGTCCATTAGCCATCTCTGCCAAGTCACATGTGTCATTAGCATCTGGAGAGGGCCCCTCTTTTGTAGTGAGGCGGGACCTTCGTGTTAGTTTCCGCACACTGAGGAGGATGAGGAGGCGGAACTGAAGAGCTGTGGGGCACGATCTTACATTGCAGTACCATTTAGAGTGGTCGGCCATCGTTTTCACGCCACTGAGTGAGTGTACACCCACGAAGAGCACGCCCTTCTTCTTCACCAGTGCCTCGTCGTGACGCAGATATGGCGGAAAAATGGCAAATACATTCTCTGATGATTTTAGCAATTCTCAAGCACAAAACCAGTTCAATTCAGGCACACAGGACTCGCTTATAGCGAGCTACAGAATCCTGTTGTGACGCCCAAGTTGAGTCACACAGAGCCAGAGGTTTTGGGGGTACTCGACACCGAGCCCGTCGACTTCTATGGGTATGTCACGGCTTTACCCGGCAATTGAATCAGAGTCTATTTTACTATGTAGAAGTGTATAAACTATAAATATATGTATATATATATGTCACAATGACATGTATATATATATATATATATATATATATATATATATACATATATGTATTCTATGTGTGTATATTTTGTGTTTACAACGAAAGAAAGGTTTTTTTTGTTGCGATATTTTGTTCCCATAGACTTACATGGGACTTCCGGTATCGGAATCGGATATCGACGATATTTAGTGATATCGGCGATACCATTCCGATACGATATTTTTAGATATCGAGCAGTATCGCTCAACACTATTAGAGTACAATTGAAAGGTTTTTGTATAAACTGCCTATGATAACAGTATATTTAAAAAAAAAATAAAACACTCAAACTGCTCTCAAAATGCATGTTCCAAATTATTATGCACAGCAGAGTTTTCAACCTTTTCATTTTAATAAAGAACAAAAAAAGGTCATTTTTGAAATTCTAAGCATTAGCAGGTTCTTACAAACTGAAATCAAACAGTTTTCAACTCAAAACTTTATTCTAGGTGATGTTACATTTGCACATAGGACCCCTTTTTCGAAAGTAGCTTCTGAACTCTCTCGTCCATTGAATTTGTCAGGTTTTGGATGGTTTCTGCTTCAATTGTTTTGCATGAGGACAGAATACCCTCCCAGAGCTGTTGCTTAGATGTGAACTGCCTCCCGCCATCATAGACACTCCTTTTGATGATGCTCCAGAGGTTCTCAATGGGGTTGAGGTCAGGGAAGCATGGGGGCCACACCATAAGTTCGTCCCCTTTTATGCCCATAGCAGCCAGAGATGTAGATGTGTTATGTGCAGCATGAGACGGTGCATTATCATGCATGAAAATGATCTTGCTGCGGAATGCACGGTTCTTCTTCTTGAACCTTGGCAGGAAGTGCTGTTTGAGAAACTCAACATACACTATGAAGTTCATCTTTACCCCTTCAGGGATCCTAAAGGGGCCGACAATCACTCTCCCCATGATTCCAGCCCAAAACATTACTCCACCTCCTCCTTGTTGGCGCCGTAGTCATGTTTGCATGGGGTGCCCATCAACCAGCCATCCTCCACTCCATCCATCTGGACCACGATACTCATCGGTGAACAAAACAGTTTTGAAGTCAGTCTTCATGTATTGTTTGGCCCACTGGAGCCGTTTCTGCTTGTGTGCAGTGGATAGAGGAGGTCGACAGGATGGCTTACGCACAGCTGCAAACCTCTGAAGGACCCTGCATCTTGTTGTTCGGGGGACGTTGGAGGCACCAGCAGCTTCAAAATCTTGTCTGCTGCAATGACAAGGCTTTTTTGCCGCTGCTCTTTTAATGTGACGTAATTGCCTGTAGGAAAGAGTCCTCAATTTTCCCTTATCAGCACGTACAAGTGTGTACTGTGAATCAGCTACATGCTTCTTGATTGTGCGATGATCACGATGAAGTGTCTTGGCAATGTTGATTGTAGTCATGCCTTGACCTAAACACTCCACAATTTGTTGCTTCTCAGCAGCCGACACATCCTTTTTCTTTCCCATTTTGGCAGAAAATATAGGCTGCTTAATAATGTGAGAAATAGCAGCAATAGTAGGGGAATATTAAAACTTAACATTTATTTACTAACTAATGTTAAAAACAGACACATATATTGAAAACATCCTCCATAAAATAACACAAAGAGGATATATGATATATTCCTGAGAGATAAGTCACTTGGGACTAAGATTAAGGAGAGATTAAATACCAGACAGAAAACATAATCAGCTCTGCACCGCTAGAACCGATAATCAGCAAATAGCAACCCTGCACCGCTAGAATTGCATATATACTGCCTGGAATATGACTATAATTATATAGGACGCCAAGGCATGAAGACGTGGAACAATCTCACCCATTCATGAAGTCGTCACTTCCAACTGTCATCTCCTATAAACAAAGTATGCATTTGGTCATCATCCAGAGTGAATAAGGCCCTTTCCCAACGCGTTTTTTCCTTTAGCATTCATCAGGGGATATGGCATATATGATCATCGCTTCAAATGCATCTCTCTCATGGGGGACTTAATAATGTGGGACAGCCTTCTTAAGTAGTCTTGCCTTTCATTGGACACACCTGCCAAACTAATTAGCACAGGTGTCTGTAATTGCTTACAGTGATATAAAGAGCCCTGACACACATCACCATCAATGAGTTTAACTGACAAACAAAAAAATTCTTACCTTATCACTCCTAAACAATTTTTGCATAATAATTTGGAACACAGTGTATATGTGTCTCACTGACACTGACACTATATATAGACTGTATGTATGTTTTCACCAATATTTGAGGCAGGTACCTTTCCTACTTGGAGGCTGGCTATTGATCCGAGCATGCTCAGTTAAAAAAACGGAATCCGTTGCCGGTATCCATCATTTGACGGATTAGGCACTGTGAGACAGTGAAGGAATATGTGGTGAATGAGGTGTATATTTCACCTAAGTACCTTGCTGACTGGTATGAGCGAAATGTGTGGCTTTGTAAACCTGGTGGTAAAGAAAGGTCACTACACCTGCCATTCAGTACACGCTTGCAGCTCAGACCTGATTCCACTCAGGTGTTGATTAGGAAGCCAGAAGTAGGTGCTTGGGAGCACAGTCAAAGAGCTCATTCAGTCTGGACAAGGGGTCCAGGCACAGAAGGTGTCTCCAAGAGTGTGGGAGCTGTCTTTAGCCCGGACACAGGGAGGTGTCCTGGCACAAGGAAGCAGTCTCTAAGAGTGTGAGCTATCTCAGTCTGGGTGCAGGAAGTACCCCGGACACAGGAGTAGTCGCAGTGAGAATCCGTGCGAATAGCGACTGAATAGGAGGTGACCTCTCTCAAGTCTGGACATTGGAGTTGCCTTCGGACATAAAGAGGAGTGTCTGTGAAACTCCATACTGGTAACATATATCATATGTGTTGTTTTGGGCACAGACTGGTAGAGTCTGGGTCCCGGATAGAGAGGGCCATCTATCTAAGTGTAATTAGAGGCTAGACAAGCCCAGGTTTTCTGTTTATGATTTGTTTTTATCTGTGTGCTGTGGACTTTAATAAAACTGGTTGCGGCCAGTTTTCACCAAACTGCTGTCTGAATGAACTGTTTCCGTGCCATTCTGTCTACCCAGACAGCGATCCTAGAGCTAAACCCCCCGGAAAGGCTACAATTGGCGGAGAATGCTGGGGCAGCGCAGGGCCTGGTACAGTTAGTGCTGGAGTGTGCATGCAGCACAGTGGCGAGAGACAGCATTAAAGGTGAAGTCTATTGAAATAGCAACAGAAAAAAAAAAAAAGTGTGTGTCAGCAGAAACGTCTGTTTGGAGCAGTCTTGGAGAGACAGTGGCCCTGATAGGGTCTGCAGAGAGAAAATGTATGCACAGCAAAGCTGAACTTGTTGTGAAAATGACTGTGGAATGTGCAGCAGCAAAAGAAAAGTTTGTGGAGCAGTCTTAAAGAGACAGTAGCCCTAATAGACTTTGCAAAGGAAAAAAAAAAAAAAAAAAAGTGGTTGCACAGCAAGGCTGAATTTTCTGTGGAAAAAAAGCTGTGTAGTGTGTATGTCTTGAGTGAAGACTGCCGTTGTTAAGACAGAGAAGTCTGACAGCATGGATGACAGCATGGAGGCGCTGTTTGAACAAATGGCACAAGTTAATGTGCAACATAAAACTGCCGTGGTTGAGACAGATAAGTCCGGCAGTATGGAGGAACTCGTTGAGTACCTGGTGCAGGCCCAGCGAAGCATGGAGCAGCAGCGCCTGCAGCACCAGCAGCACATGCAGCAGGCCCAGCAGCAATTCCTGCAGCAGCAGCAGGAGAATAACCGGTTATTTGTTGAGCAGATGACAGCACCAAAAAAGGATTTCGGTGCCGCGTCCCGAAGTAATGTTGTGAAGGCACCGGCGTTGTCCGCTATAAAGAAGGCGGTAAGACGGTCCTTGAGAAAAATGACACCTCGTGATGATGTGGAGGTATATCTTACTAGGTTTGAGAGACTGGCAGAGAAGGAGAATCTGCCACTATCTGAATGGGCCATGGTGGTCGTACCCTATCTGATTGGGGAACCCCAAAAAGTCTGGGCTGACCTGAGCAAGCAGGACAGCGAAGACTATGCCAAGTTGAAAGCGGCGATTCTTACCCGGCTGGGTGTTACGGTGACAGCCCGTGCCAGGGGAGTTCGTGACTGGAGATACAGTTGGGAGTCTGCAGTCAGCAGGCCTGATTATGGAGTTGAAAAGGTGATAGTGGACCGCTACACCCAAGCACGTCCTCCTGAGGTACAGCCGTCTGAGAGGTCGTCACTTCGGAGTTCCCAGACGCTGAACTCTCGCGGTAAGAGCGTTCCAGCTGTTGGGGACATGGGGTATGCTGATAAGCGGGTTCAGGCCCGAGGGGACATGTGGGTGGGAGAGTGTGATGGACAGTGTTGGAGCTGGCGTGAAATTGCAGCCAACTGTCCAATAGAGGGGGAGCCTATGTGTTGTGATGTTGGCAGATCCCTCTCTCCCTGCGCAGAGCCTGTGTGTGTGTCCACCTCAGCCGAAGAGACTGGACCACAGGGGTCCCCGGTGGTTGTAAGTGACTGCCCAGCACAGGCCCTCTTGGACTCAGAGAGTCCAGTGACTTCCGTATGTGACAGCCTGAGTGATAGGGACTTCATCCCTGATAAGCACCTGAGTGTGGTGTACATCCATGAAGACACCAAAGTCTACCCAGAAACTGCCGTGGACTTGGTCCCCAAACTCGGGGAGGTTTCATATGAAGTGGGGGTAGTGAAGACCCTGGTGCACCCCGTTATATTGGGTAATGACTTTCCCCGGTCTAAGGATCTCTTGGGGAAAAATGTTTCTGATGGACAGTGTGATGAAGCTCCTGCTGAGGGTGCGCAGTCCGAGGGGCGGAGCACGATGCTAGTGGGATGTTGAAATTATGTGATAATGATGATGATAATGCTAATGATGATGATGATCCTGATAATGATGATGACCATGAAAATGGTGCTGATGCTGATAATGATAGTGATGATAATACTGATCATAGTCATGATAATGATGTTGATAATGATGATGACTGTGGTAGTGATGAAATTCCTTTGCAGGTGATGTTGGGAGACGAGGATGGTGGTTCTCGGGAACCGAGTGTCCCTGACTTGCCTGTGTCCTGTGACGGTTTTGAGAGTGAGCAGTGGCGAGAACCCTCTCTTAAAACAGCACAGGAAAATATGATTGTTCTAAATGAGGTTTCCCAGGAGCCTGACTCTGAGGAGAGGTTCTCTCATGTTGCCATAAACACTGAAGTCCAGGGAGAGGTTGTGAGTCAGCTCCTGGTGCCTGAACTATATAGAGGTGTAGTGCTGGGGTTGTCACATAGTCACATACTTGAGGGACCAGATGGTGCAGTTAGTGTTGTGGATGACATGTTAACTCAGGTTCCAGATCAGGATGTGAATGAAAATGAATTGTATAACCCTGACAGTGAGCAGGATGTGAGTGAAAATGAATTGTGTGACACTGACAGTGAACAGGATATGAATGAAAATGAAGGGTATAGCCCTGACAGTGAGCCAGATGTGGCTGAGAAAAAGGGGTCAGATAGTGATAGTGAATTATCTGATGACAATAAAGCAACCAGTGCAAGTGAGGAAGGCATGGTAGCAGAGGAGATTGAGAGTCCTGAGAGGAAGGCTGAGGCTGACCTTGCAGTCGGACGGAGGATGGCATCTGAAGATGTTGTACCGTTGGCCGGTTCCCTGGCGAAGACTAAGGTGAAAGACAGGACTCTGAAACTGAACACAGCACAAGTGGATGCTGTTGAAAATGAGAAGTTATCAATGTATGGTGTGGATCTGCATCAGGCCAAGGACTCGGAAGGTGATGCTGCAGAGGTGGAGAAAGCCATGGAAGTGGTGGACACCAGGCAGGTGCCTCACCAGAGGCTGATGTCTCAAGTGAAGCTGTGAGGAACAAGACTGAAGATGTGGGGAATGACTCTGTCCCGGAATATGTTTCTGCTGGAGACAGCGGCGTGGACGGTGTACTGTCCGGATCCGTGGCTGCGACTCGCGAAGCTCGGGCCGGAAGTTCGGTGCCCGGTGCGCCATCGGAGTTCCCGAGCGACCCAAAGGATCTGGATAAATCCCAAGATGAGATTTTGAGACCTCGGGTTGGCCTTGGTGAGCTCAGGCGCATTTTCATGGAGTCTACACTTGAACCACGTCCCAGGGAGTGGGAGGGGCGATGTGTCGCTCCGTTGCCGCTGCAGATACACGGGAGCTCAGATGGGATGCAGAACGTGGTGGAAAAGAAGACTGATGGTAGGGCTTCTGAGCCTGTACCAGAAGAGGATAAATTATGTGTACCGACCAAGAAAAACGATCAGCTCCCTCTACAGTGCCAATCGTTTGAACAGTGTGGCTCGGAATGGTCAGAGACCATGACAGAGGCGCTTGGGTTCTGTGAGGTAGAATTTATGAATCAACTGATATTTAAGAAAGTAGATGTGCTAAAGAAAGTTCAGGGGGAATTAGAGAAAACCCTATACCTCCTGTGACAGTTGGTGACACAGGGTCAGTGCCCCAAAAACAGGAGGTACGAAAGTTTCTGAGGAAGAATCAGCAGAGCTGTTCTGACGTGCCTGGTCGTACTTATCTGGTGAGCCACTATACCGAGACTGAGGCTGGCACTAAAGTCAAGATGAAACCGTGCAGGATACCCGAGGCCCGCAGAGAGTATAGGCCTGGGAGGGTACAGGGTAGTGCGGATGCTTCAGATGAAGAGAAAACTGATGTTGGCTATGACAGTGGTGAGGATGAAGCTGATGAGGGCCATGACTGGTCCAGAGTTCACTGTCTCTGTTGGATTGTTGACCAGCCCTCCGGTCTGGATGACCAGCCCTCCGGTCTGGAGAAGAGGGAGGGGATATGTGAGACAGTGAAGGAATATGTGGTGAATGAGGTGTATATTTCACCTAAGTACCTTGCTGACTGGTATGAGCGAAATGTGTGGCTTTGTAAACCTGGTGGTAAAGAAAGGTCACTACACCTGCCATTCAGTACACGCTTGCAGCTCAGACCTGATTCCACTCAGGTGTTGATTAGGAAGCCAGAAGTAGGTGCTTGGGAGCACAGTCAAAGAGCTCATTCAGTCTGGACAAGGGGTCCAGGCACAGAAGGTGTCTCCAAGAGTGTGGGAGCTGTCTTTAGCCCGGACACAGGGAGGTGTCCTGGCACAAGGAAGCAGTCTCTAAGAGTGTGAGCTATCTCAGTCTGGGTGCAGGAAGTACCCCGGACACAGGAGTAGTCGCAGTGAGAATCCGTGCGAATAGCGACTGAATAGGAGGTGACCTCTCTCAAGTCTGGACATTGGAGTTGCCTTCGGACATAAAGAGGAGTGTCTGTGAAACTCCATACTGGTAACATATATCATATGTGTTGTTTTGGGCACAGACTGGTAGAGTCTGGGTCCCGGATATAGAGAGGGCCATCTATCTAAGTGTAATTAGAGGCTAGACAAGCCCAGGTTTTCTGTTTATGATTTGTTTTTATCTGTGTGCTGTGGACTTTAATAAAACTGGTTGCGGCCAGTTTTCACCAAACTGCTGTCTGAATGAACTGTTTCCGTGCCATTCTGTCTACCCAGACAGCGATCCTAGAGCTAAACCCCCCCGGAAAGGCTACAGCACCCATAGGCTTCCATCCTAGCAAACGACGGACAGCTACGGATCCGTCGCTGTCCATTTTTTCGACATACACAAAACGTTCTTTTGTCCATTGTCTCCGGCTGCCGGACAAACAATTTCTGACGGATCTGCGAACAAGGGATGAAACGTGAGGCCATCCGTCGTAATCCTTTGCTAATATAAGTCTACGAGAAAAAAACAGATCCGGCGGCATCAGTCGCCAGATTCGTTTTTTTCCAAATTCAATGGATTACGACTGATGGCAAAAAACTGATGTGTGAAAGGGGCCTTAGGCTACAAGTCTGCAGTCACTCTATGAATTGAAAAGATCTAAAAACATGGCATTATTCATGTTATTCTTCTGACAAGCTTAAGTAAGTATTGATTACTGTTATTTTCTTTAAGGGCCAGAAGTGAAATCTTGTGGTAATTGTGGAAAGGATTATGGATTAATGGAGAATGGTTCTCAGACTGACTCTACTCTAAATGCTTGTAATTGCAATGACTCTACCCAGCAGGCCTTGCAGGTATGCAATAATCGCTATAACTTGAATTTTAAAGCATTGTCCTACTTTTAGCATATTTGCAAAGATTTTATAATTTAAGAAGTTAGCCAGTTAATTTCTTTGTTTAAAAAAATTTGGGGTATACAAGATATTGTGACAGTTACTAATATATTTTACAGTTTCTCTTTTGTGAATTGCCACCTGCTTGCGAGTACAGCTTCAATTTCACTGGTATCTGCATTCACAGATCACAATTGTAGAGGAGGGAGCCTTAGGCTTTCTCTTCCACCATTCTGCCTGTGCATCTGTGTTGGAATATGTTTGGTGCAACAACTCCAATCCTGTCTATGAGTGTTCAGTTGCTAGATTTGTATGCTGTTTATAAAGTTAAAAAAAACTCCCAGAGGCTCACACAGGGAGAGCATGTGACTGTATTTCCTGTTTTCCTGTGTCTGTGTATGAGAGAAGCAGCCTCCTGTAGATTCTGCACAGATAGAGATGCATAGATGGTTTGTTCCTGATCTATTGAACTTGTCATGTATTGTTCCTGATTGTTCCTGAATAAACAAGTTCTGTTGTCACACTCTTGAAGAGTATCCTGAATAATCTGCTGCCAACAGGTTATGGGCCCAGAGTGACACAGAACCCCAGAGTAACACAGAAACAGAATCCCAGAGTAAAAGCAGCACAGAGCAACAGTGAAGATGTACACTAGCAGCAATCCTGTCATGCTCTCAGTGCCAAGCCTCACTAACCAGAACTACCAGTCCTGGAAATTCAAGGTGAAGATGCTGCTCATAAGAGAAGGTATGTGGAAATATTCTCAGGAACAAGTGCCGCATCCATTACCAGATGATTGGCTAGAAAAGCACAAATCACGATCTCCCTCTGTGTAGATGATAATCAAATTGTGCATATATGCAAGTGTGCAACTGCAAAGGAGATGTGGGATAAGTTACAGAATGTACATGAAAGATCAAATCTGAGCAATAAGCTTTATCTCATGAGAAAGCTGTATCAGTCTAAGCTAAGTGATGGACAGAATATGCAGGACTGTATAAGAAACACCCTAGAGATTGAGGAGCGTCTCAGGAGTATTGGAGAAGAAATTAAAGATTTTCATGTTGCACTTCTATTAAGTGGTCTTCCAGAGAGTTATGACACACTTGTGACTGCACTAGATGCACGGCAAGCTGATGAGCTGACACTAGAGTATGTTAAAGGCAAACTTGTGGATGAATTCAAGAGAAAAATGCAGCATGTAAGCAGCAGTAATGAATCCAGAGCAGACAGCAATAAAGACACAGGATTTCCCTAAATATAAGAGCAATCTAAGAGAAACTCGTGAATGCTTTGTCTGTAAAAAGTCCGGCCACCTTAAAGCAGACTGCAGAATTTGGAAAGTCAATTTAAAAAGCAGAACAGTCAGCAAAGAGTTAAAACAGCTGTAAAGGAAGATTCTGCATGTGTTGAAGCTGTATTTAATGCCAGTAAAGGCCCATCTGCAAAGCATATCTGGTGTATAGATTCTGGTGCAAGCAGTCATATGACAAATAACAGGGAGTTCTTCACTGACCTTAATGAAAGGAGTCAGAAAAGGTCATCTTAGCTAATGGTCATGATATGACTTCAGAAGGAGTAGGAGACTTCTACCTCCACTGTCCAGTTTCCTCAGCACAAAACAGATTGGGATACGTGTGGTAAATATCGGCGCTGCTGAATCACTAAAATTCCAGAAATTATTAGTACATGTGGCTTTATTATTCTACACTTTTCAGAGTTCAAGACTCCTTCATCAGGAAATATCACAGGAACATTCTGATGAAGGAGTCTTGAACTGTGAAACGCATAGAATAATAAAGCAACATGTACTAATAATCTCTGGAATTTTATTGATTTTGCAGCGCAGATATTTACCACACTTATCTCAATCTATAGCTAAACAACTGGTATTTCCTGAACTTGTGGATTTGCTGCAGCGAATCTTTTCAATGCTTCAACTAAAGGTACTGCCACACTAAACAATCCCGCTAGCGATCACAATAACGACGCATACTAATGCGATCGCTAGCGGGATTGTTTCTATATCGCTAAATGCTACCGCATTTAGCGATATAGTTAACGACGCTATCGCCGTTAGCGATCTTCTTAACGACTTTAGCGGTACAAAAGTACCGCTAAATCGCTAAGAAAAGGTGCCACACAGCGATTAGATACTTACCCAGCGGGAGCGCCGACGAGAAAATAGGGTCCGGAACGATTCCAGCGACGAGCGAGATCACAGCAGGAAGCTCGTCGCTGGAAGCTGCCGCACTGAACAACATCGCTAACAGGATCGCTAAATAGTGACGTTTTTTAGCGATCCCGTTAGCGATATTGTTTAGTGTGGCATACCCTTTAACTACATCTGGTGAGTGCAATCCTATGGATTAACCTTTAAACCTTCTCAGATAAGACACTATTTGCGCTCTTTCCTTCAACAGTTTTCTGAGCACAAAGCAGAAAGATCCCAATAAAGGATGTTCTCTATGTTCCCAGCCTTGAAAGCAATCTTCTGTCAGTAAAGAAGCTCATGCAAAAGGGGAATGTCATTACTTTTAAAGATAACAGCTGCATCATCTCAAAGAAGGGTCACACTCTTGTAGAAAGAAAAATCCAAGATGAACTTTATCAGCTAAAATGCAAAGAAAGACTGTACAGTGCTAGACAAGTTCTGCATAAGAACTATATCTTTGTAAGGCACAGACGCCTTGGGCACAGAGACCCAGAAGCAGTAAGGAAGCTAGCTCAACTTGCAAATGGTTTTGAAATCAACAAGTGTAGTCAAATGATGAAGTGCACTAGCTGTCTTAAAGGGAAAATGTCCAGAAAATCCTTTCCTAAAATAAGCACCAATAGATCTGCACAGCCTCTGGATCTGATACATACAGATGTATGTGGTCCAATGAGTGTTCAAACTCCCAACAAGAAGATATATTTTCTCACATTTATTGATGACTACTCCAGATATACAGTCACCTACCTGCTTCACAGTAAGGATGAAGTTCCACAAAAACTTGAAGAATATCTTGCTGTAGTGTTTAACAAGTTTGCAAGAATGCCAAAAAGCCCTGCGTGCAGATAATGGAACCGAATATGCAAGTGGTAAGGTGCAAACCATTTTGAAAAAGAATGTAATCATGTTCCAGACTACCATTCCATACAACCCAGAAAAAATGGCATTGCAGAGAAAAAGAACCGTACTCTCTGTGGAAGTGGAAGAAATATGTTATTTGCTAAGAATCTACCTACAACGAATTGGGGAGAAGCCATCATGACAGCTTACTATTTTCAAAACAGAGTGCCAGGTAAAGCCACAAATAAAATCTCCATATGAGCTATGGAACTGTGAGAAGCCTAACCTGAAGCACCTCAGGATATTTGGAAGCAAAACGTCTATGTGTGGAGCCCAGCTGTGCTAGGATTCCCACATCTCCTGGAAGGGTGCACTGAAGGATTTAACCACTAGAGGTCCTAATGCATACACACACCTTCACCCATCCCCTAAGACCACCAGAGGGAGCTGGACAGGTATATAAAAGGAGGGTGAAGATACGAAGAGAGTTGAGATCTGATCTGAGAAGAGATTTGAGAGACTGCAGAGTAGTGCAGCTCAGCAGAGTGGAGTCATTCTGAAGTCTGCAGTGCAATGCTGCAGTTCAAGTTCAGTTCAGCAAAGTGGAGTCTAGTAGAGTGGAGTCTAATCCATTCCAGTCTAGTCAGAGCTGAGACAAGTGAGTAGTCTACAGACAGAGCAGATGAGTGGAGTTTGCAGTGAGGGACTCCATAGCTCAAGTAAAGAGCTGGGAGCGTGCCGACGCTCTGAGAGCGGCGAAGAGGCAGCCCACCAACTGCCAGTGTGTGTAATCGTGTGAGGGCCCAAGTAGGCCGAAGGCAAGTGGAAAGAGAAGTAAAAGAGGCAGAGGAGCCTTAATAGCTCACCTCAACAAGTATTTACCGAACGCCGGGGTCCGAGCCTATAGGGATCTCCACGACCCATTAGGAGAACACCGGAGTTCCTGGAGGACTACAGGTCCCAGGAGCACCACAGAGCTAATACGTAACTGGGCCAGGAGGACGGAGTCAGGCAGTGCACTGCCAGCAGGGACTGTGTACTTCAAGAAAAGGTCCAACCACAACGTCAGTCAGGTGCAGGACGGAGACTAAAGGTACTGTCACACTAAACGAGATCGCTAATGAGATCGCTAATGAGTCACTGATTTCATGATGCAGTAGCGATCTCGTTAGCGACGCAGCTGTGTGTGACATGTAGCAGCAATGTGGCCCTGCTGAGATGTCGTTGATCGCTTATGAACATTCTGAGCCGTTTTTTGGTCGTTGGTGTCCCACTGGTGAGCCTGAATCGCTGAGTGTGACACCCTTTATGAACGACTTCACCAGCGTCGCAGATGGGACTAGGTTTTCCCAACGACCGCAGAGGTCGTTATGCAGATTGCTGATGAGTTGTGTTTGGAATCTAACTAGCGATCACATAGCGATCGCACCAGCGATCTCTCCAGGTTGTGTCGTTGTCGTGATCGCTGGTGCGATCGCTAAGTGTGACAATGCCTTAAGTTAGGCCCAGCTACATGCAGGCCAGGACTTCATTACAGAAAGGCAAGGAACAGGAGGCCACACACCTACTCAGTGGGAGAATCTGGATGTGCACCCTTCACCCTACAGTGCTTCGGGATGTGCCTGCAACATCTTCAGTAAAGGTACCAAAGTGACTTGTGTGTGTGTCCCTCTTCTTACCCCAAACTGCCGGGTTCCCCTCCATCCTGCGTCCCACCCATCTATCTGCCCTGAAGGACTCAGCCTCACCTGTGGGAGGCTTAACACCTATAGCTGCACAACACCAACCCTTCAGTGAATCTGCACTGCAGTGCTGGTCAGCCTGACCAGGCACCACAGGTGGCGTCACGAATCCCCATACCAACATTCAATTCCCCTGTAAATATCCCACATTAAGGGTGAGCGCCCAGGGCCACGGACCGAGCTGTATTGCCGTGACATCCCCCATAGAAGTGAATGGGCTCGGATCCGAGTACCCCCATGACCCTGGGAGGGCGGCTCATATGTATATTCCCAAATAAAGACGTTCAATTGGGAATCACACGCAAAGCAAGGAGTCCTGGTGGGCTATAGCGAAACTCAAAAGGGATACAAAATCCTGCACCCAGAGACCAACACAGTAACAATCAGCCTAGATGTAGTGATTGATGAAAATTCTGTATCGCTCAAATTCCATGAAGTTATGTAAGGGAGGGACGGGTGTTATGTTTCGGTAGCTGAGGAGGACAGGAACAACAGCAAGGTAGCCGAACATCTGAGGTGTTGGTAACTGATGGGTTGCAGATTCCTAAACTAACGACACAAATAGAGGTAGCCGTGTAGCGTTCCTATGTTGATCCTAGACGCCTCGTCACTGCCTGAGCGATAACTACACCTAAAGGCAGAAAGATGAAAGCTATCTGCCCCAGAGCAGATCCCCAAAGAAAATAGGAAGCCCCCAAACATATAATGGCGGTTAGACAAGGTGAAAATACAAACATAGGTAGAAAATAGACTGAGCAAACGCTGGGGCCACAAGGTGACTAAATAGGATAGGACAGGAGAGATTACTTTCTGCAACCAGAAAACCCTACAAAAATCCAACAATTCTGATTACAAAAATACTGAGATCACACGATCTCGCCACCCACTAAATCAGATCTCAGTGTGAACAAAAACCAAGCCGCAGCCGCTGAAAAAACAGGAAAAAGCAAATGAGCAAATAACAGTGGCTGCAGATAAACTGTGAGGAGCTCAGGCCCCAGGAGGGGACCTGGCTGACCTCCACAAAAGTGCAGAAAACAATGCAAAAAGCAAGCACAAAAAGAAAAGCAAAAAATATCTTATCTGAAAGTAGGAGATGCAGGCAAGACTCCAGCTAACTTCCAAATGAACCAGGAACCACAACTGAGACAAGAACAATTGATCACCGGCAACCATCATGGGAGGGAACTTCCCTTATATCAGACCAGTCCTGAACCCAGATTGCCACTCCTCGCTGAAAGGTTCAGTACTGTCTGTAACCACCAGAGGGAGCCACTGCTCAGAAACCATCTCTAGCACATTCATAACAGACGGGACTGTAGTCGTGACTTGAATTCTGCAACATCTATGTCCAGTCCTTCCCCTACAGAAAACTGTACTCTTCTCTTCAACATACCTACCTCTCTAAGTTCAGCTTCCCCCGGGCACTTCCCACACGACGACGGTCCCTTTATCAGGCAACCCTCAGTAATGGATACACAGTCCAGGATAACTTGAACATTCTATATACTTAACACTTCGCACGTTACATCCACAGTTGGCACATCATGGGTTTCACTTGTTTCCTTATCTTTCCTTGATTTGCTGTCACTTCTGTCCAGTACACGCCTGGAACGGACCATACTAGACTGCTTTCCGGTTCCTTCCAGGCCTGACCTCGCTATAATGACATTTCCTTCAGCCTGTTTCGCCCCAGACGTGAATTCATCAATCATTACATTTGGTGACCCCCGGTGAAGCATCTGGCCTATCTGTACCGATCCCATCGAAGTTTCAACTCACTTCATCTCCTTAGTCCAGCCAACTTCTGCCCTAAAAGCATTGGCCTAGGCAGTAAGACGCCACATCTTCCTTCTCTGTACCGGCCCACTGATATATTATACAGTGGCAATGGGTAACGTGGGCTGCAGCACTTGAACGGTGCGTGGCTGCCGGCTGTCCGGGCCTATAGCCCATATGGACACTTAGGCACACTGGCCCTGTCTGAGCTAACTACCTAGAAACTTCTCACTACTATGTGGCAGCCCCTCCTACACTTAACCCTCTATAGAACGTCCTATAAGCTATACCTAACAATGCCCACTAGTATGCCCCCATCTAGTGGCCCACAACAGAACTACACTTACCCAATGTATAAGAACTATGGACTAAGGTGCCCTCCTTTGGTGTCCCCAGAAGAAAGCACCTAATTTTCCCTAAACTGTACACATCACATATATTATATACAATATTATACATAAAATGGTAACAATAGAGAATGTGGCAATACCATTACTATGTGTGTAATGCATGTACCATGTAGCAGTACCACCGAAATGTTTACAACGACACACAATAATTAGCACATATAAACATTAAGAACACTTAAGGGGGGCAGGGCAAAGCAGTAATATTCCTTCACCCCCTTACAGTTACACCAGTTATTCAACCTAAGAAGCAAGAACAAGAATCTCAATCACCAAACCCAGACACCGAAAAGGAAAACACTGAAGTGTGGATAAGCTCTGATACCACCAAGGAAGACACAGAAGAAGCAAGTCAGCCTCCAGTCAGGAGATCCGAAAGACTAAACAAAAGTATCCCAGCTAGACGCCTTTCTTGTATGGTCAGAACACTTACTGAACCAGAGCCACAGTCATGGCAAGAGTTGCAAAAACTGCCTATCCACGAGAAGCAGAAATGGATAAATACTGCTAATGAAGAGATGGAGTCCCTTCACTAACTCCAGACATGGGAGCTTACTGAGCTACCACAATGAAAAAGAAATTGCAAAGCTAGGTGAAATTCTCAACCAGCACTTTGAGACTAAGGACCTTGGAAATGTGACATATTATTTGGGAATCCAAATCCAGAGAGAGAAAGATGGGAGTTGTCTTCTCAACCAAAGTTCTAAATTTCCGCAATACTAAACCAGTTTAGAATGTCAGAAGCCAAAGGTGCATCAACACCAATGGATCCGTCCTACTTAAGATTGGATTGATAAGACAATCTGCTACCCAGCAATGACAGTTACAGACAACCAGTGGGGACGCTTCTGTACATAGCAACCACAACTCGTCCAGAAATCACAGCCACAGTCGGAATTCTCTGCCGACATGTAAGCAAGCCACGCCAAAGAGACTGGAATGCAATTAAGAGAATTCTTCAATATCTTAAAGAAACTCAAAGGCTAAATCTTAAGATATCTGCATCAAGAGATCTCACTCTCAGAGGTATGTGGAGATTCAAGTGATCGGAAATCAACAAGTGATTACTTGTTCAAGTTAGGAGAAAATTCAATTTCTTGGTACACAGACCGGATGATCGGGGAAACGCGGTTAGGTGAGTAGTTTTATTTATTTATTTTTTAAATTGTCAGTCACAACTTGACTGAAACTGTGGAGTTCATCATACTGTGATACTGTGAGGAAGCTATGGGTCCATCATAGTATGTCAGGGAGCTGTGGAGTCCATCATACTATATGGAAAGCTGAGGGGGCCATTATACAGCATATGGAGAGCAGTGTGCTTTATCATCCTTACATATCAAAAGCTGACCGGCACATCCAAACATAGATCCAATGTGAACAGGTGCTTAAACCTAGAGTCACCAACTCATACACATTCAAGTATAAAAGATAGCACACTGTAGCGCTATAACTTGCGGACACAAAAATATGAAAAATATGAAAAATAAATTGCATCACTGCCTTAGAAATATGAAAAATTGAGAAGTCTTAGCGCATAAAAAGGCCAATTTATGTGTACCTGATAGCCACGTTAAGGCTCTTCTCGTATACCAGGTCCTAACTATGCCAATCCTCACTTAGAAAAGTCTGTCGGCATGGGAACATATGAATCCTCTCTCCAGACTAAAATCTACATCTCTGTGAAGGGGTAATGAACCTGTTATAATTAAAACGCCTGTGACCACCAGGTGGAGTGCTCAGGCAGAAGGTAAATGAATACATATCAAAAACTGACCGGCACATCCAAACATAGATCCAATGTGAACAGGTGCTTAAACCTAGAGTCACCAACTCATACACATTCGAGAATAAAAGGTAGCACACTGTAGCGCTATAACTTGTGGACACAAAAATATGAAAAATATGAAAAAATAAGAAAAATAAATTGCATCACTGCCTTAGAAATATGAAAAATTGAGAAGTCTTAGCGCATAAAAAGGCCAATTTATGTGTACCTGATAGCCACGTTAAGGCTCTTCTCGTATACCAGGTCCTAACTATGCCAATCCTCACTTAGAAAAGTCTGTCTGCATGGGAACATATGAATCCTCTCTCCAGACAAAAATCTGCATCTCTGTGGAGGGGTAATGAACCTGTTATAATTAAAACGCCTGTGACCACCAGGTGGAGTGCTCAGGCAGAAGGTAAAAGAATACATATCAAAAACTGACCGGCACATCCAAACATAGATCCAATGTGAACAGGTGCTTAAACCTAGAGTCACCAACTCATACACATTCAAGAATAAAAAGTAGCACACTGTAGCGCTATAACTTGCTGACACAAAAATATGAAAAATATGAAAAAATATTTAAAATAAATTGCATCACTGCCTTAGTCTGGAGAGAGGATTCATATGTTCCCATACAGACAGACTTTTCTAAGTGAGGATTGGCATAGTTAGGACCTGATATACGAGAAGAGCCTTAACGTGGCTATCAGGTACACATAAATTGGCCTTTTTATGCGCTAAGACTTCTCAATTTTTCATATTTCTAAGGCAGTGATGCAATTTATTTTTCATATTTTTTCATATTTTTCATATTTTTGTGTCCGCAATTATAGCGCTGCAGTGTGCTACCTTTTATTCTTGAATGTGTATGAGTTAGTGACTCTAGGTTTAAGCACCTGTTCACATTGGATCTATGTTTGGATTTGCCGGTCAGTTTTTGATATGTATTCATTTACCTTCTGCCTGAGCACTCCACCTGGTGGTCACAGGCGTTTTAATTATAACAGGTTCATTACCCCTCCACAGAGATGTAGATTTTAGTCTGGAGAGAGGATTCATATGTTCCCATGCAGACAGACTTTTCTAAGTGAGGATTGGCATAGTTAGGACCTGGTATACGAGAAGAGCCTTGACGTGGCTATCAGGTACACATAAATTGGCCTTTTTATGCGCTAAGACTTCTCAATTTTTCATATTTCTAAGGCAGTGATGCAATTTATTTTTCATATTTTTCATATTTTTGTATCCGCAAGTTATAGCGCTACAGTGTGCTACCTTTTATTCTTGAATGCTCTATCATCCTGTCTGGGGGAGCTGTGTGGTTCATCATACTATGAGTATGGAGCTGCAGGGGCCATTATACAGTATGTGGGGATAGACTATGGAGGGTCATCATGTGTGTATGAGCTATGGGATTTCTTACACAGTGTAAACATCATACAGTGTGTAGGCTAGCAGTACACTGTATATGGAGAGCTGTGGGGTCCATCATATAGTGTGGGATGAGCTATTACAATCATCATGTGAGGGGGGAGCTGTGGAGTCCATCATACTGTGTGGGCGAGCTGTGGGTGCCATCATGATGTGTTAGGTAGCTTTGAGAACTTCATGTGTGGGGGACCTGTGAGGTCCTTCATAATGTGAGTACCATCATAATCATACTGTGTGGGAGGAGCTATGCGGATTATAATAATATATGTTGGGTCAGTGCGACATCAGGATGTGTGAGGGGAGGTGTGAGTGTCATCATCCTATGTGTAGGGGACTGTGGGGAAGCTGTGGAACTATCATACTGTGTATGGGTGGCTATGGGGGCATTCAAATTTGTGGATGGATCTGAGGTTATCATACTGTGTGGGGTACTGATGGGATATCAAAATGTGTGGAGGTTACTGTGAAAATCATACTTCGTGGGGGAAGCTGTTAATCAAGGTACATCTGTACGTATTATATATACTTCAGCCTGAATAATAGGAGCATTATGATTGATAAACTTTATAAAAAAGTTAATTATATGGTTTTGATTAGTTGATACTGATAAGAATACATGTTACAATAAGCCCCATCATAACATGCAGTAGCAGCTAGCCAACACACAATTCTGCTCAATCTTATATTATAATAATAATTATGATAAAATATTAATGAGCTGGATTAATTGCACCTTTTTGAACTTGTCTCCTGTATAAAAGATACCTGTCCGCACACTCAATCACACTCCAACCTCTCCACCATGGCCAAGACCAAAGAGTTGTCTAAGGACACCAGGTACAAAATTGTAGACCTGCACAAGGCTGAAATGGGCTACAAGACAATAGGCAAGCAGCTTGGTGAAAAGGCAACAACTGTTGGCACAATTATAAGAAAATGGAAGAAACACTGATGTCAATCTTCCTCGGTCTTGGGCACCATGACAAATCTCGCCTTGGGGTAGGGATGATTCTGAGAATGGTCAGGAATCAGCCCAGAACTGCATGCGAGGACATGGTCAATGACTTGAAGACAGCTGGGACCACAGTCTCAAACATTACCTTTAGTAACACACTATGCCATCATGGATTAAAATCCTGTAGGACATGCAAGGTCCCCCAGCTCATGCCAGCACATGTCCAGGCCCATTTAAAGTTCGCCAATGACCATCTGGATGATCCAGAGTAGGTATGAGAGAATGTCATGTGGTCAGATGAGACCAAAATAGAACTTTTTGGTATCAGCTCCACTCATCGTATTTGGTGGAAGAAGGATGAGTACAACCCCAAGAACACCGTCCCAACAGTGAAGCATGGTGAGGGAAACCTCATACTTTGGGGGTGCTTTTCTGCAAAGGGGACAGGACGACTGCATCATATTGAAGGGAGGATCTTGTTAACCCTTTCCTCCTCTGAATGTGGTACCAGAGAGAATAAGACACAGACCAAAGTGTGCGTCAATAGACTCTATAGTTTATTGCTAACAAAGGGGCTTATATACACCCCTGAAGCAGGAAGCGGAATTACCATATATGGCAGTTAATACAACTTATCATTAAAGCACGTAACATACTGTTTTCTAACCAAACTTTCCATCTTTGCCTTTAGCCCCTGATTTTCGGCTCCTAGCACAGAGTATCTCTTTAGCTCAGGGGGAGTATTATCAAGGAAGGAACATTCTTTTCTTATCTTCCCTTCTGCTATGCCTCAGCTTCCCAAGGCCTTGAGAAGAAATGCTGAATTAACTCTAACATCCCCTCCTTTTGTTCCTTCATTTGATCAATACACATCTTCATACCTCCTCTTTGTCCTAGTACATCGTCTAATACACATCAAACAAATTTTAAAAATAAATAGATAGCAAGACATATCAATAAAACCTGTAGGCCAGCTTGTATTATCCCAGTCAGCCATCCCCCCATGCCTTTGAACCAATTTGCGGGGTTAAGAAAGGAGAAAGTATTTGCCCACCATGAATCTTGATTCTTCAGATTTGCCTCATCATATAGTTTCCTTAACTTTATGACATCCTCTAGCTTATGTTTAAGGGTTAAAACACTAGAATTATCAATATAATGGCAACATGCAGGTCCAATAATCTGGCACATCCCTCCTTGAGCTGCAGTCAAGTAATCTAACACGAGGGTATGTTGGTTAGTAACAATAATTAACTGGTTCTGTACTGCAAGGAACCCATTCATGATATCTAAAATATCCCATATTTGATCATCTAGGTAGTCTGTGGATTCTACCAACTTATCCCATGTCTGAGTTATCATAGGGTAGATAAATAATGCACTGAAAAATTTATTTGCTATCCCCATCTCCACTATGTGTGGTCTCCCATTTGGGCGAGGTCTATTGTCTGCAGATCGTTTATGTAATATACGAATCCAACAGTTTGCAACAGGTTGGTTATGTTCTTGCAGTCCATCCACTAAAGCTAAGTGGTGTCTAATGAACCTGTTATCATCACCATCTACACGGCTAAGTCTGTTCCAAGCATCCGTTACTGCAAGGATGCAAGCAAATGTCACTAGTAGCATCATTCCTCTTCTGGAGGCTCTCCAAGGATCTTCTTACAATGCGATGCGTGGATCCAAGTTTCCTTGCCTTGTAGCTTGACTGCGGTACTTGTCGTCAGTAGAACTTGAAAAGGTCCATCAAATCTCGGATCCAGACTCTTTCTCACGTGTCTTTTAATGACTACCCAGTCTCTGGGCTGCAGGCTGTGACTACCAGGATCCTGGTTCAGATCTGGAAGAGAACAGAAGACATTATCATGTACTTTCTTAAGTCTTTTATGCAAATCCCTTACATATGAGCTTAATACATGGTTACTCATTTCCAGTGCTTGGGGAAGGAAACATCCTAAGCTAGGCACTTTGCCAAATAGTACTTCATACGGAGAAAGTCCAGTTTTTCTATTTGGAGTATACTTTACTGAGTATAGGGCTAATGGTAAACATTCAGGCCAAGATTTCCCTGTTTCAGCCATGGCCTTTTGGATTTTTAACTTCAATGTCCCATTTAGTCCTTCTACTTTTCCACTGCTTTGTGGATAATATGGGGTGTGGAAAGCTTGTTGAATTCCCAGAGCTGTCAAGACTTCATTCATTATTTCACCTGTGAAATGTGTACCTCTGTCACTTTCGATCACCTCTGGTACTCCATACCTGCACACCACCTCCGCAAGCAGCTTCTTTGCGGTCGCCGCAGCCGTAGCCTTGGCAATCGGGAAAGCCTCCGGCCAACCTGAGAATAAATCAATACAGACCAACACGTACTCCCATGATCCTGATTTTGGCAGCTGAATATAATCAATCTGCAGTCTCTGGAAAGGATAGGGGGGCCGAGGGGTGTTTTGGGTGGTGTCTTGACTACCCTTCCCTGATTATGTGTAGCACATACCATGCATCCCTGGATCAAACCTTCTATACAGGTGGGAAAGCCTGGTGCCACCCAATGCTTCTGCATCACGCTCATTACAGCAGTTTTGGACTGGTGGGTTGGCCCATGTAACATCTGGGAGACCGCAGGGTACAACGCCCTTGGAAGGCATCGACGCATCCCTCTTCCCCATACCCCATTTGCTTCATTCAGACATGCACCTTCTTTTTGCCACTTTTCTACTTCCTCCTGGCGCACCTGAGCCTGCATCTGGGATAAGGCATCCTCCGACACAAAGGGATTTTTGGGAGCGCTTACCTGGTGCATCGTTACCCCTTGAGTGGTCTACTGGCTGCTGTTTTTTGCTGCTGCATCGGCCATTGCGTTTCCTTTACTCACCTGATCAGTGCATCTGGTATGTGCTTTAACTTTTATGACAGCTACTTCTTTTGGTAATTGTAATGCATCAATTAACTGCTGGACTGCGTCAGCATTTTTAATGGGATGTCCTGCTGCCGTCAGGAATCCTCTAGATTTCCAAATTGGACCAAAATCATAAGCTATACCGAATGCGTATCTAGAATCTGTGTAGATGTTAACAATTCTACCTTCAGCTATCTTACAGGCCTCGGTCAGAGCCTTGAGTTCAGCCTCCTGGGCCGACTGATGTGGGAGCATTGGTTCTGCTTTGATCACTGCATTCAGGGAGACGATGGCATACCTGGTGTGGAAGGTACCTGAGTCATCTTGGTGGCGAGATCCATCTACAAAAAATTCAAAATCAGCATTAAGTCTTTCAGTTTCAAACACTGTGGGTTGGCCTGCTGTTTCCTGTGCCATAAGCTGAACACAATCATAAGGAATCTCCTCTCTTGGATCTTCTTTGTACAATACCGTACCTGACCTCCCCCCTAGATCCGAGAGAGGCAACAATGTGGCAGGATTAAGTGTGGTACATCTCTGCAAAGAAACATTTGGAGGCATTAAAAGTGCACATTGCAATCGAAGGTGACGTGCAGCTGAAAGGTGTGCCGGTTGCACCTGGTTCAGTATGGTATATACATCATGAGGTGTAAGTGCTGTCAATAGATAATCAAAAAACAATGTCTGACGATTTGTGGAGCAATAGTCCTACAGCATGTACTGCCCGTACACAGGACGGGGCACCCCTAGCCACTGCATCTAGTCTTCCACTGAAATAGGCTACTGGCCTTTGATTGTCACCATATAACTGAGTCAATACTCCTGCCGTGTGTCCCTGCTGTTCGTGGAGATACAGGGTGAATGGTAGTTCATAGTTGGGGGTTCCTAGCGCTGGAGCTGCCACAATCCTGTTTTTGAGAGAATAAAAACAGTCTATACCTTCAGGAGTTAGTTTAAAAAAGCACAATGGTGATACAGTCATAGAGAGGCTGCATCCTGCAGTATGAAAACCAGTCCAAGAAATATCCTAAGAGCGGCAACATTAACAGGAATAGGAAAATTCTGTACAGCTTCTTTGTGAGCGCTGGTCAGATGTCAAGCCCCAGTGCAATGCAATGTCCCAAAAAGATAACTGAAGATTTACAGAATTGCAGTTTATCCTTTGACGCTTTACATCCAGCTTGGTACAAAAACAACATGAGTGATATTGTTGCAATACGACACTGTTTCCTGGAGGGGGCACAAACCAGTAAGTCATCAACATATTATAAAAATAACATTGGCAAAATCAATAACTGTGAACCAAGCAGCTTCCTGAGATATCTGGAACAAAAGTGTATATATATATATATATATATTGTACCAGCCAATACATAGAGAGTTAAATCTCGTAGTTGAAGGGGGAAGCTGAAGTTTTTATTGTCAAGGCCACCTAGCTGCAGAGATGCCGAAGGTGGGGGCTTGGTTTTAACTAAAACATCACATGCTACCAGTTTCTGTAATCTGCTGAGCTATAGCCGTCTCTTGAGCTGAACTAAGAGGATACTGTCTCTGTTGGGGCAGGATTGCACCTGGCTTTAATTTGACCATGACTGGCTGCACCCTTAATCTGCCCACATCTGTTTTATCTGAAGCCCAGAAATCATGCGGTATCACACCTTCTAACATTGAAGGAAATTCATTTGTGTCCTCTATACTAGCAACGTCTAATGACATGATTTTACAAAGAGTGCTCGGCTTCAGTCCTGGTGTCATAGTGACAGTTCCATCAGGATGATACTCAATATGTGCTTGCAATTGTGACAACACATCGCTTCCTAAAAGATTACATTGACCCCGTGGTGATACCATTAACTGTGTGTGTACAGTGGTTCCTTGAATCTGCAGGGGAATCTTTTTAGTGACGGGGAGCAGGACAGATGGAGAGTTGTAAGGAGTCGCTATAACATGGTGGGAGAAATCACTTTTCCCAAATGGCCAGTCCTCTTCTGTAATTACTGAATTGTCTGCCCCCGTGTCCACTTGGAACTCAACCTCATGTCCCCCTGGTAGGTTCACCTGCACTGTGCAATTAGGAGTGGGGGGTAGGGAGACAAGGGGGTTCATGTGCAAGCTACCTCTTTTTGCCTGCGCTAAATCATGTTGTGCCCCTTGTGCTATTCTGGCTAGATCCTCTGCTTTTACTGATCTCCAATCCGGTCTACTTACTTTCAGCTTTTCTTTGTCACTTCCTTTTTTTAACCCATTCATATAAAACTTGCCAGAACCCTCTCACTAGTCTTGTTTTCTGGGACAAAACCCATTTCCACCCAAGTTTTTCTTAGAGCCCAGAAATAATCTTTTGGCTCTTCCTCTTTTCCCTGTACTCTGTCTTCTAGTGTAACTTCCTTTTCTGCTTGTCTATCTTTACATGCTTTTTTCAACGCTTCTGTAAACATAACCCCTGCTGCTGCGTCATTGACCTCTGCATCATCAGGTCCGTTCCTACCGACATAACACTTGTATGTCTCATCTATCAGTCTATCGTATCTGGCTTCATCTGCCAATTTCCCTTTTATAAGTGCTTCTAGATCCTGTCTAGTTGCTTTATACGTATCCTGCATTGTAGCTAACATTCTAGCGAACCCCATTGGTGACTGTGAAGGGTCCGGGAGTTGCGTTATTAGAGCCAACTGCTCTGAAGGGCTCCATGGTCTGTATAACACTGCTGTCCGGGGGGCGCCTTGAGCTACTCCGCCCTCCACTCCTCCTGCAGCACCCGGGGTACCAGGTACCATTACTGTCCTCATTGGAAATAGATTGGCCGGGGGAGGTCTGGGTCCACCGCAACTTACACAGACATCTACCGTCAGGGGATTTTGCTGTCCACACCTGGGGCAGACCCAACAGTTTGGTTCATGGGAAGTCTGTGGGAAGGTCTGATACTGGGGTGGAGGTAACGTAGGGGGCAAACAGGAGGGCAAATCAGTCATCCCTGTTTTTGTCAGTCTGTAATGTCCATCTCCCAATTCTTCAGTCTTGCCCTCTAAGTAATCACACGCACTCATCCACAGGTTCACTGTTTTCTGTCTCTCAACCATCCATGATGTGAGTTAAAGAACCTTTTTCCATTTATCACTGTTCAATTCTCCGTTTTCATTCATGCCTGCTTTTCACAATCTCTGCGCACAACTAAATCTTTAGCAGAAATGCCTTCCTTGGCATTTTTTTTTTTGGTTCCCCATTTTTGTATCTCCTCACCTAGAAGAGATTCTCTTGTCACCAAGACAAGTTTGTCACCAAGACAATTGCGTCACCAAGACTCTGTCACCAAGACAATGGGCCACAAAGGTTTCTGAACCATTTCACTGCTCGCTCTCCAATATTTGTACGCCAACCAAATAAACAATCCAATCACACAGACACCAAGACAAAACCACAACACAATCATTGGATCCATACTGTCATTATTCAAAGGAGGAAAGGCAGGACTGACAATTAATCTGAGGGTCTACTGGTTCAAAGGGACCTGAGCCAGGAATACCTGTGATTTACCTGGAAAGCCGACCGCTCGGGGAAGAGGGAGTCCACTATACAGTGATATAGATTTTAGGTAGAATATAATAAGTATTCTTACCCCAGCGCTGTGTATATCACCAACAGAGACCTCCGCTCATCCCACGTCTTCCGGACCGGTCAGGCTTCCTCAGAGTAAAATAACTCAGTCCCCTGGTCGGGCGCCAGTTGTCGTCGCTGTTATCTTGTTAACCCTTTCCTCCTCTGAATGTGGTACCAGAGAGAATAAGACACAGACCAAAGTGTGCGTCAATAGACTCTATAGTTTATTGCTAACAAAGGGGCTTATATACACCCCTGAAGCAGGAAGCGGAATTACCATATATGGCAGTTAATACAACTTATCAATAAAGCACGTAACATACTGTTTTCTAACCAAACTTTCCATCTTTGCCTTTAGCCCCTGATTTTCGGCTCCTAGCACAGAGTATCTCTTTAGCTCAGGGGGAGTATTATCAAGGAAGGAACATTCTTTTCTTATCTTCCCTTCTGCTATGCCTCAGCTTCCCAAGGCCTTGGGAAGAAATGCTGAATTAACTCTAACAGATGAGTACAACCCCAAGAACACCGTCCCAACAGTGTAGCATGGTGAGGGAAACCTCATACTTTGGGGGTGCTTTTCTGCAAAGGGGACAGGACAACTGCATCATATTGAAGGGAGGATGGATGGGGTCATGTATCAAAAGGTTTTGGCCAACAATGTCCTTCCCTGACTAAGAGCATTGAAGATGGATCATGGCTGGGTCTTCCAACATGACAATGACCCAAAATACACAGCCAGGGCAACTAAGAAGTGGCTCCATAAGCTGCATTTCAAGGTCCTGGAGTGGCCTAGCCAGTTTCCAGACCTGAATCCAATAGAAAATATTTGGAGTTGGGCTGAAACTTAATGTTGCCCAGTGACAGCCCCGAAACCTGAAAGATTTGGAGAATAGATGTATGGAAGAGTAAGCCAAATACCTGCTGCAGTGTGTGCAACATATGACCTCTGTAATTGCAAACAAAGGTGTCTCTACTAGTGATGAGCGAGTATACTCGTTGCTCGGGTCTCCCCGAGCATTCTTGGGTGTCCTCCGAGTATTTTGGTGTGCTTGGAGATTTGGTTTCTGTCGACGCAGCTGCATGATTTGTGGCTGCTGGACAGCCTGAATACATGTGAGAAATGGCTGTTTGTTAGGGAATCCCACACATGTATTCAGACTGTCTATCAGCTGCAAATCATGCAGCTGCGTCACCAGAAACTAAATCTCCAAGCACGCCAAAACACTCGGAGGATACCCGAGCATGCTCAGGAAAACCTGAGCAACGACTATACTCGCTCACCACTAGTCTCTACCAAATGTTAAGTTTTGTTTTTCTATTGTTTCAAATACTTATTTCATGCAATGAAATGGAATTTAATTATTTAAAAATCATACAATCTGATTTTCTGGATTTTATTTTTAGATTCTGTCTCTCACAGTTGAAGTGTACCTACGATAAAAATTACAGATCTCTCCATTCTTTTAGGTGGGAAAACTTGCAAACCTGGCAGTGTATCAAATACTTATTTTCCCCACTGGGTCTGCATTTTTGCTTTAAGAAATGATTGAAAAATCTTTTTGAGTATTTTTGCCTAATATCGATGTGTCCCACCTTTTAAAGACTGAAAAATACTTGACATGGGGTGTCCTAACATTTTCACATGACTACTCGGTGAGAGAGAATGAGAAAAAGAGAAGTTACTTCTAACATATGATTCATTTGGAAAGTGCACTATCACTATATGCAGCACTGGGAATGAAGTAATAACACATCTATAACAAAATGTGTTTCTTGTCAAAATGAAACTTTTGTGGTAATAGAAATATAATCTGCACATGATCCTATTCTTTAATCTGTATATAATAAATGGTCATAAAATATTTCTTATACATTTTAATAATAATTTGTCTGTATGTGAATATTGTATACCATATATATGAATATAGTATATATGAAACAGCGTAAAATACCACATATCTATTGAAATTCAAGTCATGCTACTGTTAGGAATCACAGATATGTATGTATGAGGACAAAAGACAAGAGCAGGACCAGTCAGGAGAAACAGGAAAGAGAAAAATGGACTAAGAATCCTGACCAAGATAAAACTGAAATGCACGCCGGGGGTCTACACCACTTTCCCAGGAAGCCTCCGCACAATAAGTTTATGTATCCAACGGCTTTATAACTTTATGCCTCTAATACTCAATATCCATTTGATATGGTTAGGAGGATGCAACCTCCTTTGGATCATGGTATCCATACTTAATCATCATTTAGATTTCCCTCTCACTCATTGTAAGTGTGTATATATAATTGTGTGTATTACATATTGGTACTTTTATTATACCCTTGCAGGGATTCTACCATTTGTTACCTTGATTGGTTACTCTCAATTTGATATTAGCTTAACATTGTGTGTGCGTCATTGTTCCCTTGGCACAAACCTCCTTTCACCATTGTTCTTGATCCCTAATAAAGTACATTGTTTTTTACATGAATTATAGACTTCTTGGTTGGTATGTATGGCCAGCACTGTAGCCTTGCAGTTCTAAGGTCCCAGATTCAAATATCACCAAGAACAACAACTGTAACGAGTTTGTATGCTCTCCCTGTGTTTGCATGGGTTTCTTCCAGTTTCCTCCCATACATCAAAGACATACTGATAGGGAATTTAGATTTTAAACTCCAATGTGGACAGTGATGATGATGCCTGTAAAGTGCTGTGGAATTAATGGCGCTATGCAAGCGAAAAATAAAAATATATTTATGCATACTTTATATATTGTGAGAAGATCACTGGTAAAATACTGGAGAGAAGATGTGTGTCACTGATGATGTTAGCCTTAGTGATATGAACCCAGAACTATGCTCCAGCATGTTGTGTGCTGAGAGGGGTTAATCGGCCATAATAGGGCTGGGTTTTGGTGAACATCTGAAGAGTGAGTGGGAGACTGTTCACCATATCTCCACCCCATGTTGCATTCCAGAAGGTAAATGTGTTCGGTCTGTCTAAAGATGAGATCTCCAGAGCTGTGCTTGTGTTAAAGAGAGCTGAACCTTGTTTTTTTTCCCTGAGGGTGCAAACGCCACAGCCACACAGACTATACTGTATGTTATTTTTTGTTTTTCCTGTTATACCAGAAGGGTCGTGAATGATTACCTAATTTTGGACCGGTTTATGCAGTACGTTTTTAATAAACCAGTTGAAAACTTAAATGGAAAGCATTCCTATGACTACCTCTTTGAACAGCCGAGTTAGGTGATTTACCACAAGATATATGTATCTTACTTATGTATATTATATATGTATATTACTCTTTCACATAAAACTATATGTCTGCCAAAATCAGATGGTCAAGAACTGTGATATTCCCGTATTTCTGCATTTAGAGTAGTTTTGCACAGGTACATAGTACCAAATAATGCAGGTTTAATAATTTGCATTTTCCTTAGTTTTGTATAAATTTGACCTAAAACTTATTAGATTTTCATACCAGTTCTAAAAGTAAAGAGAACCAAATCAAACAAATGAGCCAAAAATATTAGACCAGAGGTCACTATTAAAATTGTCTCAATGCAAGTCTATGACTCTCAGAACCCGATTCTCAAGCCTCCTTCCTAGTCTCATAGTCTCATAGACTTACATTGAGAAAGTGACCTCCACTCCAAAAACATATGCTGTTATTCAGCAAGTCAAAAATGTGGTCCTGTAATGTTGGAGCAGTGCTGGAAACTGCCTAAGACTGCGACCAGTAAGTATTGCAATACGCTTTCTGCATTCACATTACTATTTGCTAGTAGATGAAAAAAATACTATTTCAAAACAATAGCGTGTGAAAAGTTTCCAAGGAAAAATTAACTTTTAGCAGATTTGTTGCATAAAGTTTTGCGACTGTCCCATTCATTTGAATAGAACTTGCATAAATCCGTGATGCAGAAAAAATCCTCAGACGCATTGGATATTTATTGATGTTATTTTCTTGTCTTTTATAGAGCACAGTAAAGAATACAACAGAAAATAGGAAATTTAAGTGTGTGGAATGTGGAAAAGCATTTAAGTTCAAACATCATTTGAAAGAACATTTTCGTATACACAGTGGTAAGTGCCTGGAGTTGCACATTTTCATGCATTCATTGCCCTAAAGTAAATCTGTCAGTAAGAATAATCCACCCCACTCTGCCAAACCGCATACATGGGCATGCAGATTACTGATAGATCAATTCAGTAATTAGCATTTTAATTCTAAATGAGGTTTTTAGTTCTCTGGGCATGACTGTCATGAGGGTGTCACCATGGAAAACTTAGAGTTAGACAGTCAAGTCGGATAATGAATATCAGGTCTTCTTTGTGATGTTGTAATTTGTGTCCCATATTAAATGGATTTCATTTCTTCGGGTGCTGAAGAGGTTAACAACCCTTTCTATGCTGGTCAGAAACATGCAGCTCCATTTCAGCTGCTTCTTATCTGGTCATTACCTCTTCCTATATCTATCTGGTCAGACATTCTTGTCTCTGCCAGTGAAAGATTCATCTTCCTGTGCTGTATGCTAAAGCTAAGTGGTTGGAATAGAGTTGTTGTAGAGTTGTTCTGCTGTTTGCTGTAGTGCTTATGTGTTTATCTCCTGGTCCCCGTTCCCATTTACTTTATTCCTCCTTGTCTCTATTCTTCTCCCTATAGTTGGTTAGTGCTACTGTACTATAGAGGTTTTCTGTTATAACTGGTTTGGTCTTTGTGTCTTTTTTACATCACATTTCTGTCCCATGCCTCATGGGGTCGGAGAGGGGACAGGTCACAGTTTAACAGGAGCATAGTAAGGTCGGAGACTCGGGCTTCTCTACCTTCAAGAGTACCCCTGGGTCAGGGATAGTTAGGGTCCTAGTTCTATGGACAGTTCCTTACCAAAGTCAGCCACAGCGTGACAATGACAAAAGTACTTCCTGAGCCTCTGCCTCCCAAGGTTGTTTTCCTGCCCAGCACCAGTCTATTTAGCCTGATTAATAGTTCTCTGCCTGATTTCTTTGTCTGGCTCCTGACGAAATACAGTGATCTAAACGGGTTGGTGCTTGTTGTTGAAACAAGTTTGGTAGGTAGAGGCTCAAGAAAAGCTCCGTCACACTTAATGCCTCATTTGCATATGAATAATAATGATACATAATCTAGAATGCAGCAAAAGATAGAAGATATAAATTTGCCAATAGATTTATATTTTAAAGACCTGCATGAGCCTATATTGGTTTGGTGGGGAGGCGGTTCATCTTACCTACAAATTCTCTTAGGCTAGTTTCACACATCGTTTTCCCTTGCGGCGCCCCGGCATTTCCCGCAGCGCGCATCTGAAATGATGCGCCGCATGCGGCTTTTTTCGCATTGACATGCATTAGCGCTGCATGGCGCCGCATGTCAATGCGTTGCATGCGTTTTGTCCGGATGCGGCGCAAATGTACATTTCGGCGTCCGGAAAAAACGCTGCATGTAACTTTTTTTTTTTTGCCGGATGGTTTCTTATCTCTCCAACCTCAGAAACCATCCGGCAAAAAACCGCATTTTGGGCGCGAAGTGTGAAAGCTTTTCACATGCGCGCTGCGGTAAATGCGGGGGCGCCGTTTAGGCGCCCGCGGATGTGTGAAAGAGGCTTAAAGGTCTTTCTCACAGGCAGATAATTTTCCTGTAAAGTACCCATTCCTAATATAGTAAGTCAATCTGTAATAATAATCTATAATTAAATGTAGCCGTGATCATGTGTTAAATGTATGCCCAACCATACAGTTCAGCACTTCATTGTCAAGAAACAATGATTTTTATCATCATAAGAAAATGGGGGGGAAATGACAAATGCGCAAACTATTTTTCATTGTTGGAACACTTGCCCTGTTTTGTGGAATAGATATCTGTACAGACAATTGTTCAATAGATTATTGGCCATTATGAAGGGTTTTTGTAAATTGCTGTCATAATTTAGGCCATGTTCACACTTCTGATTTACTCACAGGTGCTTTATTCACGCTTCTTTTACGGATAGAACCCATACCCCTTATAGTCTATGTGGCTGTACACTGTCCTTTTTTTGCAGGGACGTGTCTGTTTATGATCTTAGTCACTGATAAAATTCCCAAATGCAAGTGTATAAATTATTGAAAAATTTGGAAAAACATTTATGGCATCCTAATTGCGTTCTAGTGCTGTCCATTTTTCATTGACTCTTTGCTAGGAGAATCCTTCAAAACCTTTAAAAGTTTTTAATTGTTTTTTCAAATGAGAAAAACTGATGAAACTCTGATGGTAAAAATGAGACACTGGTGAAAATCTGATCCAAAACTCCAACGAAAATTGGTCAATGAAAAAAAAAAAAAACTAAAGAGCCCAAGTGCTGAGCTGTACATGCATGTGTCTTCACAGGAACCTCCAATGCCAACCAGAGTATCAGCCATAGTGCCCTCATTATATGGAGCATGGAGCCTCAAATGTCAGTGACTTTCCTCTGAGTCTGCTCAACACATTCCTTATGATTCGGCCACCAGTCTTCAAGCAGGAAATTACCATGTAACCTGTTATGTCTGTGCCAATCTGAACAGACATGGGAAGTTACATGTAAGAAATCTTGTGACGTTGGGAAGACATAAGATAAATACTATGCATTTTCAGTATGTTAAACACATTATTATCATTTATTTTTACATTAGCAGAGTTAAAATAATTTGTCTTGAACAATTTGGTTTATCTGTTTCTGTAGGTGAAAAACCCTATGAATGTTCCAAGTGCAAGCGAAGGTTTTCACATTCAGGATCCTACAGTTCTCACTTAAACAACAGAAATGCTTTCCCTCTAATAACAGTAATTCGATGGTTCCCCCATTAATCTTCCATGTTCTCTCCCTGGAGAATTTGCCTTTGGACAAAAATATAGCAGTCAAGTCACAGTGCAAAATTCCCATAGTAAAAACTGGCTAATATACCATCCAGTTGCTGAACTTTACCCGCCCCACATGTCCAATGGTGTAGCCACGATTTTAATGTCACCCCTGGATCACCTGAGAACATTTCTTTGGACACAGCTTTAAGTTCACATTGAAAAAGGCTCAAGATTTTTGGCATTTTGGTAATAATTGCTGGAGGAATCTGCAACAAATTCGATTCAACGGATGGCCAGAAGATGATCCTAGACAATGGGACTCTTTAAGGAAACAAGAAATGAGCCATCAGAGTGCCAGTGTCCATCAGTGTGGAAAGTACCAACCAGAAACAATGTTTAGTAGTCAGCACTATGAAACCGATCAAAATACAATGTCTTTATGCCAGTATTCCCAGGACCTGCAAACTAAAACTATAGAAAAAATTCAGTGATGTATAAAAATACTCCACAAAGAAATCCCAGTACTGAGAAGATAGAAGCTGGAAAAGAAGACGAGGCTACAAAAACTATTGATTGTGACCGGCTACCCCCTGTATACAAACTGGAAACCTTACAGCCCTGCCATTCAAGTCAATACTGTAGCTCAGAACACATCAAGTCAATTTCCATTAGAACTGTTCATGAACCACCCAAGAGTGTTCCAAAAGACCCCCAAAGTGAGCCATTGGACTTATCTGTTCCAAAAATACGCTCCATTCCAGAAGTGAAGTCACATTTAAGTGAGGAACCATTGAAGCTTGCAAATTATACATTTAGAAGCAAAAGTTCCAGATCAGATTTATTCTCACTTGATACTGAGTCACATCAGGGGTCCCACAATTTGCCATGCCTGTTGCCAGATGTATTGCACAACTTCATTCAGAGTTGTTATCCATTTCTACATATTAACCACAGTTTCAGTGGACTCTCATTCTGCCCTTTCATAAACTGCTTTTATGGAAACCAGCCAAATAGATGTGAAGACTCCACACCAATGGTGAGTTAACCACTGGTTCTCTAAAAGGGATTCTAAATGCATGTATCTTGGAGCTCATGTGCATGGGCATGTACGGATCTGGCAGTAACTGAAATATATGGTATCGTTTTTTTCGTGCAGCTGTAGTCAAGAATGGTTTTTAGTACAGCTGGAAAAAAGGTATCTTGCCATATACCTGACAAAAACAAAAAAGCTGAACTGAAGTAGACTTTGAATGACATGCATGATGTAAAAGCATGTTCACACTGGCCATAAAAGCAAGCAAAACCAAAGGAAAAAACAATGTGTGCATATACCCTCATGAAAATAAATAAGTAAAAAAGCAAGTGCATTAGATAATTAACATAGGGTACTTAGTAAACACTGTTTTGATCAAAAAAGTATAAAGCTGTCCCACACGGCAAGGTGTACCCATTTGGGACAGTAACTACACTCGCTAACGTTAAAACCTACCTGTGTGAATAGTGGCAGAGAGTCTGGGTCCCAAATGGACAACCAGCTTAAGAGGGACTTTATATGAACTACACAGCTCAGTAGAAATGAGGCCACACCCTATTTGTACTGAATACAAAAATACTAGAGAAAAACTTTTATGGCCAGTGTGAACATACTTTTACATCATGCATGTCATTCAAGTCTACTTCAGTTCAGTTTTTTTGTTTTTCGCTAGTATTTTTGTATTCAGTACAAATAGGGTGTGGCCTCCATTCTACTGAGCTGTATAGTTCATATATAGTCCCTCTAAGGCTGGTTTCACACTTGCGGATGGAGGTGCTGCGGAGGGCTGCGTACTTCCTCCGTGAAGCTCTGCCCACCGCTGCACCTCCTCTGGTCAACTCCGCCTATTTCTGCATGCGTTCTGCATGCGGCCTGTGTACCTATATTTAACATGGGTAAGCAGGGCCATGCGGATGCATGCGGATGCCTCCGCATGCATTGTTTTGACGGTGCGGCGACCGCAACAAAATGCAACTTGTTGCGTTCGACGCAGGTCGCTGCACCGTCAAAACAACGCATGCTGAGGCATCCGCATGCATATGCATGGCCCTGCATACTCATGTTAAATATAGGTACTCAGGCCGCATGCAGAACGCATGCAGACATAGGCGGAGCTGACCGGAGGAGGTTCGGTGGTGGGTGGAGCTTCACGGAGGAAGTACGCAGCACTCTGCAGCACCTCCATCCACAAGTGTGAAACCAGCCTTAAGCTGGGTGTCCGTTTGGGACCCGGAGATTTGCTGCCATTATTCACACTAGGTAGGTTTTAACGTTAGAGAGTGTAATTACTGTCCCAAATGGGTACACCTTGCCGTGGTGGGACAGCTTTATACTTTTTTGATCAAAACAGTGTTTACTAAGTACCCTTTGTTAATTATCTAATGCACTTGCTTTTTTACTTATTTATTTTCATTAGGGTATATGCACACATTGTTTTTTCCTTTGGTTTTGCATATACCTGACAAATATGACATATAAATGTGTAATACAAGGTTTGACACCATCACAATGAATGGATTAAAAGATCATTACTATGTATATCACAATTTATACATAAATAGGTTAACTTTAACAAAGCATTAAAGGGAATCTGTTAGCAGGCTTTTGTTATGTAATCTGAGGATAGCAGTGTGCTATAGTTTCCATACAATAAATGCTTTATCACCTGGAGATAATCACTGCCCTGACTGATTCTCAAGTGAGCCTTGGTCCAACAACGCACCCTCCTTTGATGAACAGCTCACTGTCAATAGACAATGTGCACAGAAAGCGGTGGTGTGGGCTTTGAGCTCAGCTGTATTCTACATCTAAAAACTCTGATTATGTCACAACTGCTGCACCCAGTAAACTAAGTGACACATTGCTGTAATCAGGGTCTCTTTTCCTATAGTATGATGCTCTCAGATGAGGTAGCAAAAACCGGGTGATGGATTCCCTTTAAGCGTACCGTTACTTTGTTGTTATAGTATGCTATACTCCTCTATTAGTATGTGGGGCTCTGCCCATTTGTGCCCACATACTACCGGGAGATACAGGTTGTGCATAGCGTTCAGTATGGTTTAGGGTGATGAAGTAGAAGCAGTTCATACTCTAGACTCACACAGTGCGTTACAAATGCGTTTCGTAATTCTTGTCTTCAATGTTTGATTCTTGAAGAATGTCTCAGAGGAAGAGAAACAAGTTTCTTGTGTACCACGTAAGAAGACCACGAAAGCTGAGAATGGCCTATACGCCTGTGATCAGTGTAATAAGAGTTTCCAGAAAAGCAGCTCTCTTCTACGCCACAAATATGAACATACAGGTAAGATCACTCAAGTTATATTTTCTGTAAATATACTTCTGTTAAGTCTATTTAAAAAAAACAATGGTCTACAAATAAATGTCTCATGTAGAATTGTGGCAAATTTGCACGAAAAAATCTGCAAACAATTAAACCTTTTATAAGCTGGTCTGTGTGGAGGGAGGGCTGAACTGTCTGCAATATGTAACCGCGTGATATATGTTCAGCTTCTGGAAATAGTATAACTTTTACTGATGGTTATGATGATAGCACTGAATTAATGGTGTATGTTCTAAACCAAAACTGAGAGCATAGATCACACCGTCAAGAAATCAATTATCTTTCTATGGCCGGCGTCACACTAGCGAGTTTGATGCGAGTTAGTCGCACGACTTACTCGCATCAACACCCGGCACGGCCGCCCGCTCTCGGACCAGTCGTGGACTAACTCTCATCAAACTCGCTAGTGTGACGCCGGCCTATCACCTGTATAAGATGCATAAGATGAAAAAATTACATACTAGTATACGTTCACCTTTTAAATCCACGCTGCTCCCACACAGATGGTTCCACTGCGCTGCAGACGCTCCTTACTTGGATGTCGAAATGAAGTGGTATGTTTAACACTTGACCCTGAAAGTCAATCATTGCTGTAAGTATGGACAACATGTCACCACTGCAGCAGTGATCGGTGGGCATGGTCACGTCATATAAAACATGTCATCACTATAGCTAAGTAAACAAAGAGCATCTAGGGATTACTAGAGTGAATTATTATGTGTCATTTTTAGTTATATGCATCTAACCCGCCCCTGATACTCAATACATGGCTGTCGGCTGAACGATTGGCAGCAGCAAGGTCGGCTCCAGGTTTTCGTGGGCCCCTTTAACACATACCACGATTCATGATGCACAGTTAAGGAATATAGGTATAGAGCAATGCCATAGATTTCACTTACTTCATAAATTACATGAATGATATCTATTGTAAATTATACAATAGCTCAAAACCAGCGAATGCTCACAGTGCACAGTGCATGTCCTGGGGGGGATTCAAAAGTCTTCAGTCACAGAGTGACTGCAGACTTTTTATTTCAGACCAAACAGTATAGTCCTCCATACAGTATTATGGGAATAATAATAATAATTTTATTTCTATAGCGCCAACATATTTCGCAGCACTTTACATTATAGAGGGGACTTGTACAGACAATAGACATTACAGCATAAAAATAAACACAGATCAAAACAGATACCAAGAGGAATGAGGGCCCTGCTCGCAAGCTTACAATCTATGAGGAAAAGGGGAGACACGAAAGGTAGATGGTAACAATTGCTTTCATTATTCGGACCAGCTATAGTGTAAGAATCGGGTGTTCATGTAATTTCTGCAAGAACCAGTTAATGCAAAGTATGTAACAGTACAGAAAGAGGACTATTAAATGCATAAAGCAGGTGAGAACAATACGAGGTACCTGATTATGGTAAAAAAAATTTGAATGGGCCACACAAGGATAGTTAGGTTAATGCATTGAGGCGGTATGCCAGTCTGAACAAATGCATTTTTAGGGCACGCTTAAAACTGTGAGGATTGGGGATTAATCGTATTAACCTGGATAGTGCATTCCAAAGAATTGGCGCAGCACGTGAAAAGTCTTGGAGACGGGAGTGGGAGGTTCTGATTAATGAGGATGTTAACCTCAGGTCATTAGCTGAATGGAGGGCACGGGTAGGGTGGTAGGCTGAGACAAGGGAGGAGATGTAGGGTGGTGCTGAGCCATGGAGTGCTTTGTGGGTGAGGGTAATAAGTTTGTACTGGATTCTGTAGTGGATGGGTAACCAGTGTAATGACTGGCACAAGGTAGAGGCATCGGTATAACGATTAGTGAGGAATATCCTGGCTGCAGCATTCAGGACAGATTGGAGAGGGGAGAGTTTGGTAAGAGGGAGACCGATTAATAGAGAGTTACAATAGTCCAGACGAGAATGAATAAGAGAAACAGTAAGAGTTTTTGCAGAGTCGAAAGTAAGAAAAGGTCGAATTTTAGAAATGTTTTTGAGGTGGAGATAACAAGAGCGAGCCAGTGATCGGATGGGGGGGGGTGAATGAAAGCTCAGAATCAAGTATGACCCCCAAGACAGTGGGCATGTTGCTGGGGAGTAATGGTGGAACCACACACTGAGATGGCAATGTCGGGCATAGGTAGGTTAGTAGAGGGAGAAAATATGAGGAGTTCAGTTTTTGACAGGTTCAATTTCAGATAGAGGGAGGACATGATGTTGGAGACAGTGGTAAAACAATCACTGGTGTTTTCTAAAAAGGCAGGTGTGATATCGGGAGAAGTGTATAATTGTGTGTCATCAGCATAGAGAAACTATGGAAACCAAATCTACTGATTGTTTGACTAATAGGGGCAGTATACAAAGAGAAGAGGAGGGGGCCAATGACATATCCTTGAGGAACCCCAACAGTAAGGGGAAGATGAGAGGAGGAGGAGCCAGCAAAAGATACAGTGAAGGAACGGTAAGAGAGAAAGGAGGAGAACCAGGAGAGGACGGTGTCCTTGAGGCCGATGGAGCATAGCATAGTGAGGAGGAGCTGATGATCCACAGAGTCAAATGCTGTGGAGAGATCCAAGAGAATTAGCATGGAGTAGTGACCATTAGATTTAGCAGTTAGTAGATCATTAGAGACTTTAGTGAGGGCAGTTTCTGTAGAGTGTAAGAGTGGGAACCGCATAGTCCTCCATACAGTGTTATGAGCTCCACATAGTCCTCCATACAGTATTATGGGAACCACATAGTCCTCCATACAGTATTATGGGAACCACATAGTCCTCCATACAGTGTTATGAGAACCACAAAGTCCTCCATAAGTATTATGGGAACCACATAGTCTTCCATACAGTATTATCGGAGCCACATAGTCCTCCATACAGTAGTATGAGCTCACCATAGTCCTCCATACAGTATTATGCGCACCACATAGTCCTCCATATAGTAGTATGAGCACCCCATGGTCCTCCATACAGTATTATGGGCACCATATACTGCTCCATACACTATTATGCTATTATGGGACACATATATTGCTCCATACAGAATAACAGAATAATGGGCCCTACATAATGCTCTATACAGTATATTGGCCCCATATAATGCTCTATAAAGAATAATGGTCCCTATATATTGCTCCATACACTATAATGGGTCCCATATATTGCAACATACAGTATAATGGGCCCCACATAGTATAATTGGCCCCACATAGTGCTCCATACAGTATAATGGGCACCATATAATGCTACATTCAGAATGATGGGCCCCATATAATGCTCCATACAGTATAATGGGCACCATATAATGCTACATTCAGAATGATAGGCCCCATATAATGCTCCATACTGTATAATGGGCCCCATATAATGCTCTATACAGTATAATGCACCATATATAATGCTCCATACAATGCTCCATACACTATAATGGTCCCATATAATGCTCCATACAGTATAATACGCCCTACATAATGCTACAAACAGAATAATGGACCCTATATATAATTCCATACAGTATCATGGCCCCATATAATTCTCCATACAATATATAATGGCCCCGTATAATGTTCCATACAGTATAATGGCCCCATTTAATGTTCCATACAGTATAATGGCCTATATATTGCTACATACATAAAAAAATAAAGAATCAAAAACTCGCCTCTCCTCGTTCCCCGCTGCTGCGGTTGCCTCAACGTCTTCTGACTCTCTGCACTGCTAGGCACAGATGATTTTGCAAATTTGCAACCTTTTCCAGCCAGATGAGCATCAGCGACTTTTCTTCTCAGGTCATTATAAATCCCCTTTGTTCATGCCATGATACAACATCACAAACATGTGTTGTCAAGATCAGACTTTAAAAGATCAGTTTTTTAATGAAAACAGGTTGCCTACTCACATCTGATTGCCATCCTATTGATTTAAAACAGTCACAAATTTCACCAATAATCTTCTAATCCTAAAGGTTCACATATTTTTGCCCCTCACCGACATGTGATATTGGATTATTTTCTTCTATAAAAAAAATTAGTCTAATATTTTTGATTCATTTGTTTGACTTTATTCCTTTTATCAACTTTTAGGATTGATGTAAAATCTGATGTAGTTTTTGGTCAAATATATGCAGAAATATTGAGGGGTTCACAAACTTTCAAGCAGCACTATAGGACTTTGTTCCCTTTAACAATCTAATTCTACTTTGTCATATCCAGGAAACAGACCACATCAATGTGAAATTTGTACCAAGGCCTTCAAGCACAAACATCATCTCATTGAACATATTCGTCTACACTCGGGAGAAAAACCATATCGTTGTGATAAATGTGGCAAAAGATTCTCCCATTCCGGGTCCTTCTCCCAGCATATGAATCATCGCTATTCCTACTGCCATAGAGACACTACATATCTCCCAGAAAATGATGAAATCGCTTGGAAAAACACATCAAACCAGTCTGAAAATCACCAATCATTGCATTCTACTGAAGAGCTGAGGAATGTGGTGCAGACATGAATATTAACCATAGACTACAAAAATCACAGACACTACAGTGATTCTCTGAGGAAGTGGACCAATCAGTATTAAAAAGATGGATTAACATTTTTTTTTAATAGGTTTTGTTATCAAAAACTTATTAGATCTTATTAACATTCTTTGTGTGTGAAAGAATAAAAGATGAATAAGATGATTATTAAGAAAATGGATTTGCATACGTCAATATACATGGAGGATGGGGCCATCAAGAACCCCAGTTTGACAATGATTACCATGTTGAAGAAGTCTACCCACTTCTCAGAATCCATGTGTTTGAAGTTCTGGAAATAAATTAGCTTTAATAATGTACTAGGCAGAAGTGTAACATAACAGAAGTGTAACATAAAGCTCCCATGCAAAATCTGTAAGGCCTCTTTCACACACCCGTTTTGTGCCGTAAGGCACAATCCGTCCAAAACCGGAAAGGACGGATCCGGCGCTGATTGTGAAAAAACTGATGCAACGGATCAGGTTTTTTGGCGGATCAGTCCTGAACTTTTCAACCCGGAAAATGCAGGTACGCATGTCCGGACCGAGGAGAGAGAGACACCTTGGTTTCCAGAATCCGGATCAGTCTTTTGCCGGATTGCACAAAAGACTAATCCGGCACCATAGACTTGTATTGTTTGCGCCTGCCGGATGCGCTGCTTCATGTGCTATCCGGCGGGTGCGGCAGAAAAAAAAAACGTTGCAGTGACCGTTTTGTCCGGCTGCCGGAATGTACATTTCTGCCGGATCCGGAGAAAAATGGACGCAACGCAATGACATCCGGCGCGATCCGGCGCTAATGATAGTCAATGACAAAAAACGCATCCGGCGGTTTAAAAAAACGGATCCGTTTTTTTCAAAAAGCGCCGGATCGCGCCTGACGGCAAAAAACGGATGTGTGAAAGAGGCCTAAGACTGGAATCACACATGCAGTTTTTGTGACCTTTTTTGAACCAAGAAGAAGGAAAAGTATAAAGGAAAGACTGATACTCCTCACTTTTGCATCTACTTCTGTGTTTGGCTCCCAATAATTGCATGTATAATTCCAGTATAACATAGCCCCCACTTACCATTGTATGTTTTAATACTTGTATCCTCTAATGTGACAGAAGGGAATTATGATTTCTCAGACCCAAAAGAATTAGGATGCAATTGCGATCTCTGTACCCCCCCAGCATCAGCACAGTTTTAGCATAAATTGCCCTCATATTGTTCCAATCTGAATTTTAGTGTGCAAAATAACCACTATTCCTTATGTATATACAGTCATGGCCAAAAGTTTTGGCACCCTTGAAATTGTTCCAGTATTAAGTATTTCTTTCAGAAAATTATTGCAATTACACATGTTTTGTAAGGCTATGGTTCCACGGTCCGGAACCATAGCGCTTTTGACGGAGCGGAAATTCCGCTCCGTCTAAGCCCCGCCCCTTTATGACGCGCGATCTTTCCGGAGGTGTTCAGGACACCTCCGGAACACCTCCGGAAAGAGCGCAGGGCTACATAGCCCTGTGTTAATTATGTTGCGGCGACGGTGCGTCGCCGCAATACGCGAGGACATGCTGCGGTCTAAAAAGACGCGCCGCATGTCCGTTTACGCAGGTTTGCCACCTGCGTATTGTTACTCATAGTGGAGACGGGATTTCTTGAAATCCCCTCCACTATGCTGTAACATCTGGACGCTGCGTGTTTGGCGCTGCGCCAGCGCACAGCGCCAAACACGCAGCGTTTCCTGACCGTGGAAACTCACCCTAATAGACATGTTTATTTCCTTTGTTTGTATTGGAACAGCACAAAAAAAGCAGAGGGAAAAAAAGGCAAATTAGATATAATTTCATACAACACCCCAAAAATGTGGGAAAAGTACTTTGTTTCACACATGTGATGCTCATTCAGCACACCTGTGGCAAGTAACAGGTGCAGGCAATATGAAAATCACACCTGAAACTAGATAGAAGGGGAGAAGTTGACTCAATCTTTGCATTGTGTCTCTGTGTGTGCCATTCTAAGCATGGAGAACAGAAAAAGGAGAAGAGAACTGTCTGAAGACAGACAATAACAACAATCTCAAAGTTACAAGTCCATCTCCAGTGAACTTGATGTTACTGTGTCCATGGTGTACAATATAATCAAGAAGTTTACAACCTCTGGCACTGTAGCTAATCTCCCAGGACGTGGATAACAGAGAAAAATTGATGAAAGTTTGCAACGTGGGATATTCTGGATGGTGGATAAGCAGCCCCAATCAAGCTCCAAAGAAATTCAAGCTGTCCTGGAGGCTCAGGGTGCATCAGTGTCAGCGTGAACCATCTGTCGACATTTAAATGAAATGAAACGCTATGGCAGGAGACCAAGAGAACCCCACTGCTGACACAGACATAAAAAAGCTAAACTGCAGTTTGCCAAATGTATGAGAGTAAGCCAAAATTCTTCTGGGAAAGCGTCTTGTGGACAGATGAGACCATGATAGAGCTTTTTGGTAAAGCACATCATTATACCATTTCTCAAAAACGCAATGAGGCCTACAAAGAAAACAACACAGTACCTACAGTCAAATATGGTCAAGTTTCAAAGCTGTTTTGGGGTTGTTTGGCTGGCTCTGGGTGCCTCGACTGTGTGCAAGGCATCATGAAATCTGAAGAGTACCAAAGAATTTTGGTTCGCAATGTAGTGTCCAGTGTCAGAAAGCTGGGTTTGCGGCCTAGGTCATTGGTCTTTCAGCAGGAAAATGACCCAAACATATTTTCAAAAAGTACCCAGAAATTGATAGAAATAAAGCACTGGGAGTTCTGAAGTGGCCAGCAATGAGCCCGGATCTAAATCCAATTGAACACCTGTGGAGAGATCTCAAAATTGCTGTTGGGAGAAGGTGCCTTCAAATATGAGAAACCTGGAGCAGTTTGCAAAAGAAGAGTGGTCCAAACATCCAGTTGAGAGGTGTAAGAAGCTTGTTGATGGTTATAGGAAGTGATTGATGCAGTTATTTATTCCAAAGTGTGTGCAACCAAATATTAAGTTGAGGGTGCCAAGAATTTTGTCTGGACCATTTTGAGGTTGTGTGTGAAATTATGTTCAATTTGACTTTTTATCTCTATTTTTTTTGTGTTGTTCCAATATACACAAATAAATTGTATATAAAACATGTGTATTTGCAATAATGTTCTGGGAGAAATACTCATTTTCTGGAACAATTTCTGTCAACATTTTCATCCACGACTGAATATATATAGATTGCAAACTGGTGCTATTAATTTTTAAATAGGTTAATACTTGTTGCTTTTAATTGCAGCCTTGATTACTTGTGTTATTTATAGGCTATTTACCCCTTTGCACATAATTGTTTGTATCGGTTGTTTGCTTCTTAAATGCAGAGTTAAGTAATTTTCTATAAAGTCTTTATAATTTCTTTTTACTATTTTGCTGCTGCAGTGTCTGTAAGTTCTTTAGCTGAGTACTTTTGCAAAAATGTTACAGATCTGTCAGAGATCCTCTTCCTAAAGCCCCCGTCACATTAAGCGAGATTGCTTGAGAGATCGCTGAAGCGTCACCGATTTTGGGATTTTTGTGACGCAACAGTGACCTAGCCAGCGATCTCGCTTAGTGTGACACGCAGCGACGACCGGTCCCTCTGCTGGATATCGCTGATCGTCGTCAAATGGCCTGGACCATTTTTTCATCGTTGGTGTCTCGCTGGCCAGCGTGCATCGCTGCGTGTGACAGCGGGAGACCAACAATCAGCGAGTTCCCAGCGCTGTACTGCAGGGGGACTACACATCGGGTAATTAAGCCCTGCGCAGCGCTTAGTTACCCGATGTTTATCCTGGATACCAGTCCCAGCGCGGTATAGCAGAAACTGGGAGCTGGTATCCAGGGTACACATTGGGTAACTAAGCCCCGCGCAGCGCTTAGTTACCCGATGTTTATCCTGGATACCAGGTCCTGATCGCTGGTGAGTCTGCCCATGTGACAGCTCACCAGCGATCAGCTAACGATGTCCCAGCGATCCCATCCACGTCGGATCGTTGGTGGGATCGCTGGGACATTGAAGAGTGTGACGGGACCCTAACTCTCTCTATTCTCACCTTCCCTTCTTCTGCTGTTAGAGATAGCAGCAGGAAAGGGGAGGGGATTGTACACAGATTCCTGCAGCATGGAGAGGGTACACAGTATCTCAGGGAGGGCAGAAAAAAGACTACATTTGAGAAGGAAAGGACATGAAGAGGAAATAAGTAAGGAAAGAAGCTGTATAATGATAACAAAGAGAGCCTCACCCTAGATACAAACATACCTCACTTCCAGCCTATATTGCTTGAATACAAACTGCCAAAAGAGAAAAAATCTGCAAAAAAAAATTTTGGAGTCTGAAAAAGAATGAAGGAATGAAGATTGCACACTGACACTGTAATTTTATTAACCAAAGGTAACCACTAAAGTATATAAAAATAATCTTTGTCCCTAGCCTTTAATGTTTACTTAAATATCCAGGGAAGTGTGCAGATATATGTCACACAACCAATAGAATATAAGAAAAATTATATTACATCAAATGCTACTGTACAACTAAATATATTTTAGCAAACTATGTCAGATATGTAAAATACTTAAAAAAGGACCTTTCACAAGTTTCTCATGTTGAACTGGATACTCGATAGTGACTGTAGAGCAGAATAACATTTTTTTTCTTGTTAATTTCGATTTTTCGTCAAATAGATATTACCAATTAAAGTATTTGGCACTTCTTTAAAGTCCAAGAGGGTAGTATTAGACAGTTTTTATTGAGGGCGTGTACTTTTCTACCTATATGATACTGACCAATCAAAGCAGCAAGACTCAAAGGAAAGAAGAACACACCTCCCCCATAACTTAGAGCAGATTTTTTTAGTATGTGAGATGTATGAATAATGATGCAACATTTATCTCCTGGTCTAACCTCCTACATGAGTCAGTGTTGGGGAGGGGTAGGGCTGCTGAGTTTAGTTATGTCACATTGTAAACCCTTCTATTAGCTCTCCAAATTACTGAGTGTGTCAGTAATGATACTTATGTCTGCTTTACTGAGGCAACTTGTACTCACTCTGCAGTCAGATCAGGGTTGTCATTACACTCACACAGAAGACCACTAATGCATCCCAAGACAGGCAGTGTGGGGCAAAGGGTAGGACAGCAAAGCTGACAATATTAAGTGGAGTGGAGGAGAGCTGATAGCTGGGTTTGTAAAGTGAACTTATCTCAGAGGTGTTGGTAATTTATGCTTTCTAATCATGCAGGAGGTTAGATCAGGAGATCAAGCTGCCTGTCATTATACAGCCCAGACACTGAGAAATCTGCTCTAAGCTATCGTCTGGGTATGTTCTTAATTACTTCACAAGGGCAGCACGGTGGCTCAGTGGATAGCACTACACCTTGCAGCGCTGGAGTCCTGGGTTCGAATCCCACCAAGGACAACATCTGCAAGGAGTTTGTATGTTCTCCCCGTGTTTGCGTGGGTTTCTCCGGGTTCTCCGGTTTCCTCCCACACTCCAAAACATACTGATAGGGAATCTAGATTGTGAGCCCCATCGGGGACAGCGACAATAATGTGTGCAAACTGTAAAGCGCTGCGGAATATGTTAGCGCTATATAAAAAAATAAAAAAAATAAAGAAGAAGATTTGCTATCTGCTTATTATTATTCAGCATTATACAGGGAGATGAAGTACACCCCAGTGCAAACACTATAACACCTATTGTGACTTTAAAATGTAAACTCATTAAGTGCCAAATACTTTGATGGTTAATATCTCATCAATGGAGATATTACATCTTGTGCCACGTTCAACATGGAAAATTTGGTGAAAGATCGTTTGTAATAACTTATTACATATGATAATTTTAACTAACAAAAAATATGATGTTTAATGTAACACTAGAAGTAAGATTAGTAAATCTAAATAACAGGAAACAATTATATTACAGGTGTTGTCTAATTTAGAAACTTTAATTTCAAACACCCTATTTGAAAGTCATAGTTGTGGGTCCTGAGTACAGAATCCCAACCTATCTAGACCAGGGGTTCACAACTTTTTTTGATCTGAGGGCCGCATTGTCAGACTGAACCAACCTCAAAGGTTGTAATAAAGCTTGGTTATTAGGAGTATATTTACCTTCTGAGGTATATTGAAAGTATGTGCCATAAATATCTTATAGGTGCTAATTCTATTTTTAGGACTCCCACTTATCAGGAGGATACGAGTCCCCTTCTCCCCATTCACAAAAAAGAAAGGAAGAAACCAAACATTCAGCTTTCTCCATTGTAATTTAAAGACTTGTCTGGTGGAAACAAATTAGTACCTAACTACAGAATAGGTGATAACTTGTTGATTGTGGGGATCTGATTGCTGGAGTGGAATGGAGTGGCAGTGTGCCTTCTGCTCCATTCATTCCCTATGGGGTTGCTGAGCACTGTGCTCCACTTATTCGGCAGCCCCATAGAGAGTGAATTGAGCAGCAGTTCTGCATCCAACCTGCTGCTGTATTTTTTAACAGGGGTAAAAGTGCCCTGTCAGGCAAGTTTTGCCTATTGATGCAGGTCTCAGCAGTTGGGTCCTCAACTATCATTTTTATCAAATAGCCTGTGTAAGATGCTGAAACAGTCGATTGTTTCCCTTCTCCCATAAAGCACAATGAATATAGCAGTAGTCATCCATGGTCTCTTCACCTTGTCAAGTTCTTTCTGGGCTATGGGACTCCCATTATGCCAAATATGAGGGTCCTAGTGATGACCACACAGTGCACCATTAATAACTGTCCCTATGGTGCTATCAACCACTCCTCCTCTCACTGACATGCCAAATACATGAGCACAACTACCAGACACTCTGAAGCATCTCCGTGATGAGATGGTTGAGGGCCGCATAGAAGGGTATTGCGGGTCACATGGGACCCCTGGGTCCGCAGCTTGTGCCACCCTGATCTAGACTATCTACTTCTAGTAAGTCATAATAAACTGACCTGTTAGGAATCCGTATGATGTTTCATCAAGTTTTACTGGTTTCAGGAGCTAACAAGGTGTGAAAGATTCCTCAGTTTGATCTAGATCAGGGTTCCCCAACTCCAGTCCTCAAGGCCCACCAACAGGTCATGTTTTCAGGATTTCCTTTGTATTGCTCAGGTGATAATTGCCTCACCTGTGCAATACAAAGGAAATCCTGAAAACCTGATCTGTTGGTGGGCCTTGAGGACTGGAGTTGGGGAACCCTGATCTAGATGATTCTTCTTGGGAACCAGTTGTTCTAACTCCAAAATATAAAAAGCACAGGGATTTTCTCAATTTATGGCAGATCGAAAGGATATTCAACAAATGTGTTATAAATACAGGTTCTACTTCTGCCACCCACACATATCACAAGACCGAGGATTTGAGCAAATGTAGATCATAAGTTCACACCATTAAAAAGTTTCATGCATATAATCTTAATATATTCTTTTGTTTTATGAATATTGTGTATACTTAAATATGTTATGCATTTCCATGTCTATCTATAGGGATAATCTTGGCAAAGTTCATCTTGGATAGAAAAGTTGTTGAAAAATTATCTGTTAATCACTTTCAGTGGAACAAAATAAACATTGTTAAGCATATTTATATACATATTGAACTTTAATTGGACAGTGTAATTTTCTATGTTATGGTCAGTTGCCTTTTTCACAAATGCCAAACCTTGAACAGAAGTGCAGACTTACCGATTAATATCCAAAGGATATGTCACAAGCCCATCTCAGGGGCACACACATATCCCAAAAATGTGAGCCAATGACCCTTGTCCTGCCTGGTAAAGTGGCCTCTGGTAGGCATATCTAGCCATTTATATGGAAGTATGGAAACGGCAGCTATGAATATGCTATAGATGTCTGAAAGGAGAATGCTTCTTTAAAAATTGGTTCCTTTTCTTTATAGGTGAAAATAGACTGCTCATCTGAATAGTTGGTCCTAACGTCATGAGACATGCATTTAGGCAGGTTGGTCTCTTAATGAAGTGTAGAGTACACATACCAATACATTGGGAAGTGCAGGGAAAGCAGTAGGGACAATATAAGGTACGCCTAAGGTAACATAACAGTTACGGTAGGACAGTGACAGTAAAAAAATTGGGGGTAGCAGTGAGTCAGTGACATTTTGAAAAATGTCCTTGATGAAGGAAGGTCTGGACCAGTTGCGTTGGAAAGAAAACAAATGTTAGCTATCATTGATTGGGAAACTTTTAGTGCTTTTTCTGCTGAGGAAGGAAGGGAAACCCAACCTTTTCTTCATGGTCATGTAATATCTATGTATGTACCTGATATTGATGCTAAAATGTATACCTTTTACATTCATGTAGAACCAATTTTAGTAGGAGGTAAAGCCAATTTTAGATATGAAAGGAATGTTTAAATTGTTCACCATCCCAGTGAAGCAGACATGGACCTACTATATTTTTGTAGAGGGTTTAGTTTTTTTCACCTTTTCTTTGTTTGCACCAAACTTTCTGTTTCCCACTAAAATACGGGAAAGGGGAAATAAGGAAAGTCAGCTCACCGAAATGCCTTGCACCTTGTTCATGAGTATCATCTGCCAGTTCCAGTCTCAGACTCAATCGATGTAGGAAAAAATAGAGGAAAGTTCTCCAGTGATGAAAAAATGGTCCCAATGGAGGAATAAAAGCAACTTTTTATTTATTATGGTTTATTTTATTTAAACATTTAAAATAGTAAGCAACCAATATGGTAAGCTAAGGCTTATCGCTGAAACGCGTAGGTTTCTCATATGTCATCATCTGTACAGTTAACCATATTGGTTGCTTACAGTTTTAAAAGGTTTAAATAAAAAGTTGTTTTTATCCCTCCATTGGGACCATTTTTTCAATGCTGGAGAACTTTCTTCTATTTTTAAACTTTCTGTTGTGCCCTTTTCAATGTTTATTCTGTATTCTGTACACCAACTGTTTCTTTGCGCAATTTTTTGAGAAATTTTACAAAACATGCAACTTTTTGGTAAATTTTCAGGTGTTTCATGACTTTCTGAAGTCAAACAAAATCTTGTACTTGTTGATAATTGCAATCTGTTTCTCATTGTAACATTCGTATGTAATTATCATGATAGTGTTGTGCTTTTGTAGACATGCAATGCTTGGGAACTATTTTATTACATATAGAAAATCATTGCACATACACATATTCACCAATAATGATAATAAAACAACTTTGGCTTTCATAGCAAATAAAAGTAACACAATAGCACATTTCTTTGTGCCACCGAAGATCATATTCAAACCTGAGGTGTAAATTATCATATAAATAGATGATCCTGTTGTGAATACACAAATGCAAACTGTTATTAACACATGTACTCAGTATATTAATAAACTATTTTTTCTTGTCATTTTGTTGTACAGTTTCTGAATGCATCTCCTTTTCAGAACTTGCCCTGTGAATAAAGTCCAAATCATCATTAAACCATTTTCAGCTCTAAATATTCTAGAAAAGCTGAAATTATATTTTTATTCATGTTTATTTGATATTAAAGATATTTGATCCATGATATAAAAATCAAAATATGTGTATAATACTCTGAGGTCTCCTAGAATTGAATTCCTTTTGATGAGATCGTTAATGCAAACACAGCCTCAGTAATGTCCAACTGAGCACAACCTATCAGGCTAGAGCAATACGTATGGTAACCAACAACGATATTTGGGTGGCGTGTGTATAAACTATTACAAGGAAGTGTGCTTAAATATAATATATATATATATATATATATATATATATATAAATAAATAATTGCATTATTTTATTTTACAACATGCACACTTTGTCACTATATCATACTATATCACAGATCAATTACAGTAATTCAGAGTCACTCTGTGCAGTACTGCACCTCCCTATATATCACTAGAATCTTTGGATTATTAATCACAGACTGAGACTATCACTAACATTTTCAATGTGTTTCAGATCAGCAGTTATGCACCATAATCAGATTAGGCCTTTATCCTTTTGTGGAATGACCTGTGCCCTCTGACCTCCAATCCCTATGCTATAAAATCCTAAAACCGCTGCTTATCCTGCCCTCATCTTTTATAGTGGCTATCATAGTCCACTCTGATTGGCTGCACGAGACTATTTGATTTGACAGCTGAACAAATTATGGGGAATCATGCACGACCGCACCTGATGTCATTTGAACCGCTCTTTGGCTCCTATAGTCTTCGGCGGTGTGTGAAATGGCATTGGGCAGAATTTGCAAAGGGTTCGAATTTGTGGGGACCTGCGAATTTGAGGAAATTGAACTTGAAGTCAATTTGCAGTGGATCAATTCGCTCATCTCTAGTGCGGAGTCATAAATGATCATGAAGAGCATTGGTTTCATGCCTTTAATATTGGGCTCTCTTCCTCTCATCCCGTCTAATTAGCTCCATTTTGACTCCAGCTGTCAATAAATGAATCAGCATATATGTTCTCCACGTTCCATATCAGCCTAGGTGAATGCTGGTAGTTGTAGTCTGATAACAGTTGGAAAGTTGCAGGTTGCAAATACAGGCAGAATGTTTTATACATGTTTTTCCTAATCTCTAATCAACCACATACAAACAGTTGTCCAGAAAGAAAACAATGAAAATGCAAATATATTAAGCATAATATAAAAATAAAATAATAAATTGTGATTAATTTTAAAAATTTGCATTCAACATAGTATAAACCTTGCCAAGAATCACATCCATTGTGCATGTTCCAGCTGGGACTGTCTCTTTTGATGGTAGTATGTCCTTAGTAAATAGCTAAGAACACAGTCATTGTACCTTGAATACCTTGTACAGTTGGCTTTAACTCCCCCACATAAATGTCCGTTCCAGATGCTGAAGAACTGGGAATCTATAAGGATAAGGAAGTATTTGAGGCTTTTCCTGAAAGTTGTACAGTTCTATAAAGGGGTGGACAGTTCTATGTGGGCTTTAGCCGCAGATTCGCTCTCTGTACAGGATGAATTACTAGTTTTCTCTGGACTGTCCTGGAAGATCTCTTTATAGTGAGTGAGAAAATTTTCCACAACTTGGTTTTGATAAACCATATTAGCAGCAATGTTAGCAAACTGCTCCTTCTCTGGTCTCATCAGCGTGGGCCCAAAAACAATACCAATGTTTTGAGTGGTCATACGATTCATCTCGGAGTGCTGTATGACACTGGGGAAAAAAAAACATTCATAATTAACAAAAATTAGAAAAATGTAAAATAATACATTTGTCAATCTGATCTAATACTAGTAGAAACCTACTAAATGCCATATCTACTTGCTGCTTCACTCATTAGGCATTGCTTCATCCAGCTTCTTCTTAGGAGGGCTAAGGGTGCTTTCACATTGCATTCAGGCACCTGTTCGTTGGCCCGGTCGGGGCTTGCATCCAAACTACCCGCAAAACAACGGGGGCTATAGACTATAACGGTGCCAACAGAAAGAATGTGCACTCTGTCATGTATCATTTTTGGGAGTGTATGTCTACTAGAGACGGACACCCATCCTGGTAAAATGTATGGTAAAAGGACACCCCTTTGGAATACATGTGTGGGTGATAAATCAGGACTCTTTCTTTATGAGTACAGGCAACATGTCAATATTCTTTCTGAATGTGCTGAATTAAATCCTAGAAATTAATAAACTGCAGACAAAACTTATATAACTATAACAGCTAGGCATAAGATCCCAAAATGTGCTACAGCAAAGTTAAAGGTGATCTTAGAGGGAGGAAATATGCTATATTGGTCACTGACCCGGTCACTCGTATCACTTGCATTACTCATTGGATGAAGATGAATGCTAAAGCCCTACATAGCACAGATTACAATGGTTGACAGGAAGAATGAAGCTCAGTCACTTCCCCCTTTAATTTATCAGGCATGCCGATCCTGAATCACACCGGCATACATGGCCAGTGGATGGACTTGTGTACCGCAGCTGTTCACAGCCCTAGAGAAATTTATACATTGGCAGGCAGGAAGTGGACGAAGATGACTCAATACAAGTATGAACCAGAATGCCAGAGAAAAAACTATTTCTTCACTAATTCTGCCTGTAATGAAATCTGCCAATATTTTCTTCTCCTATTTCACTTTGATTGGGAGAAAATAACCTTTGTGAGTTAAATTCCTTGTACTAACTAAAATCAAGGTTAAGATCCCCTAGTAAGTCTTCTTGCAGGATGTCGAAAATATACGTTAGGCTCGGGACATGTTCGTAGCCGCTGTCAGGTCCCCTGGGTGTTTGAAGCTAAAACTCCCAAAGCTTAAGAAGGATCATAACTTTCCAATGGAAGGTTATAGGGCGGTGGTTCTGGCGCAATCGGATCCGGCCAGGCCTCTGTTATGTTTGGAAACCAAACACGGTTTTACTACCTGGTTCCTACTATCCTTTCTGCAGATCTCCCCACCCTTGGGTGCTACAACGGATCGAGACCCTGGAAGTCGCAAATCATGCAGCTGCAGGGACTTGAACATAATATACGAGCACCCCCAGATGCTCGGATTACACCCAAGCATGCTCGGATAAGACGTTATCCGAGCACATTCGCTCATCACTACTGAAAGCAGCAGTGAGGATGGCACAACCATGCATGGCTGTCCACTGCACAGTAACTGCTAGAATAACAGGTATCTACGGAGCATGTGCGACCTGACATAAAACAACCACAGGCCGTATCTCTGAGCCACCAGGTAGGCAAAAGCCTCTGCCAAGCAGATTTTCAGGGGGAGATGTCTGGAGCAGCAGGCAGTTTTGGAATCTAAATGCATTTGACAAGTTTATTTATTTTAGGATATTAAACCACTTAGCTATGATTGATATGTAAAATACTGACCAAATACTGAACGTGTGAACGTGGCCTTGTAATAAGAAAGTAACAACCGCCCCACACTGTGAGCTGTCTCTAAAGGGTATGCCACACTGAACAATATCGCTAACGGGATCGCTAAAAAACGTCACTATTGACTATTGACTATTGACTATTGTTGTTCAGTGCGGCAGCTGCCAGCGACGAGCTTCCTGCTGTGATCTCGCTCGTCGCTGGAATCGTTCCGGACCCTATTTTCTCGTCGGCGCTCCCGCTGGGTAAGTATATATCGCTAGTGTGGCACCTTTTCTTAGCGATTTAGCGGTACTTTTGTACCGCTAAAGTCGTTAAGAAGATCGCTAACGGCGATAGCGTCGTTAACTATATCGCTAAATGTGGCCGCACTTAGCGATATAGAAACAATCCCGCTAGCGATCGCATTAGTATGCGTCGTTATCGTGATCGCTAGTGGGATTGTTTAGTGTGGCAGTTAAACTGAGAGAAGATGGCAAACGGAGTGAGTAAATTACTGTCATCATTACACTTACACAGGTAATCCTTAATGAACGAAAAAATAAAAAAAATTACGAAAGTGTGGCTTTAACCCCTTCACCCCAAAGCCCGTTTTCAACTTCTTGACCAGGCCAATTTTTTCAATTCTGACCGCTGTCATTTTATGAGGTAATCATTCTGGAACGCTTCAAAGGATCCCACTGATTCTGAGATTGCTTTTTCGTGAAATATTGTACTTCATGATAGTGGTAAAATTTCTTATGATTTGCGTTTATTTGCGAAAAAATTGGAAATTTGGCAAAAATGTAGCAATTTTCAAATTTTTCATTTTTATGCCCTTAAATCAGAGAGATCTGTCCACAAAATAGTTAATAAATAACATTTCCGACGTGTCTACTTTACATCAGCACAATTTTTGAAACATTATTTTTTTTTTAGGGACTATCTCACATTTGAAGTGACTTTGAGAGGCCTATATGATAGAAAATACCCAAAAGTGACACCATTCTAGAAACTGCACCCCTCAAGGTACTCAAAACCACATCCAAGAAGTTTATTAACCCTTCAGGTGCTTCACAGTAATTAATGGAATGTGGAAGGAAAAAATAAAATTTTACTTTTTTTTCACAAAAAATTTCCTTTAGACCCAATTTTTTATTACTTTCACAAGGGTAACAGGAGAAAATGGACCATACAATACACTCATTTTTCTGAATAACAGTATCTAGGGTTTTTTTGCCTTCTCTTTTGTCATTAATATTGTGTATAATGATTGTTACTTCCTTTAAAATTGTTTTGTAACTTAATAAAATTGTTTTTGCATTTTTCTATAAACTGGCTCTGTTTTTCATATACTTTTTTGGGTATTTGGACCATACAATTTGTTGTGCAATTTCTCCTCAGCATGCCGATACCTCATATGTGGGGGAAATCTACTGTTTGGGCGTACAGTAGGACTTGCAAGGTGTTATTGACAGCGGAGTCAGAGGGGTTAAAGGCCTGCGATCGGTGCTAGCACTCATAATGGGCGTTGCTGCAGGGTGTCAGCTCTCACATAGAGCTGACACCCGCAACCGATTGCGGAGGCACTCAGCGTGAGCCTGCGCGATCATGGCGTCGTATATGTCGGGAAGGGGTTAAAGTGAAGCCCTAGCCTAACAAACATGCTTTTTGGGAGGTTTAACTTGCACTATTGTTGACCTGCTTCCTCAGTCATGCATGCTTGTGGACCTGCAAGTTAAGAGACTAAGGGTCTGTGCACACGTTGCGGATTCTGCTGCGTTGTACAGTACCATTATAACCTATGTAAAAAAAAAAAGCTGTGCACATGCTGCGGAATCCGCAGCCATTTTACACATGTTCCATTATAGAAATCCGCAGGTGTAAAACCACAGGGGAAATCCACACAAAAACTGCAGTAGATCCGCAATAAATCCACAGGTAAAATGCAGGACATTTTTCATGCGGATTTAGCAAAATCCGCGCGGAAAATTCCGCATGTGAATACGCAACGTGTGCACTCACCCTAAGGCTGGAGTCACACTGGCGAGAAATACGGACGAGTACAATGCGAGAAAAAAATTGCATTTTGACCAATGTTATTCTATGGGACAGCTCCCATCATCTGATTTTTTTCTCGTCCGTTTTATACGTGCGAGTGAAATCGCAGTATGCTGCGATTTGCACCGTATTACACCCAAGACTCGCCACTGCAAGTCTATGGGTGCGTGAAAACATCGGATTACACACGGACCAGACGTGTGACTTGCGAGAAATACGCACCGATGTCCTTTAGAAAAGTCGGCAATTCATCCCCGGCTATACTGTAAAATCACACTGACAGGTTTAATAAAGAAAAGAAAGAATAGATATACACACATAGAATACATATATATATATATACACAGTACAGACCAAAAGTATGGACACACCTTCTCATTCAAAGATTCTTCTGTATTTTCATGACTATTAAAATTGTAGAATCACACTGAAGGCATCAAAACTATGAATTAACACATGTGGAATTATACATTACAGTTTACAAAAAAGTGTGAAACAACTGAAAATATGTCTTATATTCTAGGTTCTTCAAAGTAGCCACCTTTTGCTTTGATTACTGCTTTGCACGCAGAAAAGGTGAACGGATGGACTCTACATGCCTGGTTCCCACCGTGAAGCATGGAGGAGGTAGTGTGATGGTGTGGGGGTGCTTTGCTGGTGACACTGTTCGGGATTTATTCAAAATTGAAGCGGTGAGCGGTCCAGCTCACCCCAAACCATCTCGATTGGGTCCAGGTCTGGTGACTGTGGAGGCCAGGTCATCTGGCGTAGCACCCCAACACTCTCCTTTTTGGTCAAATAGCCCTTACACAGTCTGGAGGTGTGTTTGGGTCATTGTCCTGTTGAAAAATAAATAATGGTCCAACTAAACGCAAACCGGATGGAATAGCATGCTGCTGCAAGATGCTGTAGTAGCCATTCTGGTTCAGTATGCCTTCAATTTTGAATAAATCCCCAACAGTGTCACCAGCAAAGCACCCCCACACCATCACACCACCTCCTCCATGCTTCACGGTGGGAACCAGGCATGTAGAGTCCATCCGTTCACCTTTTCTGCGTGCAAAGCAGTAATCAAAGCAAAAGGTGGCTACTTTGAAGAACCTAGAATATAAGACATATTTTCAGTTGTTTCACACTTTTTTGTAAAGTGTAATGTATAATTCCACATGTGTTAATTCAGAGTTTTGATGCCTTCAGTGTGATTCTACAATTTTCACAGTCATGAAAATACAGAAAAATCGTTGAATGAGAAGTTGTGTCCAAACTTTTGGTCTGTACTGTATATATATATATACATGTCATTGTGACATATATATACAGGGTTGGACAAAATAATGGAAACACCTAACGTTTTGGCATCATAATCTTCGAACATGTTATAAACATGCAAACCATGACATATGGTAATGTTTTGTAGTTGATTATTTGTGTTATGTGATATGTGTATGTAAATTAACTGTTTGTTTTGCATAATTGTAAGAACATTGATGAGAACCTGATACCAATGGCAGACCTCTCGGATTTTCAAAGAGGCCAAATTGTTGGTGCTGGTATGGCAGGCGCTAGTGTAACCGAAAGTGCCCGAATGCTTGGTGTGTCAAGAGGTACTGTCTCCAAAGTAATGACTGTGTTTGAAAGAGAAGGAAAAACGTCCGCAGCAAAGCACAGGTCCGGCCGAAAGTCGAAGTTGACTGAGAGAGATCATCGGACTCTAAAGCGAATTGTGAGAGAGGATCGCAAGACCATGGCTCCAAAAATCACTGCTGAGCTCAATGAACACCTACAGAACCCAGTTTCCACAAAAACTGTTCGTCGAGAGCTGAACAAATCTGGATTCCACGGAAGAGCTGCAATTCGAAAACAGCCACTCTCAATGACAAATGTTTCCAAGCGTTTAGAGTGGTGAAGAAACCTCCAGAATTGGTCCCTCGAGCAGTGGAAACATGTGATATTCTCAGACGAATCATCGTTTATCCTATTTCCGACCTCCGGCAGCGTGTACGTTTGGAGACAGCCGAAAGAAGCATTCCATCCAGACTGCCTTCTCCCAACCGTAAAACATGGCGGAGGCTCTGTGATGATCTGGGGTGCTATTTCATAGAGATCCGCCGGGCCAATGATATCCCTTCATGGAAGAATTAACAGACGCGATTATTTAGGCATTTTGGGCGACCAAGTGCATCCTATGGTTCAAGCACTGTTCCGCGGGGAACGCCATCTTTCAGGATGATAATGCACCAATTCATACAGCTAGAATCGTTAAAGCATGGCACGAGGAACATTCTAATGAAGTTGAGCATCTCATCTGGCCTCCACAATCCCCAGACCTCAACATTATTGAGCATTTATGGTCGATTTTAGAGATTCAAGTTAGACCTCGATTTCCGCCGCCATCGTCGCTCAAAGAACTCTAGGGTGTTTTAACAGAAGAATGGGCTAAAATTCCTTTGGAAACAATTCACACCTTGTATGAATCCATACCTCAGAGAATTGAGGCCGTAATCCCCGCAAAAGGTGGACCTACACCATATTAAACTAACTTTTGTTGATGTTTCCAGGTGTTTTCATTATTTTGTCCAACCCCTGTATATATTTATATTTATAGTTCATACACTTCTACATAGTATAATAGCTGCTAATTCAATTGCCGGCTTTTGTGAAATTACAGAACCCGACATGAAATGACACATGGTTTACATAAAGTTAACCATGTCATTTCATGTAGTTTGATATATGGTTTTCACTAATAATTACATGAGTGTATGTGTGCAAAATTTCATACATTTAGGTGTTAATTGAATGTGTAAATTCGTTGAAAAAAATTGCGTGAGCTCCCGCTGTATTTTCTCCACCAGACAGGGAAAGCCAGTGACTAAAGACAGATAATAGCCTAGGGAGGGAGCATTGTTTTTGTGCCCCCGGCTACTAACATCTGCCCCCAGCCACCCCAGAAAAGGCACATCTATGATTAGATGCGCCTTTTCTGGCACTTAGCCCATCTATTCCCATTGCCCTGTAGCCGTGGCTAATGGGTTAATAATGGGTTAAGGCCACTTTGCTATTGGAAGGTGACTTTAAGCCAGGTTAATAATGGAGACTTGTCAATTAGACAACTATCAATTATTAATCCTATTGTATGAAATGGAAAAAAAAAACACACACAATAATTAAAAATAATTTTAATGAAATAAATACACAGTTTTTGACCATCTTTTGTTGTACTGGTACTCCATACGATTCCCTTGTTCTCCTGTAATAAAAATAAAATAATAAAGCAAGCTTATTCTTACCTCTCTGGCGCTCAGTCACGTCCCACGCTGCAATCCTTCACAAAGGGTTAACAGATTTACAGCGGGGAGCGCAGCTAATGCTGCAGCCTCGATGTAAACCCCCGAATGAATGAGTTTCTCTCCCGGCTGACAGGAGAGGAAGTGATTAGCTGGGAAGCTTAATTGAATGTTTCCCACACTAATCAGTTCAGTTCAGGTCAGCCGGGGACTCCCTCTGATGGCACTGACGCTGTGCGGAGTCCCCAGCTGACCTGAACTGAACTGATTAGCATGGGAAACATTCAATTTAGCTTCCCAGCTAATCACTTCCTCTCCTGTCAGCCGGGAGATGAGCTCATTCATTTGGGAGTTTACATCGAGACTGCAGCATTAGCTGCGCTCCCCGCTGTAAATCTGCTAGCCCTTTGTGAAGGATTGCAGCGTTTGACGTGACTGAGCGCCGGAGAGATAAGGATAAGCTTGCTTTATTATTTTATTTTACAGGAGAACAAGGGAATCGTATGGAGTACCAGTACAATAAAAGATGGTCATAAACTGTGTATTTATTTCATTAAAATTATTTTTAATTAATGTGTGTGTGTGTGTGTGTTTTTTAACCATTTCATACAATAGGATTAATAATGGAAAACAGGCACAAAAAACAAATGTCCTAAAATAAAGAAAAAATTATTTTGCAAAAATTGCATGAAGGTAGTAATAATTATAAGTGTTGTGAATGGGTTTGAGATGAGTTCTGAGCAGAGGCTCCCTCTGGTGGTTACAAGCGGTACTAGTGAGGATTGTGAGGACTGGGAATCAGGTGTTACTGATTGGTCTTATTTAAGGGAATCATTTTCCCATCAGGGTTGCCGGTGATCAATTGTTCTGGTCTGAATCCTTCTTTCCAGTTTCCCTTGTAGCCTGCTGTGTCGTGTCTGCATCTCCTGCTATCAGATAAGACAATTTCTTATTTTGTGTTTTTGCTATATTTTTGCATTTGGTCCTGCACTTCTGTGGGGGCCTTCAGGGTCCCCTCCGGGGCTTCTGCCCTCTCAGTTTAGTTCAGCCACTGTGTTTTGTACTTTTGCTTTTTCCAGTTTTTTCAGTGGCTGCTGTTTTTGTTACACCAGAGAACTAATTTAGGTGGTAGAGGTCGTGTGATCTCAGGTGATTTTGAAATTAGTAGAGTTGGTGTTTTTTCAGGGTTTTCTGGGATTGCAGTAAGTACCCTTCCTGTCCTTTTCTATTTAGATAGTTTGGGCCCCAGCGTTTGCTCATACTATTTTCTTTCTGTGTCAGTATTTCCTCTTGTCTAACCGCCATTACATGTTTGGGGGCTTTCTATTATCTTTGGGGTTCTGCTACGGGGCAGATAGCTTTCCTATTTCTATCTTTAGGTGTAGTTAGTTTCTCAGGCTGTGACGAGGCGTCTAGGACCAACGTAGGAACGCTCCACGGCTGCCTCTAGTTGCGGTGGTTAGTCAGGGTACTGCAATCTCATAGATTCCAACTGCTCTGGTGTATTTCCTTTTTTGCCTGCACTCCTCAGCTACCGAAACATAACAGTATCACCGGCCATAAAAATTGTATGGTACTCACAGAAGGGAAAAAATATTTTGAAGGAAGAAAAGTTGTCAGAGATATTTTTCTGTTTGTTGCATTTTTTTTTTTTTTTTTTTCCCTCTGTATCTCTGGGTGCTGGGGAGGATTTTTTCTCCCAATGGAGTTTGCACAGTTGTCTGGCCGTGTGGATCAGCTTGCCACTGAGGTTCAGAGTATTGCTGCATATCTTGCTAGGTTGCCTGTTGTGGAACCTAGGATCCCCATGCCAGATTTGTTTTTGGGGGATCGAGCTAAGTTTCAGAATTTCAAAAATAATTGTAAATTGTTTTTTGCCTTAAAATCTAAGTCCTCAGGGAACGCAGCGCAGCAGGTTCAAATTATCATCTCTCTCCTGCGCGGCGATCCTCAGGATTGGGCTTTTTCCCTGACACCTGGGGATCCTGTTTTGAGTGATGTTGATGCATTTTTTCAGGCTTTGGGGTTATTGTACGATGAGCCTAATGTCACTGATCAAGCTGAAAAAGCCTTGTTGGCATTAAATCAGGGGCTTGATGACGCTGAGTTATACTGTCAGAGATTCCGTAGGTGGGCAGTCCTGACCAAATGGAATGACGACGCTTTGGCGGCCCTTTTCCGGAAGGGTCTGTCGGATAATGTAAAGGATGTTATGGTGGGATTCCCTGTCCCCTCTGGTCTCAATGATTCTATGTCATTGGCGATTCAAATTGACAGACGTTTGCGTGAGCGGAGAAGTATGCGTGGAGTGGTGTTGCCTTGTGAGCCAGCTGCTGAGCCCATGCAGTGTGATGGAGTGGTGTCTGGGGCACAGCGTCATGAGTTTCGAAAGCGCAATGGGTTATGTTTCTACTGTGGTGATGCCTCTCATGCTATTTCAGTCTGCCCTAAGCGGGGAAGACATTTTGCACGCTCAGTTGTCTTGGGTAGTGTTCAGACTAAGTTTTTATTAACTGTCACTCTGATATGCTCTCTGTCCTCATTTTCTGCTCAGGCTTTCGTTGATTCTGGAGCAGCTATTAACCTGATGGATTATGATTTTGCTAAACGTTGTGGGTTTTCCTTGATACCCCTACAGAAGTCTATTCCTTTACTGGGGATCGATTCTACCCCTTTGGCTGAGAATAAACCCCAGTTTTCTACTCAGGTGATAATGAGGGTTGAACCTGATCACCAGGAGTGCTGCAAATTTTTGGTTCTATATAATCTGCATGACATTATCGTGCTGGGTTTCCCTTGGTTACAGTCTCATAATCCTGTTTTGGATTGGAAATCTGTGTCTGTAACCAGTTGGGGCTGCCAATGTGTTAGTGCCAACACTCCTGTTTTTTCTGCCTCCCCCAGGCTCAGGATGTTCCTGACTTTTTGTTTGATTTTTCTGATGTGTTTAGCGAAAGTAAATCTGCATCCTTACCTCCCCATAGGAGCTATGACTGCGCTATTGAATTAGTGCCAGGTAGTAAATTCCCTAAGGGTCGCCTTTTTAACTTGTCTGTACCTGAACATGACGCTATGCGGTCTTATATCAAGGAATCATTGGAGAAGGGTCATATCAGACCATCCTCTTCACCCTTAGGTGCCGGTTTTTTCTTTGTGGCCAAAAAAGATGGTTCATTAAGGCCGTGTATTGATTATCGTCTCTTGAACAATATTACTGTGAAATATCAATACCCGTTACCCTTGATTTCTGACCTGTTTTCCAGGGTGAAAAACGCTACTTGGTTTACCAAGCTTGACCTCAGGGGGGCGTATAACCTTATTCGCATTAAGCACGGGGATGAATGGAAGACGGCATTCAATACCCCTGAAGGGCATTTTGAGTACCTTGTGATGCCCTTTGGGCTCACTAATGCTCCTTCCGTCTTCCAGTCCTTCATGAATGACATTTTCAGGGATTTTGTGGACAAGTTTCTGATTGTTTATTTGGATGATATCTTGATTTTTTCTAATGACTGGGACTCTCATGTGAAACATGTTCGAACTGTATTCCAGATTTTGAGAGAGAATGCTCTGTATGTGAAGGGATCAAAGTGTATTTTTGGCGTACAGAAGATCTCATTTCTGGGATTCATTTTGTCCCCATCTGTTATTGAAATGGACCCGGTCAAGGTTCAGGCCATCTGTGATTGGGTCCAACCTACTTCATTAAAGGCTCTTCAGAGATTTTTGGGTTTTGCCAATTTTTATCGTAAATTTATTGGTAATTTCTCGGTTATTGTTAAACCATTAACTGATTTGACCAGAAAGGGTTCTGATGTGGTGAATTGGCCTCCTGAGGCAGTCTCTGCGTTTCAGGAACTTAAGCAGAGATTCACTTCTGCTCCTGTTCTACGGCAGCCTGATGTTTCTCTGCCATTTCAGGTGGAGGTTGATGCCTCTGAAATTGGGGCAGGTGCCGTTTTGTCCCAAAAAGATCCAGAGACCTCTAAAAGTAACCCTTGTGCCTTTTTCTCTCGAAAATTTTCTCCTACTGAACGTAATTATGACGTGGGTAATCGGGAGTTATTGGCCATGAAGTGGGCTTTTGAAGAGTGGAGACATTGGCTGGAGGGAGCCAAACATCAGGTGGTGGTCCTTACGGACCATAAGAATCTGGTCTATCTGGAATCTGCCAAGCGACTCAATCCTAGACAGGCCAGGTGGGCCTTGTTTTTCACACGTTTTAATTTTGTGGTTTCCTTTCTTCCTGGCACTAAGAATGTTAAGGCGGATGCCCTCTCGAGGAGTTTCCTTGCGGACTCTCCTGAGCTATCTGATCCCTCTGTTATTTTGAAGGAGGGTGTAGTTCTTTCCGCCATCTCGCCCAATTTGAGACTTGCTCTGGAGGGGTGTCAGGAGGATAAGCCCGAGCGCTGCCCTGTTGGAAAATTGTTTGTCCCGGACCAATGGAAAAAGAGTGTGATGTCTGAGATTCATTGTTCCGCATTGGCTGGGCATCCCGGAATTTTTGGTACCAGAGACTTGGTTAGTCGGTCCTTTTGGTGGCCTACCTTGTCTCGCGATGTCAGGGAATTTGTGCAGTCCTGCGGGACTTGCTCTCGCTCCAAGCCTTGCTCTCACTCTAGTGGTTTGTTGATGCCATTGCCTGTGCCCAAGAGACCATGGACCCATATCTCTATGGATTTCATTTCCGATCTTCCTGTTTCTCAGAGAATGACCACCATCTGGGTAATTTGTGATAGGTTTTCCAAAATGATACATCTTGTGCCATTACCTAAGTTGCCTTCCTCCTCTGAATTGGTGCCGTTGTTCCTTCAGCACGTGGTTCGTTTACACGGCATTCCTGAGAACATTGTGTCTGACAGAGGAGTCCAGTTTGTTTCCAGATTTTGGAGGACTTTTTGTTCTAAACTGGGTGTTCAATTGTCTTTCTCCTCGGCATTTCATCCTCAGACCAATGGTCAAACTGAGAGAACAAACCAGACATTGGAGACTTATCTAAGATGCTTTGTGTCTGCTGATCAGGATGACTGGGTCTCTTTTTTGCCTTTGGCTGAGTTTGCTCTTAATAATAGGGCTAGCTCTGCCACTTTGATGTCTCCGTTTTTCTGTAATTCTGGGTTTCACCCTCGATTTTCTTCAGGACAGACGGAGGCTTCTGTCTGTCCAGGTGTTGACTCTGTTGTTGAGCGTATGCAGCAGATTTGGGACCAGGTAGTGGAGAGGTTGTCCCTCTCTCAGGAGAAGGCCCAGCGGTTTGCTAACCGGCATAGGACTGATGGTCCTCGGTTTAAAGTGGGGGACTTGGTCTGGTTGTCCTCAAAGAATATTCCTATGAGAGTAGCATCTCCTAAATTTAAGCCTAGGTTCATTGGACCTTATAAGATCATGGAGATTATTAATCCTGTTTCTTTTCGTTTGCTTCTTCCAGGGACATTTAAGATCCATAACGTGTTCCACAAGTCCTTGTTGAAGAGGTTTGTTGAGCCAGTGGTTCCTGCTGCTGTGCCTCCTGACCCTGTTTTGGTTGAGGGCAATCTGGAGTATGTGGTTGAGAAAATATTGGATTCTCGTTTTTCTAGACGAAGACTCCAGTATTTGGTTAAATGGAGAGGTTATGGTCAGGAAGATAATTCTTGGGTGTTTGCTTCGGACATCCATGCTAGGAGACTTATCCGTGCGTATCATAGAACACATCCTGACCGACCTGGTTGCTCAAATGAGGGTTCGGTGACCCCTCCTCAAGGGGGGGGTACTGTTGTGAATGGGTTTGAGATGAGTTCTGAGCAGAGGCTCCCTCTGGTGGTTACAAGCGGTACTAGTGAGGATTGTGAGGACTGGGAATCAGGTGTTACTGATTGGTCTTATTTAAGGGAATCATTTTCCCATCAGGGTTGCCGGTGATCAATTGTTCTGGTCTGAATCCTTCTTTCCAGTTTCCCTTGTAGCCTGCTGTGTCGTGTCTGCATCTCCTGCTATCAGATAAGACAATTTCTTATTTTGTGTTTTTGCTATATTTTTGCATTTGGTCCTGCACTTCTGTGGGGGCCTTCAGGGTCCCCTCCGGGGGCTTCTGCCCTCTCAGTTTAGTTCAGCCACTGTGTTTTGTACTTTTGCTTTTTCCAGTTTTTTCAGTGGCTGCTGTTTTTGTTACACCAGAGAACTAATTTAGGTGGTAGAGGTCGTGTGATCTCAGGTGATTTTGAAATTAGTAGAGTTGGTGTTTTTTCAGAGTTTTCTGGGATTGCAGTAAGTACCCTTCCTGTCCTTTTCTATTTAGATAGTTTGGGCCCCAGCGTTTGCTCATACTATTTTCTTTCTGTGTCAGTATTTCCTCTTGTCTAACCGCCATTACATGTTTGGGGGCTTTCTATTATCTTTGGGGTTCTGCTACGGGGCAGATAGCTTTCCTATTTCTATCTTTAGGTGTAGTTAGTTTCTCAGGCTGTGACGAGGCGTCTAGGACCAACGTAGGAACGCTCCACGGCTGCCTCTAGTTGCGGTGGTTAGTCAGGGTACTGCAATCTCATAGATTCCAACTGCTCTGGTGTATTTCCTTTTTTGCCTGCACTCCTCAGCTACCGAAACATAACATATAAGGGTATTTAGTAAACATAATTTTGATCAAAAGAATGAACAAGCCATCCCGCCACGTCAAGGCAACCCTTTGTGGTACAGTCCTACTCTAATATTAAAAACCTTTCCACTTGTTAAGTGACGTAAATGTGAACAAGGCAGAGGGACTGAACCCACCAGTTGAAGCATAGGCCAGACAGAATGGATTTTTCAACTCAGAAACAGGGCGGTCCCACCCTTATATGCACAGAATGCACTCTGAACTACATAGAAAACTAGATCTGAACTGAAAAAGTAAGTTGATGTGTATGGCAAAATGTAAATGCATATTAACACATGACCATTACACAGAAAACAGGCACAAAAAACAAATGTCCTAAAATAAAGAAAAAATTATTTTGCAAAAATTGCATGAAGGTAGTAATAATTATAAGGGTATTTAGTAAACATAATTTTGATCAAAAGAATGAACAAGCCATCCCGCCACGTCAAGGCAACCCTTTGTGGGACAGTCCTACTCTAATATTAAAAACCTTTCCACTTGTCAAGTGACGTAAATGTGAACAAGGCAGAGGGACTGAACCCACCAGTTGAAGCATAGGCATAGTTTTCTATGTAGTTCAGAGTGCATTCTGTGCATATAAGGGTGGGACCGCCCTGTTTCTGAGTTGAAAAATCCATTCTGTCTGGCCTATGCTTCAACTGGTGGGTTCAGTCCCTCTGCCTTGTTCACATTTACGTCACTTGACAAGTGGAAAGGTTTTTAATATTAGAGTAGGACTGTCCCACAAAGGGTTGCCTTGACGTGGCGGGATCTTTAGCTATGTTCAATTCTTTCAGATCCAAAATTATGGTTTACTAATACCACACCTTTTATCAATTAGTTTTAACATACCTATACCTATGCAAGTTTTTGTCCAAAACTAAAGTTTTTATCTTAAATTTTATAGGTGACATTTGTTTTTTTTTTTTGTTGCCTGTTTTTCTGTTTGTTAATGGTCATGTGTTAATATGCATTTACATTTTGCATACACATCAACTTACTTTTTCAATAGGATTAATAATGTAGAGTTGTCTAATTGACAACTCTACATTATTAACCTGGCTTAAAGTCACCTTCCAATAGCAAGGTGGCCTTAACCCATTATTAACCCATTAGCCACCGCTACAGGGCAATGGGAATAGACGGGCTAAGTGCCAGAAAAGGCACATCTAATCACAGATGTGCCTTTTCTGGGGTGGCTGGGGGCAGATGTTAGTAGCCAGGGGGGGCTAAAAAAAAAAAGAATATTAACCATTCGTATGTCACGTGTTCTAAAGGGGATCCATTGTAATTGCCAATATAAAAACTGTATTTGGCCTTTTAATACATTTTAAATTGTTGATGGAAAATGGATGCTATAAGGATGTCATATAAAAGTAAAAAACTGAAATATGCTGACAAACTGATAGCTTGTGGGTGACAATATGGATGAAAAATCATCTGATTGTTCTGGATGAATAATTTAAAATTTTGTGTGAACCCAACTTTACACTCAAGATCATTTACAAAGTTCCTTAACTTTCATTTTCAGATTCACTGGAGGATAAAAATCATTGCCAAATTGATTCATATGAGTGAAAAATCAGTTCCATGCTACAATAACAGCACCATCCAGAAAAAATGGAAGTCCTATTTAAATGAATGGGACAGTTGCAGTAATCACAGCATATAAATCTGCTGTGTGCGAATACACTCTAAGGCCTCTTTCACACATCCGTCTTTTTGTATCAGGCATGATCCGTCCTATGCCTGAAGGGATGGATCCGGCGCTGAAACAAAAAAACTGATGCAATGGATCCGGTTTTTTGCTGGATCCGACCTGAACTTTTGAACCCAGAAAAAGAGGGTTTCTGATGCCCGGAGACACTGAAAAATGTAGTAGTAGTAGTAGCAGTAGTAGTAGTAGTAGTAGACCTCGATTTCCAGAATCCGGATCAGACTTTTGCCGGATTGCACAAAAGTCTGATCCGGTTCCATTGAATTATATTGTTTCCGGCCGCCTGATGCGCCGCTTCAGGCACTATCAGGCGGCTCCGGCAAAAAAAAAAAACGTTACATGCTGCGTTGTGTCCGGCCGCCGGAATGTACATTTCCGCCGGATCCGGACAAAAACGGATACAACGCACTGACATCAGGCGCCATCCGGCGCTAATGAAAGTCAATGCAAAAAAAACCCGCATCCGGCATTACATTTCGCCGGATGCAGTTGGACAAAAAAATGCCGGAGGGCGCCGGAGGGCGCACAACGGATGTGTGAAAGAGGCCTAAGCCAGCCAGGCATAAAGAAAATGATCTAACATACCACATTTATGTACGTGGGTCATTTTTGGTAAATGTCATTTGCACCAGTTTTAAGCCTTATGATATGCTTCTACTATATGATATTGCTGATACATTTCCCTGTGTATTTGGTTGGGAGACGAATACTGGCCAGTTTCATAAATTACAATGCACAAGTGCATAGTCATCCTCGGTGGTTTCCGCCAATATGTTGGATTTTTGTTATCCATGGATCGTAAAATGTCTGTTTCTGATTTCCTGTACAGAGCAAAAACTGATTCATGTCAGCAAATGGTCAGTAACAGCTCAGGGAAGAGGTAGCACTATTCCTTGCTCCATAACTGAAAGCAGTAAATCCCAAAACAGGAGTGTAGAGGGGGATTTTTATTCTTCATGTACGTATTAACCCCAGGATGTCATTTCCGGACTCTGACACAAGACACATTCTGGTAGCATGAGAATACATCTGAGTTGTTCTGCAGCTGGAGGAGGACCAAGCCCTTCATTCTAAATTAATATCACCTGGGCTTTTGGTTAATGGCTTCTCATTTCTAGAATCTCTGTGGGACTGTTGTGGGCGGCCAGCGTAATACGTGTTTATTTTAAAAAATACCACCATCCGGCTTAGTCATTCTTCTTATTTCAATTTTCTACTATTTTGTTGCACTGATACAAAGATAATGTCTATGGATGTGAATGTATGATGTAAATGATGCATGTCTGGGTAGGTACCCGCCACTGTTTTCTCTCCATCCGAGAAAAACAGTCCGATTATTCTGATCAGAGTTTGATCAGAGTAGCATCAGTTTTTCTCGGAGGTGGAATGAAAAACAATATTTTCTCCACCTTCTCCATTCAGTCTGTCTATGAAAATCGGATGTCATCTGAGTGCGGTCTAATGTTTTTCACGGACTCTTACAATTGCAGTGCCGATTTTGATTCGACAATAGATCAAAGGAAAAACTTGGACATGTGTACAGTCATGGCCAAAAGTTTTGAGAATGACACAAATATTAATTTTTACAAAGTCTACTGCTTCACTTTTTCTAATGGCAATTTGCATATACTCCAGAATGTTATAAAGAGTGATCAGCTTAACAGCAATTACTTGCAAAGTCAATATTTGGCTAGAAAATGAACTTTATCCCCCAAAACACATTTCAACATCATTGCAGCCCTGCCTTAAAAGGATCAGCTAACCTCTTTTCAGTGATTGCTCCATTAACACAGGTGTGGGTGTTGATGAGGACATGGCTGGAGATCAATCTGTCATGATTAAGTAAGAATGAGACCACTGGACACTTTAAAAGGAGGCTGGTGCTTGGCATCATTGTTTCTCTTCTGTTAACCATGGTTATCTCTAAAGAAACACGTGCAGTCATCATTGCAATGCACAAAAATGGCCTAACAGGGAAGAGTATCGCAGCTAGAAAGATTGCACCTCAGTCAACAATCTATCGCATCATCAAGAACTTCAAGGAGAGAGGTTCCATTGTTGCCAAAAAGGCTCCAGGGCGCCCAAGAAAGACCAGCAAGCGCCAGGACCGTCTCTTAAAAGTGTTTCAGCTGCGGGATCGGGCTACCAGCAGTGCAGAGCTTGCTCAGGAATGGCAGCAGGCAGGTGTGAGTGCATCTGCACGCACTATGAGGCGGAGACTCTTGGAGCAAGGCCTGGTCTGAAGGAGGGCAGCAAAGAAGCCACTTCTCTCCAGAAAAAACATCATGGACAGATTGATATTCTGCAAAAGGTACAGGCAGTGGACTGCTGAGGACTGGGGTAAAGTTATTTTCTCTGATGAATCCCCTTTTCGATTGTTTGGGACATCAGGAAAATGCCTCATTCGGAGAAGACAAGCTGAGCGCTACCACCAGTCTTGTCTCATGCCAACTGTTAAGCATCCTGAAACCATTCATGTGTGGAGTTGCTTCTCAGCCAAGGGAATCGGCTCTCTCACAGTCTTGCCTAAAAACACAGCCATGAATAAAGAATGGTACCAGAATGTCCTCCAAGAGCAACTTCTCCCAACCCTCCAAGAGCAGTTTGGCGATCAACAATGCCTTTTCCAGCATGATGGAGCACCTTGCCATAAAGCAAAGGTGATAACTAAATGGCTCAGGGAACAAAACATAGAGATTTTGGGTCCATGGCCTGGAAACTCCCCAGATCTTAATCCCATTGAGAACTTGTGGTCAATCATCAAGGGACGGGTGGACAAACAAAAATCTAAAAATTCTGACAAAATTAAAGCATTGATTGTGCAAGAATGGACTGCTATCAGTCAGGATTTGGTCCAGAAGTTGATTGAGAGCATGCCAGGGAGAATTGCAGAGGTCCTGAAGAAGAAGGGTCAATACTGCAAATATTGACTTGCTGCATTAACTCATTCTAACTGTCAATATAAGCTTTTGTTACTCATATGTTTGCAATTATATTTCTGTCTGTGATAAAAACATCTGTCAAACACACACATAAAAACCAGAGGGCAGCAGATCATGTGAAAATATAATATTTGTGTCATTCTCAAAACTTTTGGCCATGACTGTACAGCCTCATCAGTCCCATAGAATATAATGGGTACCAGTGATATCTGTGAAAACCATAGAAAACACTTGTCCGATACAGTCGGTCGTGTGAAGGAGCTCTTTCTCTTAACTGTTCTGTTTTACATTATAGCAGGTATGGGCGCATTTGTGCCTAAGAGAGGTGTTCACATTGAATAGGGATACATCAGATTTATGAGACCACCTTGACGTTGGTTGATGGGCAGACATTATTTGGCCAAATTTTGTGCAAAGCGTCTCATTCATTTTTTCCTAATATTCAAAAGCTGTTTTGCTATTCATATTTCATATATTTCACATTGACATGTTTTAGCACGATAGAGTGCAACCTTTTTTTGTATATTATACATGGAGATAGCTGCTCCTGGTATGCACCTATTCAGACTAGTTAGGATATGCCAGTCAGTTTTTTGTTATTTCTATGTTAGCTTACTGACCGAGCACTCTGCTTGTCACCATGTGGTGATTTTAATTACAGCAGGTTCCTATCTACCCTGTGTACAGCCTCATCAGTCCCATAGAATATAATGGTTACCAGTGATATCTGAAAACCATAGAAAACACTTGTCCGATACAGTCGGTCGTGTGCAGAAGCCCTTTCTCTTAACTGTTCTGTTTTACATTATAGCAGGTATGGGTGCATTTGTGCCTAAGAGAAGTGTTCACATTGGACAGGAACTCATCAGACTTATGAGACCACCTTGACGATGGTTGATGGGCAGACATTTGGCCAAATTTTGTGCAAACCATCTCATTCATTTTTTCCTAATATTCAAAAGCCATATTGCTATTCATGTTTCATATATTTCACATTGACATGCTTTAGCACGATAGAGTGCAACCTTTTTTGTATAGTGCCTTTATTTGTGACCCCTCTCCAAGAAAGCTCCCAGGTTTCTAGTTGGAAGGATCTAATGTATTCAGTGTACTCAACTATTTGCTCTCCAATTTGGAGGACTGTAAGCTCACATTTCTGGGTGAAGATGCACCCACTGGGTTCTTTTTATTAGAACATGCATCATAAAATAAATGAGTCTGTCTGATAAGGGTAAATTCAAACCAACTTGGGCAACTGTGTACATTTTGCAGGACTTTTTGAAACGGAACTGAAAAAGATATGGCTTGTTATAATCAGTTGTATACCTAGTAGGATTGGGACATCTCGGTTAGCTCAGTCACTGATGGACAAAGAGCCACAGCTCATACAGGGTGGTGGAGATGTAAGGAGGTGAAGGGTATTAACCCTATAAATGTTTCATCCCCTTTAATTGTGTTAACATGTGTAAATGTATGAACTGTGTGATGTCATGTACTAGTGGTATGACAGATATGTAGGGGTTTTGGTTGCACTGACGAGGGCAAATAGATCGAAACACCGTGTCTGCAAATTGAGATTCTGATTTTGCTTTTATCCTAAGTCATATTGCAAGACTCGTTAAAGGGAACCTGTCACCCCCCCGGGCGTTTTTAAGTAAAAGAGCCACCTACCATAATTGCATCCCATAGGTCGGCGTCTGTCTCCCTGCACAGTCAACATGTTTAGCTGCGCCTGCCCCCTTCTCCCAGTCCCTCCACTTTCGTTTTCATCCCGTGTGCTGCGTCAGATGTGCTGATCATTTTCCTGTGGAGGGACTGGGAGAAGGGGCAGGCGCAGCTAAACATGTTGACTGTGCAGGCGCCAGATTCCCAGCCCCGCAGTGTGAATACATGATAACACACTGTGGGGCGGGATCTGGTGCCTAAAAAAAGACCCAGGCACAATAGCCTTCTATCAGTCCCCGGGCAGCGCGCACTGCGCATGCCCGAGGACTGTTCCAAGAGCGCCTGCGCCCGACAGCTGGCTAATCAAAGAAAAACAACTCAGGAGGAGGGGCTGTGACGCTGAATGGGGGTGATGGATGGAAGGAGGATTACAGGGAGACAGACGCCGATTTATGGGATGCAATTATGGTATGGGGACATATAAGTCTATACTGCAGCGTTGCAGGGGACCAGAAAAAAAAGAGCCACCTTCACAGAATGCAGCCTTAGTGCTGCTGAAGGTGGCTCTTTTACTTAAAAACACCCGGGGGGGGGGGGTGACTTGTAGGATCGCTACTTCCAACAGGTGGCGCTATAGAGTTCAAGTCCTCTTTCTTTCTGAAGAGGCAATTTGCATACTTCTGTTCACTTACATGCTTGTGTGAATGTAGCGCTCATTTAAGGTGGCCTTTAACCCTCACAACTCCTATTCCTAAAACACAGCATTTGGCTAAGCACTGACCTGATGCTGCTGCATATTACAGTTAAACAAATGGGGAAAAAAACCACAGCGACCTGGTATTATGCAAACAATCTAAACATGCAGTTGAGCTTTCCAACATCCATAATGAATGCTAAAAAATCTATAACGAGACACTCATGTACATATTCATAGTCCGTGGGCAATGTTGTGAAACGCACTCATCCAACATTACACATGCACTTCTGAGACTTTGCAGTCCCCAGCTTCCTGCTCACTAGTTGGACGGACAGCAGGCCTGTATCAGCTGGTTACTCAACTTTCTCCTTCCAAAGACAGCACTGCCAAAATATGATGCAGTAGCGAAGTGCTACATACCAGCAGCTAGTTCTTAAAGAGACACTTGCATTACATACTTATATTTAACCTTAGAGGGGGTGTCCATTTTATTTCCACAAATGTTTTGGAGACATGATTATATAGCTATTACTAATATATAAGTAATACACGCCCTCCACCTTTGATTAAAATAAATATTATTATTATTATTATTTTAAGAAAGTCTTTGTCACAGACTGCGCATCTTTCCTGTACTCATTTCTAGTATCCCTGTGTAACTGCTGTGGGAGGCTGCTAGGAGCATCATGTGACCAGACCTGTCCTTCATTCTCCTCCAATTGAAAAGCAGATTTTCCAAGTGCAATGCTTTCCTATTGGAGGAGGCTGATGGACAGGTCTGGTCACATGATCCTTGAAGGAGGCCACAACTACAACAAATGCCAATTACCGATGGATGCTAATTGGGTAAACTAGCAAGCACTTATCCTGGAACAGATGAATGATGGTGATCAATATAAAAATGACACTCCACATTTACATTTCTTGGGGAAAAAAGTCCAAAAGTAGAAATACCCTTTACTTCTATCTAAAACATTTAACAGATTATGGTTGGAATGTAGTTATA
>JARQOD010000002.1:114299071-114330598 GCA_033576555.1 Oophaga sylvatica | reverse complement strand
TTTTCTACTATTTTGTTGCACTGATACAAAGATAATGTCTATGGATGTGAATGTATGATGTAAATGATGCATGTCTGGGTAGGTACCCGCCACTGTTTTCTCTCCATCCGAGAAAAACAGTCCGATTATTCTGATCAGAGTTTGATCAGAGTAGCATCAGTTTTTCTCGGAGGTGGAATGAAAAACAATATTTTCTCCACCTTCTCCATTCAGTCTGTCTATGAAAATCGGATGTCATCTGAGTGCGGTCTAATGTTTTTCACGGACTCTTACAATTGCAGTGCCGATTTTGATTCGACAATAGATCAAAGGAAAAACTTGGACATGTGTACAGTCATGGCCAAAAGTTTTGAGAATGACACAAATATTAATTTTTACAAAGTCTACTGCTTCACTTTTTCTAATGGCAATTTGCATATACTCCAGAATGTTATAAAGAGTGATCAGCTTAACAGCAATTACTTGCAAAGTCAATATTTGGCTAGAAAATGAACTTTATCCCCCAAAACACATTTCAACATCATTGCAGCCCTGCCTTAAAAGGATCAGCTAACCTCTTTTCAGTGATTGCTCCATTAACACAGGTGTGGGTGTTGATGAGGACATGGCTGGAGATCAATCTGTCATGATTAAGTAAGAATGAGACCACTGGACACTTTAAAAGGAGGCTGGTGCTTGGCATCATTGTTTCTCTTCTGTTAACCATGGTTATCTCTAAAGAAACACGTGCAGTCATCATTGCAATGCACAAAAATGGCCTAACAGGGAAGAGTATCGCAGCTAGAAAGATTGCACCTCAGTCAACAATCTATCGCATCATCAAGAACTTCAAGGAGAGGTTCCATTGTTGCCAAAAAGGCTCCAGGGCGCCCAAGAAAGACCAGCAAGCGCCAGGACCGTCTCTTAAAAGTGTTTCAGCTGCGGGATCGGGCTACCAGCAGTGCAGAGCTTGCTCAGGAATGGCAGCAGGCAGGTGTGAGTGCATCTGCACGCACTATGAGGCGGAGACTCTTGGAGCAAGGCCTGGTCTGAAGGAGGGCAGCAAAGAAGCCACTTCTCTCCAGAAAAAACATCATGGACAGATTGATATTCTGCAAAAGGTACAGGCAGTGGACTGCTGAGGACTGGGGTAAAGTTATTTTCTCTGATGAATCCCCTTTTCGATTGTTTGGGACATCAGGAAAATGCCTCATTCGGAGAAGACAAGCTGAGCGCTACCACCAGTCTTGTCTCATGCCAACTGTTAAGCATCCTGAAACCATTCATGTGTGGAGTTGCTTCTCAGCCAAGGGAATCGGCTCTCTCACAGTCTTGCCTAAAAACACAGCCATGAATAAAGAATGGTACCAGAATGTCCTCCAAGAGCAACTTCTCCCAACCCTCCAAGAGCAGTTTGGCGATCAACAATGCCTTTTCCAGCATGATGGAGCACCTTGCCATAAAGCAAAGGTGATAACTAAATGGCTCAGGGAACAAAACATAGAGATTTTGGGTCCATGGCCTGGAAACTCCCCAGATCTTAATCCCATTGAGAACTTGTGGTCAATCATCAAGGGACGGGTGGACAAACAAAAATCTAAAAATTCTGACAAAATTAAAGCATTGATTGTGCAAGAATGGACTGCTATCAGTCAGGATTTGGTCCAGAAGTTGATTGAGAGCATGCCAGGGAGAATTGCAGAGGTCCTGAAGAAGAAGGGTCAATACTGCAAATATTGACTTGCTGCATTAACTCATTCTAACTGTCAATATAAGCTTTTGTTACTCATATGTTTGCAATTATATTTCTGTCTGTGATAAAAACATCTGTCAAACACACACATAAAAACCAGAGGGCAGCAGATCATGTGAAAATATAATATTTGTGTCATTCTCAAAACTTTTGGCCATGACTGTACAGCCTCATCAGTCCCATAGAATATAATGGGTACCAGTGATATCTGTGAAAACCATAGAAAACACTTGTCCGATACAGTCGGTCGTGTGAAGGAGCTCTTTCTCTTAACTGTTCTGTTTTACATTATAGCAGGTATGGCGCATTTGTGCCTAAGAGAGGTGTTCACATTGAATAGGGATACATCAGATTTATGAGACCACCTTGACGTTGGTTGATGGGCAGACATTATTTGGCCAAATTTTGTGCAAAGCGTCTCATTCATTTTTTCCTAATATTCAAAAGCTGTTTTGCTATTCATATTTCATATATTTCACATTGACATGTTTTAGCACGATAGAGTGCAACCTTTTTTTGTATATTATACATGGAGATAGCTGCTCCTGGTATGCACCTATTCAGACTAGTTAGGATATGCCAGTCAGTTTTTTGTTATTTCTATGTTAGCTTACTGACCGAGCACTCTGCTTGTCACCATGTGGTGATTTTAATTACAGCAGGTTCCTATCTACCCTGTGTACAGCCTCATCAGTCCCATAGAATATAATGGTTACCAGTGATATCTGAAAACCATAGAAAACACTTGTCCGATACAGTCGGTCGTGTGCAGAAGCCCTTTCTCTTAACTGTTCTGTTTTACATTATAGCAGGTATGGGTGCATTTGTGCCTAAGAGAAGTGTTCACATTGGACAGGAACTCATCAGACTTATGAGACCACCTTGACGATGGTTGATGGGCAGACATTTGGCCAAATTTTGTGCAAACCATCTCATTCATTTTTTCCTAATATTCAAAAGCCATATTGCTATTCATGTTTCATATATTTCACATTGACATGCTTTAGCACGATAGAGTGCAACCTTTTTTGTATAGTGCCTTTATTTGTGACCCCTCTCCAAGAAAGCTCCCAGGTTTCTAGTTGGAAGGATCTAATGTATTCAGTGTACTCAACTATTTGCTCTCCAATTTGGAGGACTGTAAGCTCACATTTCTGGGTGAAGATGCACCCACTGGGTTCTTTTTATTAGAACATGCATCATAAAATAAATGAGTCTGTCTGATAAGGGTAAATTCAAACCAACTTGGGCAACTGTGTACATTTTGCAGGACTTTTTGAAACGGAACTGAAAAAGATATGGCTTGTTATAATCAGTTGTATACCTAGTAGGATTGGGACATCTCGGTTAGCTCAGTCACTGATGGACAAAGAGCCACAGCTCATACAGGGTGGTGGAGATGTAAGGAGGTGAAGGGTATTAACCCTATAAATGTTTCATCCCCTTTAATTGTGTTAACATGTGTAAATGTATGAACTGTGTGATGTCATGTACTAGTGGTATGACAGATATGTAGGGGTTTTGGTTGCACTGACGAGGGCAAATAGATCGAAACACCGTGTCTGCAAATTGGGAATTCTGATTTTGCTTTTATCCTAAGTCATATTGCAAGACTCGTTAAAGGGAACCTGTCACCCCCCCGGGCGTTTTTAAGTAAAAGAGCCACCTACCATAATTGCATCCCATAGGTCGGCGTCTGTCTCCCTGCACAGTCAACATGTTTAGCTGCGCCTGCCCCCTTCTCCCAGTCCCTCCACTTTCGTTTTCATCCCGTGTGCTGCGTCAGATGTGCTGATCATTTTCCTGTGGAGGGACTGGGAGAAGGGGCAGGCGCAGCTAAACATGTTGACTGTGCAGGCGCCAGATTCCCAGCCCCGCAGTGTGAATACATGATAACACACTGTGGGGCGGGATCTGGTGCCTAAAAAAAAGACCCAGGCACAATAGCCTTCTATCAGTCCCCGGGCAGCGCGCACTGCGCATGCCCGAGGACTGTTCCAAGAGCGCCTGCGCCCGACAGCTGGCTAATCAAAGAAAAACAACTCAGGAGGAGGGGCTGTGACGCTGAATGGGGGTGATGGATGGAAGGAGGATTACAGGGAGACAGACGCCGATTTATGGGATGCAATTATGGTATGGGGACATATAAGTCTATACTGCAGCGTTGCAGGGGACCAGAAAAAAAAGAGCCACCTTCACAGAATGCAGCCTTAGTGCTGCTGAAGGTGGCTCTTTTACTTAAAAACACCCGGGGGGGGGGGAGTGACTTGTAGGATCGCTACTTCCAACAGGTGGCGCTATAGAGTTCAAGTCCTCTTTCTTTCTGAAGAGGCAATTTGCATACTTCTGTTCACTTACATGCTTGTGTGAATGTAGCGCTCATTTAAGGTGGCCTTTAACCCTCACAACTCCTATTCCTAAAACACAGCATTTGGCTAAGCACTGACCTGATGCTGCTGCATATTACAGTTAAACAAATGGGGAAAAAAACCACAGCGACCTGGTATTATGCAAACAATCTAAACATGCAGTTGAGCTTTCCAACATCCATAATGAATGCTAAAAAATCTATAACGAGACACTCATGTACATATTCATAGTCCGTGGGCAATGTTGTGAAACGCACTCATCCAACATTACACATGCACTTCTGAGACTTTGCAGTCCCCAGCTTCCTGCTCACTAGTTGGACGGACAGCAGGCCTGTATCAGCTGGTTACTCAACTTTCTCCTTCCAAAGACAGCACTGCCAAAATATGATGCAGTAGCGAAGTGCTACATACCAGCAGCTAGTTCTTAAAGAGACACTTGCATTACATACTTATATTTAACCTTAGAGGGGTGTCCATTTTATTTCCACAAATGTTTTGGAGACATGATTATATAGCTATTACTAATATATAAGTAATACACGCCCTCCACCTTTGATTAAAATAAATATTATTATTATTATTATTTTAAGAAAGTCTTTGTCACAGACTGCGCATCTTTCCTGTACTCATTTCTAGTATCCCTGTGTAACTGCTGTGGGAGGCTGCTAGGAGCATCATGTGACCAGACCTGTCCTTCATTCTCCTCCAATTGAAAAGCAGATTTTCCAAGTGCAATGCTTTCCTATTGGAGGAGGCTGATGGACAGGTCTGGTCACATGATCCTTGAAGGAGGCCACAACTACAACAAATGCCAATTACCGATGGATGCTAATTGGGTAAACTAGCAAGCACTTATCCTGGAACAGATGAATGATGGTGATCAATATAAAAATGACACTCCACATTTACATTTCTTGGGGAAAAAAGTCCAAAAGTAGAAATACCCTTTACTTCTATCTAAAACATTTAACAGATTATGGTTGGAATGTAGTTATATAAATACAGACTGATGAGAGATCTCATGAAAGATTTAGTACCGTAGCACCATAGTACCCTCACGTCTGTCTCTTCCTCCCAGTCAAATAGATTCTTACACTTGCAGCTTGTCTTATAGCATAGTTGGTTATGGGAATATATTGCCTGCATGTTTCATATATTGTCTGCCCTGCTTTTCATATATTAGGCTTATTACACCTCAGCAAGTCATCCAATTCTCTTAAATTCAAAGTAATTTACATCACTAGGGCCGTAAACAGCAGAAGTGTCCAAGGCAGGGTGCTGTGAGGTACTCTGGTGCCATCTACAGGCTAACTGAGGATAAACTATTCTAAAACTAATATGCAAATTGCCTCTTCAGAGAGGAAGAGGACTTGAACTCTATAGCGCCACCTGTTGGAAGCAGCGATCCTACAAGTCAATATCGACCCTTTAATGAGTCTTGCAATATGACTTAGGGTAAAACCCAATAAGAATCTCAATTTGCAGAAACAGTGTTTCAGGGTGTTGCTCCTCATTAGTGCAAAGTATGAGAACTGACTTGGCAAGGTGAGAGGCTCTGGACTGAGGTCTAAGGGGTAACATTTCTCCTTGTGGAGCGACACATTCCGGCTCTGGCATGCCAAGGTAAGGAGGCTTATTAGCCGTGTAAAACTTAAATTGCTATAAAAAAATGCTTATTGGGAACCTGTCATCTGATTCATGCTGCCCAAACCGCAGTCATCACAAATCACAGCCTGGCTGCACGATTGCAGACAGATAAATTTTATCTGAGACGCTGAGTTGTTTTAGCGAAAACATAGTTGAAAGTTCCAGCCATAGGGATAGACAAGGCTAGTACAGCGCCACCCCTGGCCGGCTTCTACCAGCACTGCTCTGGGTGGTTGACAGGCCTCTTGCTATAGAGCTAGAAGGCAGGAGAAACAAGTGCAATAGGGTCTTATCCGGTTAAAACTTACTAAAAAATTATAAGCTGATGCTAACCTGTTTAGATTGTGACCACACAATTTTAGAGCATATGATCCCAGCAGGTCCACGGATCCTCAGACCAAATATGAACATAGGTAATGGAGATTGTGGCTGTTCCACGCTGCTGGTGGGTGAAGTAGCAAATCCAGGTACACACAGGAAGGGTCTGTGGTTTTGTATATGTCCACGCGTTTCAAAGTTAACATACTTCTACTTCAGGACAAAAAACAGCAGCGCGGAACATTCACCATCTCCTTTACTTAGGGTCTCTTGCTATGGGAGATCCCTGTCAATCACCTGAATTAGTGCTGGGTAGAGCAGGACGGGGGCAGCATTGGATTAGTCTCTCTCTGGCTCTGGTCCCCCCAGCTGGATCTGTAAAGTATATCTTCTCTGAAATGCCAAAGTGTTTCAGAGGAAATATACCTGTCTGCAATACGTGGTACATTATGTGTGAGATTCCCTTCTAGCTCTAGGAATATAATAGTGAAGTCCCCAGCTACCCCATCTAAGCTGAGATTTCCACAGATAAATATTCTATATTTGATTGTATTTTTCCCTTTTAGAAAAATCGTTCATACCTGTTTAGATGGCATATTATGTACTTCAAGGTGTCATGGTTGGGTTCTGGGAGGTTTCTCACCAGTTCTATTATGGTTTGCACTTTTTCATCGACATCAGAAATTTCTGTTCAGAAAAAAAAAGGTTGATAATTTACAGAATGTGTCATAACTAGTAAGGGAGGAGGGGGTCTTAGCTGGCAGACCTTACTAATAACAGTAATAGCATCTGTAGGTTCAGTAATGAAGCCTCAATGTTGGCCTCGATATAACACAAGGACATTGGGCCACGGATTGTTAGGGGTGAACACCTATTATGTGCAGACCACCAATATCTGGCCTCAGTGCCATGACATACACATTGTATCAGCAATGTTTCCAATATGGAGCCACTGTGATTGTGATACAGGATAGCTAATGTGCCAGGTCAATTGTTGAGTTGTGTTTATATCTGTAATGCAGGGTACGGCTATGGCTATGTTCAGACATGGCATTTTTGTACCACTTTTTTCTGCAGCAAAACCTTCGCTCTTTGCAGTAAAAACGCAGCATTTTTTTCTGTGTTTTTGCTGCATTTTTTAGGCGCAGATTACATGTGTGATTTGTTTACACTCCAAGTTTATTATTTATTATCCTTTGCTTCTATAGCACTATCATTGGGTGCTCACAATCTACATTCCCTATCAGTATGTCTTTGGAGAGTTGGAGAAAACTGGAGGACCCCAGTGATGCAAAGCTGCAGTGCTAACCATTGAGCCAGCGGGCAAATTAATTATATTCACCAAAAGGGCTGCAAAAAATGCTGAAAAAATCACAGCAGAAATATTATGCTGAGTTTTTTGCAGCGTTTTTGCACGTTCTCAGTGCTTTCCATGGGTGAACAAAGGTAAGAAAAAGCTGCTTGTGCAGGAGATTTATGAAATCTCATCGCTTTTGCTAGTACTGTAAAATACAGATTTTTTCTGCAGAAAAAAAGCAGCATATAATTATGCAAAAACGCTATGTGTGAATTGTGGTTCTACACCAGTACGTGGTATAATTATACAAGATGCAGTGGATTGCAGTGGCTGCTGGGCCCCATAGTCTAATGGGCTCACAGGCTGACCTGCCACGTCAGGCCCTTCATACAGGGTGTGAGGAGATTGTGTGCAGCGGTGCATAAAAGGTCCTGACACTCGTCAGCATTAGCGGGCTGTGTCACATACCACGCCTGACGCAAGGTATCATCAGGACGTGTGCAGTGCCATGAGCTGAGGGAAAGGCAAGAAAGTAGGTACGGAAAATAGTTTTACCGTCACATCTGATATCTTCAAGGTCTGGTTACGTCTAAATTAAGTTTCTAGTAAGATATACTGTGCTTAGATTTAAGTGTTTTGGGTTAGAATTAATTTAGGAGCCCAGTCCTGGGTCTAAATTAATTTAGGAGTCTGATCTCAATCTATTTGGGGGACTGGTGTGGGGTCTGAATAATTTAGGGGTTTGGTCTGGGGTCTGAATTTATTTACAGTAGCACTCCCGAGATTTTATATTTATTTATTCGTTTTCTTTTCTACCTCGACAGCCCAGGTTGTTATGTGCACAGTGCATTTTTTTTTAAATACTTACTGATCACTTCCATATTCCATTGCCAGGTTCATTTTCATCTTCTTCTGCACCACGTGACTCACGTTCTGACCCGTCGGCTCACACAGTGACTCCTATGTGGACCAGAAGTCGCTTTCTCAATGGAAGGCTATGAGAATTGCATCAAGGCTTACACAGAGAAAGATACTTCTGGATGGTTAGAAGTTTGGTCACATTGCGCAGATGAGGATGGGAACAGAAGAAAGAAACGATCGGTAAGGATTTTAGTACAAGCTCTGTGCAGATAAAACCTATGGCTACAGGAGTAAATAATAATAATAGTGCTACTATAAGGGACTGGTCTCCGAATTATTTTTCTTGACATTTTTACCTTGTTCAAACCGTTTAATTGTGAACAACAACAACAAGCATTGATGATGCACTTTTGTTAGAGTGCAGTGATCATTAGTACAGGGGTGCCATAAAGTAAACTTATTATTATTATTGAGGTCTCTTATGCTAAAAAAGTTGGGAAACCATGATAATATGTATATTTTATTACCCAGTGACGGTTATGTATATAAAATCTACTTACGAGCCGCTGCTATAAATTCATCAAACAGGCAGAAAGGGATGACAGGCTCCGGAAGTTCGCGGAAGAACATCTTCAGAGCCCCCGTGATGACATGAATATCTTCCCAATCAGGGCTGTCCAGATCCAACTTCTCCTCTGCATCATCGAAAAACATATAAAGTTTATAGACAAAGCCTTCTGTAACATGAGACAGACGTTTGCGCTGCTGTCCTACAAGAATACCCCGATAATGTAATGCGCCAATGTACTGGATGAAATCATACCCACTTCTGAGTCACTTCCAAGGCTGTATTCTGCCGCTTACATTCCGCTCTCTGTTTTTTTCACCTTTTGATTTTTAATGCTATAAATCTGGGAAATGAGACAACTAATTATGAACTTTATTCCTCCTGGCAGCCTCGGGCTTTCAGTCACAAGGGTGCGGCCGGCACAGTGTCAGTCACTGCTCAGTGCGTAGTGAGCGGTGGCTGTAACCACGACTCGGCACTGACTGACAGCCAACTATCACTTTTATTTACTGCAGATTTTCCAGCACTCTGAATCCTGAGCGCTGTATAATCCCACCCACATCACTGATTGGCAGCTTTCTTTTTACACTGTGCATAGGCAGAAGGTTTCCAATCAGTGGTAGTGGTAGGAACTCATGAATATGGAGGACTACATGGCAGCAGGTTTACTAGTCCTCTACTGATTATTATCTCCTGTTATGATTTTATCAAAACTACAGCAAGCAGCCCAGTAAGTGACACATTGCTGGAATCAGGATCTCTGTCTCTACATTATGGTGTTCTCAGATTAGTTATTAAGGTTGAAGGAAGACTTTAAGTCCATCTAGTTCAACCCATATCCTATCCTAACCTGCCCTAACATGTTGATCCAGAGGAAGGCAAAAAAAACCAAAGTGGCAAACAGTAAGCTTCACATTGGGGAAAATAGGTGGCAAAAACCTAGTGGTACATTCCCTTTAAGTTTGCACTGTCTAAAAATCTGACAGCATTGATAAATATGCCTGAACATGTCCCGCACATATAGTGGAATTATAGAAGTGCCATGTTTGCATTTATTGCATATAAACAGGCTCAATTAGTTATAAGTAAAATAAAGAACACATGTATGTATGCGGTAATGGGAGAATACATTGAATTAAGCGAGCAACACATCATAACGACAGATAAAACAGATTGTTAGCTGCTCAAGAAGAAGAGGACGTTCTGAGACATATTGCTACGGCACAAATGTAATATTCATACACAAAGATAAAAATCCATTAAAAAGCTGTGCAATTTTTTTCTAGCACCCATTGACTTGCATGCTGCGATTATCTGCGACAATCAGATTACACTCGCCAATGCAAGTCAATGTCAGCTACGGACCATGCGTGTGCTGTCCGATTTTTACACACATACAGTACAGACCAAAAGTTTGGACACACCTTCTCATTTAAAGATTTTTCTGTATTTTCATGACTATGAAAATTGTAGAATCACACTGAAGGCATCAAAACTATTAACACATGTGAAATTATATCCTTAACAAAAAAGTGTGAAACAACTGAAATTATGTCTTATATTCTAGGTTCTTCAAAGTAGCCACCTTTTGCTTTGATGACTGCTTTGCACACTCTTGGCATTCTCTTGATGAGCTTCAAGAGGTAGTCACCGGAAATGGTATCTGTCACAAGGTTTTGAAACCTCATCTGAGAGCAGCATAATGTAAAGGCAGAGACCCTAAATACAGTGATACGTAACTTACTGGGCTTCTTGCTGCAATTTTATACTATCACTGTTATATCTGCAGCAGATCTATCAGTTCTCTGAATGCTGAGCTCTGTATAACTCCATCCACACCATTGATGGGTAGTTTCCTGTGTACAGAGGGCATAGGCAGTATGCTGCTAATCAGTAGTGGGGCGTGATTGGAGCTGCTTTACTGTATTGCAGCTAGTTTACTAGTCCTTCAGTGATAATCTCCTGCTGAGAAAACAGTGATTCATCAAAGCTACAGCTACCAGCAAAAAAAACCAAACCTACAGTAAGTGGTACCTCACTGGATTCAGAAGCTCTGTCTTCACATTATGCTGCTCTCAGGTTAGGTGGCAAAACAGACAGATTTTTTTTAAACATTAAAGGGGCATTCTAATGTAATTAAATTGCTTTAGTTAATTAGACAGCATGCAAGTTTGCAATTGACTTGCATTTTTTATCTGCTGTGGTTCTCTGACTGTGAGAGCTTTTATCTTACATAGAGTACAGCTTGTTACCAAGGAGACTGACTAAAAGAGTCAGACCAGAGTGTGCAGGCAGTAGCTACACTCCAGGCTGAGGACTTAGCTCCTGACATCCCAGTCACCTCTTTCCAGCCTATTGATTTTTTTTATACACCAGTTATCTGCTCACTTTCCTTCCCAGCTCCTGACAAGCTTCTCTTGTCAGTCCTACATAATCACAATCCTCAACCCCTAGCATCGACAATTTTCAGAACAGTTCTTCTAATCATTGTTCTCACTTTCCTGAGCTGTGTGCTTGTTCAAACGCCCTGTTATTTCTATATAAAAATATAGTGATAACAGTATAGACTTCAGAACAAAGAAAGTAGCATAAAGAAACGAACCAGAACTGTCACTTAAAGAGCAGTGCCCGCCTCCAGCAACCAGAGAGTAAGGAAATTGCAGAGCTGTGAGCAGCTCAAGAAACACTTTGAGAAAGCCCTTTAATACACAAATATATTCATTTTGTATAAGTGTTTACAGGGCCGTTGACATCTTCAGACCAACCTAAACAGCAAAAAAACGTTGGTATAAAACATACAAATAGAGCAAAGCTGACAATAGCTCTGTACACTCAGACGCACGTATTACAGATATTGCAGCAAGGCAGAGTGGGGTTATTGGCTGGCACGTGCACAAGCTTGCCTGCAGGACATAAAGATCTACCTTGGGTGAGTTGTTCCGGAAAAAGATATCGTCCGTCTGTTGTTACTGCCCTTTCTGTAAAATAATATGTTGTCTACTGATCAATTAAGGATATTTGGTAACACAGTGAATCCCAGTTCCCACCTGGGAAAGACTGACTGATACAGCCTGATTTATTTCAATGAAGGGTCAGTTCACACTGAGTTTATTGTTTTACAAAGATTTTGAAGATCAAAATCCACATTAAAAACCATTGGAAAAGATATGCTATCACAATATATATTTTATGTGGAGATTTACATATAGAAAAGACACCGACTAATTGACATTATGCTTTTTTAATACACATTAAAATGTGTGAAAAATAATGCAATGCGCATTAAACGGTGCGTTTTCTCATTGGAAGAATAGAAAGCAAATTTGAAGCTTTTTCTTTTATGTGGATTTTGGTGTAAAATTGGTGTAAAAACCACATAAAAAATCTCTGTCTGAACATGACCAAATACTCTTCGAATACTCTATGATGTGGATTTTGGATTGCGTTTGGTTCCATATCCATGTCAAAATACTCAATGTGAATAAATCCTACTAGTAAAATGTCAAAAACTAAAGTCAACTGACAAGTCATAAGGCGTGACAAGAATTCATTGTACTCTAGTGAACTGACCACACGAAACCACTCACCTCTGTCTACAATGAACCTCAGCTTCTGTATGATGGATAGGTTTCCGTTAACCCTGTAAATCCCATCAACGTCCAGTCCTAGAAAAGACACAAGAACAATTCTGTTACCAGAGTGTTTATTGTGTAAGTGAAAAACAAAACCAAGTTGTAGGTAAAATATTTTGTAAGTACCTTTTATATTTACTGCTTCTATGCAAAGTCGCACAAACTTTGGGATTGTACTGCGCTCACGACAACAAAGTGCATCCAGTCGGCAGCCAAATACTTGATCTACAGAATACAACAAGTTACACTGTGGAAAGTACATCTGCTAAAAGTATATTCCTTGTGACAGATTTACTCTTTTAATTTTACATTTTTTTAAAATATGTACAAAGATTTTACTTATATTTATTATTTACTAGAGCACCTACAAGTGTCTTTAGTTACCCAGATTGACAGCTGAATTCAAAGGGTAACTGTGCTTTCAAGTTACTTTACAGAATAAGGTGTCCTGTGTCTATGAGGAATATCACCATTTCTGGCAGTGATTTATCCCACAGACAGCACAGAGGGGAATTTCTGCTCTTCATTCACTTTTTGGCTCACAGAGACAATCTGCAGCAACATGAGGGACATCATATAGCAGAGCTGAGCTGGGATGAACTGAATCAAGCTCTGATGTGCGGTAAACACTTGTTACAGGGTTCTGCACAATGTTTTGTTGTCTGCCTCTGTCTGTTCCCATCCCTGCTCCTCACTGCTTCTCGAGGATAATGGACTGTTTCACATAGCATCTGTAGTCCGTCCCCACTGAGCAAGATGGACTTGAGCTGCTTTTTCACTTTGGATGACAAGTTCAGAAGGCAGTGGGAGGGGAAGAAGTGTCTGATAAGTGGGGAAGAAAGCTGACTTTTTCAGATAAGATACATCAAAAGCATTTATTTTTATAATCGTCTGTTGTCACGACTCAGTTGTCAGATGACCCGGGACCAGGTGCTCCTACCCTGTCCCTAACACTAGGGGCATCATAGCTCGCCCTATTCCCCTGGTTACTTCTGAAGGTGAAGATGCCGGGGCCACCAACCTTGCTGTATCTGCCCTCCATCTGTTCCCTTCCCCCTACCAGGAGAGAGGGGAAGCAACCGTGCACTGCAGTACACCAACCAGACAAACAAGGCAACACGTACAAGGGCAACTGAAAATACCAGGCATACAAATATTCACTAACATATAACAGAGGAATGCACCGGGAGTGGAGGATGGGCAAAAACCAAAGTAATAGGAGGAAAGGGAATTGTCACACTTACATACCCAAGCAACAGTCACAGATAAATCCACTAAACTCCTTCTCATATAACCACCAAACAACTCTCCTCCAAGTCATGCAGCATAAGCTAGCTCTGACAATATGTATCAGTCAGGACCCAAATTATAAAGGGGATGGGAGTGGCTAACCGAGCTAAGCTGAGAGCTCAGACTCAGAGTTCTCCCAAAATGGCTGACCAACCCCTGTACTGCCAAAAGAAATTAACACCATTTAAAAAGAAGGTGAAGTGCTTCTTTTCAGCAAAGAAGTAGGGGCGGAGCAATCTAGATCCTCTCTGTTGCGGTAACCCTGTGACACTTGTACTATTTATTTATACAAAGTTTGTTGAAAGTGCTGTATCTTTTAAAAAAAAATCCTTTTTTTCACTTTTTGAGTATCCTAAGCTTTAGAGTTTGGGGAAACATTCTAAGATGTATCTATAGTAACCTAGTTTATGAACTTATAATATCAGTTGCCTTTTTATTATTAAAGGGCTTTTCCCACAAACAAAGTACATTTTAATTAATAGATCTTGAAAAAAAATTCCACAATTGGATGTGTTAGAATATAATGTTCCTGTGCTGAGATAATCTTATAAATGTGCAACTGCTGTGTACTGTGTAATTGTCACGGGTGTGTCGCCACGAAGATCGTCGCGATTACACAACCTGACTTCGCACAGCTGAGTTTTTGGTGCTAGGTTTTTTTCGGCAGTGAGGGAGTTAATTCTCCCTCTCTCTGTGCTAGACGAAGCCCAGCCTCGCCCAGCTGCAGTTAATACTGCAGTAATGGGATTCCTTCAAATACCTGCCAGTCTGCTAGGGAAGTGTCGGTGAAAGCATTCATGCAGACCAGCAGAGCGGATCGTGGTATTGTGAAGTCTGAAGTGAAGAGTACCTGGTGTGGTTTTCTCCCCTCCTCGCTTTATTATTTGTCTCCTTACCCGTTGGTGTTCCCTCTGTAGTTGTAGAGTGAGTTTTGTATGCAAGGTGGTCTTTTGTTTTACCCCTTGTACTGTCTCGTTTGTCTTATACTGTTTGTAGGAATTTACCTTCCTGTCCCCTGTGGTTGTGATCAGGGTCCTTCTCAGGACTAGATTACTGAGGGTCAGGGATTCACAGGAGATAGGGTTACGCTGGCGGCCTGGACCTCTGTACCATCAACAGTACCTCCAGGTAGAGGGATTAGTCAGGGCCCCAGCTTAGGGTCAGCATAGACCCCGGACCTCCTGTATACAGTGACAGCGTGACATTTTCACCGACCATACTAAAGATTCTCTCCAGCCACCATGGATCCAGTAGCCAGTCTAGCTCGGCAGTTGCAGAGTTTGTCCATGGAGCTGGCGGACGTTAAGTCCAAGGTTTTGTACCCCATGGAGCAAGCCGGACCTGAACCTAAAGTAGCTCTCCCTGACAGGTTCACTAGAGGGCGGGACAAGTTTTTTGCTTTCCGGGAGGCATGTAAATTGTACTTTCGGCTGCGACCTCGGTCATCGGGGAGTGAAGATCAAAGGGTGGGAATTGTCATCTCACTCCTACAAGGGGACCCCCAATCATGGGCATTCTCGCTTCCCCCGGGCTCCCCGGCTCTCCAGTCAGTGGATAGGTTTTTCGCAGCTCTGGGTCTTGTATATGATGACCCGATCGGGTCTCCCTTGCTGAATCTAAGTTACGTAAGATACAGCAGGGAGATCGTCCGGCGGAGGAATTCTGTTCGGAGTTCCATAGGTGGGCCACGGACACCCAGTGGAATGACCCGGCTCTTAGGAGCCAGTTTTGTCAAGGTTTATCTGACAAATTAAAGGATGTGTTGGCACAGTATGACCCTCCCATGTCACTGGAAGCCGCTATGGCCCTTGCTATTCGCATCGACAGACGACTTCGGGAGAGGTGCGGGGTAACTCCGCCCCCTGTGATGACTCCACCTTCTACTAGGTCCCCTTATATGGAGGTTCCCCTGGTCAGTCCAGAGGAGCCTATGCAGTTACGAGGGACATCATTCCGAGGGAGGGGATCGTCAGTTCGCCGCAAGACAGGAAGGTGTTTCTTCTGCGGGAGAAGGGGACATTTTATTGGGGGGTGTCCATCCTGTACTTTGCAGAGTGAGAAGTCGCCGGAAAACTATTGATCCCAGGTTGTGTGGTGGACGACAATCTGGGAGTAAGCATTTCGTCCCCAGGTCCGTCTCAATTTCTCATACCGGCGGAGGTGGTGGTGGGTACGAGAACTGAGAGGATATCTGTTCTTCTGGATAGTGGGGCTGGGGCTAATCTGGTGGACGCTCGGTTTGCCCGGGTTCAAGGTATGCGACTGAGTGTATTGGCTAAACCCATTCCCATATTCTCGATCGACGCCAGGCCTCTCGGTCAAGGTAGTTTTTTGCAAGCCGTGCATAACATAGATCTTCAAGTGGGGGCGATACATAAAGAACTGTTGTCTTGTTACGTGTTGGAGGGTCTTCCCACTCCTATAGTGTTGGGTCTTCCTGGTTAACTAAGCATAACCCGGTTATTAATTGGCAATCCAGAGAGATAAGCCAGTGGAGTGAATTCTGCAATAAAAACTGCATGAACACGGTCATCGGTGCGGTCGCGCCTAGGGCCTTACCTCCATTTCTGGTGGACTTTGAGGATGTATTTTCGGAGAAAGGGTGTCAAGAACTACCTCCTCATCGCGCGTATGACTGTTCTGTAAAATTGCTCCCTGAGGCCAAGTTACCGAAATCTAGGTTGTATAACCTTTCTGGTCCTGAGAGGCAGGCCATGAAGGATTATATTTCGGAGAGTCTGGCTAAGGGGCATATTAGACCTTCATCTTCCCCGGTGGCCGTGGGGTTCTTCTTTGTGAAGAAGAAAGATGGAGGCCTACGCCCTTGCCTGGATTTCCGAGAGCTTAATCGGATTACGGTTCGAGATCCGTATCCGCTCCCACTTATTCCCGATCTCTTCAATCAGATCGTGGGCGCCAAATGGTTCTCTAAGTTGGATCTCAGGGGGCGTATAATCTGATTAGGATGAAGGAGGGGGATGAGTGGAAGACGGCGTTTAACACTCCGGAGGGGCATTATGAGAACCTTGTCATGCCATTTGGTCTGACTAATGCCCCGGCGGTGTTTCAACATTTTGTTAATGACATCTTTCGCCACCTGGTGGGACAGTTTGTGGTCATATATCTGGATGACATCTTAATTTACTCGCCGGATCTTGTGTCTCATCAGGAGCATGTTAGGCAGGTGTTGCAAATCTTGCGGGATAATAAACTGTACGCCAAATGGGAAAAGTGTGTGTTCGCCGTACAGGAACTTCAGTTTTTAGGATTTCTGGTGTCAGCATCTGGTTTCCGTATGGACCCTGGGAAAGTGCGGGCAGTTCTTGAGTGGGATCTGCCAGAGGATCTTAAGGCATTACAACGTTTCCTGGGGTTTGCTAACTACTACCAGAAATTTATTCGTAATTTCTCATCCATAGTTAAACCTCTCACAGACATGACTAAAAAGGGACGGATTTTTCAAGGTGGTCTGACAAGGCTTGTCAAGCGTTTTCCTCCTTGAAAAAATGTTTTGCTTCGGCACCCATACTCATTCAACCAGACGCGTCACAGCCGTTCATTGTGGAGGTAGACGCTTCTGAGGTAGGGGTGGAAGCGGTATTATCTCAAGGTCCGTCCCCTGGTAAGTGGCACCCGTGCGCCTTCTTCTCTAAAAAATTGTCGTCCGCTGAGAGGAATTACAATGTCGGCAATAGGGAACTCTTGGCCATTAAGTTAGCTTTTGAGGAGTGGCGTCATTTTTTGGAGGGGGCAGTACACCCGGTCACCGTCATTACCGATCACAAGAACCTGCTATATTTAGAGTCCGCAAAACGTCTGAATCCCAGACAAGCTAGGTGGTCGTTGTTTTTTACCAGGTTTAATTTTGTCGTCACATATCGTCCTGGGTCAAAAAATGTAAAGGCAGATGCCTTATCTCGCAGTTTCCCTGGGGCCGGGAAGACAGATGACCCGGTTCCTATCCTTCAGGAGGGGGTGGTGGTGTCGGCAGTATGCTCTGAGCTTGAGGAGGAGGTATTGGAGGCTCAGGAGGACGCCCCTGTTGGACCTCCAGGGAGACTGTTTGTTCCTGATCAGTTGCGACAAAAGGTAATCGAGGCACACCATAATTCAGCTTTGGCAGGACACCCAGGGAGTAAAGCAACTGTGGATCTCCTCTCGTGCCAGTTTTGGTGGCCTAACTTACATAGGGAGGTGGTAACTTTTGTTGCGTCCTGTGAGGTTTGTGCGCGCTCTAAGACCCCACATACCCGTCCATCTGGGGCCCTCTTACCTTTGAAGATCCCGGAGCGTCCGTGGACTCATCTGTCTATGGACTTTATTACGGACCTCCCGCCGTCTTCGGGTAAAACAGTCATACTCGTTGTAGTGGACAGGTTCAGCAAGATGGCACATTTTATCGCTCTTCCTGCTCTTCCTAATGCTAAAACTCTTGCGCAGGTGTTCATTGGGGAGATTGTGAGACTTCACGGGGTACCCTCCGATGTGGTGTCGGATCGGGGGTCTCAGTTTGTGTCCAAATTTGGAAGGCATTTTGTACACGGCGGGGGATGCAGTTGTCATTTTCATCGGCTTTTCATCCGCAGACCAATGGTCAGACAGAGCGTCTGAACCGGAGCTTGGAGACATATCTCCGGTGTTTTGTGTCAGAGAACCAGGAGGACTGGGCTTCTTTCTTGCCTCTGGCAGAATTCGCTCTTAACAATAGGCGGAGCGAGTCCACTTGTAAGTCCCCGTTTTTCGGGGCATATGGTTTTCACCCCCAGTTTTGTACTTTCAATAGGGGGGGCTCTTCTGGGGTTCCTGAGGAGGAACGATTTTCGTCATCACTTGCTTCTGTGTGGAGAGGAGTGCTGAATAATCTGAGTACTATGGGGAACCGATACAAACGTATGGCTGACAGGAGGAGAGTGTCTGGTCCGGACCTATGTGTGAATGATCGGGTATGGTTGTCTACCAAGAATATAAAACTTAAGGTTCCCTCCTGGAAACTTGGTCCCAGGTTCATCGGGCCATACAGGATCAGTTCTATAATTAATCAGGTGGCATTCCGTCTTGACCTCCCCCCTACGTTTAAAATTCACAATGTGTTTCACAGATCATTGCTTAAGAGGTATGTGGCGCCGGTGATACCATCACCTTTACCTCCTCCTCCTGTGGTGGTCAATGGTAACTTGGAGTTTCAGGTGTCGAAAATCATTGATTCACGTCTGAATCGCCGGTCCCTTCAGTACCTGGTTCATTGGAAGGGGTATGGTCCTGAGGAGAGGACGTGGGTTCCTGCGTCGGATATTAACGCAGACCGATTAATTCGGGCCTTCCACACAACTCACCCAGATAAACCTGGCCCTGAGGGTCCAGAGGCCCTTGTAGAAGGGGGGATATTGTCACGGGTGTGTCGCCACGAAGATCGTCGCGATTACACAACCTGACTTCGCACAGCTGAGTTTTTGGTGCTAGGTGTTTTTCGGCAGTGAGGGAGTTAATTCTCCCTCTCTCTGTGCTAGACAAAGCCCAGCCTCGCCCAGCTGCAGTTAATACTGCAGTAATGGGATTCCTTCTAATACCTGCCAGTCTGCTAGGGAAGTGTCGGTGAACGCATTCATGCAGACCAGCAGAGCGGATCGTGGTATTGTGAAGTCTGAAGTGAAGAGTACCTGGTGTGGTTTTCTCCCCTCCTCGCTTTATTATTTGTCTCCTTACCGTTGGTGTTCCCTCTGTAGTTGTAGAGTGAGTTTTGTATGCAAGGTGGTCTTTTGTTTTACCCCTTGTACTGTCTCGTTCGTCTTATACTGTTTGTAGGAATTTACCTTCCTGTCCCCTGTGGTTGTGATCAGGGTCCTTCTCAGGACTAGATTACTGAGGGTCAGGGATTCACAGGAGATAGGGTTACGCTGGCGGCCTGGACCTCTGTACCATCAACAGTACCTCCAGGTAGAGGGATTAGTCAGGGCCCCAGCTTAGGGTCAGCATAGACCCCGGACCTCCTGTATACAGTGACAGCGTGACAGTAATGTCTGTGTCTGACCATACAGGAACATTGTCTGATCACACCACAGCTCCTGGGTAGGGGAGGAAGCAAAAGAGAGTATACAGACATTTCAGCAGGGGATCACAGCTGATTCTTTCTTTGAGGCAAAACATTTCACTGCCTGTTTTTAAGCAATGTTTTACGTCACAGCAAGAATCAACTGGGACCCCCTGCTGTCCTGTCTGTATACTCTTTTGCTTCCTCCCCTGCCCAGGAGATGTGGTATGATCAGACCATGTTCCTGTACGGTCAGACACAGCCATTACACAGTACACAGCAGGGGCACATTAGTAAGTTTATCTCAGCACAGGAACATTTTTTTAAACATCCAATTTTGGAAATTATTAGTCAAAGATCTATTAATTAAAATTTTGAATAAAATTAACTTTATTCATGGGACAATCCCGTTAAGTCAGTTATGCCGACAAAATGGGTGCTCACTGGATGCTCATAGTGCACATTATCCTCTGTAAATATGAAAGATTTGTGCATTTGAATTACAGTAAATTATCAATTATTACACAAGATATTGCATCTGTTTCTATGAAAATGATTCTGATCAAACTTGCCTACCACATTCTGATCAAGTAATGGTATTAATATACAATGAGCTGCTACTTTATGATTTGTGCATCATATGTTTGCATCAACGTGTTTCTGTCACCAGATTTTAGCATAATAGTAATTATTATGAAATAGACCTTTTAAACCTGATGTGATTGGTGTACTTACTTTAAAAATGAATATAATAATGGCTGTATAATCCTGATATTAAGATGAGCAATTCATGAGTCCAGCTATACAACAAAATAGCTCATGAGTCCAAATGTATTCAGTCTCCACTCACCCAACCTCACTGGCAGCTGCAGCTTGTACTGAGCAGTGTGAGATCTCAGCAGCAGGAGGGACAGAGAGGAGCTGTCAATCAAGCATGCATTTTTACCAATTAACTTGAGTTGATTCATTTACAAACTAACCTTTAATAAGACCTTTCTCTTGTAAGGTCTGGAGAGGAGGCCTCTTTAGTAACATCTTCTTTAGCCGATGTTTTACCCTTTTTTTATCCACACCGCCAACATTATTGCTCACCCAGGATACTGCAGAAGAAACATCCGGCATCAAAATAATAAAGTTATGCACTAAATGTATTATCATCCTCTGTAACATACAGTAATTATTAGAAAACAGATAATGTGATAGATAATATATCAGAAAGATACAAAAAAATTGATTTGAGGAGGGGGCTTGGCCATTCCCATACAGAGCGCACTACTGAATGACCACAACGAGAGTCTGTTCAGTGGATACAATGGCACTCTGGATTACGTCATTGGGGAGTCTAAAAACATTTAAAGACGGTCTGTCCAATAATTAAAGCAATTTTAGTAGAAATGTATGAAGCATCTACATTTTTTGCCAGCTGGGCCAGGAGACTTGAACAGCCGCGCATGCCCCATCTCATCGACTGTTCTTAGACGAGCTCGCCATATTACAGGTGAACTGAAGGAGGATCTTAAAAAAGGTAAACATTTCGAAAACACGTAAAGGGATTTTCCACTACTTTTATATTGATGATCTATCCAAAGGGTGTGGGTAATGGTGGCTCTGCAGTTCCCAGCAGTGGCTACTACAAAGATGATGGAGCTGCACTGGTCAGCTCTGCAACTGCTAACATCCGTCCGTCACCGGCAATGACAACGACTTAACGGTGGGGGAGCTGGGTGTAAGACACCCACCGATCTGATATTGAAGACTTCTCCTAGGAACAAATCATCAATACAAACAAAAGTAATGGAGCAATCCTTTAATTATTGAAGGTAAAATAATGTCCCTATCAGGCCGTGTTCCCATAATGAGTTTTTGCCGCTACGTATTTTCACTGTTGAAAATGCAGCGTCTTACAGTTCCAGCAAAGTGGATTAGATTGATAGAAATCTCCTGCCCACTGTGCTTCTTTATTATTCATTGTAAACTGACCGGCGGTGCGAGTTTCAAATCCGCAAAATATCATCTTCTCTTGCACGTACACTGAGTTTTATGCGCAGATTTTCCCACAGATTTGCATTAGACATTGAAAACCATAAAAAACGCATGTAATCCGCACACGACAATGCCAATAAAGTTTTGTCATATTCAAATACCAGGAAGCATGAAAAACAAAGTAGATTTATTTCCAACAAGACGCACAAACAAGAGACAAAACACAGTGTCAAAAACACAATAAAAACGCTTGTAAAAAAAACGCAATGAAAAACGCATAGAATGGAAACTCTGCAACATCAAATAGCAAGTATGGGCAGATTTTCTCATACGTTGAAAAATCGGACGCATGAATGAGGCCTACGTGTCATCCAAATAAAAGAAGTGATTAATCTGTACGTCGTACATGAGAACTTCCAGTTATCTTTTGCCTTTAATGGACTGTCCTCTTCACCACCGCTCCCATCCAGGTTCTCCATACTCCCTGCTCGCCTCAAAATTATTTCCTCCAATGGATTTTCTCGCTCCTACAGAAAAGGAAAAGGGTTTTATGAATCTTACAGTCCAGTAAACTTGTGTTGAAAAAACCAACCAGCAGATAATGTGCAAAAGGTATAGTCAATTATTGTGTGATTTTACTATTAGTGTATGGTGAAATGACTGCTGTGTGCTGGTGTCGGGATTTGTGCTGCCTTTGTTATATGGTCAGGGGTTGTATCATATTCCCAACGCTCTCCATGGATGCTAGCTGAGATATCTTTGCTCTGCAGCATTGGAGAATCACAGACACTCTGGATCGGGCCAGATCCTGTGATCCGGACGGCCTCAGAGAATGGCCCGTAGGCTGTATAGGAAATAACACTGGTTTCCTTGGAAACCGTCCACTGCAGAGAATGGAGAAGATTTTAAATGAGATGCAAATTTGATTTTAACCATTCATGAACATGAGACAGTTAGTTGTCCACTAAAAAGAGATGTTTTTCCTTTTTCCAGAAACTCGGGTATGATATGCAATACTTAACGCAATCCGTGGACAAATTTTGTCAAAAATAGCAAAACCTCTTTTGCTTTAAGGGTTAACCTACAATTAGTTGGGCCAAAATTCCTACACATTAGTCACAAGGGGTCTGTGCGACCCCAGTTTTTATGTACAAAAATAAACAACATACATTAAGAAGACTTTTTTACTTTAGCTAGGATCTTAAAGTAGAACATCTTAGATAAACGATGATATCAAAATTTTAGTAATCAACAAAATTTAAATATCTACTTATGTACTATGAAAAATCAAGCAAATATTTGGCACAAGAATCATATATCTTATATTTATTTATGTTACTCATTTATATAGACCATTAATTCCACAGTGCTTTACAAACATTAATGGCACTGTCCCCATTGGGGCTCACAATCTAAATTCCCTATCAGTATGTCTTTGGAGTGTGGGAGGAAACCAGAGAACCCAGAGGAAACCCACGCAAACAAGGGGAGAACATACAAACTCCTTGCAGATGTTGTCCTTGGTGGGATTTGAACCCAGGACCTGTGCACTGCAAGACTGCAGTGCTATCTATTGAGCCACCGTGCTGCTCGCACAGCTATGAAGCTAGCGAAACGGACAGTCACCTACCTTCCATACTCGTGGCAATATGACAAAAACAAACTTGCTTAGGGACAAATGGGCCCCATCATGACTAATTAAAGGTGAAAGTCTTGCTAGAAAAATTTTAAAACCTGGCCAAAAGCTGATAATGAAATAACTGTTAAAGGGGTTGTCCACTACATTCTCAATCTGAATGTTTGCCTCCTTTAAAACCCAAAACACCCATAATCACCTTCAGTGCAGACGCCGTTCCAGCAGTGTCGCATTCTGGAGGCTCAGATGAGGATGTTATGTCCCGTGAGCCTGGTGCCCAGTCAGCGCTGGCGTCACTGTCCCCGACATTGGATGTATAAGTAATTAAGAGTAGGTCAGGGCTGTGGATGCTCTCTCACGCCCTCTTGACTACTTATATGTCCAAAAGTGGGGACAGTGACGCCAGCGCTGACTGGGCACAAGACTCACGGAACATAACATCCTCATGTGAGCCCCAGGAACACGAGGGCCGACACAGCTGGTGAATATAAGTGCTTTTATTTTAAAGGGAACTAAGTCCCAACACTTGGTGCCTCATGGCATCCAATCATTTATATACACCTTCCCAAATGCTTGTTTTCCCTCTATCTCCAACCCCTTATTTGATTGACAGCTTTGGCTTCATAGAGCTGAGCCAGAGAAGGGAGGAGATGGAAAATAAGTAGGTGGGAAGGTGCAGTTAAATGATTAGCCCCCCTACTCACAAAATAGCAGCTAATCAGACTGCAGTTTTAGGGTCTGTGCCCAGATTTTTTACAGGTGAATTTTTTCTGGATTCCGCCTGAAAAAAAGCATAAAAGTAATGAACATAGTGCACAGTAATGTCAAAACTACTTGCCGTGCATATTTTCTGTCTTCTGTAATTTCTTTTAACAATTTCAAGCTTCGAAAGATGTGAAGCGGCTAAAAGACGTGACCGCTCCTTTTTTTGGCATCTTCCATCCTTTCCACTATCTTACATATAAAGTTTAAAAAAAAAATTGGTGGCAAAGCGACTAAAAAGAAGCCAAAAAGATGATTCTGGAAAACTGCTTCAAAACTGATGCGGGTACGCCAACACCTATAAAGCGCCACGTGCACCTACCCTAATTCACCCCGCAGCCGCCTCGTTTGGCCTTACCCTTGTTATGGAAATTTAATTAGGATAAATCTATCCTGATGTGTGCTGGTGCTGTTCCCAATTTTCTATTAAATGTCTTTTTGAGCGCTCAGAACGAAATGAGGACTGTCCACACGGAAGTGTCAGTATAACAGTTCGTCAAGACCCCAGTTTATTATTCATTCGAGGTTTTATACGTTTATAAAAAGGGGCTGGTTAGTCAATTAACATACAATTAAAAGCTGCTAGATTATTGGCTGTTCTAGTGTAAGTATGATAATTATGATAATTATGATAAAAGGGCTGAAGTTGCAGATTTATTGTTTTTGTTCTTTGCCCTAGCTTTCTTGTATGACTAGTAAAGAAAACAAAAGATATCTACTAAGACTTCTGTACTTGTTTCTTATGAAGGCCAGGGTCGTTTAAAACGACTGATTATAGCTGGCATCAGCTTTTGCATAGATATGTGTGAGCACAGGATTTATAGCAAGTGAGATCTATCTAACTGTGAATGCATATATATGAATATACATTGAATATATGGAATACATATATATTTCCATGACACCCTCAGGCTTCCTTCACACACATTTTTTATATGCTGGCTTGTAAAAACAGGGGCCACTTCTTTTCAGGCATTTTTTTTTTTTTCTATTTATAGAAAAAAAAACACCACATGTGCAGGTGGAAAAAAAACAGTGCGTGTAGTGTGTTTGTTATATTTCTATTATCTTGTGGCTACTGAATTTTTGTTTTACTGCAGAAAAATGCTGCAAAAATGCCAAAAAAAAAAAATCAACAAAGAGGCAGTCATTTTGCTAGATTTTCTGTGAAATTACCCTCAAAAGTAAAGCACATAAAAATGGAGCATAGAATATAGAAGTTTACATTATCCAACCTCACGTGCATATAGTAATATGTATAAAGCACTGCATCACTACAATTCCTTCATGTCAGATTTGTGAACGGTGTGATATCTATGTATATAAATCGCATCGTTAAACATAAAGATAGTCATAATCCCCCTAAGAATGAGGATACCAACTTGTGTAGTGGGACAAGTGATGCAGAGCTGCTATTCCCTGAGGACCAGCTGCGTCATCTACATAGCCTGCCTATCTCAATGTGCCGGATACAGTAATACACCGTCATACGTGCAGAAGCCATCAGCCATGTAACTCACCAGCCTCTCAATGACCCTCTGCAGGGCATCATACCACTCCTGGACGACATCCTCCTTGTCAGACTGCAGAAGAAACTCATTACCCGTTACCATGCGGAGCTGCGGAGGGCACAGATCATGAGGTTGGGTTAAAGCCAGAATATGGAGAGAAATAAAAATCAATTCCTGGAGAGCATGACCACCGGACACTCCAGAGACAGGAGAGAGCGCTATTAAGCCGAGCAGTCAGGATGTATGTTCCGAAAAATCCATTACACTGTGCATGTGAGCTACTAAGAGACGGCCATAATTAATAAATCCCACAAGGCAGGTTTTTTTTTTATCTATGTCTGATTTGTAAGGTACAGCCATTTAATTTAAAGGCATTGTCTGCTTTATAATCCCCTTTTAGGACATTATTAGTAGATTAGCAGTTCTTGTGCAGAAACACAGAGAAGCTTTAAGGAAGATCTTTCATTACATGGAGAGCACACTGATGTAAATGTGGAAATAAATAGAACTGTATAATGTTTTTTACCCTGTGGAGGCGCTGTAAATAAATGAATTACTTCTGCTGGATTCCCCCACAGATCGCATTGCTGTGATGAACATTTTTTTTTACACAGATCACCTATTCTTTTCCTGAGGATCTAGTACTGACTCTCCAGCGGCACTCACCGGCACTCACCGGTTTCATGGCAACGTGGCTCCCATCACTGAGCGGTAATGCCAGCAGACCGATGCAACAACCGATTGGTGGCAGCGGCCACATGCCAGCCGCAAATAAACAAACAGTTCTTCACTACAACACTTCTGTGCCAAACTGAACATTTTTGACACAATATAAGGTGGTGTAAATTTAGACCAGTCTAAAGATCTGGCGCATTTTAGTCTAAGTCATTTTGGCCTAAGTCTTTAGTGCTTGGCTAAACAGGTTGTTTCAGAGTGTCTCATTTTGGGGATGGTGTATTTGGCCTTCAAAGCAATGCCTTCTCAGCCGCTACTCTCTCTCTTTTCCATTCACTTCCTCCTAGACCTTTGTACAATAACATCAAGACGCCTTTTGAAGTTGCGTGCTCGGACGAGGGACCTCTGAGACACACTTTACCCTTCTCATACTACCTTTATCCTTCTCATCCTCTCTGATGATTGAACCCCCAGACCAATCTAAAACCAATTTTCAACTCCAATGGGAAAACGTTTTGGGTCTCTCTCTAACAAAGGATCAGTGGAAGCGTATTTTTACCTTAATGCATAAATCATAATCCCCTGCCCCTCCCCTTATGTCCCGCTCTTCTCTTTGTACAGTTCTCTCAAATGGTGCTTTTTGCATCCTGTCAACCATCAGGACCTGAGTAATCAGGAAATTGTTATGATTCATAATTCTATTTCCTAATAATTGTGTGTTTGTTTCTATCTATCTGGGCATGAAGGGTCGGTCGCCCCTGGCCCCGCGCTCTGAGGGGCCCACCCAGAGCTACGCTACTGTTAAATGTACAGTTAAACTCTGTGGCAGAGCAGGAAGACTAAATCTCCATGCACAGTCACCCGGCGGCTATGGGGTCCGTGAGCAAGGAAGGGGCGACCCAGTGCCTGCCATCATAAGTTCAACTGTATTGGCTGGTTGCAAATACAGTTGAAAGCAATGATGACAGAGGGAGCGTGAGGCATCCTTTCTCATCCTTCCCCCTCGGCATCTGACATCACTGACGTAGACACTGTAATGGAGCGCAATGACATCAGTACATGGTGCCCGCTGTCCTGAGATGTGTGGCTGATCAGAGCAGCGGGGAGAATGAGGAGGGGAGATGAGTATTGTATTTATTTTTTTAGTTTTTTATGCGGAGTGTATTATAGTGTCTGGAGGCCTATGGGGAGTGTACATTATGCTGTAAAGAGTCTGCGTATGGGGAGTGCATTATACTATATAGAGTCTGCCTATGGGGAGTACATTATACTATATAGAGTCTGCCTATGGGGAGTACATTATACTATAGAGGCCTATGAGGAGTGCATTATACTATATATAGAGTCTGCCTATGGAGAGTACATTATATTATACAGAGTCTGCCTGTGGGGAGTGCATTACACTATATAGAGTCTGCCTATGGGAAGTGCATTATACTATATAGAGTCTGCCTATGAGGAGTGTATTATACTATTGAGACCTATGAGGCGTGCATTACACTATACATAGGCATATGGGGAGGTCTATGTGGAGCGCATTTTACTTTATGGAGGACTATCTGGTGAATTATATTATCTGGAGACTATTTAGGGGGCCATCATACAGTGTGGCGATTACAGTGAGGGGGCCATCATACAGTGTGTGAGATAATGTTGGGGTCTTTGTACAGTGAGGGGGCCTTTATAGAGTGTTGGAGCCAAACAGTTTGGGGGATACTAAGAGGTCAGTATACTGTGTGGATAGTATTATACAGTGAGGGGGCATTATACTGTGTATAAGAGAGCATCATACTGTGCAGAGGGGAGCTGTACAGGGGGGAGTCTCGGGACATTATTAAATGTAAAATGGGCACTTATTGTTATAGGGGAACTCAGGTCATTGTGATGGTCAAAGGGGCACACAGACGGCATTATTACTTTCTAGGGCGAAACATGTGGGCATCGATTTTTAGGGCACTTGCAGCTAACATTACTATATTCTAGAGGGTTGCTTTAGAATTTAGAGGTCACACAAAACCACACAGCAGGTGCAGTAATAGGGACACATAAGGCAGCAGCGGCTCAGCACTGTAATCTCTGGATATGAGTTGTGGCTGGAAGAAGTCGACATGTTGGGTTGGGACAGATGGAAAAGATGAGAAAAGTGAACCATTCAATCAGAAAGAACGTCAGCTGTAAGTCACCATCTGTAACTGTGCTGTAATCTCCTATATGTTCTGCATGGCTGGTATCTACCACTGTATGGTCACCATATGGCAGTAATATCAATGTTGGTCTTTTTATAGAGATTATTTTCAGTAACAGCGCGGTCACCTGCTGAGGTTCTCCTACATCCACTATTAGGGTGCACCACCATAGTTGTAATCAGGGATACCTGATTAGGGGACGACTCAGAAGTTTCGCCCCTCCTGAACTACAACCCTAGCTACGCCTCTGTCTTCTAGGAGTTATTTCATGAAGACTACCTTGTTTTAAAAACTAGCCAGCTAAATGCCATGTGTCCAGCTTTTCTACCTGCCGACTATGTGTAATGGCTTTGGGAAGCCACGTTACACGCCTTTGATTGATGTCTAATTACCGTATATACTCGAATATAAGCCGAGATTTTCAGCCCATTTTTTAGGGCTGAAAGTCCCCCTCTCGGCTTATATTCGAGTCATATACCAGGGGGTCGGCGGGGGGAGCGCAGCTGTCCTATATACTCACCCCTCCGCCGCGCGTCTCTGCAGCCCCCCTGCTCTTCTCCCACGGTCCCGGCGCCTGTGTTCAGCGGTCAGCTGGTACCGCTCATTAGAGTCATGAATATGCACATATTCATGACTTTAATGAGCGGTAACACGTGACCGCTGAACACTGGCGCCGGGACCATGGGAGAAGAACAGGGCAGAGACGCGCTGGCACGAGGGTGAGTATAAGCGATATTTACCTGTCCCGTTCCACCGCTGCTCGCCGCTGTGTCCTCGGGTCCTCTTGCTGCGATGTTCAGGCAGAGGGCGAAAAGACGTAGTTACTGCGCGCCGCGCCCTCTGCCTGATCATTGACTGCTGGAGGACCCGGAAGATAGCGGCGAGCAGCGGTGGACCCGGTGACAGGTAAATGTCTCAGGTGCCGGGCCCTGAGCGAGCGGTGACACCGGCACCTGTCCCCCATAGCGCGCTGGTGTCCCCGCCTGCTCAGGATACTGGCACCTGGCCCCCAGCGACAAGAGGTGAGTATGTCTTTTTTTTTTTTTCGGTTGCAGCAGCAGCGGCAGCGTATGAGGCCTATACTATGGGGTATCTATGGGGGCATAATCTATGGAGCATCTATAGGGGCATAATCTATGGGGGCACAATCTATGGAGCATCTATGGGGGAATAATCTATGGGGGCACAATCTATGGATCATATATGGCGGCACAATCTATGGAGCATCTGTGGGGGCACAATCTATGGATCATACATGGGGGCACAATCTATGGAGCATCTATAGGGGCATAATCTATGAGGCATCTATGGGGGCACAATCTATGGGGCATCTATGGGGGCACAATCTATGGAGCATCTATGGGGCACAATCTATGGAGCATCTATGGGGCACAATCTATGGAGCATCTATGGGGGCATAATCTATAGATCATCTATGGGGGCACAATCTATGAATCATCTATGGGGGCACAATCTATGGAGCATCTATAGGGGCACAATCTATGGAGCATCTATGGGGGCATAATACATGGGCAGCATATAGGGCATAATCTCATTTTCCACCCTAGGCTTATACTCGAGTCAGTAAGTTTTCCCAGTTTTTTGTGGCAAAATTAGGGGGGTCGGCTTATACTCGGGTCGGCTTATACTCGGGTCGGCTTATACTCGAGTATATACGGTATGTAATATATGGATGTGCTTGTCCAGAAGAGCGGGAGCTGCACTTACACATTAGCATATGGATAGGGGTATTTACAGCCTGTTATACTGATGTAGCCATATGCCAATGAAGTAGGAACATTGTATCACATATAGGAACGTCTTTTCACTCACAGCAGAAAATCCACTCTCTTAAGCCATGTTCACACGTTCAGTACTTGGTCGGTATTTCACATCAGTATTTTACCTCAGTATTTGTAAGCCAAAACCAGGAGAGGAACAATCAGAGGAAAAGTATAATAGAAACCCGTCACCACTTCTGTATTTATCACCCACTCCTGGTTTGGGCTTACACATACTGAGGTGAAATACTGACCAAATACTTAACGTGTGACTGTACAGATAATAATGGCTCATTCTGTAGACTGACAATCTGAGGGTTGTTACTTACATGGATGACGTTCTTTTTGCTGGACATGTCTTGAGCCCAATCTATGTTGGCACCTCGAAGGTCCATGCTGCTCTCCGGTTTACTATTAGAGGGTTTCTGAAACAGTGAAGACACTTGTGGATGAGGAGATCATTTGTGACATTTGAAAAGTTGCATAATTGTCTGTACAATGTTGATAACTGTATTTTAATTGGAATAGAAAATCTACAGACAAAATTCCTATGTCGTAGCCAACTTAAAGGGGTTGCCTCAAGTTTTTAAGTGGTTGAAAATCACAAAAATGCTTGTAAAAACAAGCCCAAATATGGAATTAATTCTTATAATAAATTTCCTCTGTGTTCTCAAGAGCAGAGGGATTTTTAATTTTATAGTATACAGCTCATTGCCAAAGTTATTGGCACCCTGCAGTCCAACAGCAGATGTAGGCTCTATGCTTTAGTGCCCGCAAGCACCCCTCTGTGCCACTAGTCCTCCATACTCACGAGTTCTGTATAACCGCCCCCATCACTGACTGGCAGATTTCTGCCTATGCACATGGCGTGGGTGGGGTTTATAAAGAGTTCAGCATTCACTCGTTGGGTCTGCAGCAGAAAAACAGGGATTTATCAAAACTGCAGCAAGCAGTCCAATAAGTGATACATAGTTTGAAATCAGGGTCTCTGCCCCTACATCATGCGCTCTTAGATGGTGTGGGGGCAGGGTCACTGGCAGTGTATGTGTAAAAGGTTGGCCGGGGGGGTGGACTCACCAACACTATCTGTATTCTTCACGCGGCAGCTGCTACATTCCTGGGTAATTCTTACCCGCTTCAGAGTATAAGGAATAATCAGAGTCAGAGTCCAGAACAACGTCAAATAGTTCTGCTTTATTTTCCTCCGGACACATCACATCCAAGACCCCCATTAGCAGCTTTCACGAT
>JARQOD010000002.1:114279377-114298971 GCA_033576555.1 Oophaga sylvatica | reverse complement strand
GGTCGTACTTATCTGGTGAGCCACTATACCGAGACTGAGGCTGGCACTAAAGTCAAGATGAAACAGTGCAGGATACCCGAGGCCCGCAGAGAGTATAGGCCTGGGAGGGTCAGGGTAGTGCGGAGAGCTTCAGATGAAGAGAAAACTGATGTTGGCTATGACAGTGGTGAGGATGAAGCTGATGAGGGCCATGACTGGTCCAGAGTTCACTGTCTCTGTTGGATTGTTGACCAGCCCTCCGCCCCCTCCGAAACCAGCCCTCCGGTCTGGAGAAGAGGGAGGGGATATGTGAGACAGTGAAGGAATTATGTGGTGAATGGGGGTGTAATTTCACCTAAGTACCTTGCTGACTGGTATGAGCGAAATGTGTGGCTTTGTAAACCTGGTGGTAAAGAAGGTCACTACACCTGCCATTCAGTACCGCTTGCAGCTCAGACCTGAATCCACTCAGGTGTTGTTAGAAGCCAGAAGTAGGTGCTTGTGAGCACAGTCAGAGAGCTCATCAGTCTGGACAAGGGGTCCAGACACAGAAGGTGTCTCCAAGAGTGTGGGAGCTGTCTTTAGCCCGGACACAGGGAGGTGTCCTGGCACAAGGAAGCAGTCTCTAAGATGTTGAGTATCTCAGTCTGGGTGCGGAAGTACCCCGGACAAAGGAGTAGTCGCAGTGAGAATCCGTGCGAATAGCGACTGAATAGGAGGTGACCTCTCTCAAGTCGGGACATTGGAGTTGCCTTCGGACATAAAGAGGAGTGTCTGTGAAACCCATACTGGTAACATATGTGATATGTGTTGTTTTGGGCACAGACTGGTGAGTTGGGTCCCGGATAGAGAGGGCCATCTATCTAAGTGTAATTTAGTGGCTAGACAAGCCCAGGTTTTCTTTTATGATTTGGTTTTATCTGTGTGCTGTGGACTTTAATAAAACTGGTTGCGGCCAGTTTTCACCAAACTGCTGTTGAATGAACTGTTTCCGTGCCATTCTGTCTACCCAGACAGCGATCCTAGGCTAAACCCCCCGGAAAAGCTTACTATATATATATATATATATATATATATATATAATTATATTTATGTATTCTTGTGTGTATATTTAGTGTTTACAAGGAAAATAAAGGTTTTTTTTAGTTGCGATATTTTGTTCCATAGACTTACATGGGACTTCCGGTATCGGAATCGGATATCGCCGATAATTTAGTGATTATCGGCGATACCATTCCGATCCGATATTTTTAGAATCGAGCAGTATCGCTCAACACTATTAGTATACAAAATACAGTATCAATAAAATTACAGCATTGTGCATATATATTGAATTTGTTGTTATATAAATAGGGATGAGATGATACACCCAATAATAAGGACCCTGTGGATGCCTGCTCAATGCAATTCATATGTACAGAGCGCAATATATTAGCGTCATAGAAACATAATTAGATCCCAGAGGGTTCTATCATTATATGAACTGGCTATATTGTATTGCTCATAGCGTGTTTGTAAACATTTAGACAAGAAAATGTGCATTTAAATAAACAAATCATGGTAAAATTTACCCATTTTAGTAGCAGGTTGTGAATCCACAGGTGTCCAAGGAACGCTGATGCGCGTTTGTGAGCTGACGCTCACTTCCTCAAAGGGGGGGTGGAGTTGGTTATATATACAACTATTCAAATATATGCACATGCTGTAATTTTATTGATATCTGTATTTTTTGTATACAATAAATTGATATATTTTTTGAGATACTTTCTTTGATTCTTTGTTCCAGTAATTTGAGAATTCAAGGAGTAAAGTTTTCTAATTAAGGAGTCCAACAAGCTGAAACATATTTATAGGCCATTCAATCCTACCTGAGGAATGTGGCCATATAGTTTTTCTCACTGATTTAAACCAAACGAATCATGACCAAAACCTGTAGTGAGCTTCCTTATGAAATTGGGATTCATTAAAGGGTATGCCCACTAACAATATCGCTAACGGGGATCGCTAAAAACGTCACTATTTAGCGATCCCGTTAGCGATGTTGTTCAGTGCGGCAGCTTCGCGACGAGCTTCCTGCTGTGATCTCGCTCGTCGCGGAATCGTTCCGGACCCTATTTCATCGCTGGCGCTCCCGCCTGGGTAAGTATCTAATCGCTGTTGTGGCACCTTTTCTTAGCGATTTAGCGGTACTTTTGTACCGCTAAAGTCGTTTAGAAGATCGCTAACGGCGATAGCGTCGTTAACTATATCGCTAAATGCGGAGCATTTAGCGATATAGAAAACAATCCCGCTAGCGATCTCATTAGTATTGCAAACGCTAACGAGATCGCTAGCGGGATTGTTTAGTGTGGCAGTACCTTAAGGCACAATATACAGTGGGTACAGAAAGTATTCAACTCCTTTAAATTTTTAACTCTTTGTTTCATTGCAGACATTTGGTAAATGCAAAAATGTTCATTTTTTATTATTAATGTACACTCTGCACCCATCTAGACTGGAAAAAAACAGAAATGTACAAATTTTGCAAATGTATTAAAAAAGAAAAACTGAAATATCACATGGTCATAAGTATTCAGACCCTTTGCTCAGACACTCATATTTTACGTCACATGCTGTCCATTTCCTTGTGATCCTCCTTGAGATGGTTCTACTCCTTCATTGGAGTTCAGCTGTGTTTAATTAAACTGATAGCACTTGATTTGTAAAGCACACACCTGTCTATATAAGACCCCACAGCTCACAATGCATGTCAGACCAAATGAGAATCATGAGGTCAAAGGAACTGGCCAAGGAGCTTAGAGACAGAATTGTGGCAAGGCACATATCTGGCCAAGGTTACAAAGGAATTTCTGCAGCACTCAAGGTTCCTAAGAGCACAGTGGCCTCCATAATCCTTAAATGGAAGAAGTTTGGACAACCAGAAGTCTTCTTAGGGTATGTTTCCACGATCCGGATTTCTTCAGTAATTGCTGCGTGTTTGACGCTGTGCGCTGGCGCAGCGTCAAACACGCAGCGTCCAGATGTTACAGCATAGTGGAGGGATTTCAAGAAATCCCGTCTCCACTATGCTTAAAAAAAACGCAGGCGGCAGACCTGCGTTAACGGACATGCGGCGCGTCTTTTTAGATCGCAGCATGTCCTATTCCTTGCGGCGACGCTGCGTCGCCACAAGTGAAATAACACAGGCCTGTGTAGTCCTGCGGTCATTCCGGATGTGTTCAATGAACACATCCGGATTGACTGCGCGTTCACTAGGGGGCGGGGCCTTGGGCGGAGCGGACTTTCCGCTCCGTCCAAAGCGCTGTGTTTCCTGATCATGGAAACACAGCCTTAGAACTGGCCATCCAGCCAAACTGAGCAATCGTGGGAGAAAAGCCTGGTGAGAGAGGTAGAGAAGAATCCCAAGATCACTGTGGCTGAGCTCCATATATGCAGTAGGGAGATGGGACAAAGTTCCACAAAGTCACTATCACTGCAGCCCTCCACCAGTTGGGCCTTTATGGCAGAGTGGCCCGACAGAAGCCTCTCCTCAGTGCAAGACATATGAAAGCCCGGGTAGAGTTAGCTTTAAAAACACATTAGAGACTCACAGACTATGAGAAATAAGATTTTCTGGTCTGATGAGATGAAGATAGAACTTTTTGGTGATAATTCTAAGCGTATGTGTGGAGAAAACCAGGCACTGCTCATCACCTGCCCAATACAATCCCAACAGTGAAGCATGGTGGTGGCAGCATCATGCTATGGGGGTGTTTTTCAGCTGCAGGGACAGGACAACTGGTTGCAATTGAAGGAAACATGAATGCGGCCAAGTACAGAGATATCCTGGATGAAAACCTCTTCCAGAGTGCTCTGGACCTCAGACTTGACGGAAGGTTCACCTTCCAACAAGACAATGACCCTAAGCAAAAAGCTAAAATAACAAAGGAGTGGCTTCAGAACAACTCTGCGACCATTCTTGACTGGCCCAGCCAGAGCCCTGACCTAAACCCAAATGAGCATCTCTGGACAGACCTGAAAATGGCTGTCCACCAACGTTCACCAACCAACCTGATGGAACTGGAGAGGATCTGCAAGGAAGAATGGCAGAGGATCCCAAAATCCAGGTGTGGAAAACTTGTGCATCATTCCCAAGAAGACTCATGGCTCTACTAGCTCAAACAGTGCTTCTACTCAATACTGAGCAAAGGGTCTGAATACTTATGACCATATGATAGTACAGTTTTTCTTTTTTATTAAATTTGCAAAAATGTCTACATTTCTGTTTTTTTCAGTCAAGATGAGGTGCAGAGTGTACATTAATGAGAAAAAAATGAACTTTTTTGCATTTACCAAATGGCGAAAATGAAACAAAGACTGAAAAATGTAAAGGGGTCTGAATACTTTCCGAATCCACTGTAGGCCCATGACAAACTATATATACAGCACTTATGGACAACATTCATATGTAGTAAAGTTTTGTGTTATTGGAGAAAGAGACTGAGGAGAACAGGACTGCAGAATAAGTAGATAGTATATAAGCACCAAAATAAATACAAAAAGCAATAGCTTTACATATAAGACTTACCCAACACAGATGGGGCCTGAACTTTTGGGACTTTATAAAATACTAGGCTGTTTCCTGTCAAAACTACTAAGGATGTAGTCCAGTTTTTTCTGAAAGGGAAAACAAAAGCAAAGATTTTTTTTATTACCAAGTAATCACACTGTATAATTGTAAGGGTATGGAAGATGTTATTGCTTATCTTTTACTCCTTTTGTACATTTTACTGGTACGGCTACATTACCATCATGTGTGTCACCTAGGTACTGCTACACTATTCTGTGCATTACCTTAAGAGAGAAGAATGTATTGTATATTTTGTATAAAGTTAGGGAAAGTGTAGTTTGTAGGATTGGCCACTAGATGGGGGCATTTTAGTGCTCACAGCTCTTAGATAGTATATAGCAGGGGTCTCAAACACGCGGCCTGCGAGCCGCATGCGGCCCCTGAGGCAGGCATCTGCGGCCCGTGGTGCACCACATGTCAGGGGGGCGCGGGGGTGTCAGATAATGCTCACCCCCTTGCGCGTCTCTGCAGTCCCCCCGCTGCTTCTCCCACGATCTCAGGCTCCTTCCTTCAGCGGTCACGAGGTACCACTCATTAAAGTCATGAATATGCGCATATTCATGACTTTAATGAGCGGTACCACGTGACCGCTGAAGGAAGAATAGCTGCCGGAGACCGCGGGAGAAGCAGGGGGGTGCAGAGACGCGCCAGGAGGGGGTAAGTATATGCGATATTCACCTGTCCCCGGCCCACCGCTGCGCGTCGCTCTCTCCTCTGCGTCCTCTGGCTGTGATGTTCAGGTCAGAGGGCGCGTTGACGTAGTTAGTGCGCGCCGCCCCCTCTGCCTGAACAGTGACTCACAGAGGAGCCGGACGATGGAGCGGCGTGCAGCGGTGGACCGGGGACAGGTGAATATCGCAGGTGCCGGGGCCCTGAGCCAGCAGTGACACCGACACCTGTCCCCCATAGCGCGCCGGTGTTCCCGCCTGCTCAGGACACCAGCACCTGGCTCCCAGCGACGAGAGGTGAGTATGTCATTTTTTTTTTTATTTGCAAGAGCAGCAGCATACGGGGCATAAAATATATGGAGTATCCTATGGGGCATAAAATATATGGAGCATCTTATGGGGGCATAAAATGTATGGAGCATCTTATGGGGGCATAAAATATATGGAGCATCTTATGGGGCATAAAATATATGGAGCATCTTATGAGCATAAAATATATGGAGCATCTTATGGGGGCATAATCTATGGAGCATTTTATGGGAGCATAAAATATATGGAGCATCTTATGGGGGCATAAAATATATGGAGCATCTTATGGGGGCATAATCTATGGAGCATTTTATGGGGGCATAAAATATATGGAGCATCTTATGGGGGCATAAAATATATGGAGCATCTTATGGGGCATAATCTATGGAGCATTTTATGGGGGCATAAAATGTATGGAGTATCTTATTGGGGGAATAAAATATATGGAGCATCTTATGGGGGCATAAAATATATGGAGCATTTTATGGGGGCATAAAATATATGGAGCATTTTATGGGGGCATAAAATAAATGGAGCATCTTATGGGGGCATAATCTATGGAGCATCTTATGGGGGCACAAACTATATGGAGCATCTTATGGGGGCATAAAATATATGAGGCATCTTATGGGGCATAAAATATATGGAGCATTTTATGGGGGCACAATCTATGGAGCATTTTATGGGGCCATAACCTTTATGGAGCAGCATATGGGGCATATTATTCTATGGAGCATCTTATGGGGCCATTATTAACCTTTGTGCAGCATTATATGGGGCGTATTTTGTATGGAGCATCTTATGGGCCACCATGAACTGTATGGAGCATTATATGGGGCTCCTGATTCAATATGGATATTCAAAAACATTTAACCCACTGATGTCTCAATTAATTTTACTTTTATTGGTATCTCTTTTTATTTTTGAAAATTTAGTAGCTGCTGCATTTTCCACCCTAGCTTATACGCGAGTCAATACGTTTTCCCAGTTTTTTGTGGCAAAATTAGGGGGGTCGGCTTATACTCGGGTTGGCTTATACACGAGTACATACGGTAAGCTGTACATCGCTGCTGACAACTTATTTCAATGGCCACAGAGAGAGGGGGAGGTCTGGAGGGAGAGAATTGTTATAGTAGTTCAAATAAACAATTGTTTAACAATAATTTTGTACTGTATTAAGTTTGAATGGAATGCGGCCCCCCAGCTTACATTTTTTTTTATGTGCGGCCCCTTTACTCTGCCGAGTTTGAGACCCCTGGTATATAGTGTAAGTATATGGTTAACAGTAGGAGGGGCTGCTGTGTGATAATCCAGGGTAAGAGTTAGATTTAGTCAGAGGGCGAGGGGCACCCAAAGGGTCCACAAGGGCTATAGGCCCAGGACGGCACAGCAGTCACGCAACCTGAAAGTGAAGTGAACCTCAGTCATCCACAGCACTAGAATAGTTCAGCAGCGGGCCACTGCAGTAGAGAAGACAAGAATGTGGCAACTCATTGTTTGAGCAAAAACCTTTACAACCGGGGAGGAACGGCCAAGGGACCCCACAGATACAGTGAGTATAGACAGAAAGGATGTGGTGCAAGGGCAGAAGACAGAGCAGAAGGGAGAGTACTCTCCTTCAGTGGCTGCTTACTCCGGGAGTTAATGATCTTGAGTCTGGGGCGAAACAGACGGAGGGATGTGTTTACGTAGCAGAGCTGTATAGAGAGAATGCTGAAGAACAGTCAGGGACGGTCTTACCGGGGCCCTTGTTTTGTGAACACGAGCGTAACGCAGGGAAAGAAGAGGAACACCGTTTTGTGAAGACCATTGTAAAAGACGTGAAGCTTTTGGATGTGCTGTGTAATGAAGTTAGTAAAGATGTTATTGTTGATGTTGAAATGGACTGTGGCTCAGTTTGTGCTAATCTACTTGGAGAAAGTCTCCAAGCAGGAGCTGGACCTGAATACACAGTGATGCTGGCTAATGGTGAATATATTTCTGTGCGGGAAGGCCAGGACACGGAGATACAGGTGTCCACAGCCACGACTACAGCCCTGGCCAACTCTTGCATAATATCAGTCTCCCTTATATCATCCATTATTTATATGATTTGTATTACACTCCTAACATTGAAATTCCAATGTTGGGACGCTCCTGGGACACTTTGGAGAAAAGACCACACTCTTGGCTCCATGACTAAATCAATCTAACACTGAGGTGTTAGTGTATCTGGAATGAAGAGCTACAGTACGTTATGGCAGCTCACACCGTATTCCCAGGAGTAGAAGCAGTGTGACAATCCCTTGTGAAGGCCAATTCATGGTGTTGCCCTCAGGCTCTTTAGATGGAAACTGGATGGAACGATGGACATCTATTATCTTCAGCAGTAAGTCCCGCTTTTGTCTTGGGCGCAATGATAGCCGAAAACTGGTAGTTATCAGCACCAGTCATTGCTATTTGAAAGAGATGCCGGCTGAGTACCTCAGCTCTTAAGCCTTCAACACATACCCAGGCATATCCATGATGGATAGATCCATCATGCTGTGTTACTGAAAATCACTTTTTAGGCATCTCTCCTTCTGTACTTGTGTGTGCCTTGTATTGCTCACGTTTATTGTACTTGTCTATATTTGCCCCTTTTCACATGTAAAGCGCCATGGAATAAATGACGCTATAAAAATGTATAATAATTATATAATAATAATCTAAGGAAAGATACTCATCTAACGTCATATCAGAAGAGGACGTGCCAACAACATGTATTGTAATGTAAATTTCATCATATTTAATCTCCGTAAATCTTCAGCACTTCTGTCACATCTAAATATGACCACATACAAATGTGACTCTCTGTACATTGGTACAAAAGTTGGCAGCAACTCAATACTCAATCAATATTTTGCTACTGCCAAAAAAAGTTAAAAATAAAAGTTCTCTAATAGTTTACTATAATCATTACCATGCTTTACAAGAAATGTTTTGTGTGCAAAAAATACAACCTGTTGAAAAGTTTAGTAATTTTTCCAACAGAAGCTCAGCTTACTTGTACTTTATGAAGAGATGAAACATCAGAAAAGTTGTCACAGTGGCTAAATTTGCACACCTAGTCACTCACTAGTATGCCTAATGTTCCACATGAAGACAGAAACGTAGCTCGTTACTCATGGTTGTGTGAATAATGTCATTGTAACACACTTTCCTGACCCCCCTACTTCTGCAGCGAGGCGCCACTGCAGCAGGAAGTGGCGCCAATGGAGGAAGTGGCAATGCTGGGCAGCACTGCTGTGTATAGCACAAGCGATCAGACGATCGCAGCTTCATGTCTCCTAAGGGGACTATTAAATTCAGTATAGAGTAAAAAAATAAGCCTCACACAGCCCCAGGTCCCGAAAAATGAAAACATTATGTGTCTCAGAAAAAGGCGACAAAAGCAAAATATTTTTTTTTTTTTACAAATTTCCTAATTGTTTTCGCCACCTAAATAAAAAAAACAAACAACATACATGTTTGGAATCAACGTACTCATACTCATCTGGGGTAACCATATTGCTAGGTCAGTTTTACTATATAGTGAACATAGTAAATAAAATACCCCATAAACAATTGTGTAATTGCACTTTTTTGTCATTTCAACACACTTGGATTTTTTTCCCCTTTTCCAGTACACTATATGGGAAAATGAATGGTGTTATTCAAAAGTACAACTTGTTCCGCAAAAACAAGCCCTCATACGGCCATATTGACAGAAAAATAAAAAAAAGTTATGTCTCTTGGAAAAAGGGGAGGAAAAATCCGAAAACAAAAAAAAATAAAAATCGCCACTCAATGAAGAGGGGTAAAGGGGTTGTCCGGGCTTGGGATACAAGTTTGTGGTCGCTCTATGTGACTGCAGACTTGTGAATTCTCACAGCACCCGCAGTGCGCGCTGTGAGAATTCATGGATGAAGGGAGTGGGCGGCTTCGAGACCTCCAAGTTATGCCTACAAGTGTTCACGTGCCGACTAGATGTGTGCTAGTCGAAATGTGTCCGGAAATATACAAATCGCATACTTGCAGTCACTTGACTGACTGCTTCTAGTGCCGGTTCTGGAGAATCCTCCCAGGATGAAGTGCAGCCATGCTTCATTTATAGTAATACCAGACAGCTCTTTGGATAGACATGGCACAGTTTCGGAGGGTGGATGGGAAAAAGACCCTTTTACTAATAGCAATCACTTTAACCGAACCTAAAATTCTATTTTCAGATCTTGTTTACAACATGTACTAAATGTCTTTAAGTATCACACAAGTATTTATGGGCACAATATACAGCGCGACCAGGAAATGATTGATAGAAAATATCAGGGCATTCAGTGTAATACTGGCCGCTGATTGTGTAATCCTTACTTCAGCTTCCTGCCACCTTCTGCTATCTTCGTCTTGTTCAGCTGGCCTGCTCTCTCCACCTCCTGGAAAAGAAGAAGCAAATGTCGGAAGGCAAACAGGTCATAGCTACAAAACAGAACTGACTTCATAAATGGCTTCTGTTTTTCATCAAAGAGAAGTCTCCAGTGCATGATGTCATGGCCGACCACATTTCCTGCAGCTCTGACCTTTCACAGCCGACAGCCGGAACATAACCGTTTCTTGTAACTACTGACATATACATCACTCCTGTTTTTTTTTTTATTTCAGCGCTGGAGTGGTGCCCCTAATCTAAGTTCTCCGCCCGTAGCATTACATCCACAAGCCGCCATCTTCAGCTGTTCCCAGCACCGCGTCGATCCGCCATCTTGTGAACTCAAGTTTTGACTGACGTCAGAGGTAACAGTCACAAGCTCTCAATGTAAGTCTATGAGATCCTCGTTCTGGCCACTTTGGACTCTCGTTGACTTACACTGAGTAGTGACGTATGGATTGCCCATCAAACAATGGACACAAAATACAGGAGATGACCGAAGAAGTGCAGATAAAAGATGAAGATGGCAGCTGGTGAGTATAACACTAGAGGAAGGGAACTTAGATTAGTTGCACCACTCCAGTTCTGAAATATAAAAAGCCTGAAGTGGTGCTTTAAAGAAGCACTCCCAAGAAATGTTTTATTAGCTAAACCTGTCTAAGTATATGTGTTGTGTAATGTATTTGCAATAAAAACTTAAACTCGCTGTCTTCCCCGGTTTCCAGCGCTGCTCCAGTTCTCTTCTCACTCACATGACTGAAATTCCAACTTGCTGGCTCACATTGGGGTCTATGCTGGAGCCGGAAGTCGCTTTTACAATTTAAGGGTATGCCACACTAAACAATATCGCTAACGAGTCGCTAAAAAACGTCACTATTAGCGATCCCGTTAGCGATATTGTTCAGTGCGGCAGCTTCCAGCGACGAGCTTCCTGCTGTGATCTCGCTCGTCGCTGGAAATCGTTCGGACCCTATTTCATCGCTGGCGCTCCCGCTGGGTAAGTATCTAATCGCTGTGTGGCACCTTTTCTTAGCGATTTAGCGGTACTTTTGTACCGCTAAAGTCGTTAAGAAGATCGCTAACGGCGATAGCGTCGTTAACTATATCGCTAAATGTGCCGCATTTAGCGATATAGAAACGATCCGCTAGCGATCTCATTAGTATGCAACGCTAACGAGATCGCTAGCGGGATTGCTTAGTGTGGCAGTACCTTAAGTTTATGGAGCCTTTTTCTGACACTCCAAAGACTTACATTCAAAAAACAACTTTGGTTTCACACATAGAGCCCAGTGAGATCCACGGAGCTAGAATTTCAGTCACGAGTGAGAAGAGGACCGGAGTGGTGCTGGAACACGGTGGAAGGATGTGATCGGTGAATATTTTATTGCGCATACAATACACACATGTTTAGAAAATAAAAAAAAATTCTAAGCAGTGCTTCTTTAATAATTCTGTCACTCATTTGGCTTTGAAAATAGATCATACAAATGAATGACGACAACAGGAACAGCATAAACACAGGGATTCGTTGTAGGCTATAACTATGGAGAAGTATAAGGCTGCTTAGGAGCTGGTAAAGGGTAACAGTTTTGCCAGAAAAAGTTGTGAACATTGCAACCCATCAGTTGACGCTGATAGGCGGCAGGGTCACCTGACATATGTCACATGAGTGATGGTAGGCACAGCTCCACCATTGCTGTTTTGGTGCCGATCCAGGAGGTGAGTATATGCTACTTTTATTTTCAGTGGATCCCTGTTTAATTTAACAAGTGGATATCAAAATAGTGATTTCAGTTGAGTGCATATTCCCCCCTTCTTGTTTTGCATCTAGCTCCATCCTTATCTGTCGACTGTAAAGCCAGATCTGTCAGTCAATGAAGAGGAGGGTGAAAAATGACCAAAACAAGTAGGTGGGAGGGTGCATGCCAATGGTGCTCCAAGCGACTGTGCTTAATTTTAATAAGGTCTAGGGGGTAAGGTTTCTCCTTGTGGAGAGTGACATACCAGCTCTTGCGTGTCGAGGTAAGGAGGCTTATTCGCCGTGCAATGCTCCTCTGGGAAATTTAATATGCAAATTGCCTCTTCAAACAAAGAGGACTTGTACTCTATAGCGCCACCTATTGGAAGTAGCGATCCTACAAGTCACAATCAACCCTTTAACGAGTCTTGTAATATGACTTAGGATAAAAGCCAAATCAGAATCTCCATTTGCAGACACGGTGTTTTGGACTGTTGGTCCTCGTCAGTGCAAAGTAGGAGAGATCTGATTTGGCTGGATGAGAGGCTCTGGACTAGGGTCTAAGGGTAAGGTTTCTCCTTGTGAAGAGTGACATACCAGCTCTGGCGTGTCAAGGTAAGGAGGCTTATTCAGATCTCTCCTACTTTGCACTGATGAGGACCAATAGTCCGAAACACCGTGTCTGCAAATGGAGATTCTGATTTGGCTTTTATCCTAAGTCATATTACAAGACTCGTTAAAGGGTTGATTGTGACTTGTAGGATCGCTACTTTCCAATAGGTGGCGCTATAGAGTACAAGTCCTCTTTGTTTGAAGAGGCAATTTGCATATTAAAATTTCCCAGAGGAGCATTGCCGGCGAATAAGCCTCCTTACTTGACACGCCAGAGCTGGTATGTCACTCTCCACAAGGAGAAACCTTACCCCTAGACCTTAGTCCAGAGCCTCTCATCCAGCCAAATCAGATCTCTCCTACTTTGCACTGACGAGGACCAATAGTCCGAAACACCGTGTCTGCAAATGGAGATTCTGATTTGACTTTTATCCTAAGTCATATTACAAGACTCGTTAAAGGGTTGATTGTGACTTGTAGGATCGCTACTTCCAATAGGTGGCGCTATAGAGTACAAGTCCTCTTTGTTTGAAGAGGCAATTTACATACTTAATTTTAATAGTCATTTTGCCTTGACAGACTCCCTTTAATGTGTACAGATGTTGCATGCGCGTCACTCAGGATATGAGGTAGATACAAAGGAAACATGAGTTCTTTTTGGAATCCTGGGGAAATCTTACTCATGGCGACCACTAATTATAATTCTTCACAGTAGAGGGGAGATAACGGGTTACAGGTGCGCAGCTATGACACAGTTCTGAGCTGAAGTTGATCACAGGGGTTTTACTCAAGCTTCTTTTCATCACACAGAATCACTTCTCTTCATGCAATGCTTCATCAACATATATGAAAGTCTCTTCACAGGTAACTTCTCTTCATACACACTGTCTTACCTAAGCTGAACTGTACCTTGCTCATGCAGTGGGGTGGGGGGGGATGAGTCCAGTGTTTTAGCTCTCTCACTTCTATCCTGAGGTAATAAAGATGCTCCTGGCTGTCCTGACTGCTTCTATGACTACAGAAATCGCTTCCCAAGAAGAATTGGTCTATACAGCTTGTCTGATTTCAGTCAGGAGACTCTCTAGCACACAGCTTAAGCCCCCGTCTCACACAGCGATCTCGCTAGCGAGTCGCTGCTGAGTCACTAGTTTTGTGACGCAGCAGCGATCTCCCCAGCGATATCGCTGTGTGTGTGATTCAGCGACGATCAGCCCCCCTGCTGGGTATCGCTGATCGTCGCTGAATGTCCTGGACATTTTTTTGATTGCTGGTCTCCCGCTGGCAGGCACGCATCGCGTGTGTGACAGGCAGGAGACCAGCGATCTGCTGTAACCAAGGTACACAGCGGGTTTCCAGGCGCGGGGCTGTGCCTGGAAACCCGCTGTGTACCTTGGTTACCAGCTCCCTGGCATCAGGGCGCTGGTATCCAACGTACACTGTGGGTAACTAAGCGATGTTACCCGCAGTGTCGCTGTGCTGATCGCTGCCTGAGCTGCCTGTTTGGCAGCTCAGCAGCAATCATGTAGCGACACACCAGCGATCCTGATCATTGTCGGATTGCTGGTGTATGGCTATGTGAGACCCTGGCTTAAAGGCTGGGTCTCACATAACGATACACCAGCGATCCCGACAACGATATGCACTTGTCAGGATCGCTGGTGTATCGCTACATGATCGCTGCTGAGCTGCCAAACAGGCAGCTCAGGCAGCGATCTGGGACAGCGACACTGCGGTAACATCGCTTAGTTACCCGCAGTGTACCTTGGATACCAGCGCCCTGATGCAGCGAGCTGGTATACAAGGTACACAGCGGGTTTCCAAGCGCTGCACGGTGCCTGGAAACCCACTGTGTACCTTGGATACCAGCTCCCTGCATCAGGGCGCTGGTATCCAAGGTACACAGCGGGTTTCTAGGCACAGCCCCGCGCCTGGAAACCCGCTGTGTACCTTGGTTTACCAGCGGATCGCTGGTCTCCCGCCTGTCACACACAGCGATGTGTGCCTGTCAGGGGGAAACCAGCGATCAAAAAAGGTCCTGACATTTCAGCGACGATCAGCGATACCCGGCAGGGGGGGCTGATCGTCGCTGAATGTCACACACAGCGATATCGCTGGTGAGCTCGCTGCTGCGTCACAAAACTAGTGACTCAGCAGCGATCTCGGTAGCGATATCGCTATGTGAGACGGGCCCTTTACTCTTGAATGTCCCTGACACATTAACAACTTTCCCAATACCACCTGGGGCTGAGCTAACCACTCCCTGTCTGCTATAACCATTTTAACCCCTATAGTTGCTGGATGATTGTAAATCAACAGTGCAGCTTCTTTCTGTCACACAGAGATACTTTTTCCTAGAAGTATTATTCTTAGGAAGAACACCTCAGTTCACTCAGGGCCGATAAATCATGCCACAAACTTTTTTTTCTGTTAAGTTTGGAGGCATATAGAGGTATTGTAGGAGCCAATACATCTCTTTAGAATCTGTAGTAATTCTAAGGGCCTGTGCACACATTGCGGATTTGCCTGCGGATTTTTCCGCGCCGAAACCGCACCTCTTGGCAGAAACCGCAGGCGCGGTTTTGATGCGTTTTTTCTCATGCGGTTTTGTATGCGGTTTTTACAGCTAAATAAAGATATGTTGTTTAACAAAAAAAAAAAAGATTTGTGATGTCATTTCTTGCCCAACCTCCTCTTTTACATTTGTCCAACCCACACTCCATTACACACACACAGATAGAGATAGGCCGGTGACACACTTGCGAGTGTGATGTGAGTAAGTCGCACGACTTTCTCGCATCAACAACCCGGCACGGCCGCCCTCTCTCGGACCCGAGTGTACGGCTTGCATGTATTTCTATGCAGCCGCACATTCGGGTCCCAGAGCAGCGGCCGTGCCGGGTGTTGATGCGAGAAAGTCGTGCGACTTACTCACATCACACTCGCAAGTGTGTCGCCGGCCATAGTTTGATAATAGATACCAGTAGATAGATGGGAGATAGGTAGATAGATGATAAAAAGGTACATAAATAGTTTAAAGACACACACGCGTACACATACACAAAATAACGCAATAGTTAATAAAAAAAAAATTATAGGAAAAAAAATGGCGTGGGCTCCCGCGCAATTTTCTGCGCCAGAGGGGGAAAGCAGACAGCCGGGGCCAATATTTCTAGCCTGGGAAGGGGTTATACCCATGGATCTTCCCCGGCTATGAATTCAGCCCGCAGCTAGCCTTCACTGGCTATTAAAATAGGGGGACCCCCCCAAAAAAAATGACGTGGGGTCCCCCATAATTTATAGCCAGACAGGCTAGGCAGACAGCTGCGGGGTGATATTCATAGCCTAGGAAGGGGCCATGGATATTGGTGCCCCCCCTGGCTAAAAATACCAGCACCCAGCCGCCCCAGAGTTGGCGCATCTGTACGATGCGCCAATTCCGGCACTTTGCCCCTCTCTTCCCACTCCCCTGTAGGGTGGGATATGGGGTAATAGGGGTTAATATCACCTTGCTATTGTAAAGGTGAATTAAGCCCGGTTAATAATAGAGAGGCGTCAATAAAACGCCTATCCATTATTAATCTTATATTAATAAAGGGTTTAAAAAACAACACACGCATAAGAATAAATATTTTAATGAAATAAAAAAACAAAACGTTTTCATATCTTTATTACACACTCAGATCCAAGCGACGCCTCGATCTCCGTAAAAAAACGTAAAAAAAATAAAACAACCGTATACTCCCTGTCCGACGCAGTCCAATTAATAACGAGTGTCCCACGACGGTCTCCCTATAGAACGGTGACATCAGGTGATGCCACTGCTCTGTAGGGCCTCCCAGTGTGCACTGACAGAGACAATGGCTCCTGCAGTGCATTACTGAGTTCATTCTCCACTTTATGTCATGCTGCGTGGGAATTTTCTCACCCAGCTTTGCCGTGAGAGAATGAACTGTAGTGGACGTCATTCTCTCCCAGGGCAGAGCGATACACAGATGGATGGCGTCGGGGAAGAGGTGAGTATGTACTCTATGTTATTTGTTGTATGTTACTGTATGTTATATGTTCTGTATGTCATTGTATGTTATATGTTCTGTATGTCTTGTAATTTTTTTTTTTTTTTACATTCAGCAGTGCACATTAGCCGGAGTTGATGGGACTACTACTGTCCCCAACATTGGCTAATGTGTCAGTCACTGTCACTGTAGCAGGGCATAGCTGGATGGGACTTGTAGTCCCATCCGACATGCCTGCATACACGAGACACGCACAAGCCCCGCACACCGCCGCACATACACAGCCCCGCACACCGTCACGCAGACACGGCACACAATCACCGCCCCACACACAGCGCCGCAACACTATACACGCCCACGCACTGCCCACAACACATAGCGCCGCACACTATACACGCCCCGCACCGCCCACACACTTCCCTCTCCCGAACTGCAGCGTTTCAGCCGCAGCAAAACCGCAGATCTTTTTTTAGATCTGCGGTTTTGCTGCGGAAGTGTGTCGACCCGCCACCACAATTGTGGGTTTACCAGGGCAATGGGGTACTCAGAAGCCGAGCCCGTAGAAGTCTATGGGGATTTGTCACAGGTAGCTGTGGCTCGGTCTGTGGCCGGGCGGTCTGGCGTATGTTGGGGATATATTTACAGGGGATTGATTTATGTACAGTTCGTGACGCCACTGTTGTTTCTGGTAATTAGTACCAGCGCTGCTGTAGATCTCTGAGGGGATGGTGATGCAGCTAGATGTCGGGTCCCCTACAGGTGGGACTGGTCCTCAAAGTCTATGTGAGTTGTGAAGTCGAGTGCAGATAAAGAACACAGTCTCACACGGTCAGCGTCTTTCCATTACCTTTACTTGCAAGATGATAAGGCAGGTCCCAGGGAGGCTGATCCAAGGGAGTGTATCTGAGACGGCAGCTGGACAATTAGGGGCCTCCTTTAACTCCAATAAAACGAGTACAACCGCCTGAGCGTTAGTTCCCTCAAATCTCCAGCTAATCTTTAGCTGTACCTGCCCAGTCACTTAGTGTTAGGGGCTTCCTGTGAAGGAGCTGAATTCTTATTTTGTCCTGCAGAACTCAAAGTCTCACTCCCCCTGACCCCAGTTACGTACTGACTATAAGGGGCTTGTCTGCCGCGACCTAGGGTCCGGTAGATTCCTGGTTTTTCCTATCACCGTGCCTGAACAAACAGAGACCTTCGGTCCCCAGTGACCGGGTGCAATGTGCTGGACTTCTGCAATCCTGTAGCACTAATCTATAAATCCACTTGCCTTTCGCCTTGTCCACGCTTGGTAACATAAGCACTCAAAACTAGCCAAGGGTCGAGCAGTCACTTCTTTCCTTTTCCTTCCAATGAAGTTAGCCACAGATGCTCAGTTACACAGGCAGGAGCACGTCTCTGAACCTGATAACGTCCTCTAGACCAGGGATGCTGAAGACTTTCCGTGCTAATACTTCTTCCTTCCTCATGTTGTGTGTGAAGGTGATACAGCTTGACTAGACTAAGGTGTATTCCAAACCCTATACCAGACCCACGATATGAACTGGATGAAGCAGGCTAGACTCTTTCCTCCTCCAAACGTCTTCTCACCAAGAAGTCTAGACTCTACTCCACCGTCTTCACTGTCCAAAGACAGGAACTAGACTAATCACTCTAACACCTAACTACCTTGACCCTCCCTCTAGATATACTTCACTAACCCTAGGGGTGTGTCTAGTGTGTGTCGAGTGATGAATATTGAGCATTGAACTGCCCGTCTCGCCATACACTCTCAGGGTACTGCGTGTGCTACCACCAGGGCTACACATTCCCCATGGTAAACGACAGCACTCCCGGCTTTTGTAAAATACAAAAGACATTTTGTTATGCAATAAACATTTAACAATAACATCTTCCCATCGGGAGTGAGAACACCTTGAACGTTGCAAACTTTATAGAAAAATACAAATAGTATCAATTAGCATTCAGTAAATAAAAATACAATATACTTGTGAGGACCCGCACCAAACCTTCAACGTAGGTCCTGGGTGGGCTGCAGGAGGTCGTTGCAGACCTCACTCAGGCCACACCATACGGGTTTTGTTTTCAGAGGTAGTTATGGAAGGTTTTTGTAAAACCAGATAGGGCACCGAAGCGCAACTATGTACAAGAAAGTTCTGGGTTAGCATAGTCCTTAACTCAAAAGTCCATTTGTAAAGAAAGACATATTATATTAAATCGCATTATAAAAGTGCAACTGTTTATATTTATCATCTACCAATTACCCAGCCGGGCATTCTATAATTAGAAAAATATATTCACTATATATAACCTGTGCAAACTTTTTCAAAACATTTTAAACTTTTTTGCTTTTTACTTGTGGTAGATCCGATAGGGATCTCACCAACTCTTACATTTATTCATCTTCTAATAATACACCTTCCACTACATCTTTCACCCGGGGGCTGGAATGATGCAATGAGCCCTAGATCCCAAGACCAGCAAATCATGTGCTGCGACAGGGTCTGGGTCGCGACAGTTCTGGTGCGAACCTCTAGGGGCGCAACGGGTTATACTCTCTCCGCATGACACCGATTGCGTCTCCATTACAGTCAACGATATAGACCGCGTCAGGGTTTGCGATTGGACTGGGTCGCATGTTTCGATGTGGAGGTGGCTTTAATTGCGATGAACTCTGGGTCCTTGTTGCGATGACTTTGCAGGGGCGATGCTGGGGGCACGCCGGATGCTGCTTGAACTGGGACCGGGGGGCGGCGGTTAATGGTGACGGTACCTGCGTCTGGGACGGGGTCGCGGACGATGGCGACGTTCAGGGCATACCACCCCTTCATTCCCCCAATGCCGCGTATAGGGTGACTTATCGCCGTTTGCTAAGTCCCTCCGGGATGACCTTGCGGCAGGTGGGATTCTACGTCACCCTGCTGACAAAGACCCGGGTAGAGGCCGGTTCACGGATAAAGCCCCAGCCCTTCGGAGCTGGAACTCAGTCACACACCCTGCCGCCGCGGTTCCCGTAAGGTACCTTTGTCGCGACGGACAGTCTCCTTGTCAGCAATCACTCGGCATATTGTCGCTGGCGGTTCTTCTGAGTTTCCCGCTCTTCCTCCTGCTGAGCCTCTTCTTCTCCTCACGACTCGCCATTCTTGTTCCCACTGGCGGTGTTATGGCGACGTCATCCAGGCGCGCCATTTCGTCCCGTCCACATCTGGTAGTGACGGACGGACCCCTCCGGTGTCCCTGCCGGGG
>JARQOD010000002.1:114091834-114279277 GCA_033576555.1 Oophaga sylvatica | reverse complement strand
CATGTCCTCGCGTATTGCGGGCGGTGCGTGCCGCAACAGAATTAACACAGGGTTGTGCCCTGGCTCTTTCCGGAGGTGTTCGGAGGTGTCCGAACCCTCCGGAAAAGCGCGCGTCAGAAAAGGGGGCGGGGCTTGACGGAGCGGAATTTCCCCGCTGCCAAAGCCTATGGTTCCGGCCGTGGAACCATGCCTAACATCATTTTTTGTGGGATCCGCTGCAGTAAAGCTAGTAATTTTAACGAGGAGCTTCAACATGTCAAATTGGCCGTTTTTGTCTTTATTTTATTCCTGTCTCCCCTGAGTATTACCTTTGATCAACACCCACTTAGAAAAGAACCTTTAAAAATTTTTAACTAAATAAAAAGTCAAAATTCGAGAATACATGGCAAGCTAAATAACAACAGCAAAAAAACTGAGAAATGGCCATTTTGAAATGATGACAGTTTTTCCCTTAAGGTACTTTCCAAAATTTTTTTTGAATAGGCATTCCGTCCCTGCCTGATAGGACGGATCCGGCGTGATTTTAAAAAAAATGAGCAATGTAGGTTTTTTGCCTGATCCGTCCTGACCTTTTCAACCTGAAAAGGGAGAGAGAGAAGAATTCCACGGATCGGCCAAAAACGGTGCAACGCAATGCCGGAGCGATCGGCGCAATGTAAGTCAAAGCAAAAAAAACGCATCCGGTACGGATCCGTTTTTTTGAAACACGCCGGATGTGTGATCAAAACCTGAAGTGTGAAGCCCTAAGTCATTTCCAGGAAAAATTGCACTTGTTAAAGATTTTTCACGGGTTTTGTAAGTTAGGCAAGTAATCCCAAATAGAAGCAGCCCATCCCGGGAGGGCGTTACAGTTGCCTCTGCCCCTATCACTCGGACTGGGTCTTCACAAGTTATGCATGAAGGCCACTGACAGCACAATGTGATAACCAGAAAGTTTTGTCATTTTGGGGAAAAAAACAAAAACTTTTTTTAGCATTTTTGAACAACCCCTAATTTTCGTGGTGCCCGTTCTCACATATCTACACTCCCTGAGGCTATCACAATGGACCTTGTACATAAATCCTTCTCACATGAGCCTTACATACAAAGCTGCAGGTTTGGGAACATGACATAAGGAGGACCACCACAGTGTCTTTATCTTTGACCGTGAGCCTGAGATGATTTGCTGTTGAATTGCACAAAAAACTTTCAGCACGGCCTGTGAGATAAATTCACTAAAAAAATGTCTCCATATACAGGTGCAGGTAAATGCAGATTATTGTCCTCTGTAAGCAGCTATTACAGGCTGGGAAAGATGCCTCAACTGGTTTAGAAAAATGTTGCCACTACTTAAAGGGTTGAAAACTTTTTAAGAAAAATAAAGTGACAAGACCTTTAAAGTACAATGAGATTTTGGTGAGATTCTGATATTGCAGATTTTCTGCACCATTTCTGCAACTATTAAGTAAAATATGTTACTTGCATTTTTTTCGAAAATATGCAGCGTGAAAAAACTCACCAAAAACTTATTGTGGGACCGCAGTCTAAGGCCTCATTCACACATCAGTATTTTTGATCAGTATTTGTATAAAAAAAAAACAGCAGTGTCTCCAAAACACAGAACAGGTTCAATGTTTCAATTATAGATTTTATCTGTAAGGCCGGGATCACACATGCGAGGAAATCGCCCGACACTCGCATGTGAAATCCCAGCTCTGGCGCCGGCACTCGGGAGTGGAGTGAGCGGCTGCATGTGTGTAGCCCTGGTGTAGGCACACGCAGTACCCTGGAGAGTGTATGGCGAGACGGCAGTTTAATGCTAAATATCCATTCACTCGACACACACTAGACACACCCCTAGGGTAGTAGAAGTATACTCTAGAGGGAGTGGTCAAGGTAGTAGGTGTTAGAGTGATTAGTCTAGTTCCTGTCTTTGGACAGTGAGGACGTGTGGAGTAGAGTCTAGACCTCTTTGTGAGAAGACGTTTGGAGGGAGGAAAGAGTCTAGCCTGCTTATTCACCAGTTCATATCGTGGAGTCTGGTATAGGTGTTTGGAATACACCTTAGTCTAGTCAGAGCTGTATCACCTTCTCAACACATACTGAGGAAAGAAGAAGTATTAGCAACGGAAAGTCTTCAGCATCCCTGTCTAAAGGACGGTATCAGGTTCAGAGAACGTGCTCCTGCCTGTGATAACTGAGCATCTGTGGCTACTTCATTGGAAGGAAAAGGAAAGAAGTGACTGCTCGACCCTTGGCTAGTTTTGAGTGCTTATGTTACCAGCGTGGACAAGGCGAAAGGCAAGTGGATTTATAGGATTAGTGCTACAGGATTGCAGAGTCCACACATTGCACCCGGTCACTGGGGACCGAAGGGTCACTGTTGTTTCAGGCACGGTGATAGGAAAACCTGGAATCTACCGGACCCTAGGTCGCGGCAGACAAGCCCCTTATAGTCAGTACGTAACTGGGGTCAGGGGGGAGTGAAGACTTTGGAGTTCTGCAGGACAAAATAAGAATTCAGCTCCTTCACAGGAAGGCCCCTAACACTAAGCTGACTGGGCAGGTACAGCTAAGATTAGCTGGAGATTTGAGGGAACTACGCTTCAAGCTGGTTGTACTCGTTTTATTGGAGTTAAAGGAGGCCCCTAACTTGTCCCAGCTGCCGTCTCAAGATACACTCTCCTTGGATCAGCCCCCTGGGACCTGCCTTAACAACTTGCAAGTAAAGGTATGGAAAGACGCTGACCGTGTGAGACTGTGTTCTTTTTCTGCACTCGACTTCACTACTCAACATAGACTTTGAGGGACCAGTCCCACCTGTAGGGGACCCGACATCTAGCTGCATCACCATCCCTCAGAGATCTACAGCAGCGCTGGTACAAATTACCAGAGACTACAGGTGGCGTCACGAACTGTAAATATAACTATCCCCTGTAAATATTCCCCCAACATACGCCAGACCGCCGGGCCACAGACCGAGCCACAGCTACCTGTGACAAAACCCCATGACTTCATGGGCTCGGCTCTGAGTACCCCATGCCCTGGTAATCCACAATTGTGGTGGCGGGTCGACACACATGTAGTTCTATGCAGCCGCTCGCTCCCACTCCCGAGTGCCGGCGCCAGAGCTGGGATTTCACATGCGAGTGTCGGGCGATTTCTCGCATGTGTGATCCGGCCTAAGTTCCCTCCTGGTTTTGGCATGCGGAAAAACTGATCAAATACTGATCAAATATACTGAGGTGTGAATGAGGCCTAAGAGATATGCACAACTTTTGTATTGGGACATCTACACATTACACTTATAGGAATGTTTATGAATTCCCATTCTAAATCCATGGACATTAATTTGGAGTGGTCCCCCATTTGCTGCTATAACAGTTTCCACTCTTCTGGGAAGGCTTTCCATCAGATTTTGGAGGGTGTCTGTAGGAATTTTGGCCCATTCAGCCACTAGACTATTTTTTTGAGGTCAGAAACTAAAGATGGAGGAGACGGCCAGGCTTGTAATCTCCATTCTAGTCCATCTCAAAAGTGTTCAGTGAGGTTGAGGTCAAGGTTTTGTGCAACCAGTCAAGTTCTTCCACACCAAACTCAGCCAACTATGTCTTTATAGCTCTTGCCTTGTGCACTGGGGGGTGCAGTCATACTAGAACAGAAAAGGGCCTTTGCAAAACTGTTCCCACAAAGATGACGTATAAAATTGTCCAAATTGTCTTGGTTGGAACTAAGGGGCCTGGGTCATAACCTGATCAACCTCACAGCATTATCAATTCTCCACCAAAAGTTACATTATTTGGCGGAGGAGGGATAACATCTTCTGGCATTCGTCAAACCTAGAATCATCTCCCAGCCTGCCACAAAGAGAAACTTGATTGGTCCCTCTGAAGAATACAGCAGTAGTGACAACATTACACCACTCGATCTGACATTGTGCTGGCACGCAACTACTCAGCTATTGAAACCCATGCCATGAAACTCCAGGCACAGAGGTCTTGTGTTCACATTAGGGCCAAGGAGGCTTGGACTCTGCATAGTTATGAACTCGGCGACACACCCAGTAACATTATGTGGACTGGCATTTTGTGGCTAAGTTGCTATAGCTCCTAAACACTTTCACTTTTCAATTTCTGGCACTCACAGTTAGGCTGGAGTTACACACAACGTATAAAAAAATCAGACCATATTGTACGGACGAGAATCGCACAAAAGTTCCATGAACAGTGATCCGTATGTCATCCGTGTGCAATGCGAGGATGCGATTCCTCGCATCAAAATATCCGTGTGTCATCCGTATGGCATCCGTATGGCGACATTTTCTCGCTTGCTTGCAAAACTGACATATATTGGATCCAAATGATAGTTTTTAAATCACAAAAGAAAGAATACATATACACACATAGAATACATATATATATATATATATATATATATATACATGTCATTGAGACACATATATATATATATATATTATATTATATTTATAGTTCATACACTTTTACATAGGATAATAGATGCTAATTCAATTGCTGGCTTCTGTAAAATCATTACAGAACCCGACATGAAATGACACATGGTTTACATACTGTAAACCATTTCATTTCATGTAGTTTGATATATGGTTTTCATTAACAATTATATGAGTGTATGTGTGCAAAATTTCAGACATGTAGGTGTTAATTTAATGTGTAAATTCGTTGAAAAAAAATGTGTGGGCTCCCGCGGTATTTTCTCTGCCACACAGGGAAAGCCAGTGACTAAAGACAGATAATAATAGCCTATGTAGGGAGCATTGTTTTTGCGCCTCCCCCTGGCTACTAACATCTGCCCCAGCCACCCCAGAAAAGGCAAATCTGTAATCCTTCACAAAGGGTTAACTAGCTTTCAGCCAAGCAGAGCAGCTAATGCTGCCTGCTCAGCTGAAAGCTCCTGAATGAATGAGCTTATCTCCGGCCCGACAGGAGAGAAAGTGATTACTGTGTGAAGCTTAAATGATTGCTTCCCACTGTAATCAGTTCACTTAAGGTCAGCGGGGACTCCCTCTGACGTCACTGATGCTGTGCGGTGTCCCCGCTGACCTGAAGTGAACTGATTTCTGTGGGAAGCTATCAGTTAAGCTTCACACAGTAATCACATCCTCTCCTGTCGCTGGGAGAGGAAGTCATTCATTCAGGAGCTTTCAGCTCAGCAGGCAGCATTACTTGCGCTGCTTGGCTGAAAGCTAGTTAACCCTTTGTGAAGGATTACAGCGTGGGACGTGACAGATCGCCGGATAGGTAAGAATAATGTTGCTTTTTTATTTTATTTTTATTACAGGACATCAAGGGAATCGAGGATTGCAGTAAAATAAAATATGGTCAAAAACTGTGTGTTTATTTCATTAAAATGATTTTTCATTAATGTGTGTGTGTATTTTTTAACCATTTCATATAATAGTACTAATAATTGAGAGTTGTCTAATTGACAACTCTCAATTATTAACCTGGCTTAAAGTCACCTTTCAATAGCAAGGTGGCTTTAACCCATTATTAACCCATTCGCCACCGCTACAGGGCAATGGGAATAGACCGGCTGTTATGATCTGCTACAAGCACTAAGGAAAGGTGGGAATTCTGTCCCTACAATAGGACTGAGCTGGATCCCTACGATGTAACGGGGAACCTGATCCTGCGACCAGACCCGCTAAAGTCCTCAGCTAGTCTGAACGAAGACCTATAGTTGCGAGGGAGAAATCCCTACAAGATCTAGGGACTGGGTGAAAAGGTGGACACTGTAGCAATATGTTATATGCTGAGCCGCCTCTAGGGGTCTCACTACCTGGATGTATTCAGAGGATAGAGAGGAGGGACTCGTTGGTAAGAGCAGCAGACAGGAAGCATTCATGTAATGTGGCTGAGAGAACGTGCACACAATAAAAGTAACCAGTTACCACAATCGTGTCAGAGGCATAAACAAGAAATAGAACATGGTGGCAGCAGGGCTGAACCTATAAAGAACAAGTGGACAGACAATCCAGGCAGCTTGTGGTACAAAGCTCAACTGTAAGTACAGTGCCCACAGTACAGCATTATGGAGACCGCATTACAACCTCCTCAGAGACTAGACATCATGTCCTCAAATCTATCGCAGACCTGGAGACATTGGATGGAGGAGTTTACTCTGTATGTGGATCTTACAGTAGACACCAATGATCAGAAGCGTAAGGTGAAGCTCTTCTACTATCTGATTAGAGAAAAAGGCAGAGAACTTGCTCAGACCCTGATCCAGGACGGTACGGACAGTCTGGCAGACATTGTACAGGCATTTGATAAGCACTGTGACCCCAAGAAGAATGAGACAGTGGAAAGATTTAAGTTTTTCACCAGAAATCAGGAGATGGGAGAGAATATAGATGCATATGTGACTGAGCTGAAAAGACTGGCAGCAACATGCAGCTTTAGAGAGATCAGAGATTCTCTTATCAGAGATAGAATAGTGTGCGGCATCAGAGAGCCACAGCTAAGAGAGAGACTGCTGAGAGAGGAGGAGTTAACCCTAGAGAAATGCATGCAAATAAGCAGAGCTGCAGAGCTAACAAGAGACAGCCTGAAGATGATGGCAGACACCACTGAGGAGCCAGTACATGCAGTAACCATGAGAGGAAAAGCAGAGCACCAAGCGAGAACAGTCCAATGCAGATACTGTGGCAGAAGACATGAGAGAGACAAAGAGAAGTGTCCAGCATATGGACAAAGCTGCAGGACCTGTGGTAAGATGAATCATTTCACAGCTCTCTGCAGACTTAAGCCCTTTAAAAAGCACAGAGAAATTCACAGTGTGACACAGGACAATAACAGTGACAGTGCAGAAGATATTACATGGATAGAGCTACAGTCTGCAACAGAGAATGTCAATACAGTCAGACAGCCAGAACCTAACGATACAAGACAACTGTTTGCAACTCTTTTATTAAATGACAAACCCATTAGATTTCAGTTGGACTGTGGAGCAAGTTGCAATGTCATACCGGAGGATCTACTAAATGAACAGGTGTCCATTGAACCAACTGATAAGGTACTTATGATGTACAACAAAACGATACTGAAACCTCGTGGGACATGCAAACTGAAGGTTAGTAACCCATGCAACAGAAAGAGTTATAGAGCCCAATTTACAGTGCTGCAGGGTAGTGACCACATACCGTTACTAGGTATAAAAGCAGTTCAGGCAATGGACTTAATAAAGGTACAATTCCATAACATTATGTCTGTGGAAGTCAAACAGAGTATGAAGGATATCCCAAAAGCAGACAGCAATCTAGATTTACAGATTATAAAAACACAGTATGCGGATGTATTTGAGGGTGATGGATGTTTTGAAGGAAAACACAAACTGGAAATTGATAACACAGTACAACCTACCAGATTACCGACAAGAAAAGTGCCTGTAGCGCTACTTCAGCCATTGAAAGAAGAACTACAGGATTTAGAAAAGCGAGGCATGATAGAAGTCGTCCATCAGAGCACAGACTGGATAAGTAGTTTGGTCATAGTGCAGAAACCATCAGGAAAACTAAGAATTTGTATCGATCCCAAACCACTCAACAAAGCTCTCAAAAGGAATCACTATCCGATGCCTACAATAGAGGATGTGCTACCAGATTTATCAAAGGCAAAAATATTTTCAGTTTGTGACGTAAAAAATGGATTTTGGCATGTGGAACTGGATGAAGAATCCAGTTTATTGACAACGTTTTCTTCTCCATTTGGTCGCCGTAAATGGCTGAGAATGCCCATGGGACTGACACCAGCTCCAGAAATATTTCAGCAGAAGTTGATGCAAGCTTTGGAAGGACTCCCAGGGGTAAAGACGATAGCAGATGATATATTAATAGTGGGAGAAGGTGACGATATGCAATCTGCAATAAAGAATCACGATACAAGGATGCTACAATTTTTAGATAGGTGTAGAGAAAAAAGGATAAAGTTAAACTTGGAAAAGTTGAAACTGAAAATGACGGAAGTGCCATATATAGGACATCTTCTAACCTCAAATGGAGTGAAAGTGGATCCAGAAAAGGTAAAGGTGATACAAGAGATGCCTACCCCAACAGATGTGTGTGGAGTACAACGATTTTTGGCATGGTGAATTATCTGTCCAAGTTTTGCAAGAATCTGTCAGACATGTGTGAGCCAATGAGACAGCTAACTCACAAAGATGTGTTGTGGGAATGGACAGAAGCACAGGAGACGGCTTTTCAATCAGTAAAGACAGCCATTGCAGACACAGCAACCTTAAAATATTTTGATCCACAGTTAGAGGTGGTAGTCCAATGTGATGCATCAGAAAAAGGCCTAGGTGCCACATTAATGCAAGAGCGGCAACCAATCACATTTGCAAGCAAAGCGCTAACACCGACAGAGCAGGGATATGCCCAAATCGAAAAGGAGTTACTAGCTGTGGTGTTTGGAATGGAAAGGTTTCATCAGTACACATACGGTCGACAGGTAACAGTACAGTCCGATCACAAACCGTTGGAGAGCATTACAAAAAAACCACTACTAAATGCACCAAAGAGACTGCAGCGCATGCTTCTGCGACTTCAAAAATATGATTATGAAATTGGATATTGTCCAGGAAAAGACTTGTTGATTGCAGATACTCTAAGCAGAGCGTACTTATCCAACTCAGAGGATAAAGGACAAGAAATGGACAACATCAATATGTGTGATTATCTTGCAGTATCTAAAGATAAACTGAAACAAATACAGACCTTCACAGAAAAAGATAAAACACTACAGATATTAAAAACTGTGATCCTGCAGGGCTGGCCAAAATATAAGCAGCATGCTCCAAAGGAAGTTGCTCCATTCTTCCATATACGAGATGAACTGTCAGTACACCAAGGAATCATCATAAAGGGAGAAAGGGCAGTGATACCAGAGACTCTGAGAAGAGACATACTACAGAAATTACACTCGTCCCACTTGGGCATTGAAGGATGTTTGCGGCGAGCAAGAGAATCAGTTTATTGGCCGGGTATGAATGATCACATAAAAAGTTACATAGCACAATGTGAGATATGTGCGTCCGGCGGGGATAAACAACCGAAAGAGCCATTGCAACCGCATGCCGTTCCAAATAGACCATGGTCAAAAATAGGAATAGATTTGTTCACATTGGAGGAAAGAGAATACCTGGTAACTGTGGACTATTTTTCTAATTTTTGGGAAGTGGACCATTTGAAGGATACAAGAGCAAGAACAGTTATTAAAAAACTCAAGGCTCATTTTGCAAGATATGGGATTCCAGAGATTGTTTTTACTGACAATGCCTCTCAATTTAGGTCAGAAGAGTTCAAGGAGTTCAGCAAGTTATGGGAATTTGAACACAATACATCATCTCCTGGATATCCTCAAAGCAATGGCAAAGCGGAATCAGCGGTGAAAACAGCAAAGAAGTTGATTAAGAGAGCGAAACAGGCAGGGACAGATGTATATCTATCTATACTGGACCACAGAAACACACCTTCCCAAGGTCTAGACAGCAGCCCAGCACAGAGGCTTCTGAGTAAACGGACAAGGACACTCATACCAACAGCTAGTCGTCTTCTGAAGCCAAATCTGGTGAGGAGAATGAGGTCAAAACTAAAGAAAAATCAGGATAGACAAGCATTCTATTATAATCAGTCGGCAAAAGATCTACCAGAACTGAGACAAAATGACAACATCAGGATGCAGCCGAGCAAATATGACAAACAATGGAGAAAAGCAAAGGTGCTCCAGAAACTAGGACCTAGATCCTACGAGATTGTGACAGAGGAGGGAAGAAAACTAAGGAGAAATCGGAGACATCTGAGGAAAATGCAAGAAGGATCTGATACATGGTCATATGAACAGTATCCTCATATCCAAGATGAGGAAACAGCAAGTCTAAGCAGAGAGGCTACAGGGATGGCCCAGGTTCAGTGTGGAGATTCCGGTCGGAGACAGGCAATACCAGATGCGGTAACGCCCGAATCGAGAGAACCACCGAATAGTGGCAGTAGCGCATCGTATGTTACTAGATCGGGCAGAATGATCACAAAGCCAGCACACCTCAAGGACTATATATACAACCAAGTATTTTAAAGTATCTTAATAGCATGATGCTTGCCAGTTATGTTTATGTCACCAATATCTTGAATATTGAAATGTTCACATGTATGTTAGTTATATTAGCTTAGTTATTTCTTCAGTTAAAAGACAAAGGATGTAGCAATATGTTATATGCTGAGCCGCCTCTAGGGGTCTCACTACCTGGATGTATTCAGAGGATAGAGAGGAGGGACTCGTTGGTAAGAGCAGCAGACAGGAAGCATTCATGTAATGTGGCTGAGAGAACGTGCACACAATAAAAGTAACCCGTTACCACAATCGTGTCAGAGGCATAAACAAGAAATAGAACAGACACCTCCTAACAGAAATTGTAGCAGGAAAAATAAAACAGAAAACAAATACTAAGAGATCCTAAGATCAAGCAAAACTGACAGAGTAAGGCACCTAAGCACCCGGCTAGCTTAAGAGTAGATAATACAATGAAGTCCAGCAAAGCCAGAAGGGTGGAGCCAGACTAAATAGGGAAAAAAGGTCATGTGACAGCAAACTGAAACAAAATCTGACAAGAGGGTTATAACAGTACCCCCCTCAAAGAGGATCCTCCGGATCCCCTATGACTTAGGCTTATCCGGAAATCTCTTGAGAAACGCTCTGACAAGTCTAGACGCAGAAACATCATCCGCCCTCACCCATGAGTTATCCTCGGGTCCATAACCCTTCCAAGCGACGAGGTACTGCAAACCCCCTCTATACCGTCTAGAATTTAGGATGCGGGAAATCTCATATTGCCCGTCCTCCACCACCAGGTGAGACCTCAGCTTTTTTCAAGAGAGAAACATGAAACACCGGATTAATCTTCCAGGAGGTAGGAAGCTCCAACTTAACAGCAGATTGGTTAATAACCTGAAGCACCTTAAAGGGCCCTACAAACTTGGGACCCAATTTCTTAGACGGAATCCTCAAGCGCAGATTCTTAGAGGACAACCAAACCATGTCACCAATAGCAAACAAAACCTCTTGTCGTTTTCTATCAAAATACACTTTGGATCTTTTGTTAGCCTCCTGAAGATTACCACGCACATCAGTCCAAACTCTCTCCAAAACACCAGAAAAATTCTCCTCTTCAGGTACAGCCGATCCCAACTTGGAAAATGACCCAAATGACGGATGTCTCCCAGAACAACAAAAAAAAGGCGAACAACCAGCAGAAGCGGATGTATGGTTGTTAAGAGCAAACTCAGCAAGTGGCAGAAACTCAGACCACCCCTCTTGATTATCAGTCACAAAACAACGCAAAAACTGCTCAACATCCTGGTTTTTCCTTTCTGTCTGGCCATTAGACTCAGGATGATATCCGGATGAAAACGACAAATGAACTCCCAACCTGTCACAAAAGGCGCGCCAAAAACGAGCCACAAACTGAGGTCGTCCCCTATCAGAAACAATGTCAGTAGGAACACCATGTAGTCTGACTATTTCCTTGACAAAGGCCTTAGCGAGAGTCTTAGCGCAGGGCAGTTTGATGAAAGGAACCAAGTGACACATCTTGCTAAAACGGTCCACGACCACCCAGATGACAGTGAAACCCTCAGAGGGGGGAAGGTCAGTAATAAAGTCCATAGCCAAATGTGTCCAAGGTGCACTAGGAACCTCCAGAGGGCAAAGCAACCCCGCAGCAGGAGTATGAGAAGACTTAGATCTAGCACACACAGTGCATTGACGTACCCACTTAATGACTTCCTTCTGCCATCATGGCCACCAAAAACTGCGACCCACAAGTCTCTTGGTCTCAGAGATTCCAGGATGACCTGCCAAGCGAGAGTCATGACATTCAACAAACAAATCTCTCCTCAGGGTACCAGGCACAAACAACCTCCCATGAGGCGTGTTAGATGGGGCATTCTCCTGTGCTTTAAGAATCTCATCTTCCAACACGGAGTCCAAAACAGCAATAACAACCCCCTCTTGCAAGATGTTTTCCTCCTCCTCCTCAGTACTCACCATAGGAGAAAAGCTGCGAGACAAAGCATCAGCTTTAACATTTTTAGTACCTGGGATGTAAGTAACGGTAAAATTAAACCATGAGAAAAACAGTGCCCACCTAGCCTGACGGGCATTCAAGCGTTTGCCAGCATCAAGGTAGATCAGATTTTTATGATCGGTGAAGACTTGAATGGGAAATTCCGCTCCCTCCAAAAGATGACGCCAGTGTTCAAATGCGAGTTTAATTGCCAACAATTCCCAATTACCGATATCATAATTTAGTTCAGACTCAGAAAATTTCTTTGAAAAAAAAGCACAGGGATGTACTCCATCCGTCTTTGCCTGAGACAACACTGCGCCGACCCCCACAAAAGAAGCATCAACCTCAACCAAAAATGGTTTAGTCACATCAGGCTGCGTAAGGATGGGAGCAGAGCTGAACCTCTCCTTTAGCAACACAAAAGCCTCAATGGCCTCAGTAGTCCACTGAACCGCATCAGCACCTTTCCTGGTGAGATCGGTCAGAGGTTTGGCAATCACAGAAAAATCTTTTATGAATTTTCTATAATAATTGGCGAACCCCAAAAACCTCTGTATTGATTTCACACCAATAGGTCTAGGCCAATCCTGCACAGCTTGCACTTTCACCGGATCCATCTCAAAACCTTCACTGGAGACAATGTATCCCAAAAAACTAAGTCTCTGTACAGCGAACTCACATTTTTCTAGTTTGGCAAAAAGTGAATTATCACTCAGTAACTGTAATACTTCACGCACACTCCTCCAATGAGACTCCAGATCCGGTGAATAAATCAAAATGTCATCCAAATACACAACCACACTTCTGCCGATCAAAGGTCTAAGGATGTCATTAATAAGATTCTGAAAAAATGCCGGAGCACTGGAAAGTCCAAAAGGCATAACCAGATTCTCAAACTGACCCAGTGGAGTGTTAAACGCAGTCTTCCATTCATCCCCCTCCTTCATGCGCAACAAATTGTATGCCCCTCGAAGATCAATTTTAGAGAACCACTTGGCCCCCACTAACTGGTTAAACAAATCAGGAATCAATGGCAGTGGGTAAGGATTGCGTACAGTAATCTTATTAATCTCACGAAAGTCTAGACAAGGCCGTAAACCGCCGTCCTTTTTTTTAAACAAAATAAAATCCAACCGCCACAGGAGATTTGGAAGGCCTAATGTGACCGGCGGCCAAGCTTGTCTGTATGTATTCCTCCAAAGCCTTTCTCTCAGGAATAGTCAAATTAAATAAACGACTTTTAGGAAGAGTCGCTCCAGGGACAAATTCAATTGCACAATCATAATCTCTATGAGGAGGCAATACCTGCGATTCCTTATCAGAAAAAACTTTCCAAAAATCCTGAATAGGTACAGGTAACTCCCCCTTAACTACAGCAGCAATACGCCCGTTACAACACTTGTCATAACAATTGGGACTCCAGGACTTAATTTCATTGGTAGACCAATCCAGTACTGGATTGTGCAATTTTAACCAGGGTAACCCCAAAATCACCGGTGAGGGCAAATTATTCAAAACTACCAAATCCAAATTCTCTTGATGAACACCATTAATAGAGGAAATTCACAGATATGGTGAGTAACATTTTTCAAGTGAGAACCATCCACAGACACCACATTAATAGGGGAAGACAGAAGTTTGGGTTTTAGTTTTAGTTTTTCCAAAAATTTCCCATCAATCACATTGAGAGTTGAACCACAATCCACAAATAGCCGAAACTCCATTAATTCCTCCTCACCAGCAGTGGTAGCAGAAAGAAAGACACCTTTATTGTTTAAACAAGCTATAAGGGCGAAACTGACCTCATTTTTTTTTTTCTCTTTATTCATTCGAAGCGCACAGTTCTTAATGAAATGCTCAGATTTACCACAATAAAAACACAAGCCCTTAGCAAATCTGCGTTCTTTTTCCCGAGAGTGAGGTGTCATTGCTCCAATTTCCATCGGCTCTGCAATGTCAGTACATTCCTTCTCCAAACTTGGAGCTGACAAGGCAGATTTACTCTCATTAACCCTTGCACGCAGTCTCCTATCCACCCGTATGGCTAATTGCATAGCCTCTTGCAAGTTACCAGGTATAGGATAAGCAATCAGCAAATCTTTAACCCTTTCACTTAACCCTGCAAGAAATAAACTTTTCAAAGCTGAATCGTTCCAGCCCACCTGTGTGGACCACCTTCGGAAGTGAGTACAATATTTTTCCACATTACCTGATCCCTGTCTCAAACGTCTCAATTCTGTCTCAGCTGATGAAACACGATCCGGATCGTCATATAACAACCCCAAAGCAGAAAAAAAACTATCCACAGATCTAAAGCATGGATCACTAGGCTGCAGAGAAAAGGCCCAGTCCTGAGGTTCTTTGCGCAAAAGTGACATTATGAACCCTATGCGCTGTGATTCATCACCAGAGGATCTGGGTCTCAAACGGAAATACAACAAGCAAGCATTTTTAAAAGAAAAAAAATCTTGTTGTTCACCAAAAAATAAATCAGGCAAATGTACCTTTGGCTCCACGAAATGTGCTCCAGAACAACTACTCACGTGTTGCTGGATTTCAGCCACCTCCAGAGAGAGACCCTGCAGGCGTTCAGCCAAATCCCGAACTGACACCATGATGGAAAACAGAAAATCTTTCCTTAGAGATTTTTTTTTTTTTTTTTCTTTGGGCTGGACTTACTGTTATGATCTGCTACAAGCACTAAGGAAAGGTGGGAATTCTGTCCCTACAATAGGACTGAGCTGGATCCCTACGATGTAACGGGGAACCTGATCCTGCGACCAGACCCGCTAAAGTCCTCAGCTAGTCTGAACGAAGACCTATAGTTGCGAGGGAGGAATCCCTACAAGATCTAGGGACTGGGTGAAAAGGTGGATACCTCCTAACAGAAATTGTAGCAGGAAAAATAAAACAGAAAACAAATACTAAGAGATCCTAAGATCAAGCAAAACTGACAGAGTAAGGCACCTAAGCACCCGGCTAGCTTAAGAGTAGATAATACAATGAAGTCCAGCAAAGCCAGAAGGGCGGAGCCAGACTAAATAGGGAAAAAAGGTCATGTGACAGCAAACTGAAACAAAATCTGACAAGAGGGTTATAACACCGGCAAAGTGCCAGAAAGGACGAATCTAATCATAGATTTGCCTTTTCTGGGGTGGCTGGGGGCAGATGTTAGTAGCCAGGGGGGGCACAAAATAAATGCACCCTCCTTAGGCTAATATTATCTGCCCCCACTTGCTGGCTTTGTCTGTCTGGTTGAGAAAATAGGGCGGGAGCCCACGCATTTTTTGTCAACGAATTTACACCTTTCATTAATCCCTACATGTGTGAAATTTTGCACACATACACTCATGTAATTGTTAGTGAAAACCAGATATCAAACTACATGAAATGACATGGTTAACTGTATGTAAACCATGTGTCATTTCATGTCGGGTCTGTAATTTCACAAAAGCTGGCAATTGAATTAGCGGCTATTATACTATGTAGAAGTGTATGAACTATAAATATATATACATATAGATATATATGTCACAATGACATGTATATATGTATATATATATTATATATATATATATATATGTGTATTCTATGTGTGTATATGTATTCTTTCCATTCTTTATTAAAGTTGTCAGTGTGATTTTACAGTATAGCCGGGGATGAATTAGCGGCTATAATACTATGTAGAAGTGTATGACCTATATAATTATATATATATATACAGTGGCGTAACTAGAAATGGCGGGGCCCCACAGCAAAATTTTGAACGGGGCCCCCTCTCCCAAACGGGCGGCGGGGGGCGGGGTTCTGATAGTGGGCGGAGCCAATAGCAGTGGGCGGAGCAAATCACAGCAATTCTCTAGGCCCAAAAAATACTCTTCAGTCTCATAACGGCCAGCTTTTTGCCCAAATCAGAGCTGTATTTAAAGCAGACATTATGGAAACACAATATAATATAATGGACTGGTAGCAATGCAGCCCCCTTATGCTACCATTACTAGTAACAATGTCCCGCATAACTATTAATGCAGGCACATTATGCCCCCATAACTAGTAATAAGCCCTCTTATTCTCCCATCAGTAGTAATGTGCCCCTCAAGTAGTAATGCAGCCAAGAATGCAGAGTTATCACTCACACAGTATGTGCCCCCGTTAATCTTCAGTGGTATCTTCAGCTCCACAGTGGAGCACACTCACCACCAGTCTTCACCCTTCTGGGCGCCGCCGACGAGTGACGTCAGCAGCGTGATCACATGACATGATCACGCTGCAGACGTCGCTCTGACCCGGCGGTCAGAGCTTCAATTGTACTGGCGTCTGTATAGACACCAGTGCAATTGATTCCTGGGAGACGGCACGCAGCAGCTCTCTGCGCGCTGCAGCATGACAGCCAGCACAGGGAACCGCCGACTCTCAGGCCATGGGCGGCGGAACACAGCCGCAGGGGAGACAGCTGCAGCAGGGACGGGCCCCCTGCTAGCCCGGGCCCTATGGCAGCTGCTTCCCTGCTTCCACGATAGTTCTGACCCTATATATATATATAATATATATATATATATTATATATATATATAATTATTTGCTTTTTGTGTACATTTTTTTTTACAATGTGATTTTTACATGACTTTTTACATAGAGTGAACTGCTCTATGTAAAACGTCATGTTAAAATCGCATTGCATACAGATGGAAAACGGATGGTGCGATTAAAAATCGCATACAAATCGCATGACAATCGCATGACAATTGCATATATTCGGACTGTTTTTTCCATCCAGAAAACGGACCGTTTTTTTTTTCCACAAATGGGTATGAGCCCTTAGTGTGACGCCGGCCTAACACATATCTGCATCCATACCGAAGTAAGGAGTAATTGTAATTTTTTTAATGTAATTTTATAATTTAGGTAATATTTGTATATTTCAGAATGTGAAAATTGTCTTGGCAGGAAGAGGATAATGTGGCTAAAGAGCAGAAGAACGAAGGAAAGAAGATGATTTTATATTTTTTATTACGCATGTAACAAAGGTCGCACGTGTTGTGATATCTAGTGATTAGTGCATGAATAGCCAACTTGGACAGAGCTTTGTACTGAACTCTTGGAGGAAGTCCAAGATTTCTAATGGCAGCATCATAATGGTGTGTACATGTGTGTAAGGGATTTGATAAAAAACAATGTGCCCGTACAGTTAATCTATAGGTTCAGCGTACACCATTTTACTCTAACACACTGCCAAAATTTGGTCTGTAAAATAATAAGTGGGCTTTTTAAAAACTTTTATTGCTGATTGAAAACTATACCAAGCAAGAATTAAACTACAGTTTATATTTACTACAACTAATTGGATCAGATATTTCAAGGAATTTTCCACAATGACAACTTATCACCAATCCAAAAGATAAGCTGCTGATTGATTGATTGATTGATTGATTGATTGCTGAGGGTCCCAACACCGAGATGACAAGAAGGGGGTTACAAGTCTTCTGCTTACATTGAGCTGCTGCTCTTTGTAAAGTCTTAGGACTGAATGAGATTGCTGAGCGCAGCGCTCCAATACTTCTGTCAGACACGTAGACAAAGAATAAGCAGGAGTGCGCTAGCTCAGACTCTACTGCATTCAAACATGAGCATCAGCAACACCAGGAATCAGCAACGTATCGCATATCCTGTGTGTGAGACAACCCCTTTAACATTGTAACATAGGGACCTATTCTTCAAAGATTTTACACTAGCAACGTGGCAGAAAAAAAATTTAAAAAGTTTTAAAAAAGTAAAATTGCGAATTTTGCAATTTTTGCTCTACTTTGAATCAGATTCACCGAACTGGGCAGAGCTGGGGTGGGAAGGGGCGTCCCCGCCTGCCCGTCCAATTCATCTAAAGTGATGGCGTTTTGTATGCCAGAAATGCTACTCCAGTATATGACTACAGTAGCATTTCTGGCACGGTGAATTGAAGTGCATGCCACTCAGAAGATGCACCTAATTCATTAAGTGGCGTGCATCAGCAAGACTGATGCAGCGCAAGCAAGCTTGCTCAAAGCCAGTCCTGATCAATCAGCTCCATAGTGTTCTGTTTGTACATTGTGAGGCAGTGAGGGGGATCATATACGAGGGTCGATATGTGTCTCCCAAGATGGGAACAGAGTCATATTAAACCCGCTTGTGTTTACAGCAGGACGCCTGTGAGTTACAAGGCAAAATAAAAGGAATTGTGGATTGGGTCCAAGTAGTTGACCCAGTTAGATATTTAGGAAAACCTGTAAAGGGCTTTTATTTTTAGAGGGATTTGCAGGTTTGGTAGTGGGGCGAATCCCTCTCTCCACTCCGGGTTTTGGAAGTGGCTCTATGGTCACGTTTCCATTTAAATCTCTCAGTTTGGCCTTGGGTGTGTCAGTGTGGAGTTTGCAAGCTGCAGAGCAGGATGCTCTGTGCACCCAGGCCTGTGTGGAGCTAACACAGAGCCAGGGACTTCCAGGCAGCTGACGCACCCAAGAGACACGGCGGTGCCATTGCCCACGACAACGGGTTTTGAACACGAATTGTATTTGTGGAAACCCGGCTGCACTCTGGAGGATATCACTCCTGCATGTGAGTCTGAGAATGAAGACACTGTTTATGTTGAACTTTCTGTGGTCCCTGCCTATATGTCGCACTGAACCTCTGCACTACAACATTCAGAAACTAAACCTTTGCTAGTGACTTCTTTTTGACCATACAGTCTCCTTGCAGATGTTGTCCGTGGTGGAATTTGGACCACAGGGATGAAAAGCTACAGTGCTAACCACTGAGCCACCGTGTTGTCCTGTATTATTCAAATGAAGATTACAAATAGCCTTCACATGGCTCCAAGCAGTCAGCGGAGTTCTCATAGCCGGCGGTCAGACAGGGGTGAGGACGCAGCTGTCTGTCAGGATTATGGCCAATAGTGCGTAGTGATTGCTCCTTCAGTCACTGTGAATACAAGTAGTTGTAGATCATTGTGAGCTCTCAGACATAGTGCAGACAGTCAGCTGCAAAGAACATCGCTAATTGCCTGCATCATACTGAGGCTACCTTCAAATGTTCAGAATTTGGTCAATATTTTACCTCAGTATTTGTAAGCCAAAGTCAGGAAAAAATTGCTAAATTGATTTCACGCAAAATTCATGCACCCATGTGTGCTAAATTAATGAATTTGACGCTAAAAACAGCAATGAATATTATAAGACAAAAAAGAAAAACATCTTATAAAAAATGCAAATGATGAATCAGGACCTAGGTTTTCTCAAAGATATTAGGATGTTTTTGGAAAATAGAGCAACAGGCAAAAAGCACCAGAATTGATCAAAGATTGATAAGTGTCCTCAGTCCTCTTGAATTCTGTACCTCAACACATCCGAGTATCTGCCACACTCAGAACTTCAAGATGGAACCTGAAAACCCATCTCTTCAATAAAGCCACAGCCTGCAATGAGCCCCTGTCACCTCACCACCACTGGAGCAGCCATCTCACCACCACCGGAGCTGCCACCTCACCACCACCGGAGCTGCCACCTCACCACCACTGGAGCTGCCACCTCACCACCACCGGAGCTGCCACCTCACCACCACTGGAGCTGCCACCTCACTACCACTGGAGTTGCCACCTCACCACCACAGGAGCTGCCACCTCACTACCACCGGAGCTGCCACCTCACCACCACCGGAGCTGCCACCTCACCACCACCAGGGCAACCCCCCAACCTACTGTATAATTCCCCATTGTGTTGTAGACTGTAAGCCCACAAGAACAGGGCCCTCTCCCTCTGCACCAGCCTGTGATTGTTAGTTTGTCCTTCATATTTTATGATTTTTGTTTACAACACTGCTGACTGCAGAAAATAAGTGGTTTAGAGTACAATGACATTAGTGATGAGATAGAATCAGCAATTCTGATCAGGTAGATTCCTGTTAATGATTATTGTTTTTGACACTTCAAAGAAAGTTTGGAAATTGATAACATTGTATCTAAGTTTGACAACTTTTAATGCTGAAAAAAAATAACAAAATGGGAAATAATTTATCTTTTGATACTACCCAAGATATTGATGACCTATTGATGACCGGTGGGGTGAAATACATGCAACGCTCATCTATCAGCTGTTATATACTGCAATGGTGGCTGGATGTAAATACATTCGATGGAGCTGCACTGCACAGCTCCGTGCAATGGGTAGTGACCGCTGCTGGTGTGGTGCCCCTGAGGGTTCAGTCGCCACAGAGGTACTGCACCTCATCCAGAGGTGTGCTATCCCACTCTGAGGTAAGGAGGGAGCACTACCCAGGACTCTAACACTCGCACCCAACACACACTAGTTCAGTCAGGGCACCTGGGCGTACCCCAAGGGAGGAGGGCCTCATCTCAGGCTGGGTAGGAAAGGGTGTTGGGGGAGTGGGTGGAGAACATAGAGGAAAGGGGAGGAGCTTAGAGAGCGGGAAGAAGACTAGAGAGTTAGTCAGAATGGGAGGGGAGCTCAAGCTATGAGGAGCTTGTCCCCGGACGAGTTGAGAGAATATAGAGAAAGAGACTGAAGGAAGTTCCCGGGAGGACAGAAGGGGTCCTAGGGGCACAAATAGTGAGAGATCCATCTGTGGGGTCCGATCCAGTATTGGAGGGACCAGGTCACAGCACCGGCCCCCAAGTCTAGTGGAGGACTTCAAGACTCAGCTAGCAAGCCGAAGGCAGAGGTATCTTTACGTACCTCAGCCACATCCACAATTATTCACCGAAAAGGCAGCCACATAGGAGCAAGGGGAATTGGAGAACGTCGCCAGACAAGGTTCGCGGCTGCTGACTTGGGACACTGATTGTGTTGGTGTTGGGCTGGAGGGAGGAAGCCAGTGAAGTGAGACGGCCAGGAAAGGAACATATTGAAGGGAGTCCTGGAAAGGTGTATCCCGATCTACCTGGGAGTTTGCTGGACCCCTCACCTGGAGGACACGGCACCAAGCGGGCATCTGTGTACACAAAACTGTGAGTAAAATGTTAGAAACTGCACCCTGCTGTGTCCTCTGAATCTTTCCTGAGTCACCTGCCCTGCACCACGCTCACCTCCAACATCACCTTTATCATCCTAACTGCCCTGGGACATAGCTCTGCCTGTGGAGAGCTGAACCAACTCTGCTGCATCAACAACTGTCCCAGTGGACTGAATCTGCAGCGTCAGCCAACATCTTTATTGCCGAATACCACAGGTGGCGTCACAAACACTATATTACAAACTCTTTATTATCCCTTTTCATCATCACCCCTTTTATTGGACGCCCAGGGCCATGGACCTGGTCACTGCTGCCGTGACACTGCCCCTTTAAGAAGCGGCCCAGGACCGAGTATCATCACTGCCCTGGCGGGCGCTCCACTGGGAACTGCAGAACACCTCCTATTTAAGAGATTCAAGATGAGTTGGAGCTGTTCTGTATTACCTTGCAGCGATCACTACACATTGAACAGAGCTGTGGTTTACATTCAGCCACCATTAAACAGCTGATTGGTGGGGGTGCCAGTAATCATCAATGTGATATTGATGACTTATCATAGCAATAGCTCATCAATATCTAGTGACCGGATAACATCTTTAAAGGCATCTGCAGAACCTAGAAAAAGATGACTACTTTAGGTACTTTGCACTAAAATGTCCTGACTGATCGTGGTATTCTAATTTCACTATGGACCTCATATGTCCAGACCGCTACCTTTATATTATAGTAGGTTGTTTTTTTGCCTATCACTTTGGACATTATAATATCAGATTGGGTACCACTGTGTCATGTTCAGGGGCAGTTTTTACTTAGGGCATTGGTGTATCACAAGGCTGACAACTAGGGATTATGGGATATGGGATTAATTACTAATTGCTGCGTCTGACTTTTAGGTGCGCATCTTCTACTTCCGATTCATTCAGACGGACTCTGCAGAGCTATGTTCTTAGGAACAGTGTGGGTCCCACCACTATCCTATAGATCGGGGGTAGCATACTATTTTGGGAAAAGCCCTCTAATTTCAGACATGGACAGATTGAATATACCACCCATGCAGTGTGTCTGATATGACATCCTAGCTCACACGTTGCGATACCTGTGACATAATAACTGCACGAGCAGAGAATACTCATTCCACCTCATTGTTCATAACTAAGACTGACAATATATTACATTCTGTCAATGTTGTGTTCCCTCTAAATATCACTTCTCTAAGAGGAATATCATAATCTCTGACCATTTGACCATTGAGGCTTAGTCCTGTACAATCAAAAGAAACTGGAGCATTCGTTTGTACAGACATGATGATTTTCAGTGTCCCTTACTAGTCGGAGTCTCCTTTGACAGTGGTCCGAGAGCACATTATTGCAAGTCTCTTGCACTAAAAAGAACAACAAAACCAGATATATATGATGTCCTCTACCAGGCTCTTACTGAAGACCAGGAGAGTTATAAAAGCCCTGACAAAGCTTAATCCAGACAAAACTACCTAGAGACTAAAACTGTTACATATTTTTAAAAAGTCAGGCTTAGTGGGCGGTAGACAGCACCAGAAATACATTTTCATCACTGGGTCAATTTGGCAGGAAAGCTTCTATCACCCTTGGTACCACTCTTCATGCCCTGACAAGACGTACAGCTAAGCGAAATGGTCATATACTTGTTCAGCCATATTCCTTTACCGCATTGAAATAAACTGTGAGAAAAACAACGTTGGCGAGTGCAGTGATTCTTTTCCTCTACATGAGAGACTTCAAGCACACTACAGTAAAACTTTGGTGACCTAGAGGGCAAGACTGCACCTTGGCTCCCTCCAAGATTCAACAAGAATTTCTAACTCAGCCTTTCACTGATGAGGAAATATTTCCCCAAATCTGGCAAAGACCCGATGGTACAATCTTACAGACCCATTTCACTTTTAAATCATTATTTTAAAATGTTGACTAAAACTATAGCAAATAGATTGGAAACAATCCTGCCTAGGACATTATCCAAACCAGCTGAGGTTTCTACTCAGTGGGCATTCTACGAGGTATTACAGATGTCCGATCTACCACTATACAAGTTTAGAATAGAAAGTTCCTCAAGCTTAGATGCTAAAATAAATTGTGCTATACTGTTCTGAGCCAACTTCTCGGAACTACATTTAGACATGGAAAATTTGGCATAGCTATTTTTTTAACACTAAAAAGCAAAGCCACAAAAAGAGGACTAAAAATCCTCCAAAATTCAAAAAAACACAGCAGAAAAAAGGCAGCAATGTTTACCTGCCCAGTTCTCCAAACAGGTGCACTATCAGGATGCAGCAGAGCCATGTAGTTAAGATGGCGGCAACACAGGTGCAAAAATACAGATGAGACAGTCACTCATGGCCTACCAATCCACGGAGGGGGTGGTTGCTTGGTATACTAGTGCACAATAGAGGCTTGTATGGGGCGCTGTTCACATATATAGGGAATGCACAGCATCCAGGTTAACAGACTATTAGTGATGTCCACGCTATTAGATCAGGCGGGCTGCCCAGCGTTATCCAAATGCATCCCATGTGAACGGACACAACAGTTTACAAGACCAAATGGGCCCAACTACACCCTGAAAAATAAAGTGCAGAAAATACATATAAAAATATGTGATGTATTAGTCAATATTTTGGCCAAGATATGCAAGCTCGCAACCTGGGCCCAGAGTCCTCACGCTTGCGAGTCCCAACACTAAAAAGCCAAGGCTCAAAAAGAGGACTAAAAATCCTCCAAAAATTAAAAAAAAAACACAGCAGAAAAAGGCAGCGATGTTTACCTGCCATAACTATTTTCTTCAATTTCTTACATACACTCCACACAATGTACAGATGTCTATTACCAAAATTACCCTCCTCCCGATTACTTTCCGCCAGGACATTAGACAGTATTGGCACTTTCACCCCTCTTATTTAGCCTCTCAATGGACCAATTAACAGGTTTCACATAACCTCTTTGAGTAGAACATCGCTGGATTCGCAGGAGATCCAGCGCAATGATACATTTTCTATTACTAGATTATTTACAATCCATAATACTATATGTTTAGAGAAAAGAATATAATCCTCTTTAAATGCTGCCTTTTGTTACCTTTTGTGCTAGGACATTCCACATTATAACTACTCTAACTGTAAAGAGCCCTTCCTGCTTAGATGTCAAAATTGTTCTTCCTCCACACAAAATGAATGTCCCCTGTTCCTTTGTAAGGTTTTTGGAAGGAATCAATCATGTGTCAGTCCTTTGTATTGACCAGCTATGCATTTACAGAAAAATATTAAGTCTTCTTTAGGAGGACTTCCATCTCTCTCAAATAAGCTTATCCTCTATTAAATACATAGGTTTACACACATCCTACAGGAGCTCTACAAACAAAATATCACACCCTATAATTGACTCCTTAAAGGGTTTGTCCAGAACTATAATATTGATGACTTGTCTTAGGATAGATCATCCACAGCAGACTGGTGGGGGTCAAACACCTGGCACCCCAACCGTCAGCTAAAAGCTTGTCTCATGGCCAATAGACATAGTGTACAGAGCTATGGTGTTCGCCTCCTCACACTGTGTACTTCTTCCAGCCATGGGATAAAATTATTGCTCTTTATCTTTTCTTTATTTAGAACAGAAAAAAATATCTTTACAGATTCTCACTTAAGCAGAGTGAATACAGTCCCGGTATGCTTCATATGCACCAGATTAAAAGATTTTGCTGATCCTTCCTCCCTACTTGCCACATACCAGTTACACATTCGTGCCTGAGGAGATAAAGTCCAACCAATCTTTTCTGGCTCTCCTCTTTGCTGGCAACAGACCTCACTGAATAAAACCCTCACCTCTCCACACTCCTTCCACTTCTAGGAAATGTACTGTTAGGACTGCAGCTTGGCAGCGCTGGGGTCCTGGGTTCAAATCCCACCAAGGACAATATCTGCAAGGAGTTTGAATGTTCTCCCCGTGTTTGGGTAGGTTTTCTCTGCCTACTCTGGTTTCCTCCCACACTCCAAAGACAACTGATACAGAATTTAGATAATGAACACCAATGAGGATGGAGAAGGCAATGCCTGTACAGTATTAAGGAATATGTTGGCGCTATATAGGCAACCATAATGAATAAACAATAAGGCATCCACATGGCACTATAGGAACATATGTGCATAGTCTTGTGAATGGCCTACTTATATTTGACGGCACATATTCCTTTTCAAAGGATCAACAACAATTCAGTATTGCTAGAAGAATATTCCATTATCCTCATTAGTTACCCATTCATGTAGGACGTGCCGTACCTGTCACCATGTTAACTGCACCAACACCATACTATCAATCCTAACTAAGAGAGGAATAGTGATCATAAAATACTATAGGTTTAACCAAAGGGGTTTTCCAACTGTCAGCACATATCTACAGACAAAGCCACAGTCCTGTTTGGCCGTTTCCACAAAGCCCATGGAGTTATATGTTTTGGTGGCACACATGCTCGAATGCAGTAGCTTACAACTCTATTTTTTTGAATTCATCTGCTGCTGGAGAGGAATTGGGATTTGATGTCCCCCATTTCAAAGCTAAGTGAGGGTTCTAACATTTGAGTCTCTACCAATTTAACATTAGTCACCTCTCTTGCGTATGGGTGATAAATGTCAATGGGCAGAATATCCTTTAAAAGTTATACAAACTTTTTACATTTTTACACTTTTTTACTATTTTACATCACTCAAGAAAATCCATTCCCACCATGGCTCCTATCTTATGCACACTAAGGCCAATTTTACAGGATGTCAAATAGTATATATTGGAAGAGAAGATATTTCTGGATTCTGGGACAAAAACAGAGCACGGAGTACATGCAGGGCCCATCTTTTATTAAATGATGCCCTGCTTGGTACCTGGCGACCCACCCCACCAAACTACACCGTGTGATTGTACTATACAGTTCCCAATTATGTGCCAGATATGATCTAAAAAAAACACTTCCATATAATTGTTAAATAACAATATCATCTACCATGCACTGCAAAAATAATATACTGGACCTTACCTAGTAATGCCTCATAACACCTTATATGCAGTGATAAAAGTAGGTCTATATAATGACCCAAATATGGCATCACACTTTTGCCATTGAATGCTTATGCAATGTTTCGTACAGTTTTCAGCTCCATCTGGAAGCAGAATCATATTTTTCTATACATCTTGGGTCTTCCTGCTTAGACCCAGACCCTACGAGGAGGAGGACATAAGCAGTGGAACCTACAGGCATGTAAAAGTTTGGGAACCTCTGGTCAAAATTACTGTTATTGTGAACAGTTAAGCAAGTTGAAGATGAAATTATCTTAAATAATGCTAAAGATGAAGCATTTCCTTTGTGTTTAAGGAAAAAGGAAAATATATATATTGTAATTTTTTACATTTTAAAAATTTACAAAAAGGAAAATGGGCCTATGCAAAAGTTTGAGCACCCTTGGAGAGTTGTGTGCTTAGATAACTTTGACCAAGTTTTCAGACCTTAATTAGCCTGTTAGGGTTATGGCTTGTTCACTATCATCATTAGGAAAGTCCAGTTGATGCAAATTTCCCACCTTTATAAAACCTTGTGCCAAAAAACAGTCATGGGTTCTTCTAAGCAGCTACAAAATAGAAATAGTGGTGCAGGTGTTGAGGTTTTGAGTAAATATAGATGTATATATTCACAGTGAAAAACCTAAATTAAGTTGGGAAATGGCTTATAAGCTAAGGATACATGTACAGAGTGAAATGGAACAATGAACAATAAGTACTGAGAAAAGAGTATCTATTCACACTAGTAATTTTAATATTTGTGAAAAGAATGTCCCATTTTGAAATGTTACATGTATCAATATTTCCAAGCAAAAAAAATCATCATGGCACGGATCATGAGGATTAAAGAAGTGAGGTAAAGAAAAATTAAAATACAAAATTTTATTGATTAATCAAAACAACAGTTAAATCATATTAAAAAGACAGGGCAGTTTGGTCTCCAACATGAAAAGGGAAGAAATACACCAGCAAAGGAATTCAATGTATTTTTAAGATTTCAATAAAAGTGCATTAGTGCATAAGTAACCAAAGGAAAGGATACATCCAAAGTCCACAGTACCTATAGAAAGACCACTACAATATGGCTTATACTCAGACAGCAATTGCAATGTTTTGCTAAATTAGCCGAACAAAGTGCTGCAGGCACTACAGAGATTTTGCCTATTTAAATGTAAGGGAAAGGAGGGATTAGGGAATAGCACCATAAAAGTTAGAAAAATGGAATTCAATTGTCTCATGTATATATATATATATATATATATATATAATCTCTGTGAAGAAAAAGTCAGGAGCACAGCAGAAAATTATAATTGGGGTTAACCCAAAGGAAAAATGTGCAGGATTACCTGTGGCTGGCAGCTGAGACACAGGACCGCTACAATGGGACTTATGCACAAGGTTTAATGTGCTGGTGATACTTCTCCCCTGCCGCCCGACAGTGCCGTTTCGCAAGAGTTGCTTCTTCCAGGGGACCCTCATCTCACCCTCCTATTGTAAGTTTCCAATAGCAATAGGAGGGTGAGATGAGGGTCTAAGTAACCTGCCCCTTAATTCACTGGAGAGAATATTGCTTCTACACTGCTCAAAAAAATAAAGGGAACACTAAAATCCCACATCCTAGGTATCACTGAATTAAATATTCCAGTTGCAAATCTTTATTCATTACATAGTGGAATGCGGTGGGAACAATATAACATAAAAATGATCAATGTAAATCAAAATTAATATCTCATGAAGGTTTGGATTTGGAATGATACTCAAAATCAAAGTGGAAAATCAAATTACAGGTTGATCCAACTTCAGTGGAAATGCCTCAAGACAGGAAATGATGCTCAGCAGTGTGTGGCCTCCACGGACGTGTATGACCTCCCTATAGCGAGCAATTCTCCTGATGAGGCGGCGGATGTTCTTCTGAGGGATCGCCCAGACATGGATTAAAGCATCAGTCAACTCCTGGACAATCTGTGGTGCAATTTTGCGTTGTTGGATGGAACAAGACATGATGTCCCAGATGTGCTCGATTAGATTCAGGTCTGGGGAACAGGCAAGCCAGTCCATAGCATCATTGCTTTCATCATGCAGGAACTGCTGACACGCTTCAGCCACATGAGGCCTAGCATTGTCATGCATCAGAAGGAACCGAAGTCCCACTCCACCTGCATATGGTCTCACTACTGGTTTGAGCATCTCATTCCGGTACTTAATGGCAGTCAGGGTACCTCTGGCGAGCACATGGAGGGCTGTGTGGCCTTCCAAACAAATGCTTTCCCACACCATTACTGACCCACTGCCAAACCCGTCATGCTGGAGGATGTTGCAGGCAGCAGAACGTTGTCCACAGCATCTCCAGACTCTGTCACGTCTGTCACATGTGATCAGTGTGAACCTGCTCTCATCCGTGAAGAGAACAGGGTGCCAATGTAAAATCTGCCAATCTTGGTGTTCTCTGACAAATGCCAATTGCCCTGCACGGTGTTGGGCTGTAAGCACAACACCCACTTGTAGACATTGGGCGCTCAAACAGCCATCATGGAGTCTGTTTCTGACAGTTTGAGCAGACACATGGATGTTTGTGGCCTGGTGAAGGTCATTTTGCAGAGCTCTGGCACTGCTCCTCCTGTTTCTCCTTGCACAAAGGAGGAGGTAGCGGTCCTGGTGCTGGGTTGTTGCCCTCCTACAGCCCCTTCCACGTCTCCTGGTATACTGGCCTCTCTCCTGGTATCTGCTCCATGCTCTGGACACTGTGCTGACAGACACAGCTACCCTTATTGCCACAGCTCGCATTGATATGCCATCCTGGATGAGCTGCACTGCCTGAACAACTTCTGTTGGTTGTAGACACCACCTCATGCTACTGTACGGTACCTCTAGGGGTGAGAGCAATGATAAAATGCAAAAATGACCAAAACAGACAAAAGAGATGAGAATAAAGAAATGGTCTGTGGCCACCACTTGAAGAACCACTCCTTTATAGGGGGTGTCTCACTAATTGCCGATCATTTGTACCTGTTGCCTGTTCCATTTGCACAACAGCAGGAGAAATTGATTCATAATTGATGTTGCTTTGTTACTGTAGAGGTAGATTTCACAGAAGTGTGATTGACTTGGAGTTACATTGTGTTGTGTTAGTGTTCCCTTTATTTTTTTGGACAGTGTACATTGAGTGAAAAACTGAACATAGTCAGTGATAATTTAAATGTCTTAAAAGAGTAATAAATACATAAGATAGATCCTTGACCAAAGACAGTAATGGTCTGTCAGTTACCGTATGAGGTGGTGCTCAGTCCCGGCACTGGAGTGTCCAATGGCTTCCTTAGAGTGATTGCCTGATAGGCATTCAGTAGTAGGGATAACGGAGAGCTGCCCTGGCCGGTGGCAGCAATATCTCTGCTCAATTCCATTCTGTACCTGCATGCAGGTCCTGTTCCAGCCGCATCGACTACCCTACCGGCACGCGGAACACATCGGAACAGAGAACGCCATTGGATTCTGCACCCGCTAGACCGATCGCAGTATCAGTGTGCAGCACCACGTCATTGTGACAGGACCCATCGCTGTCCTCAGCAGGTACAGAGCGGAACTGAGCGGAGATATTGCTGCCACCGGCCGGGGCAGCTCTCCGTTATCCCTTCTACTGAATGTCTCATCTATTGCTATTGGAAACTTGCATCCAGGTGTGCCCTATAAACATTGATACATGTAATATTTCAAAATGGGACATTCTTTTCACGAATATTAAAATTACTAGTGTGAATAGATACTCATTTCTCAGTACTTATTCTTCATTGTTCCATTTCACTCTGTACAGGTATCGTTAGCTTATACTGTCTATAAGCCATTTCCCAACCTACTTTAGGTTTTTCAGGACGAATATATATATCTATATTTACTCTTCTAAGCAGCTGCCTAGCACTGTGAAAATGAAAATGATGGAGGCCCACAAAGCAGGAGATCGTCATTAGAAGATAGCAAAGACTTTTAAAGTTGCCCTTTCGTCAGTTCGAAATGTAATTCAGAAATGGCATGTATATATTTTTGCAAACCTCACCTCCCACTGAATACGAGGGACTGCTGATAAGTTTGGTATTTAGATTTTTTTTTTGTTTCTATGTTAACAAATGTTACATCACATGAAAGCCTTATTTGTCTAATATATGTTTTCAAAATTTTGCATTTTTAGCTTATGGCAACAGTGTTCTACGCAGAGGGAAAACAAAATGGCGAAGTCTAATGCAATATTCACAGCAAATGAGAGCAGAGGAGTGATAAAATTCTTGTTTCTGCAAGGAAAGTCCGTGAAGGATATTTATGGTGATATGTTGCACACATTAGGGGATCAATTCCCCATCATATTCTACAGTTAAGAATTGGGTTGCCAAATTTAAAATGGGCCACTTCAGCACCAACGATGAGGAACGTCCTGGACGACCGAGAGTGGTTGTTGTTCCGGAGATCGTCGATGCTGTGCACAACCTCATACTGGAGAATCTGAGAATTTCAGCTAAAGCAATAGCAGACATCATGGGGATTTCCCATGAACGTGTTTGTGTAATTATTCATGAACATTTGGACCTGAAGAAGCTATCTGCAAAGTGGGTCCCCAAATGTTTGACAACAGATCAGAAAAGCATTTGAGTGAAAACTTCCCAGTCCATTTGTCAGCATTGCCAGACTGATAAGAAGTTCCTGCATCGATTGGTCACTGTGGACGAAACCTGGATTTATTTGTATGACCCTGAAACCAAGGAGCAGTCAAAAGAGTGGAGGCACAGTGGTTCTCCTCGTCCAAAGAAGTTCAGGGTGCAAAAATCAGCCACCAAGGTGATGGCATCTGTGTTCTGGGATAAGAAGGGCATGCTGCTAGTGGACTACCTTCAAAAGGATTCCACCATCAATACAAAGTATTACATTGAACTTTTGGATCAATTGAAGGCAGCTCTGAAGGCCAAAAGGCGCAGCAAGCTGTCCAAAGGAATCTTGTTCCTGCAAGACAACGCCTCTGCTCACACTGCACAAGCAACCAAGGCAAAACTGGCAGAGCTGGGCTTCCAGCTGGTTGACCACCCACATTATTCACCAGATCTAGCTCCCTCCGACTATCATCTGTTTCCAAACCTGAAGAAACACCTCAAGGGTACCAAATTTCAGACCATTTCTAATGCCATGGCTGTTACGGATGCCTGGTTTGAGGCACAACCAAAATCCTTCTTTTTGCAAGGCTTCCAGAACCTAGAATACCCATGTGAGGAGTGTGTTGACATCAGTGGAGAGTATGTGAAATAAATGTAAAGTTTCATCTTCCTATCTCATTTCTTTCTGAGTAAAGCCAAAGACTTATCAGCAGCTCCTTGTATATATTTACATATACACAGTACAAATATATGAATATATAGAGATACTTGGTAAGATGGCCGCCGGACGAGTCTTTGAGGGGAGAAATGTGTAATTGCGGCTATTAGCGGAGGTGATGTGAGCTTGGAAGCATGCTCCAGCACATATAGTGCTAAGAGAGTCATCAGGCCATTCCATGGCCGGGTTTTACGAGCAGTCATAAGAGATGGGTGGGAATGACTGCTCACATATCCCAACCCCCAGGGGTGTGGTTTGGCAGATAAACTGGAAGCCGAGCGTCTCATCAGTGTCTGTGGCTGGAGGTGTGGAGACCTCCAGTGTGTGTTGCTAAAGTACCTGAGCGGGCAGAACCACAGTACTATATAGTCTGCTTATTTTCACTTTGTTTTTACGTTGTGCCAGAATAGGCTCTGTTTTGGTTTTGCCATACGGAGTATCCCCTTAGTGACGGACCAATTTTGTACTTAACCCCTTAATCCCATCCGACGTACTATTCCGTCCATGTGACCCTGGACCTAATTCCCATGGACGGAATAGTACGTCACATGCGATCAGCTGTGCTCGCGGGGGAGCGCAGCTGATCGCGGCCGGGTGTCAGCTGATTATCACAGCTGACACCCGGCACTATGTGCCAGGAGCGGTCGCAGACCACACCCGGCACAATAACCCCTGGCACACCGCGATCAAACATGATCGGGTGCAGGGCCGGCTCCAGGTTTTTATGGGCCCCGGGCGAAAGAGTCTCAGTGGGCCCCCTTAACACAGACCACGATTCATGATGCACAGATACTGCAGAGAAATATGGGTATAGCACAACGCCAAACACTTCTCTTCTTCCATTACATGACTGATACCTATTGTAAATTGTACAATAGCTCAGAAACCGTCAAATCCTCACAGCGCACAGTACAGACTGGACAGTACAGTCCTCCATACAATATTATGGGCACCACATAGTCTCCCCCTCATCACCCATATAATACCCCATGCAGGATGTCACCCCGCCATCCCCCATATAATGCTCCATACAGAATGCTGGACCCAAAATAATGCTCCATACAGAATACTGGACCACATATAATGCTCCATACAAAATATGGAGCTCTCCTCTACACTGTGCTGCGTTCTGCACTGTTACGGCTCAGGAAAGGGCGCTGTGGAAAGACTCCCCATTATCATCATCATCTTTGCCTGCCCATTATCATCATCATTGCCTCCCCTCATCATCATTGCCTGCTCATCATCATCATCATTGCCTCCCTATCATCATCATTGCCTCCCCATTAATATCATCATCATCATTGCCTTCCCATTATCATTGCCTCCCCATCATCATCATTATCATTGCCTCCCCATTAATATCATCATCATCATTGCCTTCCCATTATCATTGCCTACCCATCATCATCATCATCATTGCCTCCTCACCACCATCACTGCCTCCCCCCACCACCATCACACATACAGCACCGCAGGCAGCACTCTCTCACATACACACACGCAGGCACACAAACACACCACGCCTCACCTGTCCGGCGTCCGCGCGCTCTCTGCCACAGCCGGCTGCTGAATGATGACGTCATTCAGCGGCGCTGCTGTGAGAGAGGAAGCGCCAGCGCAGGCGCCCCCTGGAGCTCGGAGCTGCGGCAGCGGAGGCACGGGGAGAGGTAAGTATTGCGCCGGCTGCTGCCGGGGCCCTGAGCAAGCGGGGGGGGCCAAGTGGCGGCGCTGACACCGCTAACGGGCGCCGGGGTGCCCGACGGCGAGTGGGCCCCCCCGCCTGCTCAGGGCCCCGGCACTTGCCCGGGTGTGCCGGGTGCTGACGCCGGCCCTGATCGGGTGTACCGGGGGCACAGGGAAGCATCACGCAGGGAGGGAGCTCCCTGCGTGCTTCCTGAGACCCTGAGATGTGATCGTGCTGTTCTGAGGCCTTCCTCCCTGCAAGACCCCGGATCCAAGATAGCAGCGGGGTCCTGCAGGGAGGCGGCTTCCTCAGTACCTGCTAAGAGCAGGCGCTGAGAAAACCTGCAGCAGTGCCTGTGAGATCGCTGGTCTCACAGAGTGCTGTGCACACTGTCAGACCAGCGATCTGACTTTATTCAGTGATGTCCCACCCTGGGACAAAGTAAAAAAGTAAAAAAAATCAAAATCACATATGTAAAAAAAAAATCCAAAATAAAGGAAAAAAAAAAATCCCCAATAAATTATTTCTTCATGTAAATAAAAAAAAAACAAAAAACAATAAAAGTACACATATTTGGTATCGCCGCGTCCGTAACGACCCGCCCTATAGTACTGTCCCACTAGTTAACCCCTTTAGTGAACCCCTTAAAAAAAATTTAAAAAAAGCCAAAAATCAATGCTTTATCATCATACCGCCGAACAAAAAGTGGAATAACACGCGATCAAAAAGTCGGATATAAATAAACATTGTACCGCTGAAAACGTCATCTTGTCCCGCAAAAAACAAGCCACCATACAGCATCATCAGCGAAAAAATAAAAAAGTTATAACTCGCAGAATAAAGCGATGCAAAAATAATTATTTTTTATATAAAATTGTTTTTATTGTATAAAAGCGCCAAAACATAAAAAAATTATATAAATGAGGTATCTTTGTAATCGTACTAACCCGAAGAATAAAACTGTTTTATCAATTTTACCGCAAGCGGAACGGTATAAACGCCCCCCCCAAAAGAAATTCATGAATTGCTGATTTTTGTTCATTCTAACCTCCCAAAAATTGAAATAAAAAGCGATCAAAAAATGTCACGTGCTCAAAAATGGTACCAATAAAAACGTCTACTCGTACCACAAAAAATAAGACCTCACATGACTCTGTGGGCCAAAATATGCAAAAATTATAGCTCTCAAAATGTGGTGATGCAAAAACTATTTTTTGCAATAAAAAGCGTCTTTTAGCGTGACAGCTGCCAATCATAAAAACCCACTATAAATAGTAAATCAAACCCCCTTTATCACCTCCTTAGTTAGGGAAAAATAATAAAATTAAAAAAATGTATTTATTTCCATTTTCCCATTAGGGTTAGGGTTGCGGCTAAAGTTAGGGTTAGGGTTGGAGCTAAAGTTAGGATTAGGGTTAGGGTTGGGATTAGGTTTAGGGGTGTGTTAGGGTTAGGTTTGTGGTTAAAGTTATGGTTAGAGTTGGGACTAGGGTTAGGGGTGTGTTGGGGTTAGGGTTGGAGTTAGAATTGTGGGGTTTCCACTGTTTAGGCACATCAGGGGCTCTCCAAATGTGACAAGGCGTCTGATCTCAATTCCAGCCAATTCTGCATTGAAAAAGTCAAACGGTGCTCCTTCACTTCTGAGCTCTGCCATGCGCCCAAACAGTAGTTTACCCCCACATATGGGGTATCAGCGTACTCAGGACAAATTGCACAATAACTCTTGGGGTCCAATTTCTTCTGTTACCCTTGGGAAAATAAAAATTGGGGGCGAAAATATCATTTTTGTAAAAGAAAAAGATTTTTTTGTTTTTACGGCTGTACGTTATAAACTTCTGTGAAGCACTTGGGGCTTCATAGCGCTCCCCACACATCTAGATAAGTTCCTTGGGTGGTCTAGTTTCCAAAATGGGGTCATTTGTGGTGGGTTTCCAATGTTTAGGCACATCAGGGGCTCTTCAAACGCGACATGACGCCCGCTGACAATTTCATCAAAGTCTGCAATCCAAAACGTCACTACTTCCCTTCCGAGCCCTGACGTGTGCCCATACAGTAGTTTTCTCCCACATATGGGGTATCAGCGTACTCAGGACAAATTGGACAGAAACTTTTGGGGTCCAATTTTTCCTGTTACCCTTGTGAAAATAAAATATTGGGGGCGAAAATATAATTTTTGTAAAAAAAAAAAGATTTTTTATTTTTATGGCTGTACGTTATAAACTTCTGTGAAGCACTTTGGGGTTCAAAGTACTCACCACACATCTAGATAAGTGCCTTGGGGGTTCTGTTTTCCAAAATGGGTCACTTGTGGGGGGTTTCCACTGTTTAGGCACATCAGGGGCTCTCCAAACGCGACATGACGCCCGCAGACCATTCCATCAAAGTCTGCAATCCAAAACGTCACTAATTCCCTTCCGAGCCCTGACGTGTGCCCATACAGTAGTTTTCTCTGACATATGGGGTATCAGCGTACTCAGGACAAATTGGAAAACAACTTTTGGGGTCCAATTTCTCCTGTTACCCTTGGGAAAATAAAAAGTTGGGGACTAAAAGATCATGTTTGTGGAAAAAATATGATTTTTTTATTTTCATCCTCGGGCGTTATAAACTTTAGTGAAACACCTGGTGGTTCAAAGTTCTCACCACACATCTAGATAAGTTCCTTGAGGGGTCTAGTTTCCAAAATAGTGTCATTTGTGGGGGGTTTCCACTGTTTAGGCACATCAGGAGCTCTCCAAACATGACATGGCGTCCAGCCAATTCTGCACTGAAAAAGTCAAACGGCGCTCCTTCCCTTCCGAGCTCTGCCAGGCACCCAAACAGTGGTTTACCCCCACATATGGGGTATCAGCCTACTCAGGACAAATTGCACAATAACTTTTGGGGTCTTGTTACCCTTGGGAAAATAAAAATTGGGGTGAAAAGATCATTTTTGTGGAAAAAATATTATTTTTTAATTTTACGGCTCTACGTTATAAACTTGTATGAAGCAAATTGCTCACCACAGATCTAGATAAGTTCCTTAGGGGGCCTAGTTTCCAAAATGGGGTCACTTGTGGGGGAGTTTCCACTGTTTAGGCACATCAGGGGCTCTCCAAATGAAACATGGCGTCCAATCTCAATTCCAGCCAATTTTGGTTGGAAAAAGTCAAATGGTGCTCCTTCCATTCCGAGCTCTTCCGTGCACCCAAACAGTGGTTCCCACCCACATATGGGGTATCAGCGTACTCAGGACAAATTGGACAACAACTTTTGTGGTCCAATTTCTCCTGTTAGGCCGGCGTCACACTAGCGAGTTTGATGCGAGTTAGTCGCACGACTTACTCGCATCAACACCCGGCACGGCCGCCCGCTCTCGGACCAGAGTGTGCGGCGGCATAGAAATCCATGCAGCCACGCACTCTGGTCCGAGAGCGGGCGGCCGTGCCGGGTGTTGATGCGAGTAAGTTGTGCGACTAACTCGCATCAAACTCGCTAGTGTGACGCCTGTTAGAACCCTCTTGTTAGGTTTTTTTCAGTTTGCTGGTCACATGACCTTTTTCCCCTATTCAGTCTGGCTCCGCCCTTCTGGCTTTGCTGGACTTCATTGTATTATCTACTCTTAAGCTAGCCGGGTGCTTAGGTGCCTTACTCAGTCAGTTTTGCTTGATTTTAGGATCTCTAAGTAATTTGTTTTCTGTTTTATTTTCCCTGCTACAATTTCTGTTAGGAGGTGTCCACCTTTTCTCCCAGTCCCTAGATCTTGTAGGGATTCCTCCCTCGCAACTATAGGTCTTCGTCCAGACTAGCTGAGGACTTTAGCGGGTCTGGTCGCAGGATCAGGTTCCCCGTTACATCGTAGGGATCCAGCTTAGTTCTATTGTAGGGACAGAATTCCCATCTTTCCTTAGTGCTTGTAGCAGATCATAACAGTAAGTCCAGCCCAAAAAAAAAAAAAAAATCTCTAAGGAAAGATTTTCTGTTTCCATCATGGTGTCGGTTCAGGATTTGGCTCAACGCCTGCAGGGACTTTCTCTGGAGGTGGCTGAGATAAAGCAACACGTGAGTAGTTGTTCTGGAGCACATTTCGTGGAGCCAAAGATACGTTTGCCTGATTTATTTTTTGGTGAACAACAAGATTTTTTTTCTTTTAAAAATGCTTGCTTGTTGTATTTCCGTTTGAGACCCAGATCCTCTGGTGATGAATCACAGCGCATAGGGTTCATAATGTCACTTTTGCGCAAAGAACCTCAGGACTGGGCCTTTTCTCTGCAGCCTAGTGATCCATGCTTTAGATCAGTGGATAGTTTTTTTTCTGCTTTGGAGTTATTGTATGACGATCCTGATCGTGTCTCATCAGCTGAGACAGAGTTGAGACGTTTGAGACAGGGATCAGGTAATGTTGAAAAATATTGTACTCACTTCCGAAGGTGGTCCACTCAGGTGGGGTGGAACGATTCAGCTTTGAAAAGTTTATTTCTTGCAGGGTTAAGTGAAAGGGTTAAAGATTTGCTGATTGCTTATCCCATACCTGGTAACTTGCAAGAGGCTATGCAATTAGCCATACGGGTGGATAGGAGACTGCGTGCAAGGGTTAATGAGAGTAAATCTGCCTTGTCAGCTCCAAGTCTGGAGAGGCACTGTACTGACATTGGAGAGCCGATGGAAATTGGAGCAATGACACCTTACTCTCGGGAAAAAGACCGTAGATTTGCTGAAGGTTTGTGTTTCTATTGTGGCAAATTTGACCATTTCATTAAGAACTGTGTGCTTCGTATGAATAAAGAGAAAAAAAAAATGAGGTCAGTTTCGCCCGTATAGCTTGTTTAAACAATAAAGGTGTCTTTCTTTCTGCTGTTGAGGAGGAATTAATGGAGTTTCGGGTATTTGTGGATTGTGGTTCAACTCTCAATGTGATTGATGGGAAATTTTTGGAAAAACTAAAATTAAAACCCAAACTTCTGTCTTCCCCTATTAATGTGGTTGCTGTGGATGGTTCTCCCTTGAAAAATGTTACTCACTATATCTGTGAATTTCCTCTTACTATTAATGGTGTTCATCAAGAGAATTTGGATTTGGTAGTTTTGAATAATTTGCCCTCACCGGTGATTTTGGGGTTACCTTGGTTAAAATTGCACAATCCGGTACTGGATTGGTCTACCAATGAAATTAAGTCCTGGAGTCCTAAGTGTTATGACAAGTGTTGTAACGGGCGTATTGCTGCTGTAATTAAGGGGGAGTTACCTGTACCTATCCAGGATTTTTGGAAAGTTTTTTCTGATAAGGAATCGCAGGTATTGCCTCCTCATAGAGATTATGATTGTGCAATTGAATTTGTCCCTGGAGCAACTCTTCCTAAAAGTCGTTTATTTAATTTGACTATTCCTGAGAGAAAGGCTTTGGAGGAATACATACAGACAAGCTTGGCCGCCAGTCACATTAGGCCTTCCAAGTCTCCTGTGGCGGTTGGATTTTTTTTTGTTAAAAAAAAGGACGGCGGTTTACGGCCTTGTCTAGACTTTCGTGAGATTAATAAAATCACTGTACGCAATCCTTACCCACTGCCATTGATTCCTGATTTGTTTAACCAGTTAGTGGGGGCCAAGTGGTTCTCGAAAATTGATCTTCGAGGGGCATACAATTTGTTGCGCATGAAGGAGGGGGATGAATGGAAGACTGCGTTTAACACTCCACTGGGTCATTTTGAGAATCTGGTCATGCCTTTTGGGCTTTCCAGTGCTCCGGCATTTTTTCAGAATCTTATTAATGACATCCTTAGACCTTTGATCGGCAGAAGTGTGGTTGTGTATTTGGATGACATTTTGATTTATTCACCAGATTTGGAGTCTCATTGGAGGAGTGTGCGTGAAGTATTACAGTTACTGAGTGATAATTCACTTTTTGCCAAGCTAGAAAAATGTGAGTTCGCTGTAAAGAGACTTAGTTTTTTGGGCTACATTGTCTCCAGTGAAGGTTTTGAGATGGACCCGGTGAAAGTGCAAGCTGTGCAGGATTGGCCTAGACCTATTGGTGTGAAATCAATACAGAGGTTTTTGGGGTTCGCCAATTATTATAGAAAATTCATTAAAAAATTTTCTGTGATTGCCAAACCACTGACCGATCTCACCAGGAAAGGTGCTGATGCGGCTCAGTGGACTACTGAGGCCATTGAGGCTTTTGTGTTGCTTAAGGAGAATTTCAGCTCTGCTCCCATCCTTACGCAGCCTGATGTGACTAAACCATTTTTTGTTGAGGTTGATGCTTCTTCTGTGGGGGTCGGCGCGGTGTTGTCTCAGGAAAAGACGGATGGAGTACATCCCTGTGCTTTTTTTTCAAAGAAATTTTCTGAGTCTGAACTAAATTATGATATTGGTAATCGGGAATTGTTGGCAATTAAACTCGCATTTGAACACTGGCGTCATTTTTTGGAGGGAGCGGAATTTCCCGTTCAAGTCTTCACCGATCATAAAAATCTGATCTACCTTGATGCTGCCAAACGCTTGAATGCCCGTCAGGCTAGGTGGGCACTGTTTTTCTCACGGTTTAATTTTACCGTTACTTACATCCCAGGTACTAAAAATGTTAAAGCTGATGCTTTGTCTCGCAGCTTTTCTCCTATGGTGGGTACTGAGGAGGAGGAAAACATTTTGCAAGAGGGGTTGTTATTGCTGTTCTGGACTCTGTGTTGGAAGATGAGATTCTTAAAGCATAGGAGAATGCCCCATCTAACACGCCGCATGGGAGGTTGTTTGTGCCTGGTACCCTGAGGAGAGATTTGTTTGTTGAATGTCATGACTCTCGGTTGGCAGGTCATCCTGGAATCTCTGAGACTTGTTGGTCGCAGCTTTTGGTGGCCTGGATGGCAGAAGGAAGTCATTAAGTGGGTGCGTCAATGCACGGTGTGTGCTAGATCTAAGTCTTCTCATACTCCTGCTGCGGGGTTGCTTTGCCCTCTGGAGGTCCCTAGTGCACCTTGGACACATTTGGCTATGGGCTTTATTACTGACCTTCCCCCCTCTGAGGGTTTCACTGTCATCTGGGTGGTCGTGGACCGTTTTAGCAAGATGTGTCACTTGGTTCCTTTCATCAAACTGCCTTGCGCTAAGACTCTCGCTAAGGCCTTTGTCAAGGAAATTGACAGACTACATGGCGTTCCTGCTGACATTGTTTCTGATAGGGGACCTCAGTTTGTGGCTCGTTTTTGGCACGCCTTTTGTGACAGGTTGGGAGTTCATTTGTCGTTTTCATCCGGATATCATCCTGAGTCTAATGGCCAGACAGAAAGGAAAAACCAGGATGTTGAGCAGTTCTTGCGTTGTTTTGTGGCAGACAATCAAGAGGGGTGGTCTGAGTTTCTGCCACTTGCTGAGTTTGCTCTTAACAACCATACATCCGCTTCTGCTGGTTGTTCACCTTTTTTTTGTTGTACTGGGAGACATCCGTCGTTTGGGTCATTTTCCAAGTTGGGATCGGCTGTACCTGAAGAGGAGAATTTTTCTGGTGTTTTGGAGAGAGTTTGGACTGATGTGCGTGGTAATCTTCAGGAGGCTAACAAAAGATCCAAAGTGTATTTTGATAGAAAACGACAAGAGGTTTTGTTTGCTATTGGTGACATGGTTTGGTTGTCCTCTAAGAATCTGTGCTTGAGGATTCCGTCTAAGAAATTGGGTCCCAAGTTTGTAGGGCCCTTTAAGGTGCTTCAGGTTATTAACCAATCTGCTGTTAAGCTGTAGCTTCCTACCTCCTGGAAGATTAATCCGGTGTTTCATGTTTCTCTCTTGAAAAAAGCTGAGGTCTCAGATGGAGACGTCTCGGCCACTGTTCCCCTGGTGGTGGAGGACGGGCAATATGAGATTTCTCGCATCCTAAATTCTAGATGGTATAGAGGGAGTTTGCAGTACCTCGTCGCTTGGAAGGGTTATGGACCCGAGGATAACTCATGGGTGAGGGCGGATGATGTTTCTGCGTCTAGACTTGTCAGAGCGTTTCACAAGAGGTTTCCGGATAAGCCTAAGTCCTAGGGGATCCGGAGGATCCTCTTAGAAGGGAGGGTACTGTTAGAACCCTCTTGTTAGGTTTTTTTCAGTTTGCTGGTCACATGACCTTTTTCCCCTATTTAGTCTGGCTCCGCCCTTCTGGCTTTGCTGGACTTCATTGTATTATCTACTCTTAAGCTAGCCGGGTGCTTAGGTGCCTTACTCAGTCAGTTTTGCTTGATCTTAGGATCTCTAAGTAATTTGTTTTCTGTTTTATTTTCCCTGCTACAATTTCTGTTAGGAGGTGTCCACCTTTTCTCCCAGTCCCTAGATCTTGTAGGGATTCCTCCCTCGCAACTATAGGTCTTCGTCCAGACTAGCTGAGGACTTTAGCGGGTCTGGTCGCAGGATCAGATTCCCCGTTACATCGTAGGGATCCAGCTTAGTTCTATTGTAGGGACAGAATTCCCATCTTTCCTTAGTGCTTGTAGCAGATCATAACAACGCCGGCCTTACACTTGGGAAAATAAAAAATTGGTGACTAAAAGATAATTTTTGTGGGGAAAAAAATAGGATTTTTTATTTGCATGCCCAGGCATTATAAACTTGTGTGAAGCACTTGGGGGTTCAAAATGCTCACCACAGATCTAGATAAGTTCCTTAGGGAGTCTAGTTTTCCAAAATGCGGTCACTTGTGGGGGGTTTCCACTGTTTAGGCACATCTGGGGCACTGCAAACAGAACATGACTCCAATCAACGTTTGCATTCCAAAACATTATTACTTCCTTTCCAAGCCCTGCCGTGCGCCCAAACAGTTCAACCCCCCACATATGGGGTATCAGCGTACTCAGGACAAATTGGACAACAACTTTTGGGGTCCAATTTCCTTGGGAAAAATCAAAAAATTTGGGACTAAAAAATCATTTTTGTGGAAAATTGTTTTTTTTTTTTTCACACCCAGGCATTATAAACTTTTGTGAAACACTTGGGGGTTCAAAGTGCTCACAACAGATCTAGATAAGTTCCATAGGGGTCTAGTTTCCAAAATGGTGTCACTTGTGGGGGGTTTCCAATGTTTAGGCACATCAGGGGCTCTCCAAAAACGACATGGCATCCAATCTCAATTCCAGCCAATTTTGGTTTGAAAAAGTCAGACGGCGCTCCTTTCCTTACGAGCTCTGCCGTGTGCCCAAACAGTAGTTTTCCCCCACATATGGGTATTGGCGTACTCAGGAGAAATTGCACAACAACTTTATCTGTCCATTTTCTCCTTTTACCCTTGTGAAAATATAAAAAAGTTTGGAAAAGATAATTTTTATGACTAAAAAGTTAAATGTTCATTTTTTCCTTCCATGTTGCTTCAGCTCCTGTGAAGCACCTGAAGGGTTAATAAACTTCTTGAATCTGGTTTTGAGTACCTTGAGGGGTGCAGTTTTTAGAATGGTGTCACTTTTGGGTATTTTCTGCCATATAGACCCCTCAAAGTGACTTCAAATGTGAGGTGGTCCCTAAAAAAATGGCTTTGTAAATTTTGTTGTAAAAATGAGAAATCGCTGGTCAACTTTTAACCCTTATAATTTCCTTACAAAAAAATTTTTGGTTCCAAAATTGTGCTGATGTAAAGTAGACATGTGGGAAATGTTATTTATTAACTATTTTGTGTGACATATTTCTCTGTTTTAAGGGAATAAAAATTCAAAGTTTTTAAAATTTTCGCCACATTTGCGTTTTTTAAAAAATAAACACAAGTTATATCGAAGAAATTTTACCAATAATGTGAAGTACAATATGTCACGAGTAGTGTTGAGCATTCCGATACCGCAAGTATCGGGTATCGGCCGATATTCGCGTTATCGGAATTCCGATACTTAATTCCGATACTTTTTCCATATCGTATACCGGAATCGGAAGTTCCCATAATTCTTTGAGAGGCAATGTGATTTTAGTCAGCCAATGAGGAATCCTACGAAGTGTGGGCACATCCTGTAATGCTGCGGTCATCTTAACTAATGGCATGGCTGTGATTGGCTGCTGAAATGATGTCAGAATGCACTATAAAAGGCGCCGCCGCCATTTTAGCGTCACTGTGCTGTGAACTCAGTAAGGGACAGAACGCTACTCTGCTCACTCTGAGGGACAGTTAGATATAGCGATTTTGTGTACTACTGTGCTTGAGGCAGGCTAGTTTACCAACCGCTGTGTAAAGCTTCATTTTGCCAGTGTTGTTTTAACAGCTCTGTGCAAGGTGTGTGTGTGACAGTGCAGGTGACGCTGCAGTTTGCTCTGCATCCACCGCTGTTTGTAGGCATCTGCACGTGTCACTTTTTTTTTTTTTTTTTTATTTTATTTAGTGGAATTGGTGCAGCTCCATTATATTAGAAATAAATCTAATCTATTAGTGTGACGCGCTTCCATCCGTATACAATACATTGGTTGCAAACACTATAGAAGTACAGAAAGGAGCTTTTCACAGATTGTGGACAGTTGTGTTTCAGTGTTCACTTCAGTCTGTGTTTTTTACTTTTTTGAGTGCAGATCACGCTCCAGTTACTTGTTCAAGCACTGCTGCTTGTACTCTGCTGAGCGTGTCTCAGTGGCTCATCCTTTTCATTTATCTCCAATTGGTTCTGCTACATTCCATTTAAAATAAATCTAATCTATTAGTGTGACGCGCTTCCATCCGTATACAATACATTGGTTGCAAACACTATAGAAGTACAGAAAGGAGCTTTTCACAGATTGTGGACAGTTGTGTTTCAGTGTTCACTTCAGTCTGTGTTTTTTACTTTTTTGAGTGCAGATCACGCTCCAGTTACTTGTTCAAGCACTGCTGCTTGTACTCTGCTGAGCGTGTCTCAGTGGCTCATCCTTTTCATTTATCTCCAATTGGTTCTGCTACATTCCATTTAAAATAAATCTAATCTATTAGTGTGACGCGCTTCCATCCGTATACAATACATTGGTTGCAAACACTATAGAAGTACAGAAAGGAGCTTTTCACAGATTGTGGACAGTTGTGTTTCAGTGTTCACTTCAGTCTGTGTTTTTTACTTTTTTGAGTGCAGATCACGCTCCAGTTACTTGTTCAAGCACTGCTGCTTGTACTCTGCTGAGCGTGTCTCAGTGGCTCATCCTTTTCATTTATCTCCAATTGGTTCTGCTACATTCCATTTAAAATAAATCTAATCTATTAGTGTGACGCGCTTCCATCCGTATACAATACATTGGTTGCAAACACTATAGAAGTACAGAAAGGAGCTTTTCACAGATTGTGGACAGTTGTGTTTCAGTGTTCACTTCAGTCTGTGTTTTTTACTTTTTTGAGTGCAGATCACGCTCCAGTTACTTGTTCAAGCACTGCTGCTTGTACTCTGCTGAGCGTGTCTCAGTGGCTCATCCTTTTCATTTATCTCCAATTGGTTCTGCTACATTCCATTTAAAATAAATCTAATCTATTAGTGTGACGCGCTTCCATCCGTATACAATACATTGGTTGCAAACACTATAGAAGTACAGAAAGGAGCTTTTCACAGATTGTGGACAGTTGTGTTTCAGTGTTCACTTCAGTCTGTGTTTTTTACTTTTTGAGTGCAGATCACGCTCCAGTTACTTGTTCAAGCACTGCTGCTTGTACTCTGCTGAGCGTGTCTCAGTGGCTCATCCTTTTCATTTATCTCCAATTGGTTCTGCTACATTCCATTTAAAATAAATCTAATCTATTAGTGTGACGCGCTTCCATCCGTATACAATACATTGGTTGCAAACACTATAGAAGTACAGAAAGGAGCTTTTCACAGATTGTGGACAGTTGTGTTTCAGTGTTCACTTCAGTCTGTGTTTTTTACTTTTTTGAGTGCAGATCACGCTCCAGTTACTTGTTCAAGCACTGCTGCTTGTACTCTGCTGAGCGTGTCTCAGTGGCTCATCCTTTTCATTTATCTCCAATTGGTTCTGCTACATTCCATTTAAAATAAATCTAATCTATTAGTGTGACGCGCTTCCATCCGTATACAATACATTGGTTGCAAACACTATAGAAGTACAGAAAGGAGCTTTTCACAGATTGTGGACAGTTGTGTTTCAGTGTTCACTTCAGTCTGTGTTTTTTACTTTTTTGAGTGCAGATCACGCTCCAGTTACTTGTTCAAGCACTGCTGCTTGTACTCTGCTGAGCGTGTCTCAGTGGCTCATCCTTTTCATTTATCTCCAATTGGTTCTGCTACATTCCATTTAAAATAAATCTAATCTATTAGTGTGACGCGCTTCCATCCGTATACAATACATTGGTTGCAAACAATATAGAAGTACACAAACGGGCCTTTCACAGCTACTGAACATGGGTTTTTAATTTTTAACTAAAATATGTATTTTTTCAAATGACACAAATATAAGTAATGTTGAAGAGGAATAGTCCTACATCCATTGTTTGCACAATATTACAGGTGTACATCATGTCCCTTAATCAACAATGTATTATTATATTTACTTGTATGCTTTTATTTAAAAGCCAAGAACACAGAAGGATAACCTTCGCACTGCAGCTGTTGTCAAAGTTCAACCCACATTATGCACTTCCAACATTGCAGCATTTGAGGCATGATGTGAGTTGGATTGGTCAAAGTTATGGAGTGAGAAGGTTCACCATCAGTACCCTATAGCATAAGTATGCTTTTGTGTTAGCATTTGTGTTAGACATGTGGATATCTGCCATAATATGTCACAATTATTTAGTTACAGATTTGTTACCAACACTAATCATTGAATGGTTTTAAATTTGACGTTTCACTTGTTTACAGCTTAGAAATAAGGGTGTAGCCTGATATCTATGTGTAGCACTAGCCACTTTAACATGTCATGTTTTTTTAAACATGTGTAGCTAGGTAGCAGTAATTTTTGCCGGACACACAGCAGGGGAACAGCAGGCGTTACTGAACCCCACTATTACTATAGCTTGTGTATTGGTCTGTGGACACGACACTTCTGAGCAGCAACTGGCAGTGTTGTAGCCCAGGGAGTATAGCTCAGGTGGTAGAAAGATGAACATAACAGGAGACATGGAAAACGTTGCCAACCAGTTAGTTAATCTGAAACCGGACAGGCAAATTCAGGCGAGATCCATGCCTAGTTCATTTTCAGAAAAGTAAGCCGTTCTACATTATCGTAGGATAGTCGCATGCAACGGTCTGTTAGTACACCACCTGCAGCAGTAAAGACGCGCTCCGATAATACACTGGCAGCAGATCAAGCCAGCACCTCCAATGCATACTGGCTAAGCTCTGGCCATGTATCCAGCTTAGAGACACAAAACTTGAATGGGGAAGAGCCATCTGAGAGTACACTGAGAGGGCAAGACATGTAGTCTGTAACCATCTTACGGAAATGTTGCCTCCTGCTGACTGGAGCCGTCTCGGATGGTGTAGACATTGGTGGCGCTGCCACAAAACTTCGACACATTTGGAACATACTGTTCTTGCCCTGTGCAGAGGCGCTGCTTGTGCTCCCTCTTGTTGCAGAGCTGTCTCCACTGCCTCGACGCACAGAGCTGCTTTGTAAATCAGTAGCAGCAGCAGTGCTCTCGGCTGGAATGGAGAACATTATGGATTGCACCAGTGTGTCTTGGTACTTCCGCATTTTACGCTCCCGGTTCAACGGTGTGATGAGGCTTTGTAAGTTGTCCCGGTAGCGAGGGTCTAGGAGGGTGTACACCCAATAATCAGACGTGGTGTGAATGTGTTCGATGCGGCGGTCGTTTCTCAGCCACTGCAGCATGAAATCAACCATGTGCTGCAGACTCCCAACTGGCCAAGAAACGTTGTCCCCTGCAAGAGGCGTCATCTCCGCCTGCTGTGCATCACCCCACCCTTGGTCTACATACTGACTAGAGCATTGTCTACCTCCCTCTGGAGCGATGTCTTCCTCCTCCATTGACTCCTCCTCATCCTCCTCACAAAGTCCTTCAAATACATATAAATTTACAAAATTTAAAACTCAAAATTTAAAAACTTTGTATCATAATTCTGTAACATCAGTTTATGGAAACACAATAGCATTACAAAAGGATAGACAAAAACTGTACATTATGTGCTTTGTAAATACATTAAAAGTTTGTAATGGTTATGAAAATATAGACAGCGACTCTGGAGGTTCAATTGTTGATACAGCATGGTACTTTGAAAGTCCTCCAGCCCTTTGTGAGGAACCACGTTGCGCTGACTGTCCAGAAGGTGATGGAATTTGTGACTCCTCATCCTCCACCTCTTCCAAAACCTCATGCCTTAGTGCTTGCAGTGTTTTTGAAGCAGGCAGATAAGGGGGACAGTCAGGCTGACTAGTGCATCATCTGCACTCGCCATCCGCGTTGACTCATCAAACGCACGCAAAACGTGGCAGATATCCTTCATAGAGTTATTCGCCACTCATTACACTGGCAGTGGCTGCCCATTCATTATAGGATCCAATTCTAATTACTGGTTCTCACCAACAAAGCTCTCCACAGCGCAGCACCCCCCTACATCTCCTCCCTTATTTATATTTATCGGCCTAACCGACTGCTGCACTCTGCAAACGACCTTCGACTAACCTCTGCACTAATCCGTACCTCCCACTCCCAACTCCAAGACTTCACCCGCGCTGCGCCAATCCTCTGGAATGCTCTACCCCAAGAAATTAGGACTATCCGCAATTTGGATGGTTTCAGGCGCTCCCTCAAAACACATTTGTTCACAGTGGCCTATCACATTCACTAATCAAAGTCATTCTATGTGTAATTCTGTGTGTGTAGCCCATTCACTATCTCCATGCATCCCTCACTTCCTTAAAATGGCTGGACCATCATTGTAAAAACACCATTGTATATAAACACCTGTACTTTGTATCTCCCACACCTCATTGTAGATTGTAAGCTTTCACCAGCAGGGGCGGCTGATTTTGCTTTAATTATTGTATTGTTAACGTTGTTACTTATGACTCGTGTTTTGAAACTGTTAAACTGTAAAGCACTGCGGAATATTATGGCGCTATATAAATAAATAATATTATTATTCTTATTATAGAGGCCCACTCAGTAGTGGTGAAGTGTGAACGGCGCAAATTGCGAGTTGACTGCGCCTGATGCAGCTGATACTCCATTACTGTTGGCTGCTGCTCACACAACCGCTCCAACATATGTAACGAGGAATTCCACCTGGTGGGTACGTCACATATGATGCGATGTTCATGAAGGTGAAATCTGCGTTGCAGAGCTGCAATCAGCGATCTGGCCATGCTGGAACGTCGCAAGTGAGCGCACTCTAGGCGGACCTTGTGCAGCAGTGCATCAAGATCCGGATAGTCCCTCAAAAAACTCTGCACGACCAAGTTGAGCACATATGACAGACATGGTATGTGAGTGAGGTTGCCAAGGCCCAGAGCTGACACCAGATTTCGGCCATTGTCACACACTACCAAGCCTGCCTGTAGATTCTCTTCCAAAAACCACACGTCGCTCTCCTGCTTTATGGCATTACAGAGCTCCTGCGCTGTGTGGCTAAGATTCCCCATGGAAATTAATTTCAGGATGGCCTGTTGACATTTGGACACGGCTGTGCTCATATCGGTCGCAACAGGTAAACGTTCACGGGTCCATGTGGAGGTAGACCGTGACGGCTCCTGCAGCGATGATTCTGAGGAACTGGAATAGGAGGAGGAATCAATGTGTACAGACTTGATTCCTGCAATCCTTGGAGTTGGCAGAACACGTACAGCGCCACTCGCAAGATCAGTACCCGGCTGCACAACATTGACCCAATGGGCAGTGAGGGAAAGGTATTGTCCCTGGCCATGGGTGTTAGAACCCTCTTGTTAGGTTTTGTTTCAGTTTGCTGGTCACATGACCTTTTTTCCCTATTTAGTCTGGCTCCGCCCTTCTGGCTTTGCTTGACTTCATTGTATTATCTACTGTTAAGCTAGCCGGGTGCTTAGGTGCCTTAATCTGTCAGTTTTGCTTGATGTTAGGATCACAAAGTATTTATTTTTCTGTTTAATTATCCATGCTACAATTTATGTTAGGAGGTGTCCACCTTTTCTCACAGTCCCTAGATCTTGTAGGGATTACTCCCTCGCAACTATAGGTCTTCGTTCACACTAGATGAGGACTTTAGCGGGTCTGGTCGCAGGATCAGGTTCCCCGTTACATCGTAGGGATTCAGCTTAGTTGTATTGTAGGGACAGAATTCCCTTCTTTCCTTACTGGTTGTAGCAGATCATAACAATGGGTACTGGTCCACGCATCGGTGGTCAGGTGGACCTTGCTACTGAGGGCTTTTAGTAGCGCATGTTTAATTTTTCCCTCAACATGCTTTTGCAGACCAGGGACGGCTTGCCTGCTGAAATGAAATCGGCTTGGCACATTGTATTGTGGGATTGACAATGATATTCAGTTACGGAAACTGTCTGTCTCCCCCAGCCTGAATCACAGCATTTCAAGGGACAGGAGTTTTGCAATGCCAGCATTCAGAGCCTGTGCTCGTGCATGGTTTGCGGAGTATGGCCGTCTTTTATCCCATGCCTGTGCTACCGCTGGCTGTTTTGTGGCCTGGGAGTGTGAGGATGACAGGGAACTTGCTGCTGTGTGTGGAATAACAGTTTGTCTCTGGACAACAGTGGCCGAGGTTCTTCCATGGCGATCCTGTGAGGAAGCATAACCAGCTGTGTGTGAGCTCGATGAAGAGGCTTCAACACAACCTGAAGATGTAGGTGCTGCTGTAGGTTGGCCTACATCTCTAGTGTGTCTTTGTAACTCAACTACGTGCTTTGTCCGCACATGTTTCCACATATTTGTGGTATTGAGGTGACTGACACTTTTAGCTATTTTTAATTTTTAATTACACAGCTTGCATTTCACATAGCAAATATCATGTGCAAGTGTGTGAAAAAAGGACCACGCAGTGCAAGTCCTGGGAGCGCACGTTTTGACTTTTGGAAGACAACTGCTCCGAACAGGTGCCAAACTGGAGGCTACAGGCAACCGAGTCTGCAGCCTAACTCTCCCTCCTGTTTGTACCGTTGGGGCAATGTCTTCCTCTATCTTCCTTCTATCACTAACCATTTCTCTAGGCCTCTCCCAGCTTTCAACCAAAGTACTGGTTCTCACCCACAAAGCTCTCCACAGTGCAGCACCCCTCCTACATCTCCTCCCTCATTTCTATCTATCGGCCTAACCGACTGCTGCGCTCTGCAAACGACTTTCGACTAACCTCTGCACTAATACGTACCTCCCACTCCCGACTCCAAGACTTCTCCTGCTCTACGCCAATCCTCTGGAATGCTGTACCCCAAGAAATTAGGACTATCCACAATTTGCATGGTTTCAGGCGCTCCCTCAAAACACATTTGTTCAGAGCGGCCTATCACATTCACTAATCAAAGTCATTCTATGTATTCTGTGTAAGTGTGTGTGTGTCTCTAGCCCATTCACTATCTCCATCCCTCAGTCCCTTAAGATGGCTGGAACATCATTGTAAATGCACCATTGTATATAAACACCTATACTTTGTATCTCCCCATCTCATTGTACATTGTAAGCTGTCACGAGCAGGGGCGACTTATTTAGCTTAAATTATTGTATTGTTAACGTTGTTACTTATGACTTGTGTTCTGAAACTGCTAAACTGTAAAGCGCTGCGGAATATGATGGCGCTATATAAATAAATATTATTATTATTCCTCTGAGCTGCTCCACCACCTTCCTGTTCTTCATGCCATGTTGGGTCTTGGACCTCATCATCTCCACTACCCTCTTCCAACACCTGCTGTTGGGTGGTCTGGCCAGCACCATGCTCAACAGAAACTGGCACCTGGGTCTCATCATCATCATCAGATGCGTTCTGCGGTGTGCTGACCATCGGCACTGTCTCACCCGCCTCTTCAGATTCAGAGAGACACAGCTGTTGCGCATCACTGCATACTCCCTCTTCACATTACAGAATGCTGCTTGGCTGGGCCCCTGTTTGCAAGCCAATAGATTCTGAGAACAGAAGCAGACACTCAGCTGGCTCCTGTACAGAACTCTCTGACTGCCTGGGCAATTTGCCAGGCGGTGAAGAGACAGATGGTTGCCCAACAGTGCTGTGGTCCTGAGAGGAGGTGGAAGCAATTGAAGTCGATGCATTGGCTGACATCCAAACAACAACGGCTTCAATTTGTTCTTCCCGCAGCAGGGGGGTACTCCGAGCTCCTACAAAAGTGCGCATAAAGGAACGCTCACGGCCCGGGGAAAACTGGTGGATGCTGTGTCACTGGGGGCCGCAGCAGCCACAGAATCCCCACGTCCTCTCCCTGAAGAAACTCCACGACCACGTGCCTTACTCCCTGCCTTCTTCATCTTGGTAGATTGATAAAGAAAGTCTGAAAAGTTATAAGGTCTAAGTGTGGTTATTCCGCAGAGACTGCAGTGAACACTGCACACAACTGTTCACTACCCAATGCGTCTCAGCAGGAAGGCAGTCTGTGCGTCAAAACAAAGGCACAAGCATACATCCATGTACCCTGTTTATACAGCTATATAAAAAAAAATATGTAGTAGTGACGCACACTTTATTGAGGTACAGTATTACATTGCCATTCACCATCTGTGGCTATGCAGTGTCATCTATATATACCTTATCTATCTGTTGTCATGCTTCCAAGTCGACAGTCAGCCATAAATAGCAATTTTCACTATGCACTATGCACTTTTTAAAGGTTATGTTTGTTAATAAAAATGATTATTGCCACATATTATGAGTATTACATGATGGAAATTGTATAATTTTGTATAAAATATTTAGGGACATTATTCAGCAAATGGAACATTTTAGTAATATCACAGATAACTTGTAATGCTGATGATGTTTTGAAGTCAGACATTCATTGTCTATACAATAAAAATGGTGTACATACTGTTACTTATCCATCATTAATGGATTCAGATATGTACTTGTATGCTTTTATGTACAACCGTATAGCAGATTCCTTAACTAATTTATTTTGTGGTTTGCATTGCTGTTCAACATGTATGTGTTTATGTTTGTCAATTCTTTATTTATCTAGATATTAGTTTAAATGAAATCATCATCTTATGGTAGTAAAGGTTATCTTTCTCTTGTTTGAAGTATAGACATTTAAAATTGACAGGTAACAAGGAAATTACTTGATCTAGTATTTAAACATCCTCCTTGACCCTGGGCTCCAACACCGCCAGTTGTTGCTCGGAAGTGCTGTTAGCACAGTCAACACTTGCTCCTGTGTTACTGGGGTTCAGTAACGTCAGCTGGTCCTCGGTTGTGCCATTGGCTCTTTTCCTTCTGCTGCCCCTCCGGGTTCCAGTACCGTCAGCTGGTTCTCCGCAGTGCCTTTGGCCTAGGTGCCTCCATGTCGGTATCCGAGTTCCAGCAACGTCTGCTGGTCCTTGGTAGTGCTTTGGAGCACAGGTACCTCCTGCTTAGTAACCGTGTCCCAGTAACGTCAGCTGGTCCTCGGTTGTGCCATTGGCTCTTTTCCTTCTGCTGCCCCTCCGGGTTCCAGTACCGTCAGCTGGTTCTCCACAGTGCCTTTGGCCTAGGTGCCTCCATCTCGGTATCCGAGTTCCAGCAACGTCTGCTGGTCCTTGGTAGTGCTTTGGAGCACAGGTACCTCCTGCTTAGTAACCGTGTCCCAGTAACATCAGCTGGTACAAGATTGTGCTACAAATACAAGATACGGAACAAGAGACACAAGAACAATAAGCAGAAGATCTAAAAGCAGAAGAACATGAAGTATAAGACCAAAATGAAGAGCAAAATATATGCTCTAAATTCTAAGCAGAAGAAGACTAAGCAGTGTATGGGGGTGAGTCCGTTCCTCCTCGTGGTGCCCCTGGAAAATGCCTGCTGCTGCAGGCTAAACTGAACACGGACAAATACTGTTGTAATTTAAATCTTTTGTGACAGCAAGAACGGAAGGATGAAAAATTCATACTTTGACAGATTACAAGTACAGGATTCTCTGTCACAAATAAGAATATGATGAAGAAGATGAAGCAGAATATGAATAAGAATAATAGTTTAATAAGAAGAATATGAGTAATGTTAACAAAGATGAATAGCAAGAAGTTTAAGAAGAAGATAAAGAAGGTGAAGATGAAGAATAATTTGATGAAAAAGATGATGCTGCAGAAGATTATGAAGGAGAAAGTGTGTGAAAAGTTAAAAAGGTGAAGATGAAGAGCATGGAAGTTGTGTAATATACATATTTGCCAAAATATAAAAAACGTTAACATTGTCAATTTCTTCGTCAATCCGAACATCTTTAAAAAAAAAAATATTTATGCTATTCCATTTGATTGGGTTAAACATCTATGCCTTTAATGTCTCCTCAACCTTCCCCAATACATTCTACATTACTCTTTCTTGTTTTCCTTCATGTACAATTAACCAACAAGGCAAGAATGGGTTTTTTTTAATTTCGATATTTTGTTCCCATAGACTTACATGGGACTTCCGGTATCGGTATCGGGTATCGCCGATATTTTAGTGATATCGGCGATACCATTCCGATTCCGATACTTTAGGATATCGGAAAGTATCGCTCAACTCTAGTCACGAGAAAACAATCTCAGAATCGCGAAGATCCGTTGAAGCGTTCCAGAGTTGTAACCTCATAAAGAGACAGTGGTCAGAATTGTAAAAATTGGCCCGGTCATTACCGTGCAAACCACCCTTGGGGGTGAAGGGGTTAATGACCAAGCCAATTTTTACAATTCTAACCATTGTCACTATATGAGGTTATAGCTTTGGAATGCTTCCACGGATCCCACTGATTCTGAGAATGTTTTTTCGTGACATATTGTGCCTCATGTTAGTGGTAAAATTTCTTCGATATAACTTGCATTTATTCATGAAAAAATGGAAATTTGGCAAAAATTTTTGAAAATAATTTAAGAATTACATGCAGCCGCACACTCCACTCCCCAGTGCCGGCACCAGTGCTGGGAATTCACATGCGAGACTCGGCCGTGTTTCTCACATGTGTGATCCCAGCCTTAATCAGAAAGTTATATCACACAAAATAGTTAATAAATAACATTTCCTACATGTCTACATTACATCAGCACAATATTGGAAACAATTTTTTTTTGTTAGGACGTTATAAGTAGGGTTGAGCATTCCGATACTGCAAATATCGGGTATCGGCCGATATTGGCTGTATCGGAATTCCGATTCCGAGTTCCGATATTTTCGTCATATCGGATACCGGAATCGGGATTGTCACTGTCACTGTCAGTGTCCGTCGGTCGGGTCTGTCAGGAGTCAGCGGCACTTACCTGGCAGAAGATCTCCGGCGGTCACGTCCTGGACTGCTTCATGGCCGCAATCTTCTTTCCCCGGCGGTCACATGCAGTTTCTCGCGATAACTGCAGTGACTGCTGGGTAATCCCGGCCGTAAAGCAGTCAGTCCGATGACGTCACCGCCGGGGAAGCAGGTAATCAGCTGTGCTGCGTCGCGATGACAGGCTCTGCCTGTCATTGCGATGTAGCAGAGCTGGATCGTCGTGGGACTGTCGTTATGGACTGCGTCGGACAGGTGGTATACTGTTGGTTTTTTTTTTTTTCTTTTTTTACAGGAGATCGATGGCGTCGCAGGAATGAGAGTATAATAAAATTAATGAAAACTGTGTTGTCTCTTTTATTTCATTAAAATACTTTTTTCTTACTTTTTTCTTGCTTTGTCTTTTTTTTAAACATTTAAAAACTTTGGGATTAATAATGGATCGGTGTCTTATTGACACCTCTCCATTATTAACCGGGCTTATTGTCACCGTGCAATCAACGGTGACATTAACCCCTTATTACCCCGCTTGCCACCGCTACAGGGCAAGTGGGAAGAGCCGGGTAAAGTGCCACAATTGGCACATCTTTTGATGCGCCAAATGTGGGGCTGCTGTAGCCTGGTATTATCAGGCTGTTGAGGGCCAAAATCCATGGGCCTTGACAGTCTTTTAATACCAGGCCACAGCAGTCTGCATTTTACTTGGCTGGTTAACAAAAATAGGGGGGATCCCCACGCCGTTTTTTTTTCGAGGGGATCCCCTATTTTTGTTAACCAGCCAAGCTAAGCAGACTGCTGTGGCCTGGTATTATCAGGCTGGCAAGGTCCATGGATATTGGATCCTTACCAGCCTGAAACACCAGGCCTCAGCGGTCTGCTTCATCTGGCTGGTTAACAAAAATAGGGGGGACCCCACGCCAATTTTTTTCGAGGGGATCCCTGTTATGTTACGGTAGCTGAGGAGTGCAGGTAAAAAAGGAAATACACCAGAGCAGTTGGAATCTATGAGATTGCAGTACCCTGACTAACCACCGCAACTAGAGGCAGCCGTGGAGCGTTCCTACGTTGGTCCTAGACGCCTCGTCACAGCCTGAGAAACTAACTACACCTAAAGATAGAAATAGGAAAGCTATCTGCCCCGGAGCAGAACCCCAAAGATAATAGAAAGCCCCCAAACATGTAATGGCGGTTAGACAAGAGGAAATACTGACACAGAAAGAAAATAGTATGAGCAAACGCTGGGGCCCAAACTATCTAAATAGAAAAGGATAGGAAGGGTACTTACTGCAATCTCAGAAAACCCTGAAAAACACCAACTCTACTAATTTCAAAATCACCTGAGATCACACGACCTCTACCACCTAAATTAGTTCTCTGGTGTAACAAAAACAAAACAGCAGCCACTGAAAAAACTGGAAAAAGCAAAAGTACAAAACACAGTGGCTGGACTAAACTGAGAGGGCAAAAGCCCCCGGAGGGGACCCTGAAGGCCCCCACAGAAGTGCAGGACAAAATGCAAAAATATAGCAAAAACACAAAATAATAAATTGTCTTATCTGATAGCAGGAGATGCAGACACGACACAGCAGGCTACAAGGGAAACTGGAAAGAAGGATTCAGACCAGAACAATTGATCACCGGCAACCCTGATGGGAAAATGACTCCCTTACATAAGACCAATCAGTAACACCTGATTCCCAGTCCTCACAATCCTCACTAGTACCGCTTGTAACCACCAGAGGGAGGCTCTGCTCAGAACTCATCTCAAACCCATTCACAACAGTACCCCCCCTTGAGGAGGGGTCACCGAACCCTCATTTGAGCAACCAGGTCGGTCAGGATGAGTTCTATGATACGCACGGATAAGTCTCCTAGCATGGATGTCCGAAGCAAACACCCAAGAATTGTCTTCCTGACCATAACCTCTCCATTTAACCAAATACTGGAGTCTTCATCTAGAAAAACGAGAATCCAATATTTTCTCAACCACATACTCCAGATTGCCCTCAACCAAAACAGGGTCAGGAGGCACAGCAGCAGGAACCACTGGCTCAACAAACCTCTTCAACAAGGACTTGTGGAACACGTTATGGATCTTAAATGTCCCTGGAAGAAGCAAACGAAAAGAAACAGGATTAATAATCTCCATGATCTTATAAGGTCCAATGAACCTAGGCTTAAATTTAGGAGATGCTACTCTCATAGGAATATTCTTTGAGGACAACCAGACCAAGTCCCCCACTTTAAACCGAGGACCATCAGTCCTATGCCGGTTAGCAAACCGCTGGGCCTTCTCCTGAGAGAGGGACAACCTCTCCACTACCTGGTCCCAAATCTGCTGCATACGCTCAACAACAGAGTCAACACCTGGACAGACAGAAGCCTCCGTCTGTCCTGAAGAAAATCGAGGGTGAAACCCAGAATTACAGAAAAACGGAGACATCAAAGTGGCAGAGCTAGCCCTATTATTAAGAGCAAACTCAGCCAAAGGCAAAAAAGAGACCCAGTCATTCTGATCAGCAGACACAAAGCATCTTAGATAAGTCTCCAATGTCTGGTTTGTTCTCTCAGTTTGACCATTGGTCTGAGGATGAAATGCCGAGGAGAAAGACAATTGAACACCCAGTTTAGAACAAAAAGTCCTCCAAAATCTGGAAACAAACTGGACTCCTCTGTCAGACACAATGTTCTCAGGAATGCCGTGTAAACGAACCACGTGCTGAAGGAACAACGGCACCAATTCAGAGGAGGAAGGCAACTTAGGTAATGGCACAAGATGTATCATCTTGGAAAACCTATCACAAATTACCCAGATGGTGGTCATTCTCTGAGAAACAGGAAGATCGGAAATGAAATCCATAGAGATATGGGTCCATGGTCTCTTGGGCACAGGCAATGGCATCAACAAACCACTAGAGCGAGAGCAAGGCTTGGAGCGAGAGCAAGTCCCGCAGGACTGCACAAATTCCCTGACATCGCGAGACAAGGTAGGCCACCAAAAGGACCGACTAACCAAGTCTCTGGTACCAAAAATTCCGGGATGCCCAGCCAATGCGGAACAATGAATCTCAGACATCACACTCTTTTTCCATTGGTCCGGGACAAACAATTTTCCAACAGGGCAGCGCTCGGGCCTATCCTCCTGACACCCCTCCAGAGCAAGTCTCAAATTGGGCGAGATGGCGGAAAGAACTACACCCTCCTTCAAAATAAGAGAGGGATCAGATAGCTCAGGAGAGTCCGCAAGGAAACTCCTCGAGAGGGCATCCGCCTTAACATTCTTAGTGCCAGGAAGAAAGGAAACCACAAAATTAAAACGTGTGAAAAACAAGGCCCACCTGGCCTGTCTAGGATTGAGTCGCTTGGCAGATTCCAGATAGACCAGATTCTTATGGTCCGTAAGGACCACCACCTGATGTTTGGCTCCCTCCAGCCAATGTCTCCACTCTTCAAAAGCCCACTTCATGGCCAATAACTCCCGATTACCCACGTCATAATTACGTTCAGTAGGAGAAAATTTTCGAGAGAAAAAGGCACAAGGGTTACTTTTAGAGGTCTCTGGATCTTTTTGGGACAAAACGGCACCTGCCCCAATTTCAGAGGCATCAACCTCCACCTGAAATGGCAGAGAAACATCAGGCTGCCGTAGAACAGGAGCAGAAGTGAATCTCTGCTTAAGTTCCTGAAACGCAGAGACTGCCTCAGGAGGCCAATTCACCACATCAGAACCCTTTCTGGTCAAATCAGTTAATGGTTTAACAATAACCGAGAAATTACCAATAAATTTACGATAAAAATTGGCAAAACCCAAAAATCTCTGAAGAGCCTTTAATGAAATAGGTTGGACCCAATCACAGATGGCCTGAACCTTGACCGGGTCCATTTCAATAACAGATGGGGACAAAATGAATCCCAGAAATGAGATCTTCTGTACGCCAAAAAGACACTTTGATCCCTTCACATACAGAGCATTATCCCTCAAAATCTGGAACACAGTCCGAACATGTTTCACATGAGAGTCCCAGTCATTAGAAAAAATCAAGATATCATCCAAATAAACAATCAGAAACTTGTCCACAAAATCCCTGAAAATGTCATTCATGAAGGACTGGAAGACGGAAGGAGCATTAGTGAGCCCAAAGGGCATCACAAGGTACTCAAAATGCCCTTCAGGGGTGTTAAATGCCGTCTTCCATTCATCCCCGTGCTTAATGCGAATAAGGTTATACGCCCCCCTGAGGTCAAGCTTGGTAAACCAAGTAGCGTTTTTCACCCTGGAAAACAGGTCAGAAATCAAGGGTAACGGGTATTGATATTTCACAGTAATATTGTTCAAGAGACGATAATCAATACACGGCCTTAATGAACCATCTTTTTTGGCCACAAAGAAAAAACTGGCACCTAAGGGTGAAGAGGATGGTCTGATATGACCCTTCTCCAATGATTCCTTGATATAAGACCGCATAGCGTCATGTTCAGGTACAGACAAGTTAAAAAGGCGACCTTTAGGGAATTTACTACCTGGCACTAATTCAATAGCGCAGTCATAGCTCCTATGGGGAGGCAAGGATGCAGATTTACTTTCGCTAAACACATCAGAAAAATCAAACAAAAAGTCAGGAACATCCTCAGCCTGGGGGGAGGCAGAAAAAACAGGAGTGTTGGTATTAACACATTGGCAGCCCCAACTGGTTACAGACACAGATTTCCAATCCAAAACAGGATTATGAGACTGTAACCAAGGGAAACCCAGCACTATAATGTCATGCAGATTATATAGAACCAAAAATTTGCAGCACTCCTGGTGATCAGGTTCAACCCTCATTATCACCTGAGTAGAAAACTGGGGTTTATTCTCAGCCAAAGGGGTAGAATCGATCCCCAGTAAAGGAATAGACTTCTGTAGGGGTATCAAGGGAAACCCACAACGTTTAGCAAAATCATAATCCATCAGGTTAATAGCTGCTCCAGAATCAACGAAAGCCTGAGCAGAAAATGAGGACAGAGAGCATATCAGAGTGACAGTTAATAAAAACTTAGTCTGAACACTACCCAAGACAACTGAGCGTGCAAAACGTCTTCCCCGCTTAGGGCAGACTGAAATAGCATGAGAGGCATCACCACAGTAGAAACATAACCCATTGCGCTTTCGAAACTCATGACGCTGTGCCCCAGACACCACTCCATCACACTGCATGGGCTCAGCAGCTGGCTCACAAGGCAACACCACTCCACGCATACTTCCCGTCTGTCAATTTGAATCGCTAATGACATAGAATCATTGAGACCAGAGGGGACAGGGAATCCCACCATAACATCCTTTACACTATCCGACAGACCCTTCCGGAAAAGGGCCGCCAAAGCGTCGTCATTCCACTTGGTCAGGACTGCCCACCTACGGAATCTCTGACAGTATAACTCAGCGTCATCAAGCCCCTGATTTAATGCCAACAAGGCTTTTTCAGCTTGATCAGTGACATTAGGCTCATCGTACAATAACCCCAAAGCCTGAAAAAATGCATCAACATCACTCAAAACAGGATCCCCAGGTATCAGGGAAAAAGCCCAATCCTGAGGATCGCCGCGCAGGAGAGAGATGATAATTTGAACCTGCTGCGCTGCGTTTCCTGAGGACTTAGATTTTAAGGCAAGAAACAATTTACAATTATTTTTGAAATTCTGAAACTTAGCTCGATCCCCTAAAAACAAATCTGGCATGGGGATCCTAGGTTCCACAACAGGCAACCTAGCAAGATATGCAGCAATACTCTGAACCTCAGTGGCAAGCTGATCCACACGGCCAGACAACTGTGCAAACTCCATTGGGAGAAAAGATCCTCCCCAGCACCCAGAGATACAGAGGGAAAAAAAAAAAAAAAATGCAACAAACAGAAAAATATCTCTGACAACTCTGACAACTTTTCTTCCTTCAAAATATTTTTCCCTTCTGTGAGTACCATACAATTTTTATGGCCGGTGATACTGTTATGTTACGGTAGCTGAGGAGTGCAGGTAAAAAAGGAAATACACCAGAGCAGTTGGAATCTATGAGATTGCAGTACCCTGACTAACCACCGCAACTAGAGGCAGCCGTGGAGCGTTCCTACGTTGGTCTAGACGCCTCGTCACAGCCTGAGAAACTAACTACACCTAAAGATAGAAATAGGAAAGCTATCTGCCCCGGAGCAGAACCCCAAAGATAATAGAAAGCCCCCAAACATGTAATGGCGGTTAGACAAGAGGAAATACTGACACAGAAAGAAAATAGTATGAGCAAACGCTGGGGCCCAAACTATCTAAATAGAAAAGGATAGGAAGGGTACTTACTGCAATCTCAGAAAACCCTGAAAAACACCAACTCTACTAATTTCAAATCACCTGAGATCACACGACCTCTACCACCTAAATTAGTTCTCTGGTGTAACAAAAACAAAACAGCAGCCACTGAAAAAACTGGAAAAAGCAAAAGTACAAACATCAGTGGCTGAACTAAACTGAGAGGGCAAAAGCCCCCGGAGGGGACCCAGAAGGCCCCCACAGAAGTGCAGGACAAAATGCAAAAATATAGCAAAAACACAAAATAAGAAATTGTCTTATCTGATAGCAGGAGATGCAGACACGACACAGCAGGCTACAAGGGAAACTGGAAAGAAGGATTCAGACCAGAACAATTGATCACCGGCAACCCTGATGGGAAAATGACTCCCTTACATAAGACCAATCAGTAACACCTGATTCCCAGTCCTCACAATCCTCACTAGTACCGCTTGTAACCACCAGAGGGAGGCTCTGCTCAGAACTCATCTCAAACCCATTCACAACAGATCCCCTATTTTTGTTAATCAGCCAAGATATGCAGACTGCTGTGGCCTGGTATTATCAGGCTGGCAAGGTCCATGGATCTTGGCTACTTAACAGCCTGAAAATCCAGGCCTCAGCGGTCTGCTTCATCTGGCTGGTTAACAAAAATAGGGGGGACCCCACGCCATTTTTTTTTCGAAGGGAACCCCTATTTTTGTTAATCAGTTCCCTCTGACGTCACTGATTGTGTCCCTGGCTGACCTGAAGTGAAAGTGGAAAGCAATTAATTAAGCTTTCCACTTAAGGGCCCGTCTCACATAGCGATATCGCTACCGAGATCGCTGCTGAGTCACTAGTTTTGTGACGCAGCAGCGAGCTCACCAGCGATATCGCTGTGTGTGACATTCAGCGACGATCAGCCCCCCTGCCGGGTATCGCTGATCGTCGCTGAAATGTCAGGACCTTTTTTTGATCGCTGGTTTCCCGCTGACAGGCACACATCGCTGCGTGTGACAGGCGGGAGACCAGCGATCCGCTGGTAACCAAGGTACACAGCGGGTTTCCAGGCGCGGGGCTGTGCCTAGAAACCCGCTGTGTACCTTGGATACCAGCGCCCTGATGCAGGGAGCTGGTATCCAAGGTACACAGCGGGTTTCCAAGCGCTGCGCGGTGCCTGGAAACCCGCTGTGTACCTTGGTTACCAGCGGATCGCTGGTCTCCCGCCTGTCACACGCAGCGATGCGTGCCTGTCAGAGGGAAACCAGCGATCAAAAAAAGGTCCTGACATTTCTGCGACGATCAGCGATACCCGGCAGGGGGGCTGATCGTCGCTGAATGTCACACACAGCGATATCGCTGGTGAGCTCGCTGCTGCGTCACAAAACTAGTGACTCAGCAGCGATCTCGGTAGCGATATCGCTATGTGAGACGGGCCCTTAAGCGATGTTACCCGCAGTGTCGCTGTCCCAGATCGCTGCCTGAGCTGCCTGTTTGGCAGCTCAGCAGCGATCATGTAGCGATACACCAGCGATCCTGACAAGTGCATATCGTTGTCGGGATCGCTGGTGTATCGTTATGTGACACCCAGCCTTTACTCTCCTGTCAGGCAGGAGAGGAACTCATTCATTTGGGGTTTACTGTGAGGCTGCAGCATTAGCTGCGGTCCCTGCAGTAAACATTAACCCTTTCTGAAGGATTACACCGTGGGACCTGACTGTGCATGGGATAGGTAAGAATAATTTTGCTTTTTTATTTTATTTTTATTACAGGAAATGGTTTTTGCAGTAAAATAAAAGATGGTCAAAAACATGTGTCTTTATTTCATTAAAATGATTTTTAATTAAAGTGTGTGTGTTTTATTTTTATTTCATGCAATAGGATTAATAATTGATAGTTGTCTAATTGACAGCTCTCAATTATTAACCTGGCTTAAGGTCACCTTTCAATAGCAAGGTGGCTTTAACCCCATATTAACCCATTCGCCACCGCTACAGGGCAATGGGAATAGACGGGCAAAGTGCCAGAAAAGGCGAATCTAATTATAGATTTGTCTTTCCTGGGGTGTCTGGGGGCAGATGTTAGTAGCGGGGGGGGGCCAAAAATAATGGTCCCTCTCTGGGCTATTATTATCTGCCCCCACTCACTGGCTTTGTCTGTCTGGTTGCGAAAATAGGGCGGGAGCCCACGCATTTTTTTCAGCAATTTTAACCTCATATATATATATATACATGTCATTGAATTTGTGACACATATATATATATATTATATTTGTAGTTCATACACTTCTACATAGTATAATAGCCGCTAATTCAATTGCCGGCTTTTGTGAAAATGCAGAACCCGACATGAAATGACACTTGGTGTACATAGGGTTAACCATGTCTTTTCATGTCCTTTGCTATCTAATTTGCACAAACAATTAATCAGTCTATGTGTGCAAAATTTCACACCTGTAGGGGTTAATTAAAGGTGTAAATTCGTAGCAAAAAAGTCCGTTTTTTTTACAACGAATTTACACCTTTAATTAACCCCTACAGGTGTGAAATTTTGCACACATAGACTGATTTAATTGTTTGTGCAAATTAGATAGCAAAGGACATGAAAAGACATGGTTAACCCTATGTACACCAAGTGTCATTTCATGTCGGGTGACCCGACATGAAATGACACTTGGTGTACATAGGGTTAACCATGTCTTTTCATGTCGTTTGCTATCTAATTTGCACAAACAATTAAATCAGTCTATGTGTGCAAAATTTCACACCTGTAGGGGTTAATTAAAGGTGTAAATTCGCAGCAAAAAAGTCCGTTTTTTTTACAACGAATTTACACCTTTAATTAACCCCTACAGGTGTGAAATTTTGCACACATAGACTGATTTAATTGTTTGTGCAAATCAGATAGCAAACGACATGAAAAGACATGGTTAACCCTATGTACACCAAGTGTCATTTCATGTCGGGTGCTTCTGTCTTTTCACTGAAGCCGGCTTTACCCGGCAATTGAATCAGAGGATATTTTACTATGTAGAAGTGTATAAACTATACATATATGTATATATATATGTCACAATGACATGTATATATATATATATATATATATGTATTCTATGTGTGTATATTTAGTGTTTACAAGGAAAGAATGGGGTTTTTTTAGTTACGATATTTTGTTCCCATAGACTTACATGGGACTTCCGGTATCGGTATCGGGTATCGCCGATATTTTAATGATATCGGCGATACCATTCCGATTCCGATACTTTTGGATATCGGAAAGTATCGCTCAACTCTAGTTATAAGGGTTAAAAGTTGACCAGCGATTTCTCATTTTTCCAACAAAATTTACAAAACCATTTTCTTTTAGGTACCACCTCACATTTGAAGTGAGTTTGGTTGATCAATATAACAGAAAATGCCCAAAAGTGACACCATTCTAAAAACTGCACCGCTCAAGGTGCGCAAAGCCACATTCAAGAAGTTTATTAAGCCTTCAGGTGCTTCACGAGAACTAAAGAAATGTGGAATGAAAAAATGAACATTTTACTTTTTTCACCAAAAATTTACTTTGGAACCAAAGTTTTTTATTTTCACAAGGGTATCAGGAGAAAATGGACCACAAAATTTGTTGTGCAATTTTTCCTAAGTACACCAATACCCCGTATGTGGGGAAAGCCACTGTTTTGGGTGCATGGCAGGGCTCAGAAAGGAGGGAGCATCGTTAGACTTTTTGAACGCAAAATTGGCTGGAATCAATGGCAGGAGCCATGTCGCGTTTGGCGATTCCCTGATGTACCTAAACAGTGGAAACCCCCCAATCCTAACTCCAACCCAGCACACCCCTAACACTAATCCCAACCCTAACCCCAACACAACCCTAACCCCAACCCTAGCCCCTACCCTAACCATAGCCCCAACCTTAACCCTAGCACAACTCTAACCCTAGCTCCAACCCTAGCCCCAACCCTAACCCTAGCTCTACCCCAACCCTAATCCTAGGTCTAACCCCAACCCTAACCCTAGCCACAACCCTAACTCTAATGGAAAAATTTAAAAAATACATTTTATTTATTATTATTATTACCTAAGGGAGTGTTAAAGGGGGGTTTGATTTACTATATATTTTTATTTTGATCACTGTGATAGGGTCTATCACAATGATCAAAATGAACCGATAGGAAAAATCTCCTACTGTTGCCGGTTGTGCACTCTGCATGTGCCCGCCATTTTCTTCCCAGAAAAAGACGACGAGGGCCAGGGGACAGGACCGGGGAATGCAGGAGGTGCCAGAGGTAATGGGGAGGCTCGGGGGACCCCATTTTCTCTCCTCTAATGCGCTAGATCATATCAGAGGAGAGAGAAATAAATGGGAAATCGTACTTTTCTTTTTTTTTTTGCTGTCGCTGTTATTCGATGAAAGACGGTAAGAAGAGCATTGCAAAAGATGACCCGGGTGATGACGTCGAGGTGTTCTTGGCGATGTTTGAAAGGGTGGGAGAGCGGGAGAAATTGCCTCTGGAGCATTGATCGGAAGTTCTGGCGCCATATTTAACAGGTGAACCGCAGAAGGCGTATTATGATTTGGCAGTGCAGGACACAAAAGAGTACGGCAAGTTAAAACCTGAGATCTTTGCACGTTTAGGAGTGACTTTGTCAGGGCGCACCAGTAGGCCTATGGCAGTGACAAACCTCCCGGTATGAAATGTTTGACCTCCTACGCCTCGTCCAAAAATGGTTGCAACTTGAATCCTCCTCCCCAGCACAGATGTGGAGAAGGTTGTCAAGGACAGGTTAATACACTCCCTACCAAGGACACAGCAATCCTGGGTTGCCCAAGGAGATTTCCGTAATGCCAATGACCTAGTGAGCCTGCTGGAGATGTACCAGGCGGTCGATAGTACCTTCGGGAAGCAAGGGGTCGGAGCATCCCCATACTGGGTTCCCAAAGAGGGGCGGACACCAAAAAGGGAGGGGGACGTCCACGAGCCCAGGAGGTATCTGAGTCAAAGGCCCTGGCTATTAGTATAATTTGTTGGAGGTGTCATACACCAGGTCACATAGCCACCCATTGCCCCAGAAAATGGACTACAGCAAAGGACGGCGCTGCTCATATTTTGCATATCCTGACTGTAATGCTGTCCCTCAACCAGGCGAGGGACTGTGGGCATGCCCCATGACAGTAAATGGGGTGCAAATGACTAGTCTGCTGGACTCGGGGAGTTTGGTAACTATAGTGAGGGCCATAATCCCCATCGGCTGATTCTTGGAAAGAGGGTGGGCGTCCGCTGTATCCATGGCGACGTTAAGGACTACCCTGTGGCCCAAGTAGTCATAAACACAAACTGTGGCATCGAGTCCCATGAGGTCGGCGTGGTTGTAGTGAAAATATGTATATGTATGGATGTATGACTGGCAGTAAATTAGCATCTGTTCTTAGGCTGCAGCTTTTCACAAAGGTCATAACATATGTTATCCTAAGAAAAGGCAGTTTTTCTAGTCTCAGACCCCAGGGTGCCTTCCTGAGAACACACAGAATTGGAAACATTTAACACCTCTGATGCCTTGAAGGAAGACGCCAAATGGGACCTATTTTCAGCCTGAAAATTGCTATTTAGTATGGGAAAGAAAGGTTACACAAAGAGTGCCTAGAGAAAAAATAACATGTTCATTGCTAAAGTAGCTGTGGTCCAGTCACAAACGAGGAGTTAGAATATTAACATGAAACTCTGGTCTTGAAATCTGATCTCCGGGCTAAACCTATAAATTAGGCCCCCCACAAAAAAAGGTGTTCACAGATTGAGGGCAGCCAAGCTAATGTGATCCATTTCATATTCTGAACCTCCTCAGGGAATTTCTCCTTTTTATTTTATAACTGTTTTGCATATTTGTATGTCACTTTCTATTTCCATATTTTTAATATCCTTTTATTGTAAGCATTGTACATTTTCTATTAAAGCTTAAAACTTTAATAAGTTTGAACCTTGTATGCTCTAAAAGGATCCATAGCCTTAGCGTGTGTAATCCTAGTGATTGGCAGACAGTAGTAGTAGTATTTTCGGGACTCATCGCCCGTGTGTTCGGTGAGTGGTGGCAGCGTGGTCTGTGTTGGCGTGTGATCTATGCTTCCATTGCAGCATAGGACAGAGGTTGAATGCTGGACTGAGTGAGAGGAGATAGATTAACCCTTGCAGGCGCAACCCCAAGTCATGTGCTGAGAAGTGAGTACATGATAAATTGGTGGCAGCGATGGGATAGAATTTATTTCTATTAGAGCATTAGGACATGGTTTAAGAAATCATTCCCTGTACTAAAGAATTGGTATCCTTGCGAAGAGTGCACCAGTTCTACAAGGTTCAACTCAGTTCTTACTTAGACAACAGTTTCCCTTCCCCATTGTTCTTTTCTATCTTTTACTTGGCAAAAGACTGTTCATTGATATGGCAGCCCTGTACAAGAAGCAGAGCAAGAGGATTTGATCTACCTCTGTGAGCAGAGAGGAATAGAGACAGCCGACAAATCCAAGGAACTGCAGGTGCATGCCTTGGTCGAGCAGGACATAGAGCAAAATACTGAAGCACCTGGCCAAAGAGAGAGTCCACCTCGGAGCGGCCCAGCAATGCCCATTCTTGCACCAGAGATACCTTCTGGAGGTGCCAGTAATGCCAGTGCTGAGGAGCCTATGGATTTTACTTTACAAATGGCCTTTCAACAGCTGGGAACAAGTGATCCCAATCTGCGCCTGTACCGAGAGGTTGCGGATTGCCGGGACCGGGATGAGCGAGAGGCTGCAGAACGCCGGGAGGAGAGAGCTTTCAAGCTTCAGATGGCTCAAATAGAGAGGGGTAACAGCCCTCAGCTAACCCCCTTCCAGGACATAAATCCAAGGAGACCACGTTTGGAAAACTTCCCTGTGATTGAGAAGGATACGGACTTAGATACTTTTCTTTGGGTGTTTAAAAAACCTGCAGGCAATACCATCTACCCGGAGAGCAGTGGGCACAGTACTTAACTCCAGGGTTGAGAGGCAAAGCCTTGGATGGCCTCCCACCAGAGTTAGATGGGAATTATGAGGCAATAAAAGAGGCCCTGATCAGGAAATACAACCCAACCCCCAGAAGTGTAGCGGAAAAAGTTCCAGAACCTACAACGTGGATCAACTGACAGCTATGCGGATGTCGTAAGCACCTTGAGGACCACGTTCCACCAATGGATCAGGGGACTTTCTGTTAACAGTTTTGAGGACTTAACGGATCTTATGGTCAAGGATCAATTTTTTCATATGTGCCCCACGGATGTACGACAATTTGTGTGTGATCGAGAGCCACAAACTGCAAAGATTGCAGACTGTAATGTGGCTAACAGGATGCCTGAGGTGCGAAGCAATCGAGACTCAGCTGGAAGGGAGGTAAGCCAAACGGGGACCCTTCTCCCTCTGCCAGCCGATCACCAGTGCTGTCCAAGGGATCACAGGTGACTAGACATTCTTTAGGCGATGCATGCTGATGCTTCTCCTGCAACAAAGTGGGACATGTTAGCGCAGTGTGACCTGAAAAGCAGCTGGTCGTTCCTTATCTATTCAGGGAACAATTATTGAGAATTGCTCATGAAATTCCTCTGGCTGGACATCTTAGAGTACAAAAGACTAAAGCTCGCCTGACACATAACTTTTATTGGCCCAAGATGGGGACAGATATAGCCAATTACTGTCGATACTGCGTAGTTTGCCAGAGTCGGAAAGTCCGGGAATATACAGAAAGCCCCTGATACCACTGCCAGTGAGTGGCTGTGGATATTATAGGGCCACTTGCAATACCTAGCAGCTCCGGCAAAAAGTTCATCCTCACAGTGGTGGACTATGCTACACGATATCCGGAAGCTGTGGCACTGTCCTCCATAAGAGTAGACAAAGTGGCCGATGCTTTACTGACTGTTTTCTCTTGTGTGGGTTTCCCAGGGAAATGTTAATCAATCAGGGAACCCAGTTCATATCCAATCTGCGAAAAAATACAAGTGCAGTATTTTGTGGCCAGCGCCTACCATCCCCAAACCAACAGACTCTGCGAGCGGTTTTTTTTTTTTATAAACTTCTTTATTAGATGATTTGACATATTAATATGCAATCAAATATATATCAAGAACCATACATTATATGCATATATCTTGAAAATACAATGTTGCTCTCATCCAATTTCAATTTAACCTTTTGAATGTTACAACAATACTTCATTCGAACCATATACAGAACTAGAAATGAAACAATAAACAAATATTATGACCTCAATATCCCCAAGTTACCAGCTACATCCTCAAGATTGTACCATATTGTACCCTTAAATGCTACCATTAATTGATTGATCTCTACTTGTGAGTAACTACATTCAATAAAAGTACTCCATTTTTTGAAAAAATTTTCAGTATTCTTTTCTTTTTGGGATTCTGTATCTATTTTGTCGATCAACATTAGGGATTTTATAGTATCTATCAGTTCTGAAACACTCGGTGGTTTCTTCTCCAGCCAGTGTCTCAAGATACATTTCTTAGCTGCCAGCAGAACAATATGTACAGCATTGGGAGCACTATATATTTTATTATTTGATTCACTTATCAGGCTGATGAACTGAAAAACACATGCCTGTACATTTTTGGTATCTCAACCTTCCAGATTCTCTGTATGTATTTAATTACCTCGGCCCAGAATCTTTGAATAATTGGGCATTCCCACAAATCATGTAATAAATTGGCCCTGTGTAGACTACATTTTGGACAACTAGTAAGATAGTGAGCAGGTGCACCATTGTACTGTAGGTAAGATTAAAAGCGTATATCGCTTGGTGTATCAGTTTATAATGCATCTCTCTCCACTGCTCATTAATCATTACCTTTCTTATTTTTTTCCATCCGATCAGTATTTTGTTACCTAAGTCTTCATCTGGAATGGATTTATACCAGGTTTTAAATATTTTTGAGCACCATGGTGACTGAATCTGGACACGAATATAGTCATAGGTGCTGGAAAGCGATTCCAGGTCTGTACTCTGCCCCATCATGGAATAAAAATTGTTTATTCTTTCTGCCTTCCCCAGGTCTTTCACCAAATTTGTGTAATGTGTCGTAATTTGTAGGAATTGTAAGTATTGATTATTTTGTAATCCAAATTTGCCCGAAAATTCAGACCAACTCAATAATCTTCCCTCTGCCGGTTGTAAGATATCCCCCAGAACCCCGATTCCCTTTTCCTTCCATTCCTTAAAAAGTTTATTTTGTGTTCCTTGTGAAAAGTTCGGGTCTTTCCAAATCATCAAATATTTGGAGACACAGAAAGGGAGATTGAACAGTTTCCTAATAGCTTTCCATGCTCCCAATGTATCTCTGAGCAAACTGCTTGCTTTTACATAGTTTGGTAGATGAGCAAATTTTGTATGTAAGATTGTGTTGAGGTTCAAAGGACTGGCTAGTTCCTTCTCCAGCGCTAGATTGGAAAAATATGATGTGTCCTGTAGCCAGTCCCTAATGTGTCTCATCAAAGCTGACAAATTATATATTCTAATCAAGGGCATCTGCATTCCCCCATCATCTCTTTTCAAAGCCAGTTTACTGTAAGCAATCCTTGGCCTTTTGCCTTGCCAAATAAACTTAGTGAAGGCCGATTGTAATTTTTTTGTGTCAGAGTGCTTTAATTGTAAAGGAATGGTCTGCATTGGATATAAAAGTCGTGCAAAGCTAACCATTTTTAGCAAGTGCATTCTCCCAAACAACGAGAGGTTTAGATTTCTCCATCTTTCCAATTCTAACAATATTTTTTCAATTAAACTAGAATAATTTAATCTATATAGAGATCTAGCATCTCTACCTATTTTCACCCCTAAGTACGTTATATGTTTCTGCGCAACTGAGACTCGAGCAGTTATCTCATGATCAACTTTTTTTTTTCAGATATAAGAGCTGGCATTTACTTACATTTATTTTGTATCCTGAAAATGAGCCAAAATATGTCAATTTATCGAGTAATCCCTGTAAGTGTCTCCCAGGGTCTGCCATAAACAACAGCATATCGTCTGCAAAACATGTTAGTTTAACTTCCACATCCCCATCTTTATGCCTTCGAAACACTCTGAATTAATCAAATATCGGGCAAGAGGTTCTATGGCTAAGTTGAACAATAACGGTGATAATGGGCATCCCTGCCTTGTTCCCTTTTGTAGGTGAATTGTGTCAGATAGAAAACCTGGAGTGTAAATCTTGGCCTGCGGTGCAGTATACAAAGCTGTAAGATAATTTCTAAAAGTCCCCGTTATTCCAAACTTATCCAATACATTATATAACCATCCCCATTGTATGTTATCGAAAGCTTTCTCAGCATCTAGTGCCAAGAGAGCTGAATTTTCCGTCCCTTTATCTTCCTGACAGAGACTATCTTGGACCGCTAATACTGCTCTAATATTAAATACCGCTGCCCATTTTTTATGAAACCTACTTGGTGTGAACCGATCAATTCTGGAAATAATTCAGCAAGTCTATCCGCCAATATTTTTGACAGAATTTTTATATCCTGGTTTATCAGCGAAATTGGTCTACAGTATTTGACCCTGGCTCTTTCTCATCTTTTCCTTGTTTGTGGAGAACTTTAATATAGGCCATGTTTTCCGAGTCTAGCAAAATTTTGTTTTGTAACGTGAAATTAAAAACTTCGACTAGAGTATTAGTTATATCATCCTTCAACAATTTATAGAATTCCCCTGGAAGTCCATCCGGGCCAGGGGCCTTATTATTCTTCAAATTTGTTATCGTTTTGACTATTTCTTCTTTCGTTATTAATCCGTTTAGCTTATCTCTGTCTGTTTCATTAAGCTGAGGTAATTGTAAGGAGTCAAGAAAGCGAATTCCTTCCGCCATATTCGGGTCTCCTTTTTTGTATAAGGCTGAATAGAAATTGCTAAGAATTTTATTTACTTTTTTGGGGTCACCCTGTATAATACCCTCAGAGTCTCTTAAATTATTTATTTAAGGGATGTGCCTTTTACCTCTAGCCATTTTTGCCAAAAGAGATCCGACCTTATTCCCAAATTTAAAGAATTCTGCTGATTTTCTTTGCCCCTTTAATTTTTCTGATCTTTCCAACCAAAGGCCAAATTCTGATTTGGATTGTAACCACCTATCTCTATTAGAAACTGATGGATTATTGATATATTCTGTGTACCTTACTCTAATTTTCTGACTTGCTTCACTATAGGCTATCCTCGTTTTCTTTTTTAAAGAATTGACATATCCAATTATTCTCCCCTCAAAACAGCCTTTGCTGTATCCCAGTATAAATGCACTGAATCCCTATGTTCTATATTATCTAATTCATATTCTAACCACCAATTTTTTATGATTTTTTTTAAATTTTCATCTTGTGCCAAGAACGTCGGAAATCTCCATAAAATATCATAGCCTTTTTGGGAAAGTGTCCTGCAAGGATAACGAGACCGGGGTATGATCCGAATAATTAGATCTAGAATGTTAATATCATTCAACTATTCACTAAGTCTTGAGAGATCAGAAAATAATCTATTCTAGACTAAGAGTTGTGAACCTGTGAAAATGAGTAAATTCTCGATCTATTGGATGAGATGTACGCCAAATATCTATCAACCCAGTGCTTTCTAGGAATGGTGCACCACTCTGTCACTTGATCTACTACTTTCTGTCTGTTTTACTCTAGATCTATCTTCAATGTTACTCACAACTGTGTTAAAGTCACCACCAATGATTATCTTTTCCTCCTCTTCTTCAATATTTGTGTTTCCAGCTCTCTAAAAAACTTTATTGTTTCCATTTGGAGCATATATGTTATATAATCTAACCCTGCCCACCGGGGTGTCTCAGGCTATGGTTCCACGGTCCGGAACCATAGCGCTTTGGACGGAGCGGAAATTCCGCTCCGTCTAAGCCCCGCCCCCTTTATGACGCGCGATCTTTCGGAGGTGTTCAGGACACCTCCGGAACACCTCCGGAAAGAGCGCAGGGCTACATAGCCTGTGTTAATTCTGTTGCGGCGACGCACCGTCGCCGCAATACGCGAGGACATGCTGCGGTCTAAAAAGACGCGCCGCATGTCCGTTTACGCAGGTTTGCCACCTGCGTATTGTTACGCATAGTGGAGACGGGATTTCTAGAAATCCCCTCCACTATGCTGTAACATCTGGACGCTGCGTGTTTGGCGCTGCGCCAGCGCACAGCGCCAAACACGCAGCGTTTCCTGACCGTGGAAACTCACCCTAATAATACTCTTATTTTCCTTCCAGATTTATCTGAATCCCAAGATATTATTTTACAGTTCTCCTGTTTGCTTATTAAAATCAGTACTCCTGCTTTCCTATTCACAGACGGAGATCCCAAAACAGATCCCACCCACATTTTATCCATCCTGCAGAAATCTTGCTCTTTTAAGTGCGTTTCTTGTAGCATCGCAATGTCTACGTTAAGTTTCTTAAGGTGTCTCAAAACCATCATTCTTTTATGTGGGGATTGAAGCCCTTTGACATTCCATGTTACTACTTTCATATTAAATGTATAAAAAGAAATAAAAAAAGAAAAAAAAATTAACCAGTTTTAACCAAACAGTCTGTTGAATTGTTTAAAACCTAAACAGAGTATTAAGTCTTTTTCTGACTTCACTTTTTTCGTACATGTATCTGTGGGCACTCTGTAAACCCACCCTTTCTTTCACCAAAACTAGACTTTTCCCCCTCCTTTAGAAACCAGCCTCCATTTCCTCCATTTTATCCCCCAAAATCAAACAAATCATACAATTTAATATTTTGCAATGCGTGCCTTAGGAGAAAAAGAAAAACAAATTTCGCCATCCCCTCTTCCTTAATACGACAGATTGTTATAAACTCTCTCCAACTGAGTCTCAGTCAGGGACTCGTCCGCCATTATTCTGAAGCAACTTCTTCATATTCTCTGGCCAAGTCCGGTGCATTAAAGGATTCTGTACCTCCTTCTGGGGGAAATATCTTCAAAGTAGCAGGAAATTGCAGCGCAAATCTAATCTTTTTTCCCACCAGATCAGTACACAGATCACTAAATGCTCTCCTTTTCTTTGTGACTTCTACGGTATAATCGTTGTATAATAAAACTTTGTGCCCTCTGATAGTGGTCTGAGTCGACTTTTTTCTGTAATGTTGTAGAAGGGCAGATTTATCTACAAAGTACAGATATTTCACAATTACCGGTCTTGGTCTACTAGAAAGAGAGGGAGAATTGTGCTGCTGCTGCAGAGGTGGACCGACTCTGTGGGCCCTTTCGACTCTCATACTGTTTTCTATCCCCAACGATCTAGGAAGTTCCTCCATACAAATATTAAATGAGTAGGGGGGATAGATTCTGGGAGACACCTATTATCCTTAGATTGTTTCTCCTTGATCTGTTTTCTAGATCATCTACTTTTTCAGACAATTGCAGGCTTAATTTTGTGGCTTTTCTCAGCTCTAGTTGTAAATTCTGAAGTTCATCTTCTGCTGCACTCAATCTGTGCTCAGCTATATCAAGCCTTTCAGACTGCTGAGTGATGGATGCCTGCAACAGCTGCAATGATGCAGAAACTTTTTGTTCAAGAGTCTTTTTTATGTCTGGTGCCAATATTTTAGCCACCTCTGCAGCCAAAGCTTTATATGGTATGTTAAGGCCTCTTTCACACATCCGGCGGGCGCCTTGCGGCGCCCCCGGCATTTTCCCGCAGCGCCGCATCTGAAAATCTGATGCGCCGCATGCGGCTTTTTTCGCATTGACATGCATTAGCGCCGGATGGCGCCGCATGTCAATGCGTTGCATGCGGTTTTGTCCGGATGCGGCGCAAATGTACATTGCGGCGGCCAGACAAAACGCTGCATGTAACGTTTTTTTTTTTTTGCCGGATGGTCTCTTATCTCTCCAAGCATCAGAAACCATCCGGCAAAAAACCGCATTTTGGGCGCCGGAAGTGTGAAAGCTTTTCACATGCGGCGCTGCGGCAAAATGCCGGGGGCGCCGCCAGGCGCCCGCCGGATGTGTGAAAGAGGCCTAAGTCCTGCTGGTTGTTCATCCCCTCCTTCCTCCCCCGTCTGTATATTATGCGGTGCAGTGCCTGAGGACTTACTAGATTTCTTTGTTTTTGGAGCGTCCGGTGCCATCTTGCTGCACGCTTCTAGTGGTGTCCGGGGAGAAAAACTTTTCCAGGACCGCTTCTGTTAATAAATCTCTCCATACGCCGATGGAGATCCCTGGCGAGTCTCACTGACAGGTAATTAGCCTGTCAAAAGGTTGAATAGGTCCCAGGAATCTCACTGAAAGAAGCTGGGTTACGGAGCTGGTCTCACACACTACCTTTCATGTACACGCTGGAACCGGAAGTCTCTGCGAGCGTTTTAACGGGACATTAAAACAAATGCTTAAAATGCTGGTGGACACTGAAGGAAGAGACTGGGAGCGGTACCTCCTCCATCTGTTGTTTGCGTACAGAGAGGTACCCCAGTCGTCTACACAGGATTCTTCCATTTTTAACTGGTTTATGGGAGGAGGGACAGGGAGCCACTTGATTTGATTAAGTACTGTTGGGAGGGTGACCCTTAAACTATGGGAGTCTCGGTGGTCAAACATGTACTGCGACTCAGAGAAAGAATGCAAAAACTGAGCAACCTGGCCCATGAGAACGTGACCCAGGCCCAAATCAACCAGAAGGTTTGGTACAACAGTAATGCCAGACTGAGGGCCTACAAGGAGGGACAGAAGGTTTGGGTGTTGGTCCCTATCTTACAGAATAAATTACAGGCCGCATGGGAGGGACCATACACCATACACAAGCGGCTAAATGATGTTAACTATGTCAGCAGAGTTTAACCCTGAGCTATCGCACAGTCAGAGGTCTCAGCTGATGGAGGTGCTCAGCGAGTTCACAGACGTTTTCACAGGGAAGCCTGGGAGGACGCACTTAGCAACTCACCATGTGGACACTGGTACTAATCCCCCTGTAAGGTAGTCTGCATACCGGGTGTCAGCAGAGGTGAACGCACACATGAAGGAACAGGTAGAGGAGATGCTAAACCTCTAGGTAATACAAAAATCCCAGAGTGCCTGGGCCTTGCTTGAGATTCTTGTCCCGAAAAAGGACCGTACTACCCGGTTCTGTGTGGACTATAGGAGGTTTGTGCCAAACTACAGTGCTGTGGCTAAACCGTTAACTGATCTGACCAGGAGGAAGCTTCCCCAAATTGTTTCCTGGACTCCTCAGTGTGAGGAATCATTTTCTGCCCTAAAGTCTGCATTAGCTAGTTCACCCATCCTTCAGGCCCCAGATTTCACTTGCAGGTTTGTAGTGCAGACAGATGTCAGCACCTATGGGCTAGGTGCGGTTCTCAGCCAGGTGAACCAGCATGGTGAGGAGCACCCAATTCTCTACCTAAGCAGGAAATTTCTGCCCAGAAAAGTGGCTTATGCCACAATTGAAAAGGAATGTTTAGCAATTGTGTGGGCTCTGCAGAAACTGCAACCATACCTCTATGGGCGCAACTTCACCGTGATAACAGATCATAACCCACTGAGTTGGCTCAATAGAGCAGTTGGGGACAACGGGAAATTGCTTTGATGGAGCCTGATATTACAGCAATATGATTTTACAATTCAACATAAGAAAGGAATTGATCACGGCAACGCTGATGGCTTATCTCGCCAAGGCAGGGCAGACCAAGATACCGTATATACTTATGTATAAGCCGACCCGTGTATAAGCCGACCCCCCTAATTTTGCCACAAAAAACTTGGTAAACTTATTGACTCGCGTATAAGCCGGGTGTATAAGTTGCCGTCCTGCTCTGTGCTCCCCTATCCAGCTCTGTGCGCCCCCATTCTCCTCTGTGCTCCCCTCCTCCTGCTCCATTATCCTGTCCTGCTCCGTGCTTTCCATCCTCCCCGTCCTGCTCCGTGCTCCCCCATCCAGCTCTGCACTTCCCCATTCTCCTCTGTGCCCACCCCCGTCCTGCTCTGTGCTCTCCGTCCTCCCCCCGTTCTGCTCCGTGTTCTCCGTCCTCCCCCGTTCTTCTCCGTGCTCTCTGTCTTCCCCCCCGTCCTGCTCCGTGCTCTCCGTCCTCCCTCGTTCTGCTCCGTGCTCTCCGTCCTCCCCCTGTTCTGCTCCGTGCTCTCCGTCCTCCCCCCCGTCCTGCTCCGTGCTCCTTGTCCTCCTCCATGCTCCCCCCATACTCCTCCATCATACTCACCCTCCCCGTGCCATCGCTGAACGTCCCAGCCGGCAATCCTGCGTTCTCCCCGGCTTCCTGCAGCTCTCCAGCGCTGAGCGGTGACGTAATACCGCTCATTAAGGCCATGAATATGGAGGCCATGCCCATGGGAGTGGCGTCGCGTCCATATTACATGACCTTAATGAGCGGGTATTACGTCACCTCTCAGCGCTGGAGAGCTGCAGGAAGCCGGGGAGAACACAGGATTGCAGGGACGTTCAGTGATGGCACGGGGAGGGTGAGTATGATGTCCCAGCCACCGGCTCCTGCCGCCGCATCCCCTCCCCCGCTGGTTTCTGCCCTATGACTCGTGTATAAGCCGAGGGGGCATTTTCAGCACAAAAAAAGGTGCTGAAAATCTCGGCTTAAACACGAGTATATACGGTACTCACTCGGGAGCTGACCTGTAAGTCAACCCCATGCACATTCATAAGGAGGGAGGTGTAGTGAAAATATGTATATGTATGGATGTATGACCGGCAGTAAATTAGCATCTGTTCTTAGGCTGCAGCTCTTCACAAAGGTCATAACATATGTTACTCTGAGAAAAGGCAGTTTTCCTACTCTCAGACCCCATGGTGCCTCCTGAGAACACACAGAATTGGAAACATTTCACACCTCTGATGCCTTGAAGGAAGACGCCAAATGGGACCTATTTTCAGCCTGAAAATTGCTATTTAGTATGGGAAAGAAAGGTTACACAAAGAGTGCTTAGAGAAAAAATAACGTATTCATTGGTAAAGTAGCTGTGGTCCAGTCACAAACCAGGAATTGGAATATTAACATGAAAGGCTGGTCTAGAAATCTGATCTCCATGCTAAACTTATAAATTAGGCCCCCCACAAAAAAATAGTGTTCACAGATTGAGGGCAGTCAAGCTGATGTGATCCATTTCATATTCTGAACCTCCTAGGGGAACAGAATACCAGACTGCAAAGTTTAGATATTTCTGTAAGTTTCTCCCTTTTATTTTTTAACTGTTTTGCATATTTGTATGTCACTTTTTATTTCCATATTATTTATATCTTTTGTAAGCACTGTACATTTTCTATTAAAGCTTAAAACTTTAATAAGTTTGAACCTTGCATGCTCTAAAAGGATCCATAGCCTTAGAGTGTGTAATCCTAGTGATTGGCAGACAGTAGTAGTAGTATTTTCGGGACTCATTGCCCGTGTGTTCGGAGTGGTGGCAGCGTGTATGAAGCGGGGTGCATGGTTTGTGTCAGGGTGTGATATATGCTCCCATTGCAGCATAGGACAGAGGTTGAATGCTGGACTGAGAGAGAGGAGATAGATTAACCCTTGCATGTGCAACCCCAAGTCATGTCCTGGGAAGCGGGTACATGACAGTGGTCAAGGACCTATTGCACCCTATTATAATAGGGCGGGACTTTGCCTTATTTTGGGACTTGTGTGGGAAAGGGAGGATGTCTGGTTGTCCGGACAACAGCCAGGTTGCTTTAAAAAAAAACTTGTCACAGGTTGCAGATGACAGGTTTCCGTTTTGTGTGCTGGTTGGCAATGAGGATGAGGCAGTATCCCTGAGCTTGAGGTGTCCAGGGGAAACTTTGGAACCGCCCAACTCAGGGATTTAACTCTAAAAGGGGCATTTGATAATGTAACGGTACTTAATAGTGTTGCTCAAGAGCCGGGGCTGACACCGGATACCCACATTTTGCCATGAAAGGGGAGGTGATATATCGGGTCACCAAGCTGAAAGGGGAGGAAATTGAGCAGTTACTGGTGCCAGGGCCGTGCAGCAACAGAGTGTGAGACATGGCCCATACACATGTGTTAGGTGGTCACCTGGGTGTAGAGAAAACCCAGGTACGGATCCTCCAGATGTTCTACTGGCCCAGTGGTCACCGTGATATTGGGAATTTCTGTAGGTCCTGTCCCCCCTGCCAGCTGACTTCCCCAGTGGCCCATTTTCATAGACCCTTAGTGCCGTTGTCCATTATTGTGGTGCCATTTGATTGCATAGGCATGGATCTAGTGGGACCCCTGGCCACGTCCGCCAGAGACATCAGTATATCTTGGTGGTACTGGACTATTCTACGCGATACCCGGAGGCCATTCCACTACGTAAGTCCTCGCCAAGTGTATCGCCCAAAAGTTGGTGCATGTCTTCTCTAGAACGGGGTTGCCTAAAGAGATCCTGACAAACCAAGGGACCCCGTTCATGTCAACGGTGATGAAGGAGGTGTGCAAAACCAAGCAAATCACACAACTTCAGACCTCAGTCTACCATCCACAGATGGATGGCTTGGTAGAAAGGTTCAATAAAACCTTGAAGGCCATGTTGAGGAAGGACATAGAGAAGGATGGCCGGGACTGGGACTGTCTACTACCGTACCTCCTATTCTCCATTAGAGAAGTTTCACAGGCCTCTACTGGGTTCTCTCCTTCTGAACTCTGGTATGGCCTACAACCCCATGGGCTCCTGGACCTGGCAAAAGAGACGTGGGAGGCAGAGTCTACACCCTACCGGAGTGTGATCGAGCACGTAGCCCAGATGCAAGAGAGAACTGCCAAGATGATGTCCCTCATGAGAGAATACCTCCTCAAAGCACAAGAGGTGCAGTCAAGAGTGTATAATAGGTCGGCCAGGGTGAGACAGTTCAACCCAAGGGATCGAGTAATTGTGCTGGTGCCCACGGTGGAGACCAAATTCCTTGCCAAGTGGCAGGGTCCCTATGAGGTGGTGGAGAAAGTTGGTGATGTCAACTACAAAGTCCACTAACCGGGGAAGCGGAAGCCCTATCAGGTGTACCACGTGAACCTGATTAAACCGTTGCAGGACCGAGAACCCACGGAAGCTCCGTGTCTGCTGGCCAAGTCCAATTTTGGTGCAGAGGATGTTAAGGTGTCAGACACCTTGTCTCACTCACAGACGTAGCAGTGCCGAGAATTGCAACAGAGACCTGTTCTCAGACCTTCCAGGTTGTACAAAGGTCATAGAGCATGACGTCCTGACGGAGCCTCATGTCCGGGTCTACTTGAAGCCATATCGGATTCCCGAAGCACTCTGAGAGGTGATCTCAAAGGACGTGAAGCAGATGCTGAGACTGGGAGTCATCGAGGAATTCAAGAGTGGCTAGTCCAGTCCAATAGTCTCAGTGCCGAAACCAGATGGGGAATGGCGATTTTGTAATGACTATATTAAGCTGAACGAGGTTTCTAAGGTCGATGCATACCTGACGCCCCGTGTCGATGAATTAATTGAGAGGCTAGGGCTGGCTCAGAACATTACTACCCTTGACCTCACAAAACGGTATAGGCAAATTCCCATGACTCAAGACGCTAAAGAGAAGACTGCCTTTTCAACGCCAGATGGATGCTTCCAATACATTAAGATACTGTTTGGGTTACAAGGCGCTACCGCCACATTCCAGAGAGCCATGTACTGTATCCTAGCTCCCCACAAGAGGTACCCATCGGCTAACCTGCTCGACATTGTGATCTTCGGCCATGATTGGGGAAGCCATCTGAGCAAGGTCCAGGCGATATTTGATGCTCTATGGAAGGCAGGCTTCTCCATAAAGCTGAAGAAATGCACCTTGGGAATGGAGGAAGCAAAATACTTGGGCTATGTTGTAGGCAAGGGCGAAATAAAGCCCCAGATAAAGTTGAGGCGATCCAGGGCTTTCCACAACCCCTCTAAAAGAAGCAGGTCAGGGCATTCTTTGGCATTGTGGGTTATACCCATTTATCCCAAACTTCTTCCATGTTTGTTGCCTCTCTGACAGACCTTAAAGGGACAAAGTCGGCTATGGCTGTCACGCTCACGCCCTGGCTGGTGGGCGTAAGACAGGGGGTTGTGGCCCCAACGTGCCACAAACCAGACTACCCTTGAAGGAGCGTGTTTAAGACAGCTGCCTCTGTCTTCACTGGAGCTTCTGATGGTGAGGTCAGGCTTGTGCGGCAGGCAGCTGCCAGGTGCCACTCCAGGGTGGTGTCTGGTTGTGGCTGCTGATCCCACTTGGGGAGACGGTGGCACGGCTTAGACACTGGCAGGCAGGCATGGATGAGACACAGGGCAGGCAGGCACGGATGACACACAGGGCTCGCAGGCACGGAGGAGACACAGGGCTGGCAGGCACGGAGGAGACACAGGGCTGGCAGGCACGGAGGAGACACTGGTTGGCAGGCACAGAAGAGACACAGGGCTGGCAAGCACAGAGGAGACACAGGGCTGGCAGGCACGGAGGAGACACAGGGCTGGCAGCAGCAGGAACAAAGCAAAGCGGAACCGCAAGGTATGCAAAGAGGAGCTGCAGCAAGAGGTTCTGCAGCTGCAGGAGTGAAGCAGAGCAGAACCACAAGATGTGCGGAGAGAAGATACAGCAAGAGGTTCTGCAGCTGCAGGAGTGAGGCGGAGCGGAACCACAAGATATGCGGAGAGGAGCTGCAGCAGGAGCAAAGCAGAGTGGAACGGAGCAGAACCGCAGGAGTGCGACAAGAGGCAGAAAGAGATTCAGAGAGAACACTAGGCAAGACACAGAAGGGAAGGAAACCACAGACAAGGAGACTAAGGGACAGAGGTAGGACAGAGTTCAGACAAGGTAATGACAAGAGACAAGGTACAGGGACACAGACACAGGGACCAGGATATTCTGCCTCCTGGAGGGCGGAAAGGACAAGTACAAAACAAAGTCAGGAGCAAAAGCACAGAGACCAGGATATTCTGCCTCCTGGAGGGCGGACAAACAGATACAAGGCAAAGCTAGGAGTGAAGCCTCCAAAGATGGAGGAACACAGAGCAAGACCTGGCAGATCAGTAGCAAGATACTGAGTTAACACATTGCACAGGCAAGATCCACAGGGTGGAGCTGCCCTAAATACTAGAGGGCTAATGGTAATTGGTTAGGGACATATTAAACAGATGCACCCTGACTCCATAAGAACCAGAGAGTTCTGGTGCCGCCCCCCTATGTACACAGTTAGGAAACATGCACAGAGCAGATAGGAGGCAAGAGGCACAAAGCGTGGAGCTGGCAGCAGACAGAAATCACAGCATGACCTGGAGCAGTGAGCAAGTTGGTGTGTGGGGAATGGGAGGCCATGCAGCGATGCCAGCAGGGTTGTTACAATGGCTAAGTGGTTCTCCAGAAGCTGAGACAGCCTTCCAGGAACTGAAGCTCGCCCTGTGTAGACAGCTAGTGCTAGTAGCACCCAATTTCTCCAACAAGTTTGTGGTCCAGACAGATGCGTCGGATGTCGGGCTGGGCGGTGTTTTATCTCAAGAGGTGAGCAGAGAAGAGCACCCCTTAATGTATCTTAGTTGGAAGTTGTCATCATGCGAATAAAATTATTCCATAGTGGAGAAGGAATGTTTAGCTATCAAGAGGGCGTTGGACTCTCTAAGATACTATCTCTTAGGCAGGAGGTTCAGACTAGTGTCAGACCATGCCCCATTGAAGTGGATGAGTGAGAAGAAAGTAACAATGCACGAGCGACCAGGTAGTTCCTACCACTTCAGGATTTAAACTTCCATGTGGAGCATAAGCCAGGGAAACTGCATGGCAATGCTGACGCTCTGTCGAGGATCCACTGTTCGCTGGCAGAAGTTGCCACCCCTGGCTTTAGCAGAGGGGGAAAGGTATGTAAGATGGCCGCTGGACGAGTCCTTGAGGGAGATATGTGTCATCATGGCTATGTCACGGAGATCGTCGCGATTGCACACCCTGACTTCGCACAGCTGAGTTCTGGTGCTAGGTGTTTTTCGGCACTGAGGGAGTTAAATTCTTTCTCTCTCGGTGCTGGGCTGACCAGCCTCGCCCAGCTGCGATTGATGTTTTGTTAATTAGCTTCCTTCATATACCTGCTGGTCTGCTGGGGAAGTTGCCGGTGAAAGCATTCATTCAGACCAGCAGAGCGGATCGTTTCTGAGAAGACTTAAGCTAAGAGTCCCTGTTGTGGTTTTTCCTCTCCTCGCTTATTGTTTATCTCCTTAACCTTTTGTGTTCCTCTGTAGTGGAAGTGTTGTATGCAAGGCTGTGTTTTCTTTACCCCTTGTCTGTCTCGTTTGTCTTAGACTGTGTGTAAGCTGTGACCTGCCCATTCCCTGTGGTGGTAATCAGGGTCCTTCTCAGGACTAGATTACAGTGGTCAGGGATCTACAGGAGACAGGGTTACGCTGGCGGCCTGGACCTCTGTACCATTAACAGTACCTCCAGGTAGAGGGACTAGTCAGGACCCCAGTTCAGGGTCAGCATAGACCCCGGTCCACCTCTATCCAGAGACAGCGTGACACGTACACAGTGTTGACCCACAATACATAGGATATTATGTCAGGTAAGACATTGCTGGCAGATACTATGTATACATGTTGATTTTCTCTATTATATGAAATTTAGAATGATGTCACATTAGATATAGGTTGCTATCTTTTTATATATCTGTTATACGTCGTGACATTTTCACCGGCCCATCTAAAGATTCTCCCCAGCCACCATGGATCCAGTAGCCCATTTAGCTCAGCAGTTGCAGAGTTTGTCCATGGAGCTGACGGACGTTAAATCCAAGGTTTTGTACCCCCGGGAGCAAACCAGATTTGAACCTAAAGTAGCTCTCCCGGACAGGTTCACTGGTGGGCGGGACAAGTTTTTTACTTTCCGGGAAGCATGTAAATTGTATTTTCGGCTGCGGCCGCAGTCGTCGGGGAGTGAGGATCAGAGGGTGGGAATTGTCATCTCGCTCTTACAAGGGGACCCTCAATCCTGGGCGTTCTCTCTCCCCCGGGCTCCCCGGCTCTCCAGTCAGTGGACCGATTTTTTACAGCCCTGGGTCTGGTATATGATGACCCGGATCGGGTTCCCTTGCTGAAATGAAGTTACGTAGGATACAGCAGGGAGATCGTCCGGCGGAGGAATTTTCTTCAGAATTCCGTAGGTGGGCCACGAATATCTCAGTGGAATGACCCGCTCTTAAGAGCCAGTTTTGTCAAGGTTTATCTGACAAATTAAAAGATGTGTTGGCTCAGTATGATTCTCCCCCGTCACTGGAGGCCGCTATGGCTCTTGCTATTCGCATTGATAGATGGCTTCGGGAGAGGTGTGGGGTAACTCTGCCCCCTGTGATGACTCCACCTCCTTCTAAAGTCCCTAATATTGAGGTTCCCCTGGTTTGTTCCGAGGAACCTATGCAGTTGGGAGGGACATCATTCCGAGGGAGGGGATCGGCGGTGCGCCGCAAAACAAGAAGGTGTTTCTTCTGCGGGAGAGAGGGACATTTTATTGAGGGGTGTCCATCCCGTACTGCACTGAGCAAGAAGTCGCCGGAAAACTATTAATCCCAGGTTGTGTGGTGGACGACAATCTGGGAGTATGTATTTCGTCCCCAAGTCCGTCTCAGTTTCTCGTACCAGCGGAGGTGGTGGTAGGTACGAGAACTGAGAGGATTTCTGTTCTTCTGGATAGTGGGGCCGCGGCTAATCTGGTGGACGCTCGGTTTGCCCAGGTGCAAGGTATGCAACTGAGTGTATTGGCCAAATCTATCCCTATATTCTCTATTGACGCCAGGCCTCTCGGTCAAGGTAGCTTTGTGCAAGCCGTGCATAACATAGACCTTCGAGTGGGGGCAATACATAAAGAACTATTGTCTTGTTATGTGTTGGAGGGCCTTCCCACTCCTATTGTGTTGGGACTTCCTTGGTTAACTAAACATAACCCAGTTATTAATTGGCAATCCAGAGAGATAAGCCAGTGGGGTGAATTTTGCAATAGTAACTGCATGAACACGGTCATCGGTACGGTCGTGCCTAGAACCTTACCTCCTTTTCTGGAGGACTTTGAGGATGTGTTTTCAGAGGAAGGGTGTCAAGAATTACCTCCTCATCGCGCATATGACTGTGCTATAAAATTGCTTCCTGATGCTAAGTTACCAAAATCTAGGTTATATAACCTTTCTGGTCCTGAGAGGCAAGCTATGAAGGATTACATTTCGGAAAGTCTGGCCAAGGGGCATATTAGACCTTCATCTTCCCCAGTGGCCGCGGGGTTCTTCTTTGTGAAGAAAAAAGATGGAGGCCTACGCCCTTGCCTGGATTTCCGTGAGCTTAATCGGATTACGGTCCGAGATCCGTATCCGCTCCCACTTATTCCTGATCTCTTCAATCAGATTGTGGGCGCCAAATGGTTCTCTAAGTTGGATCTCAGGGGGGCGTATAATCTGATTAGGATAAAGGAGGGGGATGAGTGGAAGACGGCGTTTAACACTCCGGAGGGACATTATGAGAACCTTGTCATGCCTTTCGGTCTGACTACTGCCCCGGCGGTGTTTCAACATTTTGTTAATGACATCTTTCGCCACCTAGTGGGACAGTTTGTTGTCATTTATCTAGATGACATCTTAATTTACTCGCCGGATCTTGTGTCTCATCAGGAGCATGTGAGACAAGTGTTGCAGATCTTGCGAGATAATAAACTGTACGCCAAATGGGAGAAGTGTGTATTCGCTGTACAAGAACTTCAGTTTTTAGGATTCTTGGTGTCAGCCTCCGGTTTCCGTATGGACCCTGGGAAAGTGAAGGCTGTGCTTGAATGGGATCGGCCAGAGGATCTTAAAGCACTGCAGCGTTTCCTGGGGTTTGCTAACTACTACCGGAAATTTATTCGTAATTTCTCATCTGTTGTCAAACCTCTCACTGACATGACAAAAAAAGGGACGGATTTTTCTAGGTGGTCTGACAAAGCTTGTCAAGCATTTTCCTCCTTGAAAAAATGTTTTGCTTCAGCACCCATACTCATCCAACCTGATGCATCACAAACCGTTCATTGTGGAGGTAGACGCATCTGACGTAGGAGTGGGTGCGGTATTATCTCAAGGTCCGTCCCTGGTAAATGGCATCCGTGCGCTTTCTTCTCTAAAAAATTGTCGTCCGCCGAGAAGAATTATGATGTCGGCAATAGGGAACTCTTGGCCATTAAGTTGGCTTTTGAAGAGTGGCGTCACTTTTTGGAGGGGGCAGTCCACCCGGTCACCGTCATTACTGATCACAAGAACCTGCTGTATTTAGAGTCTGCAAAACGTCTGAATTCCAGACAAGCTAGATGGTCGTTGTTTTTTACCAGGTTTAATTTTGTCGTCACATATCGTCCTGGGTCAAAAAATGTAAAGGCTGATGCCTTATCTCGTAGTTTCCCGGGGGCCGGGAAGACGGATGACCCGGTTCCTATTCTTCAGGAGGGAGTTGTGGTGTCGGCTGTATGCTCTGAGCTTGAGGAGGAGGTATTGGAGGCTCAGGGGGATGCCCCTGTGGGACCTCCAGGGAAACTGTTTGTTCCAGATCAGTTAAGACAAAAGGTTATCGAGGCACATCATAATTCTGCTTTGGCAGGACACCCAGGGAGTAAAGCTACTGTAGATCTCGTTTCTCGCCGGTTTTGGTGGCCTAACTTAAATAAAGAGGTGGTAACTTTTGTCGCGTCCTGTGGGGTATGTGCGCGCTCTAAGACCCCACATACCCGTCCGTCTGGGGCCCTTTTACCGTTGAAAATCCCGGAGCGTCCATGGACCCATCTGTCTATGGACTTCATTACGGACCTTCCTCCGTCTTCAGGTAAAACTGTCATACTAGTTGTAGTTGACAGGTTCAGCAAAATGGCACATTTTATTGCTCTTCCTGCTCTTCCTAATGCTAAAACTCTGGCGCAGGTGTTCATTGGGGAGATTGTGAGACTTCACGGGTTGCCTTCCGATGTGGTGTCGGATCGGGGGTCTCAGTTTGTGTCCAAATTCTGGAAGGCATTTTGTTCTCGTCGGGGGATGCAGTTGTCATTTTCTTCGGCTTTTCATCCGCAGACCAATGGTCAGACAGAGCGTCTGAATCAGAGCTTAGAGACATATCTCCGGTGTTTTGTCTCAGAGAACCAAGAGGACTGGTCTTCTTTCTTGCCTCTGGCAGAGTTCGCTCTTAACAATAGGCGGAGCGAGTCCACTGGTAAGTCCCCGTTTTTTGGGGCATATGGTTTTCACCCCCAGTTTTGTACTTTCAATGGGGGGGGGCTCTTCTGGGGTTCCTGAGGAGGAACGATTTTTGTCGTCACTTGCTTCAGTGTGGAGAGGAGTGCTTAATAATCTGAGCACTATGGGGAACCGATACAAACGTATGGCTGATAGGAGGAGAGTGTCTGGTCCGGACCTAAGTGTGAACGATCTGGTATGGTTGTCTACCAAGAATATAAAACTTAAGGTTCCCTCCTGGAAACTCGGTCCCAGATTCATCGGGCCATACAGGATCAGTTCAATAGTTAATCCGGTGGCTTTCCGTCTTGACCTCCCTCCTACATTTAAAATCCACAATGTGTTCCACAAATCGTTGCTTAAGAGGTACGTGGCACCAGTTATACCGTCACCTCTACCTCCTCCTCCAGTGGTGGTCAATGGTAATTTGGAGTTTCAGGTATCGAAGATCATTGACTCACGTCTGAATCGCCGGTCCCCTCAGTACCTTGTTCATTGGAGGGGGTATGGTCCTGAGGAGAGGATGTGGGTTTCTACGTCGGATATAAACGCAGACCGTTTGGTTCGGGCCTTCCACACTACTCACCCAGATAGACCAGGCCCTGAGGGTCCAGAGGCCCCTCGTAGAAGGGGGGGTACTGTCACGGGTGTGTCGCGGCGGAGATCGTCGCGATTGCACACCCTGACTTCGCACAGCTGAGTTTCTGGTGCTGGGTGTTTTTCGGCACTGAGGGAGTTAATTCTTTCTCTCTCGGTGCTGGGCTGACCAGCCTCGCCCAGCTGCGATTGATGTTTTGTTAATTAGCTTCCTTCATATACCTGCTGGTCTGCTGGGGAAGTTGCCGGTGAAAGCATTCATTCAGACCAGCAGAGCGGATCGTTTCTGAGAAGACTTAAGCTAAGAGTCCCTGTTGTGGTTTTTCCTCTCCTCGCTTATTGTTTATCTCCTTAACCTTTTGTGTTCCTCTGTAGTGGAAGTGTTGTATGCAAGGCTGTGTTTTCTTTACCCCTTGTCTGTCTCGTTTGTCTTAGACTGTGTGTAAGCTGTGACCTGCCCATTCCCTGTGGTGGTAATCAGGGTCCTTCTCAGGACTAGATTACAGTGGTCAGGGATCTACAGGAGACAGGGTTACGCTGGCGGCCTGGACCTCTGTACCATTAACAGTACCTCCAGGTAGAGGGACTAGTCAGGACCCCAGTTCAGGGTCAGCATAGACCCCGGTCCACCTCTATCCAGAGACAGCGTGACACGTACACAGTGTTGACCCACAATACATAGGATATTATGTCAGGTAAGACATTGCTGGCAGATACTATGTATACATGTTGATTTTCTCTATTATATGAAATTTAGAATGATGTCACATTAGATATAGGTTGCTATCTTTTTATATATCTGTTATACGTCGTGACAGGCTATTAGCGGCGGTGATGTGAGCTCGGAAGCATGCTCCAGCACATACAGTGCTGAGAGAGTTATCAGGCCATTCCAGGGCCAAGTTTTACGAGCAGTCATAAGAGATGAGTTGGTATGACTGCTCACATATACCAACCTCCAGGGGCATGGTTTGGCAGATAAATTGGAGACCGAGTGTCTCATTCAGTGTCTGTGGCTGGAGGTGTGGAGACCTCCAGTGTGTATTGCTACGTGAGCGTGCGGACCCGCAGTACTATATGGACTGCTTATTTTCAGTTTGTTTTCACTTTGTGCCAGAAAAGACTCTGTGTTAGTTTTGCTATCCAGAGCGGTTTATGAACTTTAAATAAATTTGCTTGGACATTGCAGCAATACCGCTTCCTGTGCCTACCTCAAAGTCAGCTGAATAAGAACAAACCTCTACAACTTATATACATACATACACATGGGGGGGGGGGGCAGATACAGACAGAAAAAGTCTCCAGTGCAAGAACAGTATATGTGCCCTTTGCAGTCCAATAGCTCATCATAATGCACAATTCTACCAGCTTTGGAGACAGAAGTGGCCCCTTACCTTTTTAAGCTGCACAGGTTGAATCAATGGAAAGTCCGTCCACTGCTAAGGCTACTTTCACACATCAGTTTTTTTGAATCAGGCATATCCGTCCTATGCCTGATAGGACGAGAGAGAGAATTCCGACGGATCCGGCCAAAAACGGATGCAACGCAGTGACATCAGGCGCGATCCGGCGCTAATGTAAGTCAATGCTAAAAAAACGCATCCGGTACCGGATCCGTTTTTTATGAAACACGCCGGATCGCGCCTGATTCAAAAAGCCTGAAGTGTGAAAGCAGCCTAACATGATATGATGAGCGTGAGATAAGGTGGCCCACTGGGAGCAGTTAAATCCCACAGCAGGCTGTTAAATCCAACAGGGGGCACTTGAAATAAAGGTGGCCCCCTTCTCCTTTTAATGAAATCACCACTACCAGTGTGCAAGGTATCCCTTTCCTTCAGGGCTGCACGCCAGCTGCTATGGGAAGTAGTGGTATTAGATAGAGAGGCGATAGAGGTGGTTCTTGTTTCTGAGCTGAGCCAAATGATCCAGCTGAGTAACAGGAGCCGGAATGGCCATCACTACAGTGTGCGGCTTATTTTGAAAAGACTTTTCAGATTTATGATATTGTCATCTATCTGTAGTTATTGGAAAAGTGACAAGTGTGCCAGAGAGCAGGCTGATCAGTCAGGAGGAAGAAATACAGAAACATTCACATCAAGCAGATTAGGCGACTTACATATCCAGGACTGATGTCCCAAAATACATCGGGATCTGCTTCATTTTCGGGATTCCCTGTGAGTTCTGCCTTTGCACCACCTGCTCCATGTCCTCAGAGCAACAAGGAAGTAGTGAAATAGGAGCAGCTGTAGTGTCCGCGTTAAAAAGAAAGGGGAGGGCAAGAAGGACTGAGAGGTAGAATCAGGAAGAAATAGGATGAAAATGTAAAAGCTGTATGGTAGATTACTGAGAACAAGAAGATCTCTTGTTTTGATTGAATTAGACTTTTGCTTTTTTTGTTGATTCTGCTTAAAGGGATTGTTCACTTTATCTTTATTTTAACTAATGTTTGGGGACATGACCCCGTGGAAACTGATATATACGGTAAGTATGACATGTTCTCCTCTAGCAAATGTTAGTGCCGCCTTCCTCACAGACTGCACAGCGCTCATGTCCTTAAAGTGGCTGCTGATGGAGGAGCAGTGACCAGACCGGTCCATCAGTATCCTCCAATTGAAAAACAGCTATCCCCACACACAGTGATTTTCAATTGGTGGAATCTGGTGGTCACATGATTCTCCGTCAGCAGTTATTAGAGCGAGTGGCACTTCACAAAGGAGGAGAACCTGTAAGACTTACATATTAGTAAGTGCTACAAAATCACCAGCACAGCCTGTTTGTTGAAATAAAGATAAAGTGAACAATAATGAATCTTCATTTTTTAGAGCAAATAGGTGAAATTACACAGACCCATTAGAAGTAATAAATGTATAGAATTGAAAATCTCTTCATCCATAAAGATGTCTTACTTACAGCTTACATTAGAAACATATGCCTCATTTACATGTTAAAGGGGTTACCCGTTGAAAACAAGATATCACCTATCCACTGGAAAGGTGATCTTGCTTATTCGTGTCAACCTGACGGCTGGGTTCTGCACCTATCGGCAGAATGGGGAGCTTTCAACCCCCTTAGAATGGGGTGGCATTGCCCATGCTCTACCACCTCTCCATCCCTTTTCTATGGGACTGCTGAGCGCTGCACTTTTTCCAGCAACCCCATGGAGAATGGATGGAGCAGCAGTTGGGTCTTTAACCTGCGGTGCCATTTTGTAACGGGAATAAAAGTTCTGCATCAGTGATAAAAATTCCCGATCCGCTATTCGGTACAGGAGCCAGAGGTCGTTCACCTACTGATCACCTATCCGGTTTGTTAGTCATAACCTGTTTTCACTAGACAACTCCTTTTACTGCATTGTACAAGCCAATAGCGTTATAGAGATACCATATCTACATATTTTATGATTAAATAGTTGTTTCCATCTCCAAGATCGTATCCCAATATGGAGTAGGTGTAATAATAATAATATATAGCAAAAACCTCCAGTTTTTGTAATTCGCTATATCTCTTTCCTCATGTACAGGGCATTGCAGGAACTTAGGTATCCATGGTTACGACCACTAGCAACTAGCTAAGTGTCACTATATCAGTGGTCGTAACCATGGGTACCTAAGGTCCTGCAATGCCTTCATGAGGAAAGAGACATACAGAATCAGAAAAAATATATTACATTTCTAATTGGAGGTGTTTGCTAATATTATTATTACACCTACTACATATTGGAATAGGATCTTGGAGATGGGAATAACCCTTTAAAGGGCATTTGTTACCAGGTTTTTGCCACCTAACATGAGAGCAGCTAAATGTAGAGACAGAGACTGATTCCAGCAATGTGTCACATACTGGGCTGCCTGCTGTAGTCTTGAGTGACACATAGCTAGAATCAAGGTCTCTGCCCTCACATTATTCTGCTCTCAGATGGGGGGTAGCAAAAATCTGGTTAAAGATTCCCCTTGAAGCCTTAGCCATCTACATAGGCATGTGCAATAGCAGCTCTCAGCTGTTATGGCAGTTATGGCAGCTAACAGGAAACAAATATTGTGGACTGATCAGGTTAAAATAGAACTCTTTGGCCACAATGATCAAAGGTATGTGTGGAGAAAACAAGGCACAGAATTTCAGGAAAAGAACATAACATAACACCATGTGTAAAAAAGCTGATATTGTAAAGAGCATGGCTTCTACAAATGGATAATGATTCTAAGCACACGTCAAAATCCACAAATCAAAAAGCGCATGCTGAAGGTTTTACAATGGCGCTCACAGTCCCCTGATCTGAATATCATTGAAAATCTGTGGCTAGACCTCAAAATAGCAGTGCATGTAAGACGACCCAGGAATCTCATAGAACTGGAAGAATTTTCTAAGGAAAATGGATGAAAATCCCTCAAACAATAATTGAAAGACTCTTGTCTGGCTACAAAAAGTGTTTACAAGCTGTGATACTTCAGTCAGTATGATTACGCAGATACCAAACATGTCTATTTTTTTTCTTTTAAGAGGTGAAAAAAATCAGGAATATGTATGAAAAAACATTTTTGCTTTGGTTTGGTCTCCATTTTCCCAGATCCATGGCGTTTTCATTTTTCGGAATATGAGGCTGTGTGAGGGCTTATTTTTTGCATCCTGAACTAATGTTCTTAGTGAAACCATTTTGGTGTAGATAAAATATTTTGATTACCTCTTATTACATTTAATTGCAGTGTTGCGGTTGCCAGAAAACCGTAATTCTGGAGTTTCTATTTTTTTTCCTCGCTGCACTGTTTACTAATCAGATTATTTTTTTTTAAATATTTTAATAGATTGATCATTTCTGAATGCAGCAACAGCAAATATGTGTATTTTTTATTGTTTTATTTTCAATGGGGCAAAAAGGATGTGATTTGAACTTTTGTGATTTTTTTTATTTTTTCTTTAACTTTTTACTGTATTTTATAGACTTGAAGCTGCCATTGTCTAATCACTTGTGCTGTAAATAGCAGTACAATACATCGCTTGTGCGTCAGCACCCTTATGTATAGCAGAAATCACAATCTTCTATGAACCGTCATGACAAACCGTCAGCGCCCTGCGATCATGTCACGGGCGTGCCAATGGGAGCATGGAATGACGCAAGTCCCTTTTGGCACATGTTAAATTCTGCTGTCAGATTGACAGTGGAATGTAACAGGTTAATAGCCACAGGCTCTGCTCCACGTGTGTCTGTTAAAGGCACATGATGGCTGATTAAATTAGCCGTCAAGTGTGAGGAAAGGGACACAACATATGACATAAATATACCTCATATGTCATGAAGGGGTTGAATAAAGTATATACAAATTCTCACCAGATGTCGATAACAACCCATCCAGTCCACAGAGACAAAGAAATCACACCATAGAAAACGTATGGAACACATGAAGAAAGAGATGCAAAAATCCATGGAAAGTCACGACACCAGCTGAAATATATCAGTAATTAGAAAGCAATCCTGACACTTAGTGAAAAATAATATCAGCTGGTGTTCAATACTTTTTCCCTGTGTCATTTCTCATTATTACACATAATGTATGGAAATCTATAGTTTGATTTCTTTGCCTATGTGGGTTGGATGGGTTGTTACCGACATCTGGTGATAACTTCACGTCAATAGCACCTTTAGAAATATATCTACTTAGAAAATTGGTGACTGTTCAATACTTATTTCCCCCGCTGTATATTCTGCATATATATTTTTTTAAATCTTGTTTGGTCTGGATTTACCTGTGCCCTTTTTAACTGTGATAATTTGCAAAAATCGAAGTATTCTAATGGATTCTTGTCTTTGCTGTACAAACTAGCGGACATGTTTAGGACATTCCTACGTTATACACAAAGAAGCATTTAAATGTGCTGCTTCTGTGTTAACTTGGAAGGAACCTATCATTATAAATCTATTTGACTGCTTTTACCAATCCTGGATATTAATCTGGAATTACAACTCCATTATCTAATGGTTTAGGCTTCTTCAAATACCATTCAGTCATTGCCATCCAACATCTATAAAGCGCCTATTCGTCTGTGAATGAGCCTATTTCATTTATAAATGCATCGTGTTGTAGACATTGAATCAGTGAAAGTACAAGGAAAATACTACAAGAAGTGAGCGCTGGTCTCCAATCTCAAAAACTCGGTAATAGGATCAAGTGACTGGCTCTGAAGTTAGCTCCAACTGGACTTGTCTTCTGCTGGACCTTGGAGGAGCATTATATGTTAAACCCCAGACCCAATAAAGGATCCCTAGGTTTTCTGATGGACCTCTCTACCTTAAAGTTATCTGTCACATACGTGCTAATGCCCCTCTTCAGTGTTCTATAAAACCCCACCAAATTCCATAGAGTCCGGACCGATGGTGTGTCGGCCTTAAAAGGCCAAAGACTACCTCCCCACGTAGGTGTTACAGCAGATAAGGGCACCTATTCAGCCTCACTCATAGGGTGGCTGTCAGCCACATGCAGCAGCTGAAACGTGGGACCAGCTGGCTGTATCCACAGCTACGTTCTTCTATTAAAGAGGTTTTCGAATATTTAGAAACGTGGACCCCAATTGATCAGATATTAGAAAAAAACAACACCGATATATTTACCGTCCCTTGGTCCAATGCTAGATCACTGCCATAGCTCCAATGGCTGCAGAGGTGGCGTTACAGCGAGTATTACCTTGTCCATCACGCTACTATTATAGCGGGGGAGTCTTGAGGGCATATGAATAATTGAACAAAAAGTTATATAATTCTGAAAATACCGTGCTAATTGATCATTACCTCTGACTGTACTTTGGATGAGGGATCGTCACTTTCTTCAGCTGATTCAAAATCGGTGGTGGGTGTGACAGCCTGTGTATGTAGAGGAAACAGAAATGTAATGATCACATAGTGTTAGTATTATCATAATTGGAAGATATATAATAACATTTCTATCAGATTTAAATTTAAAGTTCTTAAAGGGGTCATCCACTACTAGACAGCTCCAGTTTAATCAATTCAAGACCCCATATAAATTAAAGAACAATCGGCACTCATCTTCTGCAGCAGTGCAGTTGCAGTAATATTGGCGCTGTTGTTATGAGTGAGCAGAGGTGTAACCACTGCGGTCTCAGTAGTTGCTGCCTGGCATGTGAGGGTCCTGCGAATGCCAGCAAATACTCCAGCTGGATGTAAGTCCTAGGACACACATTCAGTTGAAGTGTATCGGCACACATACCCGACAGAGGACAGCAACTGATATCGGCGTGCATGTGACTGAGGGCACATGGCAGTGATGTCATGCAATCCCGTCGCTTGCACGATATTATATGAAGGATATGGGCTGTGTGTTATACTGTATGGAGGACTATGGGCTGTGCATTATATTAGATAAAGGATATGGGCTGTGTATTATACTAATATGGATGACTATTCGCTGTGCATAATATTATATGAAGGACTATGGGCTGTACATTATATTATATGAAGAATATGGACTGTGAATTATACTAATATGGAGGACAATGGGCTGTGCACAATATATGGAAGTGCTTTATACTATATGGAGGAATATGGAGGATGCATTCTAGAATTATATTATATGGAGGACTATGTGATCCTTTATACTATATGGAGGAATATGGGCTCTGCATTATACTATATGGAGGATTATGGGCTGTGCATTATATATGGAGGACTATGCAGGGTGCATTGTATTATATGGAGGACTATGGAGAAAGCATTATATTGTATGGAGGACTATGGGGTGCATTATACTATATGGAGGACTATGGAGGGAGCATTATACTGTGGGGAGTGCATTATACTATATGGAGGACTATAGAGGATGCATTATACTATAGGGAGGACTATGGGGAGTGCATTATACTTCTGCTGTGAGGCCCCATGACTTCTGCACACCTCTTAATGAATCAGGAGAGTCTGACTCCAGCATATTCCCTCATCAAGACTAGCATGAAAATCACCAGTTAATAATCACGAGTTAATTAAACTGGCCTGAAGTACAGTAAATAAAAGTCTGGAGAAGAAGTCACTTCAAACAAATGTAGAATAGATATTGTCTATATTTTTTTACTAGCTATAACATTGCCACAGTGTATATGTGCATACTGCAAACCCAAAACACAACATCAATTATATCGCTAGCTAAAAGGTTACATTTGGCTCTAACCTTTCCCAAGCTTTGATGGCACCAGCATGTCAGATACTAGTTATAACTTTACTAATAAAAACAGCATAGAAAATACACTCACACGTCCTGGAGTCTTAGACCTCCTCGGTGGCTTCCATGTCTTTTCTCTGGTCTCTATATTGATGAAGAAATTTCTGCCTGTAATAGGGTCGACATGATATTCCCAGTTCTCCACAATGTGGACAGGAGAACACGTAGGGCTAGGAGGAGCCCCTTTATTCAGTTTCATCTCCTCCAGGTTGCAGTAAACTGGTGTAGTATCCTGCATTGTGTTAGCCAAACTAGCCTAACCGGAGTAGAAAACATGACAATATATAGTAAAAAAGTCACATGGACAGACAGACTGCGAGACAGAGAATGTGCAAAAGTTAACATAAGCAATGTATAGTATCATATGTAGTAAATGTTCTGTCCATATGCAGGTCATATTCCCCTTTGGAAAGCTTTCATATAGCAGAATTCTAATTCATCCTGTTACGTACTGAAATACTTGGATTGTGTGATTGTAAAACTTAAAAGAGTTATTCCTATTTGCCTTTTCATGGTCGAGATGGGAATAAAAACTTCTAAGTCATGGCCTTCAGAGGTGTAGTTACAAAAAGAGCTGAGCGCGGAGAGCTACTCTGTTTCCATAATCCTGTAGTTTCTCAGATAGCGTAGCAAAGCTGCACCTGGCTATTTTTGTAACCCCACCTCTGTTGGACATGACTTAGAAACAATTATTCCAATCTTCTTCACCTACAAACTCCTCAAATAGCACATCCACAGTGAATCTTCCTCCCACCTCAAATAACTCTTTGATAACCTACAATGTGACTTCCATGTTCAGCACTCCACTAAAACTGCCCTAACCATAATTACTAAGGACTTACTAACCACTAAGGCTAGCTGACAATATTCTATACTCCTCCTTCAAGACCTGGCCTCTGCTTTCAACACAGTTGATTATCCCTTTCTACTACAGACCCTTTTTTCCCTTGGCATCATAGACCTGACACTCTCCTGGATCTCCTCATACCTCAATGAATGCACATTTAGAGTCTCTCACTCCCATAGTACCTCCTCAACCTGCCATCTCTCTGTTGGTTTCCCTCAAGGCTCTGTCCGGGTACCCTTACTCTTCTCAATCAATACCTTTTTCCTGGGACAGCTCATAAAGTCCCATGGCTTTCAGTAAAACCTATAGGCTGATGATACTCAAATCTACTTTTCTAACCCAGATGTCACCTCGCTGCTGTCCAAAATCCCAGAATGTCTATAAGTCATATCCAACTTCTGATCACACTTTCTAAAACTCAATGTGGACAAAACCAAACTCATAATCTTTCCTTTATCTCATCTATTCCCCTCTACCAGACTTATCTATCACTATAAATGATATTCTGCTTTTCCCAGTATCACAAGACCTCTGCCACTATGGAACCATAGACTTTGTTCTGTCCTTCCAACCTCACATCGACACCCTTACCACTTCCTACTGCCTTAAACTCAAAAATATTTCCAGTTTCCAACCCTAAATAGTCAAAATTGCTAGCTCACACCTTCATCATCTCCAGTCTCAGCTATTGCAATATGCTCCTGCATGTTATCACACTGCAGTCCAATATACGCCAAGTCAGGCAATGGAGGACATGGAGAAATTACTTTCTCTGTCTCCTCCGCACCTGTGCTCAGATTCTCTGATGCAAGAAGATCAGAGCACAGCGGACTGACACTTGGCTGACGCTCGCAGCAGAGCTGGAGATGAGTGTCATTAGCATATCACAACTGATGCTTTCACATCGGATACCAAACGCTAGTCAGTTTCCAGCCTTAGGCTACGGCCACACTATCACTATTGGATATTTTTTTCTCAGTATTTGTAAGCCAAAACCAGGTTAGGAACAATCAGCAAAAAAGGTATAATAGAAACAAGTGCACCAGTTCTGAATTTTTGACCCACTCCTGACTTTGGCTTACAAATACTGATGTGAAATAATGACCAAATACTGATAGTGTGACCGTAGCCTAACAATGACTTACTAGGCCATCCATAATTCCTTCCACCTTCCCACAAATAATATCCGGTCCTCACAAGATGCCCTTCTCTCCTCCACTCTTGCACATTCCTCGCCCAGTTGCCTCTAAAATGTTTCCTCAACATCCCCCGAAACCTCACTGCCACTACTGCTTCATCCACCAACCTACTGTCTCCTTCCATATTCCTCTGTAGATTGTAAGCCTGTGAGGGCAGGGTCATCTTCCCTCTGTAACAATCCGTCAGTTTTTTTAATTTTATATACAGTATGCAATATGTATGTAACCCTTTTCACATGTACTGTACAGCACCATGGATTTAATGGTGCCTTAAAAAATAAATTTAAAAAAATAATCTTGTCCAAGAAAAACGGAGACGGAGTGCAAATAACCCTTATACTTATGCCTAATGTAAAAATAAAATGAAGAACGGTACATAAGCTAACGTCAAGTGAACTGCTTCCACAGTGTCAATAGTGAGACTAATATGTAACTTTCCAGTGAGACAAATGGATTTGAGCTGACTAGGTGTCCTAGACGCATAATTCCTTAGGGCATTTTTATATATATATACAAACATTGTGTAAAAAAAAGTGGGCCTTGAGTAATGAGTATATGATCAAAACAGTGTGCCCACTAGAAGACTACATGTCCATGAACGCTAAAACTGAAGGTAAAATACCAGCCAGGACCCTGGAGCAGTATAAGGTGCATGTAATAAGGTACCGACTACCTTCACCGAATCTGGTCTTCCTACTTCACATGAGACCTCTCAGCATTGCTGATGCACTAAAAGGAAGGAGCTGAGCTAATATTCCTCCAGGTAAAATAATATTTAATAACTATACACTCGATAGGTGGTAAATGTTAGATTAATTGAAGCTACAGCTTGGGAGCAGCACATGGATATTTCACTCATTCCTGGAGAGTTAGAATAGAGTTGCAGTGTGCGTTCTTGCCTACTGCTCCACGTGGGGATGGACAAGGTCTACAGGCCGTCAGAAGAATACTGATCTAACATGTTTTAACTATCTCAGTGGTTCCCAACATTTTGTAGGCTGCAGGCCACTTTTAAAGGGAACCTGTCATCTGCCCTAGCCTCCCTAAACTGCCACCATGTATGTTTGGAACTTTTTCTTGCATTCTAACAAGTGGCTTTTCGATTACTGTACTAATATAAAATGAATTTTGAAGCTGCACTAGTGGTTGACTAGATGATAATGGTGTTGATTTCCATATAGTACTCCTCCCTCTCATCATATAAGCATGCCCCTGTGGGCATGAGCAATAGAAATGAGCTGCTTACTTTGCTCAACCCCTGTCCACAGTCCAGGTCAGCGCTCTCTTGCCCTGGACAGGAGCTGCGCGAATTTACTGACCTTCTAGGATCTTAGGCTTTTTTTATGATTTGATGTGCTGGCGCTTTGTTACCCATGCACCACATGGCGCATAGATGATGTCATGCCAGGCTGGTGAATAAGATGCAACACCAAGGAATGCAGAAGGTCAGAAATTCAAATATTCAAATATTGCACATGCACGCAATGTTCTCCCCCTTGTAAAAGCTTAATTAAGCAGAGTAAACGTCATAAGCTTCATCGGCGAACTGCACATTTCCTCGGAGGCGGCACTGATGCCAGACTCAAAGTTGCCAAGGAAATATACAAACCCCCTGTTAGGGTTGGCGTAACGGACCAAATGAAATATTCTGTATATAATAATAATAAGGTGCGTTCGCAAAGATGGAACCTGCTGCTAAGCAATGGCGGAACAAGATGGCGGTTGAACGCCGAAAACACGCGGGTTAGATGTCACCCAGTATGAACAGTGGCAAACTCTGTTACTTCACAGAGCCGCCACAACTAAGTAATAGCATGCTGTTCCCTGTTAGATGTCACAGGACACAGCTGCAATGGCGCGAGTGAGGTAACTAGACTCAACTCCTAGAATGCGTGGACTTGAGTCTGACCGGACCCACAATGCGCACGGCGTCACACCAGCGATGGCACTACTTGGCGCTGAGTAGTAGCAAAATACAGCTAACTAAAAAAACAAGAGCAAAAGCTCAACTGACCGGAGAGTGGTACCAAAAGGTGTGTGCCAGAGCAGCTGGATTGATTGTGCCCTGTAAACGGTCAGTGCTAAGCCGCACACGTGACTGAGACAGGCGCTAGGTCAAGCCGAGTAAAAACCTGCCTAACTAAGGAACACTAGACGATCAAACACGCCGACAGTGCGGCAGGTTCTTGGCCCAAAGACAGGTGCATACACAGAATGGAAACCACTCGCTCACTCACACCACATGGTTTATACTAGCGCACGGCCATGCGGCCATGCAATCCTTTTATAACCACAGCCTTCCAGGACCTTGCTGATGGCCCAATCCTAACTGCTTGAGGATCTGAGCATGTGACCTCCGACCACCAATGAGCGGTCGTTTAACGGGCATGCTCAGATGGAGAAAAGCAGGGCTTAGTCCCAGGAACGTCTGCTCGCTGCTAACTAATGCTGGTAGCTCTAGCTGAACCTGGGGCGGCAGCAGCAACCAAACGCATAGCATTAGCCTGAGCAAGACACTGGGACCAACGTCTCCGCTGAGCAGGATCCTCTGTGGCTGAACAAGAATAGGAGACCGCAGAGGACATGGCTCGAGATTCCCCCTGTGCAGAAGCGGGATCTCGACACAAAACACCCCCAAAGTCAACTTTATTTACATTATCATTTTCAGCTCGTAAATGTTGAGCTCTTTCGCGGGTGTCTGAGCGGCTTCATACGTGGCCTCGCCCAGTGAACCTATGAAGCCTGAGACGTATATCCAGCTTTATAGCACAGTCTCAGTGAAGAACATTGCGCACATAAAGAATATTTAAAACAGCCAGCAGTGACGTCGCTCTTTCAAATCATGGCACTCAAATCCACGGGCCGTGCTTACAGGATGAGAGGGGGATTACTCCAGGAAAATCATCACCTCCTCCCCTGCCTGCTGACTGGACAGCCACTAATTTGCATATTATGAGAGCGGGTTCAAAATGATCAGTTTGTTGCTGATAAGCCACATAAAGTGACTTGTTAGAATGCAGGAAAGTTTACAATATATAAGCAGTGGCGGCTTTGGGTGACTCAGACAGCTAACTTAATTACGACAAAGTTTAAGACACACTTATGGCCCGAGCCATCAATTTCATTAAGTCACTTTTCTTTTTTTGTCTTGTGGTATCCGTTGACTTTTTTTGTGTCAAATACACTGTGTTCCAAATTATTATGCAAATAATATTTTCTCAGATTTTCCCAAATTACCTATATGAATTTCACTCATTGTAATTTTCCAGTCAAATAACTATTAGAGTGCAATTGAAAGGTTTTTGTACAAACTGCCTATGAAAACAGTATATTTTTTAAAAAATAAAACACTCAAACTGCACTCAAAATGCATGTTCCAAATTATTATGCACAGCAGAGTTTTCAACCTTTTAATTTTAATAAAGAACAAAAAAATGGTCACTTTTGAAATTATAAGCATTAGGTTCTTACAAACTGAAATCAAACAGTTTTCAACTCAAAACTTTATTCTTGGTGATGTTACATTTACACATAGGACCCCTTGTTCGAAAGGAGCTTCTGAACTCTCTCGTCCATTGAATTTGTCAGGTTTTGGATGGTTTCTGCTTCAATTGTTTTGCATGAGGACAGAATACCCTCCCAGAGCTGTTGCTTAGATGTGAACTGCCTCCCGCCATCATAGACACTCCTTTTGATGATGCTCCAGAGGTTCTCAATGGGGTTGAGGTCAGGGGAGCATGGGGGCCACACCATAAGTTTGTCCCCTTTTATGCCCATAGCAGCTAGAGATGCAGATGTGTTATGTGCAGCATGAGACGGTGCATTATCTTGCAAGAAAATGATCTTGCTGCGGAATGCACGGTTCTTCTTCTTGAACCATGGCAAGAAGTGCTATTTGAGAAACTCAACATACACTATGGAGTTCATCTTTACCCCTTCAGGGATTCTAAAGGGGCCGACAATCTCTCTCCCCATGATTCCAGCCCAAAACATTACTCCACCTCCTCCTTGTTGGCGCCATAGCCGTGTTTGCATGGGGTGTCCATCAACCAGCCATCCTCCACACCATCCATCTGGACGATCGAGCGTTGCACGGCACTCATCGGTGAACAAAACAGTTTTGAAGTCAGTCTTCATGTATTGTTTGGCCCACTGGAGCCGTTTCTGCTTGTGTGCAGTGGATAGAGGAGGTCGACAGGATAGCTTACGCACAGCTGCAAACCTCTGAAGGACCCTGCATCTTGTTGTTCGGGGGACATTGGAAGCACCAGCAGCTTCAAAAACTTGTCTGCTGCTATGACAAGGCTTTTTTGCCGCTGCTCTTTTAACCTGACATAATTGCCTGTAGGAAAGAGTCCTCAATTTTCCCTTATCAGCACGCACACGTGTGTACTGTGAATCAGCTACATACTTCTTGATTGTGCGATGATCACGATGAAGTGTCTTGGCAAATGTTGATTGAAGTCATGCCTTGACCTAAACACTCCACAATTTGTTGCTTCTCAGCAGCCGACACATCCTTTTTCTTCCCATTTTGGCAGAAAATGTAGGCTGCTTAATAATGTGGGACAGCCTTCTTAAGTAGTCTTGCCTTTCATTGGACACACCTGCCAAACTAATTAGCACAGGTGTCTGCAATTGCTTACAGTGATATAAAGAGCCCTGACACACATCACCATCAATGAGTTTAACTGAACAAACAAAAAAATTCTTACCTTATCACTCCTAAATAATTTTTGCATAATAATTTGGAACACAGTGTACTTCAAAATGTTGCCAGTGGTTGATGAATTTTGTACAAAAACAAAAATGCTCTTTATTTTTTCTTTCACATTTTGGGACTTTTTAGAGAAAAGAAGTTTTAAATTTCAGATTTACAGAAAATCATTATGGGGAACTTTCCTAAATGTTCACAAAAATGTAGCAACTTTGCAAAAGTGGCAATTGATGAATCAGCTGAAAACATGGGGAATCCCCAAATCTAACACAAAAAGGCGAACCCCACCCATAATGGCAGCTGGTCTAGCAGTCTCAGACTGAGCTGAGGTGTGATTGTCAACAACTGGAGGGTTGAGTGAAAGCACACGCCCCTCAGAGAAGTCTCTGAAGAAACGCCCAATTGGCCTGCAAGCAGAGATTACACATACTGTGCTCCAAATTCAACAAATGTGATTATCTTTGCAATGGAGAGATGCAGCGCAAAACGGAAAAGAGTAGAAGAATCAGTAGAGCTCAGGGATTTTTACAAGATATTTAACTCAATTTTTTTAGCAAGCGACACATTCTCATTATCACCATTTTGGAAGTGTATAACTATTTTGTTTCTACAACATTCTTCAAGAACTTTATTCTAGGGGTCAGTAGGTTTACGGTAATGCCAAAATTCTGTTGTTTTATTTATGTTATACTACTTTCACAGAAAAGTGTTTTTTAGTCGCTGCATTCTGAGATGCTTACCATTTTTATCTTGACATCATTTTGGGGTACAAACAACTTTGTTAGAGGTGGCACCTGCTGCAGGCAACATATACTTAGAGTTTAAGCCATGTAATGTGAACACTTAATGTGTACAGCAGGTTGCATGAGCAACATCCCCAAAAATTTCAACTGCAAGATGAGAAGAGATTTAACACTAGAACTACTGATGGAGTCATTTTGACTCCTTTCGTTTTTTATTTCTCTTCTGTGACTACATTTTCAGAATTCCGGCTTGAAACTCGGTGACTTTTCCTCAAATATGATGTGAAAAAAGATTTTGTGAGAATAAATAATTTTGGTGAAAAATTTGCGCGTTTTTTTTCAAAATTTACCAAGAACTACTGAAGGGAGTCATTTTGACTCCCTACTATATTTTGAGGTCCTTTTGTCACTAAATGTTGCTATAAAGTTTTGTGCATAATTTTTTCACTCTGTCTTATTTACCCTGATGTTCATATAGATGTAGTTCAATTTACATGTCAACTTTTCACATTTTCCTTGTGTTTTACCTGCTTGTATTACTGTGTAAGGGTACTGCCACACTAAACAATCCCGCTAGCGATCACAATAACGACGCATACTAATGCGATCGCTAGCGGGACTGTTTCTATATCGCTAAATGCGGCCACATTTAGCGATATAGTTAACGACGCTATCGCCGTTAGCGATCTTCTTAACGACTTTAGCGGTACAAAAGTACCGCTAAATCGCTAAGAAAAGGTGCCACACAGCGATAAGATACTTACCCAGCGGGACGCCGACGATAAAAATAGGGTCCGGAACGATTCCAGCGACGAGCGAGATCACAGCAGGAAGCTCGTCGCTGGCAGCTGCCGCACTGAACAATATCGCTAACGGGATCGCTAAATAGTGACGTTTTTTAGCGATCCCATTAGCGATATTGTTCAGTGTGGCATACCCTTAATGCTGAACAAAATAGCTTGTTTACTCTAGGCTCTTATCTTATGCTAATTTTTGATTCATATATATTGACACATATAAAGAACTGTACGCTTGAAGAAGCATGCAGGAACAATAATTTACAGTTTACTCTATCTGATGAGGAGCTAGATGCATTCATTGCGATATTCTATGCTCGTGGAATATCTGGCACGAACCGTCACTCGATTAGCAGTATTTGGTGTAATGACTGGGGAATACCGTTTTGCAAAGCGACAATGTCTAGGGACCGCTTTGTTGAAATTATGAGGTTTCTCAGATTTGATGAGAAATCTACTCGATCGGAGAGACTGCAAACGGACAAGTTTGCTCTATTTTCTACTGTGTGGGACAGGTTTATTGAAAATTGTATTGCGTGTTACAAACCTGGCCCATACATAACGGTGGATGAGCAACTTTTCCCAAGCAAAACTAGGTGTCCATTCACGCAGTACATGCCTTCCAAACCAGATAAATATAGCCACAAATATTGGCTAGCTGTTGATAAGGAGAGCAAATATCTGGCAAATGGCTTCCCTTATCTAGGCAAAGATGACACACGCCGTGCTGAGGACCGTTTAGCTGACCATGTGGTAATGAAGTTATTGGACCCGTTTTTGAAAAAAGGTCGCAATGTTACAACCGATAATTATTTTACTTCAGTAAAATTAGCTAAACAGCTAAAAAGCAAAGGAACAACCATCGTGGGAACACTGAAGAAGATAAGGCGAGAAGTGCCTAAAGAAATAAAATCCATGAAAAAGGAATTGTACAACACTAAAGTGTTTAGAAATGAAGACAATTTTACACTTACAGTATATCAAGGAAAGCCCAACAAAAATGTTGTCATTTGAGTTCCGTCCATCCAGATGTTGTTGTTGCGTCTGATTCCGCTAAAAAACTCCAGAAACGGTAAAGTTTTACAATGAAACAAAATATGGAGTAGATGTAGTGGATCAGATGGCACGAAAATATACCACACGAACATGCACAAGGAGATGGCCTGTTCATGCATTTGAAAATGCCTTAGACTTTGCGGGTATAAATGCATGGATAATATTCAATGAGATAACCCACCAAAAAATGTCACGCAAGGCATTTTTGCAAACGCTTGTGAGAGAGTTGAGTGGTCCTTATGTCACAGATAGGGAAAAGGGTTCCACGTCCCCAAGTTTCTACATGCTCAGAAGTGATGGTTCAAACAAAATTTTGCCAGATCAAAGAAAAGTGCAAGAAAAATAGATCTGTCGGCAATTGTAAGACTTGTGGTAAGTCTTTGTGTGGGCAATGTACTGCCATAAATCAAAGGCAATGCCTAAAATGCGAAACACCAAATGTTTAGAAGGTGAATTCTGCGCCATATTTTCATTTTTATGCTCCTCCACCTACATTTTCTCTGCTTTTTGTTCTTCAGTTGTTGTTTATATGTGTGCACTTGAATAAAAAAAAATGTTTGAAAAACGTCTATTATAATTATTGTTATTTTCTGTAGAAAAATAAGAAAAGCAGAAAAAAAACAATCAAAAGCATTACTGTTGGATCTCACAATAATAATACATTACAAAAAATATAATTATTAATAAATAACCATAAATGAAACTCTAAAAATAAACGAAAACAAGCAAGGAGTCAAAATGACTCCTTTCAGTAGTTCTAGGCGGGGTCACGAGTCCAGTAGTCCTAGTGTTAACATAACCAAGCAATAAGTTTCTTCTCACATTGCAAACTGCCAGTTTGGACTATAATGTCATGCTATTACTACCTTCGTGATACTGATACACAATAGTTTCTTCACTTGACAAAAGTTAGGAAACTATATCCATGCAGCCAGTGAAAAATATTTTTGGCCGGAATACTACTTTACAGTTCACACAAAATGTGAATGTTCTGTAACTCAAAACTGATACAAGATAAGCAATATGAAGCTTTTATTGCCATTTAGGTTAAACATTTCCATAATATAAGTAGGAAAATGTTCTTCAAAAGGAAAGCTACACTCTAGAAACACATTTCAGGTGCCCTTCATTGAATGCTTTTGTTGATGTCAGAGTTGTTCTATGATTCAGAGCTTATTCAGACATCAGTTTTTCTCATACGAGTGTTAGGCAAGTTTTTCACTGATAGCTCTCATAATTTATTATAGTCTTTGATGTTGCTCACATGTTCGATTTTTCCTAGGACTGAGTGGTCCACCCAAAATCACCGAAACATGCCCGATTTTGATCGGAGGCTCAGATCAATCTCACCAATGCAAGCTTTTGGGTCCGTGAAAAAAATCAGACAGCACTTAGAGACCATCTGTGTGATCTCCATTTTTCATGAACTCTTTTATAAGAGAAGCTTGAGAAACTTCCATTAGTTTTTTTTTTCATGCAATAAAAACTGATGAAATTCTGACCAAACACTGATCAGAAAAACTGACACCGTGAGCAAACACTCATGGAAAAGCTGACACCCTGACCAAATACTGATAGGAAAAACTGACACCCTGACCAAACACTGATGGGAAAAACTGACACCCTGACCAAACACTGATGGGAAAAACTGACACCCTGACCAAACACTCATGGAAAAACTGACACCCTGACCAAACACTGATGGGAAAAACTGACACCCTGACAAAACACTGATGGGAAAAACTGACACCCTGCCCAAACACTGATGGGAAAAACTGATACCCTGACCAAACACTGATGGGAAAAACTGACACCCTGACCAAACACTCACGGGAAAAACGGACACCCTGAACAAACACTGATGGGAAAAACTGACACCCTGACCAAACACTCATGGGAAAAACTGACATCCCGACCAAACACTCATGAGAAAAACTGATACCCTGACCAAACACTGATGGGAAAAACTGATACCCTGACCAAACAGTGATGGGAAAAACTGACACCCTGACCAAACACTCACGTGAAAAACTGACACCTGAACAAACACTGATGGGAAAAACTGACACCCTGACCAAACACTCATGGGAAAAACTGACATCCTGACCAAACACTCATGGGAAAAACTGATACCCTGACCAAACACTGATGGAAAAAACTGATAGCCTGACCAAACACTGATGGGAAAAACTGACACCCTGACCAAACACTCACGGGAAAAACTGACACCCTGAACAAACACTGATGGGAAAAACTGACACCCTGACCAAACACTCATGGGAAAAACTGACATCCTGACCAAACACTCATGGGAAAAAACTGATACCCTGACCAAACACTAATGGGAAAAACTGATACCCTGACCAAACACTGATGGGAAAAACTGACACCCTGACCAAACACTGATGGGAAAAACTGACACCCTGACCAAACACTCACGGACAAACTGACACCCTGACCAAACACTGATGGGAAAAACTGACACCCTGACCAAACACTCATGGGAAAAACTGACATCCTGACCAAACACTCATGGGAAAAACTGATACCCTGACCAAACACTGATGGGAAAAAACTGATAGCCTGACCAAACACTGATGGGAAAAACTGACACCCTGACCAAACACTCACGGGAAAAACTGACACCCTGACCAAACACTGATGGGAAAAACTAAAAACTGACACCCTGACCAAACACTCACGGGACAAACTGACACCCTGACCAAACACTGATGGGAAAAACTGACACCCTGACCAAACACTGATGGGAAAAACTGACACCCTGACCAAACACTCATGGGAAAAACTGACATCCTGACCAAACACTCATGGGAAAAACTGATACCCTGACCAAACACTGATGGAAAAAACTGACACCCTGAACAAACACTGATGGGAAAAACTGACACCCTGACCAAACACTCATGGGAAAAACTGACATCCTGACCAAACACTCATGGGAAAAACTGATACCCTGACCAAACACTGATGGAAAAAACTGATAGCCTGACCAAACACTGATGGGAAAAACTGACACCCTGACCAAACACTCACGGGAAAAACTGACACCCTGAACAAACACTGATGGGAAAAACTGACACCCTGACCAAACACTCATGGGAAAAACTGACATCCTGACCAAACACTCATGGGAAAAACTGATACCCTGACCAAACACTAATGGGAAAAACTGATACCCTGACCAAACACTGATGGGAAAAACTGACACCCTGACCAAACACTGATGGGAAAAACTGACACCCTGACCAAACACTCACGGGACAAACTGACACCCTGACCAAACACTGATGGGAAAAACTGACACCCTGACCAAACACTCATGGGAAAAACTGACATCCTGACCAAACACTCATGGGAAAAACTGATACCCTGACCAAACACTGATGGGAAAAACTGATAGCCTGACCAAACACTGATGGGAAAAACTGACACCCTGACCAAACACTCACGGGAAAAACTGACACCCTGACCAAACACTGATGGGAAAAACTAAAAACTGACACCGTGACCAAACACTCATGGGAAAAACTGACATCCTGACCAAACACTCATGGGAAAAACTTATACCCTGACCAAACACTGATGGGAAAAACTGATAGCCTGACCAAACACTGATGGGAAAAACTGACACCCTGACCAAACACTCATGGGAAAAACTGACATCCTGACCAAACACTCATGGGAAAAACTGATACCCTGACCAAACACTGATGGAAAAAACTGATAGCCTGACCAAACACTGATGGGAAAAACTGACACCCTGACCAAACACTCACGGGAAAAAACTGACAACCTGAACAAACACTGATGGGAAAAACTGACACCCTGACCAAACACTCATGGGAAAAACTGACATCCTGACCAAACACTCATGGGAAAAACTGATACCCTGACCAAACACTAATGGGAAAAACTGATACCCTGACCAAACACTGATGGGAAAAACTGACACCCTGACCAAACACTGATGGGAAAAACTGACACCCTGACCAAACACTCACGGGACAAACTGACACCCTGACCAAACACTGATGGGAAAAACTGACACCCTGACCAAACACTCATGGGAAAAACTGACATCCTGACCAAACACTCATGGGAAAAACTGATACCCTGACCAAACACTGATGGGAAAAACTGATAGCCTGACCAAACACTGATGGGAAAAACTGACACCCTGACCAAACACTCACGGGAAAAACTGACACCCTGACCAAACACTGATGGGAAAAACTAAAAACTGACACCGTGACCAAACACTCATGGGAAAAACTGACATCCTGACCAAACACTCATGGGAAAAACTTATACCCTGACCAAACACTGATGGGAAAAACTGATAGCCTGACCAAACACTGATGGGAAAAACTGACACCCTGACCAAACACTCACGGGAAAAACTGACACCCTGACCAAACACTCATGGAAAAACTGACACCCTCACCAAACACTGATGGGAAAAACTGACACCCTGAACAAACACTCATGGAAAAACTGACACCCTGACCAAACACTGATGGGAAAAACTGACACCCTGACCAAACACTGATGGGAAAAACTGACATCCTGACCAAACACTCATGGAAAAACTGACACCCTGACCAAACACTGATGGGAAAAACTGACACCCTGACCAAACACTGATGGGAAAAACTGACACCCTGACCAAACACTGATGACATTCTGATTAAAAACACCAAAGAAATTCAGACTGATATTTGTATATGAGAAAAATCACTGGCGTCTGAATAAGTTATTATGCTTTGTGCACATCTTTGCAACTTCAAAAACTAGTGGCTTGGTGGAAAAACACTGCATTAAACATGCACATTTTTACAGCGTTTTTTATGCTTTTTTAAGTATGTTTTTATTATTTTTTATGGTTGAAAAACTCTGCAAATATGCTGAAAGAGGTGAAGGTGACATGTTGCAGATTGAAAAAACGCTTTGATGATTCAAATCTTCGAGGACCTTTAGCGTACACAGTATGTCTTACTGTCATAATTCATTTTTGGATTCGTGGCAGCTCTGGTTCCACTCTGTTTTAAATGTAGCTTTTTCGTTTCAGGACTAGCGAGGGTTAATGTCATTTTGCCCCGCTGGCAATCTGCTGTAAGTGCAGAGTTTTTAAAAATGTTTGGGGTAGGTTTGAGAAAGACGGCAGAGACAGTAGCTCCTGGGCAGCAGTACTTACACGACTGGTCCCAGCTGACTACTTCCTTGAACTGCCAATTTATTACCAGGTTGTCTTTCTTCAACCAAGGGAGGCCTAAGACGATGAGAGTTGGCATACCCTCCAAGACATAACACAACAGGGATCTTCATGACGAGTTCCTATAAGCAGGTTTATATTATCTACGACTTGGGTCACCCTCCCTGGCTGAGTGGGACAGAGTTAATTGCCTGAATGCTAAGGGTCTCGCCTGCGTCCTACCCATTAGACCATGGGTCTGCACAAAGCGATAATCACCAAATTGACTCCCGCTCCACTATCCACAAGCACTGGAACTGTCTCAGTAACCCCGCCAACCACCACTTCAGCAGGAATGGTACACTGAGACGTAAAGATGGAGGAAATATATGCACCCTGGTCGCCGCCCTCCACATGACCAGGGGGACGCGGCTTTTAAGATGGTGAACATACTTTTGCGCGAGCTGGGCAGACAATGAAGTAATGACCCGTAAATCCACAGTAGAAACATGCCCTCATACCATGGCAAACGCAGGCAACCGTTTGAGAAGAGACTCCTCCCACCTGCACAGGTTTGTCAGTCTACCCGATACGGCCCGATCACCTAGAGCAGTGATGGCGAACCTTTTAGAGACCGAGTGCCCAAACTGCATCTAAAACCCACTTATTTATCGCAAAGTGCCAACACGGCAATTTAACCAGAATACTGAGGTTTTAGATTAGAAAAACAACTTCATACGTATAATGGCCCACATGATGCTCATAGTGAATAATGGCCACATATGATGTCATACGTATAATGGCCACATATGATGTGCATAGTATAATGGCCCACATGATGATGCATACAGTATAATGGCCCATATGATGATGCATACAGTATAATGACCCCACATGATGATGCATACAGTATAATAGCACCACATGATGATGCATACAGCATAATGGCCTAACTGATGATGCATACAGATAATGGCCCACATGATGATGCATACAGTATAATAGCCCCACATGATGATGCATACAGCATATGGCCCACATAATGATGCATACAGCATAATGCCCACATGATGATGTATACAGTATAATTGACCACATGATGATGCATACAGTATAATGGCCCCACATGATGATGCATACAGTATAATGGCCCCACATGATGATGCATACTGTATAATGGCCCCATATGATGATGCACAGTATAATGGCCCCACATGATGATGCAAACGGTATAATGGTCCCACATGATGATGCATAAGCATATAATGACCCCACATGATGATGCATACCGTATAATGGCCCCACATGATGATGCACACAGTTAATAGCCCACATGATGATGCATACAGTATAATGGCCCCACATGATGATGCATACAGTATAATAGCCCCACATGATGATGCATACAGCATAATGGCCCACTGATGATGCATACTGTATAATGGCCCCACATGATGATGCACACAGTATAATGGCCCCAATGATGATGCAAACGGTATAATGGTCCCACATGATGATGCATAGCATATAATGACCCACATGATGATGCATACCGTATAATGGCCCCACATGATGATGCACACGTATAATAGCCCCACATGATGATGCCACATGATATGCCACGATGATAATTAATGCCCCACATGATGATGCATAGCAATGGCCACATGATGACTATGTATAATGGCCCACATGATGATGCATACAGTATAATGGCCCCATGATGATGCAACGTATAATGGCCCCACATGATGATGCATAGCATAAATGCCCCACATGATGATGCATACAGTATAATGGCCCCACATGATGATGCAACAGTATAATAGCCCACATGATGATGCATACAGCTATAATGGCCCACATGATGATGCATACATATAATGCCCATGATGATGCATACAGTATACCAATGTACACATGATATGATACCATTAGATGCCACATGTATGCCACATAATGGCCCATAGTATAATACCCACATGATGAGCACTACATGATGATGCATACAGTATGATGCACTATAAGCCCATGATGATGCAACAGTATAATGGCCCCAATGATGCAATTAGGACTGATGCATAGCATAATGACCCACATGATGATGCATACAATGCCTATATATGACCACGTATAATGCCAATGCATGATGCATACAGTATAATGGCCCACATGATGATGCAACAGTATAATGGCCAATGATGCATAGATATGACCATGATGATATGACCACAGATATGCCACATATGATGCAACAGTTAATGCCCACATAATGGCCAACAGATAATGCATCCAATGATGATGCCCCACAGATAATGACACATGATGCCACATCGATAATGGCATACACAGTATAGGCCCACAGTATGATGCAACATGATGATGACAACAGTGATGATGGTCCATATGATGATGCCACAGTATAATGACCGCATAATGCCAATGATGACAATATGCACAGAGATGCATACTATAATGCCACAGTATAATGCACACATGATGCACATAAGATAATGCCTAAATGATGATGAACAGTATAATGGCCCACATGATGATGCATACATATAATAGCACCACATGATGATCGCATAATGCCCATATGGCCACAAGATAATGCCACATGATATGCACAAATGAGTGATAGCATACAGTATAATAAATTGATGCAACATATGTCATACAGTATAATGCAAATGCCACATATGATGCATAGATAATGCCCACAGTATATGCCACATAAATAGCCCAAGTGATAACAGTAGCCCACATATGATGCATACAATAATGACCCACATGATGATGCATACGATAATGGCCCACAATGATGATACAGTTAATGGCCCCACATGATGATGCACACAGTATAATGGCCCCACATGATGATGCAACGGTATAGTCCCACATGATGATATCATATAATGACCCACATGATGATGCATACGTAATGCCCACATGATGATGCAACAGTATAATAGCCCCACATGATGATGCATACAGTATAATGGCCCCACATGATGATGCATACAGTATAATGGCCCCATATGATATGCATACAGTATAATGACCCCACATGATGATGCATACAGTAATAGCACCACATGATGTGCACACAGTATAATGGCCCCACATGATGATGCACACAGTATAATGGCCCCACATGATGATGCACACAGTATAATGGTCCCACATGATGATGCATACAGTATAATGGCCCCACATGATGATGCACACAGTATAATGGTCCCACATGATGATGCATACAGTATAATGGCCATTCAGCTGCACACTCTGGTCCAAGTGCCGATGGCAGTGCCGGGTATTGAGGCGAGAGACTCGTGCGAGTTTCTCACATTGAACTCGCAAGTGTGACCCGGTCTATGGCTGGCAGGCTGGCATTCATAGTAGACCGTGATTTTTACTATATACTGCAATACTTTGGCATTGCACTATGTAGTATAGGCGATCAGAAAATCACAGATTCCAATCCTCTAAAAGCTCTAAAAATTAAGTAAAAAAAAAGTTTTTAAGAATACAGTAAAAAAATATAAAAGTTCAAATCAGAGCACTTTTCTCCAATAAAAATAAATAAATATAACTTCTATTGCCACACATGAAAAAAGTCCGATCTACAAAAATACAAAATTAATTAACCCAATCAATAAAGAGAAAGAACATAAAAAGTCCAGATTTTCGTTTTTTCGGTCACAGCTAAAAAATGCAATAAAAAGCATGCAAAACGTCTTCCCCAAAATAGTAGAAAATGAATATATTGGATGGTAAAATGAATGGAGCCATTCAACACTACAACTAGTCGTGCAAAAATCAAGTCATCATACATCTGTGTACAAGGATGGAAACGTTTGAAAGTTATGTGTCTTGGACGAACGGGAGGAAAACAACAAGAGCGCAAAAATGGAAAATCGCCCAGTTGCGAGAGGGGTTAAAAAACAACAGAACATGGATGTGTACAATGGAGGTGTGACTGTAGCCTTAGGGATAATGCAAAGCTGGCAGGATGAAAAAATGTGGGCAACATAAATCTTGCAGATTCGATGGATTTCTGCAATTGCCCCTCGGATCTCTCGGATTATACTGGTAGCAAATGGGATCCCACTGAGACATATGCATATTCCTCATGCATTTTCTTATACGTAGTGCATGTAACATTCATAAACAATCTTTTCTTTGAGGCACATGAGCCAATAAAACAGAAAGGAAGCTAAAAAAAAACAAACCCTTCAGTCAATAAGGTATGATGTGTGTAACTTGTTAAGAAAAATGTTAAGGACGTCCAAGGACTTGAGTGACAAGAACAGTGAGCGGTATATGACGCAACATAATTGCTAGTCAAAGTTCAAAATTTTCTGTACTTTATGTTACCATCTTTTCAGTTAGCCATTAAAAGGTATCTACCACTGAGGACTCTCAACTCTAAATATTTTTCTGTACTTTATGTCACGTCTAAAGTTCATGAGAAAGGGAAACACCTTTCAAATAATGGAATTTTGCTTTCATAATTTACTACAAAGTGAATGTGTACCATAAAGGCATTTTCTACTACTTTACAAATGATTGTGTATAGGCCCAAGACAAGGAATTAAAATAAACCTCATACTCACCTCGCGGATCAAGCTGGTTCCTGTGTCCCCTGCCGGTCTCTGGTGTCATGCCTGCAGCCTATCTGCAGCTACTGGTTAAAAGAAGCCTTTCATATTCCATCTGAATAGAAAGCCATGTTTGGTCGGAATGTAAAGGCTGCAGCCAATCATCTGTTGCTGATTGGTTACAGCCATTACGTCACATTTTTTAAGCCAGGTGACAATTGGGGGACACAGAAAACAGTGCGGAGCGGCGTCGCTCTGGAAAATTAGTACAGTTTTTTTCTTATTTACTTTCCAATCCTGGGACCATATACAAGTTTTATTAGTAGGTGAAAACCCCTTTAATGCGAATTTGTCATCAGAAAATCTCTTATTGCTTAAATCAAGTTTTTACGGTAAATACGTATATTTTTATAAAAAATGTGTAATTTTTTTCCATATTACTATCTACGGTTATATAAAAAAAGTTTTAAAAAAACTTGCAATTTTCATCCTAACCAATAGGAGTAATTTACTTCTTCTTGTACACATGGACATCAGCAGCAATAGACTTGGACCCTATCTTTTTTATAGAATCTTTGTGAATTTCTTGTGTAATCCTGACTCTGATGATAATGAGACCAGTGAAAAGTCTTAGGAAGTGTTAATTTACTCTAAAAGGGTTGTCCACTAGTAGAACAACCTCTTCTTGATCAAAATGTTTGGCGCCAATAAAATAATAAAGCCTATACTCACCTTCCAGTGCGGCAGTCCTGTGGCTCCCCAGTGGTTGCTGTGACACATGACGCCGGCGCCCAATCAGCTTTTACAGGAAAGAAGGATCGGGTATGTTAGATTTCAACATGCCCAACCTTTTCTGCTGCTAGGAGAGGTTACTGCCAAAAAGCAATGTAAGGGCAGAGAGAGAGATGAGCTTTGTTTGAACAGTCATTTTGTGCTGACAGACTTCCTTAACATGATACTGTCCTGTAATTACAACTAGAGTTGGTTTTGGAATTGCTGGCAGGGTAAAAGTGAATGCACAGCCCAGTCACCATTGTGATACGAAGCGTCCATGCCGCAATAAGATGAAGACACGAGCTTTGAAATGATGATACAATTGCACCATCATTGATCTAGCTGTGACGTTACAAGGAAGTGTCACAAACACAAACTGTTGCTGCAATTTGTTAATTTTCATAATTACAAAAAGTTGTTAGATGACTACAAAACATGAATGTGCTGTGTACTTTGGAACCAATATCATCTCTTATTTAGATGTATAACCTAGAGGTAATAAAGAACTACAAGCCACAAATCATCATGGTGGCGCAAAACAATAATGTATTGTCTCATTAGTAAGAGAATGACCACAAGTAATCATATAATCTCTAAAATGTAGCATGGCTGTGAATCCCTAGGTCTGCACCGTAGATTATTGTTATTTGTTCTCAGTAATCTTAAGGGTATGCCACACTAAACAACATCGCTAAAAAAACGTCACTATTTAGCGATCCCGTTAGCGATATTTTTCATGTGCGGCAGCTGCCAGCGACGAGCTTCCTGCTGTGATCTCGCTCGTCGCTGGAATCGCTCCGGACCCTATTTCATCGTCGGCGCTCCCGCTGGGTAAGTATTATCGCTGAGTGTGGCACCTTTTCTTAGCGATTTAGCGGTACTTTTGTACCGCTAAAGTCGTTAAGGAGATCGCTAACCGCGATAGCGTCGTTAACTATATCGCTAAGTTAAGCCGCACTCAGCGATATACAAACAATCCCGCTAGCGATCTCATTAGTATGCGACGCTAACGAGATCGCTAGCGGGATTGTGTAGTGTGGCAGTACCTTTAGGCTGTGTGCACATGGGTGTATTATGGGCAACAGGGCGCCCTCTATGTGTCACTGTACGCTACTGACCAAATCTGTATAAACGCAGAAGCATTGTGCATAACATAGACTCTTGTGGGCTATTATTAACAGGCTAACAAAATAGGGGTTTTCCTCTACTAATAAAACTTTTTATGTTGGCCAATTAAACCATTACCTACACTTTATAGGCACATATGGAGAAAAAAATAACTTGGCATGCCAAAACTTTGCCACATTTTATATTATCATTGATCAATCTTCAGAAATAGTCTTTATCTCATTTTTTAAGTTAGGTTGTATATTTGGTGCGGATTTTACGTGAGGTTATAAATGGAAACCAGAATGTAAACTCCCTGACAGAAGTTATGTCGCTTATCCATGTTATGTAAATAAAAGCTTATAACCTGATGTTAAATTCATCCATTGGTTGTATAAATTTTTCTTTTGAAAGCTGAAACCCTCCGAAATTTGGTTTAGGTTAAGAAAATAAATTGGCATCAATGCAGAAATATTGATCATTTAATGGACACAGAATGATCAGATTTTGGCAAGACAAAAGTTTTGTCGCCTGGTCATATAATGCACCCAATCCTAGTTTACATCCTCACCAGTGCTCAGTAAATGATCGGTTAATTAGTGGGTGTGTATAAAAAGAAACCCAGCACCCCAGACCTTCACTTGAACTGCAACTTGAGCTCTGACAACATGCCAAAAATCCACTCTGCGACAAAAGCCTGGATTATTAAGAGGCTGAAGACCAGATCCACTGCAGAGGTGGCTGGCACCTTTAATGTGTCTCAGCGTCAAGTACAAAGAATTAAAAAAAGATTTGAAGAGACTGGAGATGTGTTTGACAAGCCCAGGTACGGCAGACCCCGCAAGACAACTGCTCAGGAGGAACGTTTGTTGGTTAGAAAATCCAAAGCAAGCCCCTCTTCCACTGCAGCAGAGCTCCAAGAGGCCTGGTCACCTCAAGTCCCTGTGTGAACTAGAACAGTTTGCAGGATTCTGTCTCGAAATGGCCTCCATGGTCGAATCACTGCCCAGAAGCCAGCACTAAATAAAAGGCAAATGAAAAACAATGTGGCATTTGCAAAGTCCCACAGCCTGTTAAACTGATGGACTCTGGAAAAGTGGTAGAAGGTGGATTTCTCTGATGAATCTTCAGTAGAATTACACCACAGCCGCCACAAATTTTGCAGGACACCTACTAGAGCCCGTATGGATCCAAAATACACCCAGAAAACTGTTAAATTTGGTGGTGGAAAGAGCATAGTCTGGGGTTACATTCAGCATGGGGGTGTGCAAAACATTTGCAAGGTGGAAGGCAATATCAATAGCCTAAAATATCAAGAAGTATTATGTACCTCTTATATTCCAAATCATAAAAGGGGTCAAATTCTGCAGCAGGATGGTGCTCCATCTCATACATCCATCTCAAGAATAAAGTTCCTCCAGGCAAAAAAGATCAAGGTGCTCAAGGACTGGCCAGCCCAGTCACCAGACATGAACATCATTGAGCATGTTTGGGGTAGGATGAAAGAGGAAGCTTGGAAGACAAAACCAAGGAATCTAGATGAACTCTGGGAGGCATGTAAGACTGCATTCTTTGCTATTCCTGATGACTTCATTAATAAAATGAATGAATCATTGTTGAACCACATGGATGCAGTCCTTCAAGCTCATGGAAGTCACACAAAATATTAAATATGACTCTAATAGCACCACAGCTTCATTGACCAATGTTATGCAACATATATTTGTATTTTAAGTTAATTATTAGTTTGAATATCACATTACTTTCTGTGGGCGACAAAACTTTTGTCTTGCCAAAATCTGACCATTCTGTGTCCATTAAATAATCAATATTTCTGCACTGATGTCAATTTATTTTCTTAACCTAAACCACATTTTGGAGGGTTTCAGCTTTCAAAAGAATAATTTATACAACCAATGGATGAATTTAACATCAGGTTATAAGCTATTATTTCCATAACGTGGATAAGCGACATAACTTCTGTCAGGGAGTGTAGTGCCATCTGTATCACACATGGAATCACGGACGCCAAACATATTCCACTGAATTTAAAGGGAATCTGTTACCAGGTTTTTTCTAACTAAATCTTATGTAGAGAGAGAGATCCTTATTGCAGCAATGTATCACTTTGTTTACTGGGTGAAGCAGTTGTGATCACATTTTCTATTTTCTCAGCTGCAGACCTAGCAGTGCTCTAAATGCTGAGCTCTGTATAACCCACCCACACCACTGATTGGCTATATGTGCACTTGTATATTGACAGAAAGATGATAATCAGTGGTGGGGGCGGGGTTACACAGAACAGTGGACTATGAGGCACAAGTCCTGTAGTCTCCTACTGATAAAATACTGATTTTTTTTAAACAACAACACATAGCCCAGTAAGTGACACATCACTGGAATCAGGGTTACAACTCCTACATTGTGCTGCTCTCAGATTACATAGCAAAAACCTGCTGACAGATTCCCTTTAAACATTCATCATTCTGCAACTTTTTTTCCGTCAAAGATGATGTAACCTGCAACAAAGACTTCGAACACTGACATGGCCTGACGTGCTGCAGTTCAGTGGTGATATCATTGATGGAGCTACCTCATGCAGGGGATGTAGACTCCTTCTTTAACAGAAATCACTGGAGTCTACATCTTAGCAGTTTGGGGCATCACAAAATGTGTAAAATTATAAAAAGCATTCCAAAACTGTAAAACATTTTCTTGTAGCCCTTATACATACACACTGATTTTTTTTGAGGGAGGTCAAGACTGTTACAATGCATGGCCATAGTTTTTGTGACTTTTTAATGTGCACTTGTCTTATAATAGGAAAGTTATGCTTCATACATATTAATCTCTCATATACAACTAGGTAGAACATATGCACAAACTATATATATATATATATGTATATATATATATATATGTATATATATATATACATATATATATATATATATATATATCTATAACAAACTTTGATAATTAAATTTTTCATACAGTGTTAAAGTAGATACATCACTTATGCCGGAAATCCCTTATCATACACAGTGATATGCGGTTCAAGGAAGAAGAAAAGATAGAGCTTAAGAGGAAACAGTCGCATATTTTGGTATAGTTGACTATGGGGTAAGTTTTCCTTACCTTTGTGTAGTGCAGACTCTCCGCAGGCTGATAATGATAAGCAAACATTACATTTTTGATTTGCATGCATCCCTTGTCTTGGCACAATGTCTTGGGCTCACTAATCACTTCTTGCCTACTCTAATCTCTAGTAGGTTAGTATTAATTTGTTATATCCTGTTCCTCTTCAGAAAGGGGAACCTGAGGTATGATTTTGCAAGGAAATACTTTTTTAGAGTAACGTATATAGTTAGGCTCTGCTCATTCTGCCTCCAGAAATGTATGGCACTTCTGTCAGCAGACGCTGCAGATTTGAGAAAAAGAGTGACATCTTTTTGAGTGGAAAAAGAAAAATAACTATTAAATGTGGTTACATAAATATGCACACACTTAGGCCGGGGTCACACTTGCGTATGGCATCCGATGCGAGAGCTGCTCTGCTGCGTGCGGGAGCCGAGTGTCATGCGACTGTGTGCCGAGCCTCTTGCACAGAGCAGATCGGAGCACAGCTGCGGAGGAGGCAGAGAAACTAATTTCTCTATCTCCTCCATTGTCGGAGTCAGCGTATATCGCACAGCACTCGAATGATATCCGAGTGATGTGCGCTGTGTCACTAGCAACCATAGACTTATATGCTGCGATTTCACTCGCACGTAGAATACGGCCAAGAAAAAAAACGGTGATGGGAGCTGCCCCATAGATTAACACTGGTCCGAGTGCTATGCAATGTTTTATCCCATAGCACTTGTCCGTATTCATTGCTAGTGTGTGACTCCGACCTTAAACTAATACTTTGCTGAAGTACCCTTTGAATTTATGACTGCATTCAGCCTTTTTGGGTAGCAGTCTATCAGCATGGTATGTCTAGAATACAGAGTCTTTGCCTCTCTCTTCAGTAGTGCTCCAACTATGTCAGATTACAAGGGAATCTCCTGGGTACATCACCCTCTTCATGTCAACCTTGATCTTCTGGTGAATCAATTCTTGATTTGAAAATATGCTTAATAATGTTGCTGTACTAAAAGGTGAAATGTTATGTTAGGTAGCTGAGGAGGACAGGAACAACAGCCGGGCAGCCGAACACCTGAGATGTTGGTAACTAATGGGTTGCAGATTCCTAAACTAACCACACAACTAGAGGTAGCCGTGGAGCATTCCTACGTTGATCCTAGACGCCTCGTCACAGCCTGAGAGATAACTACACCTAAAGGCAGAAAGATGAAAGCTATCTGCCCCGGAGCAGATCCCCAAAGAAAATAGGAAGCTCCCAAACATGTAATGGCGGTTAGACAAGAAGAAAGCACGAACACAGACAGAAAATAGAATGAGCAAACGCTGGGGCCACAAGCTGACTAATTAGGATAGGACAGGAGAGATTACTTTCTGCAACCCAGAAAACCCTACAAAAATCCAGCAATTCTGATTACAAAAATACTGAGATCACACGATCTCGCCACCCACTAAATCAGATCTCAGTGTGAACAAAACCAAGCCGCAGCCACTGAAAAAACAGGAAAAAGAAAATGATCAAATAACAGTGGCTTCAGATAAACTGAGAGGAGCACAAGCCCCCCGGAGGGGACCTGGCTGACCTCCACAGAAGTGCAGGGAACAATGCAAAAAGCAGAAAATATCTTATCTGATAGCAGAAGATGCAGGCAAGACTCAGCAAACTTCCAAATGAACCAGGAACCACAATTGAGACAAGAACAATTGATCACCGGCAACCATCATGGGAGGGAACCTCCCTTATATCAGACCAGTCAGTGAACCCAGATTGCCATTCCTCGCTGAAAGGTTCAGTACTGTCTGTAACCACCAGAGGGAGCCTCTGCTCAGAAACCATCTCTATCACATTCATAACAGTGAAATTCTTCTTCATAGTCAGCTTTTAAACAGAAGCCTGAAAGTTTTGTTGCAGAATTGACTGATATTTGGAACTGCTAAAAATTCCTTTAACCTTGATTGATGCCCTAGTTCAAGTTGCCGAAAAAAACAGCCCTAAACATAATGCTACCTCCTCCATGCTTCACTGTGGGTATGGTGCTCTTTTTGTAATGTGTAGTGTTGGATTTGTGCCAAACATTCCTTTTAGAGTTCACATGCTTTTGGCAGAGTTGTTGTAAGTTTGGGCAAAAATAGCTGGACTTGGATGTTTTCTTTGTAAGTTAGTGCTTCCATCTTGCCACCCTACCTCACAGGCCAGACATATTAAGAGTTCAGGAAATTATTGTTAAATGCAGTACACAGCCAGTACTTGCAAGAAATTCCTGCAGCTCCATTAATGTTGCTTTAAGCCTCTTAGCAGCCTCTCGAAACAGATTTCTCATTGTCTTTTCATCAATATTTGAAGGACGTCTAGTTCCAGGTTATGTCATGGTTGTGCCAAATTTAAGCCACTTCTTGATCACAGTCTTCAAAGTTATTGTGGATATTAACCATGATAAAGATGCAAATACTGGAGGACCTTTCAGTGACCAGTGATTTATGCGTATACCGCTGCATTTCCTAGAATGCATACTTTAAAGCATCGGATAGGGACTAGGAGTCTCAGATGACTAGCCCAAGAGAGATATAGCCATTAGGCTCTCCATGGACTGCTCCCCTTGGCTGATAGGTCTCTCCCAATACACATACTTAACCCCTTAACGACTGCTGATATGCCTTTTCTGAGTTGTCATTAAGGGGCCTTATTCCTCAAAGCTACTTTTTCAAGGCACTGAGGAATAAGTGTATAGTGCCCACAGAGGGCAAATTTGCCATGGGTGTCAGCTGTATAGAACAGTAGATACAATGTGGCATTAGTCATGATCGCTTTTGGGTTTCTAACCAATTGTGGTCGATTAATCCTTTACATACTGATGTCAATCACAGCAGCGGCATCAACACGGTTAAGAAATAGCGAAGGCTATCTCTTTAAAACTGTTGGCTTACCACGATTTTCATTGCGGATGATGATAGTTGCCATCGCAGTCTGAAGTCATCTGATGACATCAGGATACAGTTGCCTGTTAGACCCTGCTACAAGCTTTGTTGGCCAGTGTTAGTAGCTTAAAGTGGATGCGTTGTGGAATTGGGAGAAAGTGAATGGATTTGCAGAGGGAAGAAGCAGAGGAGTAGCAAGGACAGAAGTGGATTAGTAGGGCAGGAGATATATGGACAGACTGAAGAGGTGCGATGATGCGATGGGGGATGATGAGGTTCTTTACCCCAAATGGGGCCAAGACCATCCTAGTGACATGTGCAGTTTGGAGGAAGAGGTGGTGTTCATGCTGCCCCAGATGCACAGCAAAAGGGGGAGCAGGATGCAAAAGCTCCGAGGCCAGCTCCTTGGCTGCTACAGTGCACCATGGCAGGCCCCTAGCCATCATGTCTGGAAGGATGTGTTGAATGAACAATTGCTGTTTATTTCTTAATTTCAATGCAAATCCAATTAGGACGTTTCCATCCCAGGCTTTTTGCAACAGTGCCACATCTATAAAAGTCTGATCTATCAAAATTCTAAATTAATTCCCCCATATGGAAAAAACAGAAAAAAATGGAAATGCCAAAATCAATGTTTTTTGGTCACGGCAAAAAACTGCAGAAAAGGAGTTTTTAATTTCTCTTTATTTATATCAGTGAATTGAAGAACAGATCACACTCACCAGACCAGGACATAGAAAAGGTTCCACTCTTTATTGGCAAGCATAAAAATTCATGGCCGGGAGAGTGAGGATAGGAGGTTGCTCGTGTTGCTTATGCTTGCCAATAAAGAGTGGAACCTTTTCTATGTCCTGGTCTGGTGAGTGCGATCTGTTCTTCAATTCACTGATGTTCATGTTCTTATCTTGGATCGGCACCTCAAGTCCACGGGTTCAGCCTGCAGCAGTTTGGAGTTATTATAATATGACCATGCGGCGGTGTTAGCAGTGCCGTCCTCTTTTTTCTTATGGTGGAGGGGAGATATATATACATATACAGAGAGAGAGAGAGAGAGAGAGAGAGAGTTTGGTATCAGCCCCAGCTGCCTACATCAAGTGTAAAATGAAGAATAAAATTTAAAAAAACACATTATACTCCCTTTAACAACACCTAATCTACTGAAGACACTGTCCCCTGTAGAAAAATAAAAAATAATAATATCCCTCACCTGTCTGAAGTTGGAAGAATCTTTAGCATCCCATGCCGTATTTGTCATGTGTGCATCGCCACGAAGATCGTCGCGGTTGCACATTCTGACTTCTCACAGCTGAGTTGCTGTTCCTTTGTGTTTGACAGTTAGGGAGTTAATTCTGTCTGTGCTCAGTTCTGGGACTGGGTGCAGTTTCTCCCGGCTGCAATTAATTATTTGTTGATTAGTTTCCTTTAAATCTCTGGTGGTCTGTTTTGGGAGTTGCCAGTGAAATTCTTCATGCAGACCACAGATAGGATTGTATCTGTATAGACTTAAGTTAAAGAGCTCCTTAGTTGTTTTAAGCTCACCTTGCTTAGAGTTTAATATCCCAGATCATTTATGTTCCTTCTGTGTTTGAGTGTGTATGCAAGTCTGTGTTTTCTCCAGTCTGTCTTATATGTCTAAATCTGTGTATTTAGCAGAGATCAGCCCATATCCCTTTGGTGGTAATCAGAATCCTTCTTAGGACTGATTACAGGGTTCAGGGACTGATAGGAGACAGGGTTAGGCTGGAGACTTGGACCTCTGAACCATTATCAGTACCTCCAAGGTGAGGGATTAGTTAGGACCCCAGTTTAGGGTCAGGTTAGACCCCCGGTCCTCTTCTTTCCTGTGACAGTGTATCAAGTCCTCAAGATTAACCCTGAGTTCAACGGATATCGTGTCAGGTAAATCTATTCTATATTTACATGCTGATGTTGCTAATCTATATATTGTATAGAGTGTTGTTCTTTTAAGAATAGTTTACTGACATCGTACACATATCATAAGACCGCGTGACATTTTCACTGACCTATAAAATTATTCCCAGTTGCCATGGATCCAGTAGCCCAGCTGGCTCTGCAGTTGCAGGGATTATCCATGGAGCTGACGGACATTAAGTCCAAAGTTTTGTCTCCCTCGGAGCAAACCAGATTTGAACCTAAAGTAGCTCTCCCGGACAGGTTCACTGGTGGGCGAGACAAATTTTTTACCTTCAGGGAAGCATGTAAATTGTATTTTCGGCTTCGGCCTCGATCGTCAGGGAGTGAGGAGCAGAGAGTGGGAATTGTTGTCTCGCTCCTACAAGGGGACCCTCAATCCTGGGCCTTCTCCCTTCCTCCGGGATCCCCCGGCTCTACAGTCAGTAGATCGATTTTTTACTGCCCTGGGTTTGGTATATGATGACCCAGATCGGGTCTCTCTTGCTGAGACAAAATTACGTAAGATACAGCAGGGAGATCGTCCGGCGGAGGAATTTGCTTCTGAGTTCCGTAGATGGGCCACAGATACTCAGTGGAATGACCCAGCTCTTAGGAGCCAGTTTTGTCATGGGCTTTCTGACAAATTAAAGGACGTTTTGGCTCAGTATGATTCTCCTCCATCACTGGAGGCTGCTATGGCCCTGGCTATCCGTACTGATAGACGGCTCCGGGAGAGGTGCGAGGTAACTCCGCCCCCTGTTGTTACTCCACCTACTACTAAAGTCCCTTATGTTGAGGTTCCCCTTGTCTGTTCGGAGGAGCCTATGCAGTTGGGAGGGACATCATTTCGTAGGAGGGGATTGGCGGTACGCCGCAGGACTAGAAGGTGTTTCTTCTGCGGGAAAGAGGGACATTTTGTTGGGGGATGTCCGTCCCGTGCCTTGTTGAGCAAGAAGTCGCCGGAAAACTGTTAATCCCAGGTTGTGTGGTGGACGACAACCTGGGAGTATGTATTTCGTCCGCTAGTTCTTCTCAGTTCCTTGTACCAGTGGAGGTGGTGGTTGGTACGAGAGTGGAGAGATTTCTGTTCTTCTTGATAGTGGGTCCGGGGCTAATCTGGTTGACGCTCAGTTTGCTCAGGCTCAAGGTATGCATCTGAGTGTATTGGTCAAACCGATCCCTATATTCTCCAATGACGCCAGGCCTCTCGGCCAAGGTAGCTTTGTTCATGAGGTTCATAACATTGACCTTCGGGTAGGGGCAATACATAGGGAACTATTATCTTGTTATGTGTTGGAGGGTCTACCTACTCCTATTGTGTTGGGACTTCCTTGGTTGGTTAAACATAACCCTGTGATTAATTGGCAGTCCAGAGAGATAAGCCAATGGGGTGAGTTTTGCAAAAGTAACTGCATGAACACAGTCATCAGTGCGGTCGTGCCTAGTACTTTGCCTCCTTTTTTGGAGGACTTTGGGGATGTGTTCTCTGAGGAGGGGTGTCAGGAGTTGCCTCCTCATCGCGTGTATGACTGCTCTATTAATTTACTTCCTGATGCTAAGTTACCTAAAGCTAGGTTATATAACCTTTCTGGTCCTGAGAGGCAGGCTATGAAAGATTATATTTCGGAAAGTCTGGCCAAAGGGCATATTAGACCTTCATCTTCCCCAGTGGCCGCGGGGTTCTTCTTTGTGAAGAAAAAAGATGGAGGCCTACGCCCTTGCTTGGATTTCCGCGAACTTAATCGGATTACTGTTCGAGATCCGTATCCACTCCCTCTGATTCCTGATCTCTTCAATCAAATTGTTGGCGCCAAATGGTTCTCTAAATTGGATCTCAGGGGGGCGTATAATCTGATTAGGATAAAAGAGGGGGATGAGTGGAAAACGGCGTTTAACACGCCGGAGGGACATTATGAGAACCTTGTCATGCCTTTTGGTCTGACTACTGCACCAGCAGTATTCCAACATTTTGTTAATGACATTTTTCGTCATCTGGTGGGGCTGTTTGTGGTCGTATATTTGGATGACATTTTAATTTACTCGCCAGATCTTGTGTCTCACCAGGAGCATGTGAGACAGGTGTTGCAGATCTTGCGAGACAATAAACTATACGCCAAACTGGAAAAGTGTGTATTCGCCGTACAGGAACTTCAGTTTTTGGGTTTCTTGGTGTCAGCCTCTGGTTTCCGTATGGACCCTGAAAAGGTGAGAGCAGTGCTTGAATGGGATCAGCCAGAGGATCTTAAGGCTCTGCAGCGTTTTCTGGGGTTTGCTAACTACTACCGGAAATTTATTTGTAATTTCTCATCTGTTGTCAAACCTCTCACTGACATGACAAGAAAAGGGACGGATTTTTCTAAATGGTCGGACAAAGCTTGCCAAGCTTTTTCCTCTTTGAAAAAATGTTTTGCTTCGGCACCCGTTCTCATCCAACCAGATGCATCACAGCCGTTCGTTGTGGAGGTGGACGCGTCTGACGTAGGGGTGGGTGCAATATTGTCCCAGGGTCCGTCCCCTGGTAAATGGCATCCGTGCGCTTTCTTTTCTAAGAAATTGTCGTCCGCCGAAAGGAATTATGATATCGGCAATAGGGAACTTTTGGCCATTAAGTTGGCTTTTGAAGAATGGCGTCACTTTTTGGAGGGGGCAGTCCACCCGGTCACCGTCATTACTGATCACAAGAACCTGCTGTATTTGGAATCTGCTAAGCGTCTGAATTCCAGACAAGCTCGATGGTCGTTGTTTTTTACCAGGTTTAATTTTGTTGTCACTTATCGCCCTGGATCTAAGAATGTTAAGGCGGATGCCTTGTCTCGCAGTTTCCCAGGGGCCGGGAAAATGGATGACCGATTCCTATCCTTCAGGAGGGGGTGGTAGTGTCGGCTGTATGTTCTGAGCTTGAGGAGGAGGTATTAGAGGTTCAGGGGGACGCCCCTGCAGGACCTCCAGGGAGACTGTTTGTCCCAAATCAGTTGAGACAAAAGGTTATTGAGGCACATCATAATTCTGCTTTAGCAGGACATCCAGGGAGTAAGGCTACTTTAGATCTCCTTTCTCGCCGGTTTTGGTGGCCTAACGTTAATAAAGATGTTTTAACTTTTGTCGCGTCCTGTGGGGTTTGTGCTCGCTCTAAGACCCCTCATACCCGTCCGTCTGGGACCCTCTTACCCTTGAAACTTCCGGAGCGTCCATGGACTCATTTGTCTATGGACTTCATCACGGACCTTCCTCAGTCGTCAGGGAAGACTGTCATACTGGTGGTTGTTGACAGGTTCAGTAAGATGGCACATTTCATTGCTCTTCCTGCCCTCCCTAATGCTAAAACTCTGGCGCAGGTGTTCATTGGGGAGATTGTGAGACTTCATGGGTTGCCTTCTGATGTGGTGTCAGATAGGGGGTCTCAGTTTGTGTCCAAGTTTTGGAGGGCATTTTGTTTACGTCGGGGAATGCAATTGTCATTTTCCTCGGCTTTTCATCCGCAGACCAATGGTCAGACAGAGCGTCTGAATCAAAGCCTAGAGACTTATCTTCGGTGTTTTGTCTCAGAGAACCAGGAGGACTGGTCTTCTTTCTTGCCTCTGGCAGAGTTCGCTCTTAACAACAGGCGGAGCGAGTCCACTGGTAAATCCCCGTTTTTTGGGGCATATGGTTTTCATCCCCAGTTTTGTACTTTCAATGGGGGGGGCCCTTCTGGGGTTCCTGAGGAGGAGCGTTTCTCGTCGTCACTTGCTTCAGTGTGGAGAGGTGTATTGAATAATCTGAGTGCTATGGGGAACCGTTATAAACGTATGGCTGATAGGAGGAGAGTTTCTGGTCCAGATCTTAATGTGAACGATCTGGTATGGTTGTCTACCAGGAATATAAAACTTAAAGTTCCCTCCTGGAAGCTGGGCCCCAGATTCATCGGGCCGTACAGGATCAGTTCCATAATTAATCCTGTGGCATTTCGTCTGGACCTCCCTCCTACGTTTAAAATTCATAATGTGTTCCACAAGTCATTACTTAAGAGGTACGTGGCACCAGTCATACCATCACCTCTACCTCCTCCTCCAGTGGTGGTCAATGGTAACTTGGAGTTTCAAGTGTCAAAGATCATTGACTCACGTCTGAATCGCCGGTCCCTTCAGTACTTGGTGCATTGGAAGGGGTATGGTCCAGAGGAGAGGACGTGGGTTCCTGCGTCTGACATTAACGCAGATCGTTTGGTGCGGACCTTCCACAGAACTCACCCGGGCAAACCTGGCCCTGAGGGTCCGGAGGCCCCTCGTAGAAGGGGGGGTACTGTCATGTGTGCATCGCCACGAAGATCGTCGCGGTTGCACATTCTGACTTCTCACAGCTGAGTTGCTGTTCCTTTGTGTTTGGCAGTTAGGGAGTTAATTCTGTCTGTGCTCAGTTCTGGGACTGGGTGCAGTTTCTCCCGGCTGCAATTAATTATTTGTTGATTAGTTTCCTTTAAATCTCTGGTGGTCTGTTTTGGGAGTTGCCAGTGAAATTCTTCATGCAGACCACAGATAGGATTGTATCTGTATAGACTTAAGTTAAAGAGCTCCTTACTTGTTTTAAGCTCACCTTGCTTAGAGTTTAATATCCCAGATCATTTATGTTCCTTCTGTGTTTGAGTGTGTATGCAAGTCTGTGTTTTCTCCAGTCTGTCTTATATGTCTAAATCTGTGTATTTAGCAGAGATCAGCCCATATCCCTTTGGTGGTAATCAGAATCCTTCTTAGGACTGATTACAGGGTTCAGGGACTGATAGGAGACAGGGTTAGGCTGGAGACTTGGACCTCTGAACCATTATCAGTACCTCCAAGGTGAGGGATTAGTTAGGACCCCAGTTTAGGGTCAGGTTAGACCCCGGTCCTCTTCTTTCCTGTGACAGTGTATCAAGTCCTCAAGATTAACCCTGAGTTCAACGGATATCGTGTCAGGTAAATCTATTCTATATTTACATGCTGATGTTGCTAATCTATATATTGTATAGAGTGTTGTTCTTTTAAGAATAGTTTACTGACATCGTACACATATCATAAGACCGCGTGACAGTATTCCATCTGTGCAACATTTCCTCATCAGCATGAGCAGCGGCCTGAGGCGACCACCCATGCTGAAGAGCAGGGTAGATTAATTCGCTGCAGGGAGAGCGGGCCCATGAACTTCACTGAGCTCAGCAGTTCACCGTGGGGTTAGGCTTGTGCTGCAGGTAGCCACCAGGTACCACTCCAGGGCAGTCTCCGGCACCGCAGAAGTTGACCCCAAGGGTCAGAGACATAGATATGTACTCGGAGTAGCTGGTAAGACAGGAACAGGATCTCAGCCAGAATGGATATTGGAGCAAGTACAGACGGAGTGGATTCAGAACCATAGGACAGACTCAGGGTTCAAGCAGAACTGGATGGCAGGTTCAGACAGTGTGGTTCTGGAACACTAGGCAGGTATAGACAAGATGCATTACAGGTGCAGGTTCAGACTAGACATGTTCAGGGATAGGTTCAGGTACAGACAGGACGGGTTCAGTAACAGGGACCTGACAATGGACTTAGCAGCTTGAAGACCAACTCAGCACTATGTTGCTCTGGCACCTCCCTACAGGGGAAGGTGCCATAAGTACTTAGCGTCTCCCAGCCATTGACTTGGGTCAGATCCGGAGCTTCCGCCTAAGCATGCAGCCAGGAGACCAGTGCGGTATGCACAGGCCCTGGGACATAAATGCCACAGGGGGGGGAAGAAAACGATGCCGAACAGCTGTGGCAGTGAGCATGTCGGCGTCTATGCCGGGGTGAGGGGCAAGCAACCTGCATGGATGCTGGTGTTACAACGAGAGAGGATTTGGGCACCTTCACATTAGAGGATTGCAATAGCAAGCTCTATTAATCAGGTGCCAAAGGAGAGAATGCTTGTATATTTGGATAAGGATGCCACAGTAATGCAAGAAAAGTTGTGTGAGTCCAAGAGGAGGGCCGTAAGTTTACAGATATAATCCATTGGACACTACCCCAGTAAGGTACAAGGACATGAGAAGACAAGAAGGTATATAACATGGTACCCTCCGAGTCCTCCTTTAAATATCTCCAGCACATGGAAGGAATGGATGGCTGCAGACTGTGCATGCGAGGAGGCATACTGTGCCATCTGGATAATATCTTGTACCCAGATTCCTGAAATCTAGAACTGATAGAGGACTTATGGGAAAGCAGAAAGATCCTTTGCCTCTGCTCAATTTGATATTTTCCCATTTTGTTCAATATATTATATCAATATATTATATGGTTAAATGAATGGTGTAATTTAAAGCTACAACATTGCCTATAAGATGAATTGGTCAACATTTTTGGCATTTAAGAAAAAAGAAGTATGAAAATTATGTTCATCATCCATAATGGACAATGGCAGAATATTGTATGCCAAAAATGTTATGTGTCAGGTTGGAATTTTCCTACCTAACATGGACAGCACAACAAAAGGTTACAAAACCAAAATATTAGATTACCAGATATATTTCACTAGGACTGTCCTCTACTGGGCAACACCTTCTTAATAGCTTCACTGCACAACATAAAACATAAACACTTCATACTTTCCTCTCAGATACTCTTCCAGGATACTGAACATCTGAATCCAACCATTGGCTACTGACATTGCAGCGGGCTCATGGCGTTATGGGAAACACAGTGTCGATATTGCCGGAACTGCACAAGTTTGAGAGATAAGTAGGAAGTGTTTTTGTGTTAGGTTGCTCAGTGAAGCTATCAAAAAGGGGTTGTACAGTTGTGGACAACTCCTTTAAATACTTAAAATCATTAAATGGGCTCTCTCCCAAAAAATATACTATCCAAAAAGATTTAAAATGCCCTTAAAAGACACAGCCTGGTTTAAAATAAATATATATTTTTTCAAATACCCTATTGGGAAATTATATTGTCTGTCATATACACTACTAGTGCTTTATTATACAAGCCAACCTACCTTTTCAGACATGCACTTCTGGAAAGTGCTTTTCTGCTTTTCACTTTTAGGAAACTGTCCGTGCCAAGAGGAACTGAGAGAGAAGCTGGCACTCTTTTTATGTGTTCTTGTCAAGCTGCCCTTTAGTACCTGTGCCTTTGGTTCCTTTTGTGGAGAGTCCTTGCTATTTTGGTTACTACCACTTTGTCCTTCCATCTTTGCAGAGGAGAATTGGGGAGAGAGCAGGTTGTCCTGCGATCTATGAATATATTTTGCTTGCTGTCACAGAAAAAAGGAAACCATTAGTTGATCGCACAGACCACCTAAGATACATCTATCCGCATAGTCACGATGACATCCTGTGGTTACCTCTACTGCCTCATCTGTTCTCAGATTTGCATTGAATGAATAATTTCCGACAACTTTAGGCCGCTCTAGAAAATTATATGTCAAGAAAAAAAATCTACCAGACTAAAATGAACTAACTGGAATAAAGGCAATAGTTTACTGCGATTTAAAAAAAAAAACCAAAAAAAAACAGATGCATCTGTTTTTAACATTAGTCTATAGAAAATGTATGCAAAAGTGTTACCTTACACCTTACATTTGCATATGTTAAAATGTCCATTTTTTTAATCTGTGTTTTCCACACATGATCTGCTAAGAAAAAAATGCTCGCTTTAAAATGCATGTTTCACAACAGATCCATATTTTTTTTGCTTACAAGTGATGTTAAAGGAGCCTTGTGGGCAATAATACCAAACTCCAAGCCCATATGTCTGTATTATGATACCATTCACTACTAACATTTATTAAAGGGGTATTCTAGTTACATTTATCACCATTTCAAGGTAATCTGACAAGAGGATTTTGCTATTTAATCTGAGAGCAGCATAACAAAAGGTAAGAGAGTCTGATAATACTTATTAGGCTGGTGTCACACTTGCGAGTGTGATGTAAGAAACTCACGTGAGTCTCTCGCATCAATACCCGTCACTGCCGCCGGTACTCGGGACCAGTGTGCAGCTGCATGTATTTATATGCAGCCGCACAATCCGGTCCGAGTGCAGGCGGCAGTGACGGGTATTGATGCGAGAGACTCGAGGGAGTTTCTTACATCACACTCGCAAGTGTGACCCCGGCCTTAGGCTGCGTGTTGTAGTTTCAATACCATCAGTATTTTATCAGCAGCAGATTATCACTGCCTGCCTAGGTCTCATGTGCACACCAGTCAGGCCAATCAGTATAACCCTACCCCACCACTGATTGGCAGCTTGCTCACAATGTACAATATACACAGGAAGTCAAGGGTGTGGGTGGGGTTATACACAGCTCAGCATTCGGGGAATTGCTACATCTACAGCAAAGAAAACAAGGATTCTAGGAAAATTGCACCATGCAATCCAATACTTGGGCAGGATGAATCAGCCACTGGCTGTAGTATCCCAGCCAGGTATGTTCGACTCTGAAAAATGCTTAAATATACTGTTATATCCTCTGACGTGTGCGAATAGGCAGAATCTTGTCAGTGGGCGGGGAGAAGACGCCGGAGACCTAGCCAGCGCTGTAGACTAGTTGGACGGATGGGTCCCCAGCGGCTTCTCCCCACCCGCTGACAGGTTCTGCCTAAGCGCACACGTCAGAGGCTATTATGGTATATTGAAGTATTTTTCAGATCAATCATACCTGCAGGGATCACATAGCCAGTGCCTGATACATGCTGCCCGCAGTTTGGCCGCATGTATCAACTGTCAGGTTCCCTTTAAGGCTACTTTCACACATCAGGCTTTTTGAATCAGGCATGATCCGTCTTATGCCTGATAGGACGGATCCGGCGCTGATTTTAAAAAACTGATGGAACTGATCAGGTTTTTCGCCTGATCCGGCCTGACCTTTTGAACCGGAAAAAGAAGCTTTTCCATGTTGAAAATACAGACATCAATGTCCGACCGAGGAGAGAGAAAGAGAGAGAGAGAGAGAGAGAGAGAGAGAGAGGAAAGAGAAAGAGAAAGAGAAAGAGAAAGAGAAAGAGAAAGAGAAAGAGAAAGAGAAAGAGAAAGAGAGAGAGAGAGAGAGAGAGAGAGAGAGAGAGACCTTGGACTCCGGATCAGTTTTCTGACGGATTTGTCAAAAATCTGGTCCGGCTCCATAGGTTTCATTGTTTCCGGCCGCCTGAAGTGCCGATTCAGGCACTGTCAGGTGCCTCCGGAAAAAAAAAAACGTTACAAAAACCGTCTTGTCCGGCCGCCGGAATGTACAATTCCGACGGATCCGGCCAAAAACGGATGCAACGCAGTGACATCAGGCGCGATCCGGCGCTAATGTAAGTCAATGCTAAAAACGCATCGGTACCGGATCGTTTTTTTAGAAACACGCCGGATCGCGCCTGATTCAAAAGCCTGATGTGTGAAAGAGGCCTAAGTCCACGTTCAGTATTTGGTCAGTATTTTACCTCAGTATATGTAAGCCAAAATCAGGAGTGGGACAATCAGAGTTAAAGTATAATAGAAACACGTCACCACTTTTGTATTTATCACCCACTCATGGTTTGGGCTTACAAATACTGAGGTAAAATACTGACGGAATACTGAACGTGTAATCGTGGCCTTATAAAGCTGTAAACTGTTGATAAAAGTGAGAATTAAGTATTAGAAATTGCAAAAACAGCAGTCCTTTTCTTATAAGCAGAATAGTATGCTTTTCTGCGATTGATACACGAAAAATGTACTACTGATAATATACCTCAGGGCTGCACTTAGGGTCTTAGTCACACCCTAGTGTATTTCACAGATTTTTTATTATATATTATATTTAATAGGACTTTTTACATCTGTTTCTTTTTTCGGACTGCATAAAAAAAAATGGTGGTATTGTTAACAGTAGTCCGATTTTTCGGACCAAACTCACCCACATGCAAGTAAATGTATAAGCGAAAAAAGACAGACAACCAACAGATCGCGGATGACTGTTTTTTTCATGGATTTGCCAGGAGATGCTTGGCATAATCACCCCTTGGGCCTTCTTTCTTTTTTGTTTTACTGAACATGAAAAGTGGATAACGCACAGATAGTAAAATGGACAAACGGAATGCAAATGGTTAAAAAGCAGACCATCACACAGATGAAAAAAGGCACAAAATAAGGCCTAATTAAAATGTTTAGTTATTGCACCACAAATTTTTAAGCAGAAGACAGGCTGTCTTTCAGAACTGCACTGCGAATCCATTAGAAGAATGCAGGCTGTCCTTTGGCACAGCAGATACGGCTTGTGTGTGTAGAAAAGTCAATGCTTCTCACCTTAGTATCTAAGGCCCGTCTCACATAGCGAGATCACTAGCGAGATCGCTGCTAAACAGCGATCTCAGCAGCGATCTCTCTATGTCTGACACGTACCAGCGATCAGGCCCCTGCTGTGAATCGCTGGTCGTGTCAGAAATGCCTGGACTTTTTTTTGATCGCTGGTCTCCCGCTGGCAGCACGCATCGCTGCGTGTGACGGGCAGGAGACCAGCGATCAGCTGGTAACCAAGGTACACATCAGGTTTCCAGGCGCGGGGCAGTGCCTGGAAACCCGATGTGTACGTTGGATACAAGCGCGCTGCTGCAGGGAGCTGGTAACCAAGGTACACATCGGGTTTCCAGGCACCGTGCAGCGCCTAGGAACCCGACGTGTACCTTGGTTACCAGCTCCCTGCATCAGCCGGCTGGTATCCAACGTACACTGCGGGTAACTAGGTGACGTTACCCGCATTGTCGCTGTCCTGATCGCTGCCTGAGCGGCCTGTTTGGCAGCTCAGCAGCGATCATGTAGCGACACACCAGCGATCCTGATCGTTGTCGGGATCGCTGGTGTGTCGCTATGTGAGACGGGGCCCTAAAGACACAATTCACAATAAGTTATATTCATTTGCCAGAAATGTGCACTTCTGTTAGTCTATGTTTACTGACGACTAAGAAACTTATCAATAGTTTATACCATTATGTAATAAAATTCTTCTGTGCATCAATAAGTAATAACTGCATATGTGACATGTAACAGACATATTACCTATATGTTCCGTTTTACTCTGGTGTCCCAGGTTTCGGTGAGTGATCAGCTTATTGATGTAAGAGGTGGGCACATTGAACGGCTTGTTTTTCTCACAATCGCCGATTTTTCTGACCTGCCACCAATCTTTATCAATCTTGTTCAAAAGCAGAAGGATATCCCCTTCTTCCAGACAGATGATGCTTCCATCAGCAACCTTGTACATATAGCTGCTGACAACTCTCAAGATCGCTGGCTTTGTTGCAGGGTGAGCCCTTTTCCAGCTGCGGCCGTCCAGTGTCCAAAGTCCAGAGAACATCTCAGGAAACCTAACAAGCATTGATAGAAGACCATTCAAAGAGATGGAACTATTGATAGATAGAAATGTAAAGTGGATTTGTTCATTTGTGGGATGAAACATATGTCTGAAAGGGTAACCAATTCATTGGGGCTAGATTTGCCCACAATTTAATCTGTACGGGGGACAACCCAACTGTGCCACACAATCCTTTGTTCACCGAGTAGATTTGACCAATGGTGGATTTAAAGGGAACCTGTCAGCAGGATTGTGGTCAGTAACCTACAGACAATGTCAGGTTGGCACCATTATACTGATTACAATGATTCCTTGGTTGATGAAATCCATCTTGTGGTTGTTTCTTAATCTTTACTTTCAGTTTTGTGTTAATGATATTCTCGTGCCCTAAGGCGGGGTTCATGTATGTGGTGCTCTGATTAGGCATTCATAATTAAGCACAAATACATCCCAGATTAGGTCTAAACAAGTTGGATGGTAGATTCTAAAAATCAATATCACAAATTACCTCTCGTAGTGCAAAAAAGTGAAGGTCAAGAGTATTTTTAAACAAACATATTAATTTATGACATAAATCGAGTATTATATCAATTCAGAGTATCGCTAACCAAGCAGGAAGATAGGGGAATTGTACCAGGATATAGCTAAATGACAGAATCCAAAGATTATGCATTAACAGGTATCATGACAAAGCAGCACAAAAAAGAGAAAATAGATAATTATATAGGGACCGGTTTAGATCCACCTATTGTTTATGCTCCGGTTATCCAGTAGAAAAAATAAAATACAAGTGCGGGGGAGCCTCAGTATAATAGTTCACTATAAAAAGTGCTATAGTGCATGTAGTGCAAATCAGCGATAGATAGATTAGCAAAGTGCATGTGCTATAACTCACATGGTAATGGAGACCTGGACCCCAGCCTGCCGCCTCTACGTGCGTTTCGCCGTGTCTCCAAATCCTCATCAAATACTGAAAATTTGTTTCTAGTGATGTATTAATATACTGATGGTGGTTCTACTGATGTATTCATATAAGTATCCCTTTAAAAAAAATTGCGACCCTTGGGATTGGTTCGGTACGTCAATCTGATCCGTGGGCTAAAAAATGTTGTGCACCCCGGGTTTTACTATAATAATAATCTTTATTGTTATATAGCGCTAACATTTTCCGCAGCACTTTACCGTTTGCACACATTATCATCACTGTCCCCATTGGGGCTCACAATCTAGATTCCCTATCAGTATGTCTCTGAAGTGTGGAAGGAAATCCACGCAAACACAGGGAGAACATACAAACTCCTTGCAGATGTTGTCCTTGGTGGGATTTGAACCCAGGACTCCTGCGCTGCAGTGCTGACCACTGAGCCACCGTGCTGTATATGTTGCAAAACCACACTATTGTAGAATACAGTGAAAATACAATAGTAGTACCAATATAGCAGGAACAGTGGGTCTTCAGCATCCCCCCCTACTGCCTTAATATCCCACAGGTACCACTGGGAGCTGGTGCATACGAGCATTGGTAACCGCTACATTTAAATACTGATGTCAGAAACTAATAGTGTCATTTAAATGGTAAACAGCAGCTTCTGAGCCCTCTCGACACACGGCAACCCGTCAGTGATGTTTTTTCATTTTGCACTAAGGTGTAAATGTATCCTTATAGCAGTTGGATCTCATACACATCTCCAAATCCTTTGCTGACTTCTTGCCGCGACCACTAGAGGGAGCACAAAAGCTTACAGTATGATGGCGTTCATAAACGGAAAACATGAAACCGTGACAAATCCATTACATGTCGTGCTGCCCTTTTTTCAATTCAAAATACTGGCCAAGGCTTAAAAAACACTGTGACTTTGGAAATGGTTTAAAACAGTTTGATTATATGCTTTTCTCTGGGAATTGTTTTTATTATTGGGTTGCCATCTTTCCAACTCCCCCCAAAAAATGCCCAGATTCAGGGTGATTAAGACATGCGTATTTTTTTTTTTTTGCTGCGTTATGCGCAAATTCTGTTTAAAAAAAATAACAATAAACTTGCCATGTACAAGCACACATTGTAGGTTTCTGTATTGGATTCCTCTATGGAATAACTGCTATATTCCACACTGCAGAAAAAGATATACTAATATATTTATAATTTATATATATATATATATATATATATATATATATATATATATCAGCCTGATAGAAACCAGCAGGTTGTGTGCTGCAAAAGAACACTGGCAAATTACATTGCAAAACCACCCTTAGGATTCATACTCACTGGAGACAAAAACGGACGATTGCAAGCCGATAAAAAATCTGATTGCAATCGGACCAATTCAACCCCTTAATGACCAGGCCAAATGTTTGAAATCTGACCAGTCAGTCACTTTCTGTAGCAATAATTCTTGAATGCTTCAACATATCCTATTGATTTGGTGATTGTTTTTTCGTGACAGATTACATTTTATGATAAAGGTAAACGTTTGTAGGTTGATATGTTTTTTTTTATAAAAATATCAGGAATTCTGCAAAAAATTTTAAAAAATGTACAATTTTCAAATTTTGAGTGATTATCCTTTTAATCCAGATATCCATACCACACATAAAAAACATTAATACATAACATTTCCCACATGTCTGCTTTATATCAGCACCATTTATAAAATGTTCTTTTATTTTGTTCACATTTTAGAAGGTTTAAAAATACAGCAGCAATTTTTTCAAGGAAATTTACAAAATATTTCTTTAGTGACCAATTCAGTTTTGAAGCGACTTTGGGCGTCCTATATATTGGAAATCCCCAAAAGGGATACCATTTTAAATCAGCGCCCCTCATGTGTTCAAAATTGCTTTCAGGTATTTTATTAATCCTTCAGGTTTTTTTCAGGAATTAATGCAAAGTGACATGATAGGAATGAAAAAATATATTTTTACCACCTAAATGTTTCTAACTTCTGAACAGGCCGCTATATCCGGCAGACTCTAAGGCCGTTATTTGTCTATGAATTGCCGTAGCAAACATCAGGACCACACGATCAAAATGTCAGGGTCCCAATAGGGTTAAAGAGGAAGCCCCTACATTCTGTTAACCATCTATCTGCTGTAGTCATTATTTACAGCAGTATTTAAGGAGGCAGCAAGTTGTCAGCTACAGTGTACAGCCGACAGCTCCTGGATTGTCACCTGTCGGGGGGTGCTACTCTACCGCAGGTCAGTTTTAAGTCGTATTGGTGGCCACTAAGGCGTTAATCCTATGGTTCTATTCTCACTTGTTTTTTTTCCTGCTCTGATCGGACAGGAAAAAAATCGTAGCATGCTGCTACTGCATGTTGAATTCAGATCGCACACACCCACAATAAATGTCTATGGATGTGTGTGAAACATCACACTGCACTCGGATATCACCCAAGTACAGTGCGATTACCGCCAACACAGGCAGCAGAGGAGATGGAGAAATTAATTTCTCTGTCTACTCCGCACCTATACTGTGATTCTCTCATGCGAGAGACTCGGAGCACTGACACTCGGAGCACATCCCCGCTTACAATCGGAGATGTGCTGACGATAATGATGATTTTTATGACGAAATAAAATCTCCTGCTGGTGTCAATCTCACACTCATAGGGATGGACGGCCTGAGAAAGAAGTAGTAATCGAATCAAATAGGAAGGAGCCTGACTGTGAACCCACTGTTTTAGCATGAAAATTACACTTACTATTACTAATATTTTACTTTAACCAGGCTCCAAGAATAAATACAGGCTGGGCCAAAAATTTACCTGCCAGGTTGCAACACTCATCACGTAATGAACATAGACTGCGACCAACCAATATTTTATAACAGGGTCCATCGTGTTCATGTGCTGCTAACTTTCCTGCACAAAATGACTAGTTCTTTGGATGTGAACTTAGACTTACAACATGCAGTGGGCTCCTAATTTCCTTCAAGTGCCAGCGAAAAGGCTACACGTTACATTTAGAACTTCAATAAATGTGGGGCAGAATTATCTTTCGGCCGGGATCACACATGCGAGAAACTAGCACGTTTCTCGTACGAGTCTCTCACATGAACACCCGGCACAACCGCCGGCACTCGGACCAGAGCGTGCGGCTGCATAGAAATACACGCAGCTGCACACTCCGGTCTGAGTGCCGGCGGTAGTGCCGGGTGTTCATGCGAGAGACTCGTACGAGAATCGTGCAACTTTCTCGCATGTGTGATCCCAGCCTTAGAGGTTGAATCCGGATCCATCTAGTACCCCATGGTGCATCCGATGTAAGTTTGGTTGGGTTAGAACTAGTGTTGAGCGATACGATACTGCAAATATCGGATATCGGCCGATATTAGCTGTATCGGCCTTTCGATTCCGAATACCGATATTTTCGTCATATCGAATACCGGAATCGGGATTGTCACTGTCATTGTCAGTGTCTGTCGGTCGGGTCTGTCACTGTCAGTGTCCGTCGGTCGGGTCTGTCAGGAGTCAGCGGCACTTACCTGGCAGAAGATCTCCGGTGGTCACGGCCTGGACTGCTTCATGGCCGCCATCCTCTTCTCCCCGGCGGTCACATGCAGTTTCTCGCGATAACTGCAGTGACTGCTGGGTAATCCCGGCCGTAAAGCAGTCAGTCCGATGACGTCACCGCCGGGGAAGCAGGTAATCAGCTGTGCTGCGCCGGGATGACAGGCTCTGCCTGTCATTCTGATGTAGCAGAGCTGGATCGTCGTGGGACACTCGTTACTATGGACTGCGTCGGACAGGTGGTATACTGCTGTTTTTTTTTTTCATTTTTTTACAGGAGATCGATGGTGTCGCAAGATGAGACTGTAATAAAAGTAATGAAAACTGTGTTGTGTTTTTTATTAAATTAAAAAAAATTTTTATGAACATTCACCCGTCCGGGTACATCAACAATTTAACTATTTACATATTTAACTATTTACATACAGGGACCCTGTCCGGGTTATTTATAATTCTTTGGCAGGGGTGTTCCAGGTACCACCTGGTACTCTTCTGATGCTTGCCAAACATCCGAGACACCAAGGACCACCAGGACCTGATGACGTCGTGTGGCCTGTACAGTCAAGTCGTGACCCGCTATCTGGGTCTGTGTGGCCACCTCTTTCATCTCCCTCCGGGTCTGGACCCCTATGTCCTGGACTGAACGAACCCCAGGGGGCCTAACAGGCGCCGGGTACGGGCCAGCTATAGTTATCATGTCCATAGCTGGGGCTGCTGAGGAGACCACTGAGGGAGGCTGGGGAGATTTACGGCGTGGGGTGGGCACTTGTGCAGAGGCCTGGTTGGGGGAGGCTGAAGGCTCGGAGGGTCTGTCAGTTTCCTGACACTCTGGGGAATAGGGGTCGCACCTGGTAACATTTAGGGCGTACCATCCATTGTAACCCCAGTGTCGGGTGTAAGTCACCAAGTCTCCTGGCAACAGGTCCCTCCCCGGGTGTCCTTCTGGGAGGTGAGTCTCCACGTCCCGCCGGGTCACAAAGACTTCTAAATAAAGTCCAGGCTCCTGGATGAAGCCCCAACCACCTTTCAATTTAAAGCTCCGTACTGCACCCTTACGCCGCGGCTCCCTCAGGGTTCCTTTATCTTTTCTCATCCGGTCCTTATCTGCCCGGTCCTTCTCGATGTGACGTTGGCGAAGTTTCTGGGATTCGCGCTGCTCCCTTTGTCGCTCTGCTTCCTTCTCCCAACGTCTCCACTCTTCCTCCTGACGCCGGTTGTAATTCTCCTCCAGCATCTCCACGTCTCCACCATCAAACTGCAGCTTATGATGTCCGGTTTGCGGCAGCTCTCCTGGCGCCCCCCAGTCCTGGCGGCGCTCACCTGCGGAGGAAGCAGCCGGCTCTGGAACAGATGACAGTCGGGGCTCCGGTACAGACTGGTAGACCTCTGGTGCCTGCGCGGCCTCCTCCATGAGGACGGGTGTCGCTTCTTCTGTCTCAGCGACGGGGGCAGACAGCGGGATCTGGGGTGCTGCCGGTGCAGAGGTTTTTGCAGGAACGGGTGCCTCCACTGCGACAACGTCAACCGGATCACATTGCAAGGGCTGGGATGTCCGCACGGACTCCTCTACTAGAACGGGTGCCTCACCTTCCGGTACAGACACTTCAGGTAAGAGGGATTGGCGCCGCTCCAAGTTTAGTTTTAGGGCACGCCAGCTGGCTTCCATCCTGGCGACCTCCTCCCGGTGCCGGGCCAGGTCTCTCAGGGTATCCTCCGCTTCTTGCAGCGTAGGAGGGTTTCCAGGCCGGGTGCCCAACGGTGGTTCCGTGGCGATCGGGTCGCTTCCGTGGGGGGAGAGCTCTGACTGCTCCATCCCTTCACACTTCTGCTCGTGTCCATTAGCCATCTCTGCCAAGTCACATGTGTCATTAGCATCTGGAGAGGGCCCCTCTTTTGTAGTGAGGCGGGACCTTCGTGTTAGTTTCCGCACACTGAGGAGGATGAGGAGGCGGAACTCAAGAGCTGTGGGGCACGATCTTACATTGCAGTACCATTTAGAGTGGTCGGCCACTGAGTGAGTGTACACCCACGAAGAGCACGCCCTTCTTCTTCACCAGTGCCTCGTCGTGACGCAGATATGGCGGAAAAATGGCAAATACATTCTCTGATGATTTTAGCAATTCTCAAGCACAAAACCAGTTCAATTCAGGCACACAGGACTCGCTTATAGCGAGCTACAGAATCCTGTTCGTGACGCCCAAGTTGAGTCGCACAGAGCAAGAGGTTTTGGGGGTTCTCGGCACCGAGCCCGTCGACTTCTATGGGGTATGTCACGGCTTTACCCGGCAATTGAATCAGAGTCTATTTTACTATGTAGAAGTGTATAAACTATAAATATATGTATATATATATGTCACAATGACATGTATATATATATATATATGTATTCTATGTGTGTATATTTTGTGTTTACAACGAAAGAAAGTTTTTTTTTGGTTGCGATTTTTTGTTCCCATAGACTTACATTGGACTTCCGGTATCGGAATCGGATATCGACGATATTTAGTGATATCGGCGATACCATTTCGATACGATATTTTTAGATATCGAGCAGTATCGCTCAACACTAGTTAGAACATGTTCATGTGTTGTATGAATACTGGCTTTTGTCCATAATTAGGGGAAGTACAGTCGACCAGTCTAGGCAAACTAAAAGTACCAAGAGTGGCAGACAAAAAACAATTTAGTGGGTTGGATTGTTATAAGGTCTTCAGTTAGTAAGCTTATCGTGACATAAAATCCATTGTTTGCATTTTCAATGCATTATTAATCTGATTACTCAGACTTTCCTCTCTGTTTAAGAGCCCCTACAGACGAGCGTATGTCCGTGTGACATCTGTGTGTGATCTATTTCCATACAACTACACTAAAAAAGTACATGATCAATTAGTTTCCAAGATTTATAATAGAAATGTATGCAGAAAAATCGGACGCCGATCAGATGTTCCGAGTTAATCCGTTTTATTTTACGCACCTATACACTTGAATGGGTGAGTCTCAGCTGAGACTAGGAAGAAACTAGTGAATGCTGCAATTTTATTTTTCACACAGATTTGGTCAGTGAAAAAAATCTCTCATCTCCCTGCCCCATTGTATAACATTGGTCCGAGAGCTGTCTTTTTTTTTTTATGGACGGCACTCGCGCCGAATATAAAGTACAGTCATGTGAACATGCCATAATACATATTAAAAACTTGTTCTACAAAGCTCAGTATGTGGTTGTATATTACTAAAATATGCCTTCACTGGAGAATATGAGCTGGCCAAGGCTTCAACACTGTCCCTACAGCAATGGGTGAGAGTCCCAGTTATCACACCCAAAGCAGGGTGACAATAACCCTAAGGCCGGGGTCACACACAACGTCTAAAAAAATCGGACCGTTTTAGTCGGACGATTATCGTACAAAAGTTTCATGAACATTGATCCGTCTGTCATCCGATTGTACAGCGATGATGCGATTTAGTCGCATCTGAGTGTACGTTTCACATCCGATTGACATCTGACTTGCGAGATTTTGTCGGTGGCTAGCAAAACCGACATATAATGGATCCAAATTGATACTTTTTAAATCACAAAACAAAGAATACATATACACACATAGAATACATATATTATCAATTATTAATCCTATTGTATGAAATAAAAAAAACACACACACTTTAATTAAAAATCATTTTAATGAAATAAACACACAGTTTTTGACCATCTTTTATTTTACTGGTATTCCTTCAATTCCCTTGTTCTCCTGTAATAAAAAAAAAAATAATAAAACAACATTATTATTATTATTACCTATTCAGTGCTGTCAGGTCCAGCGCTGTAATCCTTCAGAAAGGGTTAACTGGTTTACAGCAAGCAGCGCAGCTAATGCTGGCAGCTCAGCTGTAAGCCCCCGAACGAATGAGCTCCTCTCCCGGCTGACAGGAGAGGAAGTGATTAGCTGGGAAGCTTAATTGATTGCTTCCCAGGCTAATCAGTTCAGTTCAGGTCAACCGGGGACACCGCACAGCATCAGTGACGTCAGAGAGAGTCCCCGGCTGACCTGAAGTGAACTAATTAGCCTGAGAAGCAATCAATTAAGCTTCCCAGCTAATCACTTCCTCTCCTGTCAGCCGGGAGAGAGTTAATTCGTTCGGGGGCTTACAGCTGAGCTGCCAGCATTAGCTGCGCTGCTTGCTATAAACCAGTTAACCCTTTCTGAAGGATTACAGCGTTGGACCTGACTGAGCACTGAATAGGTAATAATAATAATAATGTTGTTTATTATTATTTTTTTTTATTACAGGAGAACAAGGGAATCGAAGGAATACCAGTAAAATAAAAGATGGCCAAAAACTGTGTGTTTATTTCATTAAAATGATTTTTAATTAAAGTGTGTGTGTTTTTTTAATTTCATACAATAGGATTAATAATTGAGAGTTGTCTAATTGACAACTCTCAATTATTAACCTGGCTTAAAGTCACCTTCCAATAGCAAGGTGGCTTTAACCCATTATTAACCCATTAGCCACCGCTACAGGGCAATGGGAATAGACGGGATAGGTGCCAGAAAGGGCACATCTAATTATAGATTTGCCTTTTCTGGGGTGGCTGGGGGCAGATGTTAGTAGCCAGGGGGGCACAAAATAAATGCACCCTCCCTAGGCTATTATTATCTGCCCCCACTCACTGGCTTTGTCTGTCTAGTGGAGAAAATAGCGCGGGAGCCCACGCATTTTTTTCAACGAATTTACACCTTTAATTAACCCCTACATGTATGAAATTTTGCACACATACACTCATGTCATTGTTAGTGAAAACCATATATCAAACTACATGAAATGACATGGGTAACTGTATGTAAACCATGTGTCATTTCATGTCGAGTCTGTTATTTCACAAAACCCGGCAACTGAATTAGCGGCTATTACACTACGTAGAAGTGTATCAACTATAAAATATATATATATATATGTCACAATGATGTATATATATATATATATGTACTCTATGTGTATATATCTATTCTTTCTATTCTTTATTAAACCTGTCAGTGTGATTTTACAGTATAGCCGGGGATGAATTGCCGGCTTTTCTAAAGGACACCGGTGCGATTTAATCGCAAGTCACACGTGCGGTCCGTTTGTAATCCGATTTTTCATCGCACCCATAGACTTGCATTGGCGATTGTCGACCCAAAATAGGTGACAATCGCAGCATGCTGCGATTTCACTCACACATATAAAACGGACGACAAAAAATCTGATGGTGGGAGCTGCTCCATAGATTAACATTGGTCCGACTGCAATGCGATATTTCATCGCTTTGCAGTCGTCCGATTTTGTCGCCAGTGTGACCCCGGCCTTAGGGCATTTTCAGACCACCATGTCCATTTTTGTGGGTGCAATAAATGTATATTTTATGAATGTTTGGCTTCTGTGTTCATGTTTTTGATGGAGCCTCTGTAAGCTTTTCAGGGGATATAGCTCTGGGATCGCCGTCTTGGGGAGACGGAGTGGCATAAAGAGACCATTCACAGACAGTGGTTCTGTTAAAAACTGGCCGCAACCAGTTTTATTAAAGTCCACAGCAAACAGAACATAAATTAAAACAAAATCATAAACATAAAGACTAGGCGTGTCCCGCCACTAATTACACTTAGATAGATTACCCTTTCTATCCGGGTCCAGACTCTAATAGCCTGTGCCCAAAACAACACATATGTTCAGTAGTTACCAGCGTGCAGCTCACATGAGGCTCCAATGGCGTCTGAAGTCAGATCCAGACTGAGAGATAGAGCCCCCTCTGAACTTCTCAAGCAGGTACTTATGGCTGCCTAATTAAGCAGCTGTGTTCACTCCGGGTTGCACTGCAAACCTGTCCCAGATAGGAATGGAATGAACACCGCACTGACAACCTATTTTATGCGCCCCAGCTAAGAAACCTGGGCGAGATATACACGCCGTCCAGCACACACCCCTTCACTGTCTCACATATCCCCCCCCTCTTCTCCAGACCGGAGGACTGGTCAGAAATTCCGAAGAGACAGTGAACTCTGGACAAGGCATCAGCATTACCCTGTAATTTCCCAGGTCTATGCTCAACCGAGAAATTGAACTCTTGAAGTGAAAGGAACCACCTTGTCACCCTGGCATTCCTTTCCTTGTTCTGCTTCATCCATGTCAGAGGAGCATGGTCTGATTGCAATTTAAATCTCCTACCCAAGAGGTAATACCGTAGGGAGTCCAGCGCCCATTTGATTGCGAGGCACTCTCGCTCCACAATGGCATAATTTTGTTCAGCCGGTGTCATTTTTCGACTTAGATACAGGACTGGGTGTTCTTCACCCTTCACGACCTGTGATAACACTGCCCCTAACCCCACATTAGAGGCATCAGTTTGAACAAGAAACTCTTCCCTGAAATTAGGGGTGACCAGAACTGGTCTTTGACACAAAGCCATTTTCAACGACAGAAATGCTTTTTCTGCCTCCGGATTCCAATTTATCATTTTGGACTTCCCCCCTTTTGTCAGGTCAGTCAATGGGGCAGCAATGGAGGCATAATTTGGTACGAATCTGCGATAGTACCCAGTGATGCCCAAAAATGCTTTGACCTGTCGTTTTGTGAGGGGTACAGGCCAGTTTCGAATTGCCTCTACTTTATCGATTTGTGGCTTGATCAGCCCTCTGCCAATCACATAGCCCAAGTACTTGGCCTCTTCTAGGCCAATTGCACATTTCTCTGGGTTTATGTTCAGCCCAGCTCCGCCTATCGAGTCTAAGACGGCTTGTACCTTAGCGAGGTGGCTCTCCAAATCAGAACTGAAAATTACCACATCATCCAGGTAGGCAGCTGCATAGGCTTGATGCGGGCGTAGGATCTGGTCCATAAGCCTCTGAAAGGTAGCTGGGGCTCCATGCAACCCGAATGGCATCACCAGATACTGAAACAAACCTTCCGGGGTTGCAAAGGCCGTTTTTTCTTTTGCCTCCTCAGATAGGGGTATCTGCCAGTACCCTTTTGTCAGATCGAGGGTTGTAATATAACGGGCACCCCCTAACCTCTCGATTAGCTCATCTACCCGTGGCATCGGGTATGCGTCAAACTTTGACACTTCGTTCAACTTTCTGAAATCATTACAGAACCTCCAGGTTCCATTAGGTTTTGGGATCAGAACAATCGGGCTACACCACTCGCTTTGGGCCTCCTCAATGACCCCGAGGTCTAGCATGCGTTTGATTTCAGTAGAGACTATCTTTCTGCGGGCTTCTGGAATTCTGTACGGTTTTATTTTGACCTTAGTACCGGGCTCAGTCTCGACATGGTGTTTTACGAGAGAAGTCCGGCCGGGCAAGTCAGAAAACCTCTGCCGATTTTTCTGCAGAAACTCCCGTACTTCCTGTTTTTGGTGCACGGACAATGTCTCACCAATGGTCACAGGAGGTAGAGATGGTTTTACCCCTTTCTCTACTTCACCTGAGGCCAACAATGCCTCTCTGTCCCTCCAGGGCTTGATCAGATTGATATGATATATCTGGTAGGGCTTCCGTCTCCCGGGTTGGTGTACTTTGTAAGTAACCTCGCTCACTTTTTGTACGACCTCGTATGGACCATGCCACTTGGCCAAAAACTTACTTTCCACTGTGGGAATTAGAATTAGGACTCGATCCCCGGGGTTGAAAGACCTAATTTTTGCTGATCGATTATAGACTCTGCTTTGAGCTTCTTGGGCTCTCTGCAGATGATTCTTCACTAATGGCATAATTTTAGCCATCCTCTCTTGCATCTGGGCAATATGCTCTATAACACTCTTGTATGGAGTTGTCTCGGTTTCCCAAACCTCCTTGGCTATGTCCAGCAAGCCCCGCGGATGCCGACCATACACCAACTCAAAGGGAGAAAATCCCGTAGAGGCCTGGGGAACCTCTCTGACCGAAAACAATAAGTAGGGTAACAGGTAGTCCCAGTCCCTCCCATCTTTCTCTACTGCTTTCTTTAACATATGTTTTAATGTTTTATTAAAACGTTCAACCAACCCATCCGTCTGGGGGTGATACACAGATGTCCGAATGTGCGAGATTTTAAGCAACTTACACAGTTCCTTCATCACTTTGGACATAAAAGGTGTGCCTTGGTCCGTGAGGATCTCTTTAGGAATTCCTGTCCTGGAAAACATATGAAAAAGTTCCCGTGCAATATTTTTAGATGCCATATTTCTTAAAGGGACCGCCTCGGGGTACCGGGTTGCATAATCAAGGACAACTAAGATGTATTGGTGTCCCCTGGCTGATTTTACAATAGGACCTACCAAGTCCATTGCTACCCTTTCAAAGGGTATTTCTATAACCGGCAGCGGGATTAATGGACTCCGGAAGTGAGACACCGGAGCATTTATCTGACACGAGGGGCAGGTTTTACAATAATCCTCTACATCTCGATAAACCCCGGGCCAGTAAAACCTCTGAAGAATTCTTTCCTGGGTTTTGTCCATCCCCAGGTGCCCACCCAGCACGTGGTTATGGGACAAACCTAACACCATACTTCTATATGACTTAGGTACTAGGAGCTGACTCACGGCCTCTCCCTTTACTTTAGTGACCCTATATAGCAGGTCATTGTTCATGGCAAAATGGGGAAATTTTTCATCAGAGCCGGGCTCTTGTGGGATCTCATTCAGAACGGTTATATTCTCCCTGGCATGTTTAAGAGTGGGGTCTTGCAATTGCTCACTCCCAAAATTGCCACGGGACACCGGTAGGTCAGGGACATTCTGTTCTAGAGAAACATCCTCCCCCTCCCCCAACATCACCTGAAATGGAAATTCATCATTTTTTTTACAGTCATCATCATTATCAATATCATTATCGTGATTACTATCAGCATCAGCATCATTATCATGGTCATCATTATTATCATGATCATCATCATTATCATGGTCATCATTATCACATAAGTTTAACGGCCCACTAGCCTTGTGTTCCGCCCCTCGGGACTGCGCACCCTCAGTAGGAGCTTCATCACACTGTCCAGCAGAAACATTTTTTTTCCAAAGACCCCAAAACAGGGGAAAGTCACGACCCAATATGGCGGGATGCATCAAGTTCTTCACTACCCCCACTTCATATGAGATCTCCCCGAGTTTTGTGACGAAGTCTGAGGAGGTTACTGGGTAGACTTTGACGTCTCCATGTATGCACACCACGCTTAGGTACCTATCTGTGACGAAGTCCCCATCAGCCAGACTAGCATGTATCAGAGTCACTCGACTTCCTGAGTCGAGTAGGGCCTGTACTGGGCACCCATTTATCACGACCTGACACAGCTGTGGGCCAGTCTCCTCGACTAGGGTGGCCACGCACACGGGCTCGGCGAGGAACGAGAGAGACTGTCCAGCGTCACAGTCCATAGGTTCCCCCACTAGTGGACAATTGGCTGAAATATGACCTTGTTCACGGCATCTCCAACACTGTCTCAGGTCAGTGTATTCAGACGGGGAGACCTTCCTAGGTCTGGGTTCTCCTGGTAGGTAAGTATCACCCTTCCGCTCATACATGTCCCCTCGGGGCTGACCCGGACTATCAACAGCCCCCCTTGCCCCCACAGCTGGAACCCTCTTACCAGGAGATGACGGAGGCCGGGTATTCCGAACTGATGATCGCTCGGACGGCTGGTCACGTAGATAGTCTTTGGTGGCGAAATACCTTTCTATTAGGCTGACCAGTTGATCGGCATCTTTGGGGTCTCCCTGTCCGACCCAGAGCTGGACCTCAGGGGGAAGGGCCCAGATGTACCGGTCCAGCACCACCTTTTCAACCATTTGGGCAGGGGTGCTGACGTCAGGTTCCAACCACTTCTTTACCAAAGAAATCAAGTCATACATTTGTGAGCGAGCAGGCTTGTCTCGCCTGTATCTCCAGTTATGGACTCTCCTGGCACGGACTGCCCTCGTCACACCCAGGCGGGCAAGAATCTCCGCTTTCAACTTAGTATAGTTTTTGCTGTCCTGCTCGCTGAGGTCAAAATAGGCTTTTTGGGGTTCCCCAGTCAAATAGGGCGCAACCACCATAGCCCATTCAGATTGTGGCAGATTCTCCTTCTCTGCCAGTCTCTCAAATATAGCCAGATATGCCTCCACATTGTCATGAGGCGTCATCTTCTGCAGAGTCTGTTTTACCGCCTTTTTTACAGCGGATAATGCCGGTAACCCGGCGTCTTCATTCGGGGACGAGGTGCTAGGAGTTTTTTTTAGTGCTGCAAGCTGCTCCAGTAACAACCGGTTGGTTTCCTGCTGTTGCTGCTGGCTCTGCTGGGCCTCTAGGTGTTGTTGCTGTATGGCCTGCTGTTGCTGCTGCATGGCCTGCTGTTGCTGCTGCATGCTCTGCTGTTGTTGCTGCATGGCCTGCTGATGTTGCTGCTGCATGGCCTGCTGGTTCTGGGCCAGCTGCTTAATGAGCTCCTCCATACTGCCGGACATCTTGGGCTGGCTGACAGCCTTCACCCAAGACATATACACTCCACAGTCTTCTCCACAATAAGTTCAGTTTTGCGGTGCAGACACCTTTTTTTTTTTTTTTTTTTCAAAGTCTTCAGCCACTGTGCTGCCCCAGCATTCAAGCACCAATTGTAAGCTTTTCAGGGGATATAGCTCTGGGATCGCCGTCTTGGGGAGACAGAGTGGCATAAAGAGACCATTCACAGACAGCAGTTCTGGTAAAAACTGGCCGCAACCAGTTTTATTAAAGTCCACAGCAAACAGAACATAAATTAAAACAAAATCATAAACATAAAGCCTAGGCGTGTCCCGCCACTAATTACACTTAGATAGATTTCCCTTTCTATCCGGGTCCAGACTCTAATAGCCTGTGCCCAAAACAACACATATGTTCAGTAGTTACCAGCGTGCAGCTCACATGAGGCTCCAATGGCGTCTGAAGTCAGATCCAGACTGAGAGATAGAGCCCCCTCTGAACTTCTCAAGCAGGTACTTATGGCTGCCTAATTAAGCAGCTGTGTTCACTCCGGGTTGCACTGCAAACCTGTCCCAGATAGGAATGGAATGAACACCGCACTGACAACCTATTTTATGCGCCCCAGCTAAGAAACCTGGGCGAGATATACACGTCGTCCAGCACACACCCCTTCACTGTCTCACACCTCATATATTGAAAGTAGGCTTCTGAGAACAGGACATTCTCTGAGATTAACAGAAAGGTCATATGGATCCATTAAAGTAAAAAATGTGTGAACCCTTTAGTTTAAAGACATTATTCAATGTGCTCGCTTTCTGAAAAAGGAAAGCACATTGACAAGAAACAATGTTATGGAAATCTGCCCTTAAGGGGATCTTAGGCTAGGTTCACATTGCGTTAGGGCAGTCTTTTCAACGCTTGCGTTAAACAGACCGCGCTAACGCAACTGCCTTTTTGTGATCGTGTTATGCGATCGCACCGGCGCAGATGCTCCATCTGCGCTAGCAGTGACGGACCCTCGAACGCTGCAGACCGCGTCCGAGGGACCGTCACAGCATGACATGCGTTAGCGATGCGGTACGTTATGGCAGTTTATGGGTGCGTTAATGCAATCCGTTAGACTGACGGCCCTAACACAATGTGAACCTAGCCTTAAAATTTCCTATTCTGGAGACAGGCCATCAGTATTAGACTATGTAGTTTTACCTCTTTGTATCCCCATGGATCAGCTGTTTAGAAGGGACAGCAGATCCTCTACAAGCGGTGTGTCACATTGATGGTTTACACTGCTCTGTACTGCACAATGCTGCACTGTTCTTGGTATTTGCAGCTGCGTTTTTCCTGCTAAGAGATGCAGAAATGGTGCAGAAATTTTACTCAGCGTGTACACATACGCTAAATAGACAGACATTTAGGATTAAAATACATTTTTGTTTTGGACCACCCCTTTAATGTCCCTCTTCTGTGAAATGTCAGTGTTTTTGTACCCATAGTCAGATTATAACGAGTGAAATTTGGGCTACAGCCCGGGACCTGAGTATCTGGGGGGGGCCCTATGGCGAGATTGCCCTCATTATGTTTCATGCACCGCCATCTGCGGAGCACTTATCCCGGCGGGGAGCTTTCCTGGTGCTGTGCTGCCGACGATACAGAATGGCAGCGCAGCTTCAGGGGAGCTCCTGTTACCTCTGCAGTGACATGCCAACGATGTCATCAGCTGCCGTGGCGTGATGACGTCATTGCGCTAGCATGTACGCGTTGGTCAGTAGAAGTGGACCGCAGCAGAGCGCCGGAGGAACGGAGCCAGGTGAGTATCTCTGTATGTGTTTTTTTTTAAATGAATATGTGTATGGAATGTGAGCGCTCGTACTGTACATAGGAGGCTCAATATTAAGTCACACAATTATTAATCATTTTGTTACATTAATATTGAGCAAAATTAATTTCAGCCTATTGGTTCAGCCTCCACAATAGTCACAGTCTGTCATGTGACCCCATGGGAAAATTAAAGGGGTACTCCGATCTCCAAGATCATATCCCAATATGTAGTAAGTGTCGTAATAAAAATATTTAGCAAGTACCTCCAATTAGAAACGTAGTAATTTTTTTGATTCACTATGTCTCTTTCCTCATCTGCAGGCATTGCAGGACCTTAGGTGTCCATGGTTACCACCACTAGCAACTAGCTAACTATCACTTCATCAGTGGACGTTTTCACATTTCTACATTTGTTTTTTTCAGTAAAGATGGGGTGCAGAGTGTACATTAATGAGAAAAAAATGAACTTTTTTGAATTTACCAAATGGCTGCAATGAAACAAAGAGTGAAAAATTTTAAGGGGACTGAATACTTTCTGTTACCCACTGTACACCAGCAACAACAGCATTTAATAGACACAAGGTCTGATCCATGTCAACCTCGTCATGAATGTAGTCTGCTAAATCTTCCCACTGAGCCCATGTAAAATATCAGTCCAACCCTGTACTGTAGAAGGGAAGTGAAACAATCAGTTTCCTGTCTATAAACCTTTGAACACAGCGTTAATATTGAGCACTGCGTCTCCATTTGTAGAAGCTTCTGCATCAAGACGGTTGATGTTGAAACGTGTGAGGTCATTGATGATGGTATCGGGATTCCCTGTGGCAAAGGAGCCAAAGGAAATGCAGAGGACACAATCTGTGTCTTATCTGTATGTTCCTCAATACCGATGACTGATAACTGTCACCATAATATCACCGTATATGAAGAAACGCAGATCATGTGTCACCTGTTATTGCATGATGTATGTTTTACGCTGTAAAGCCGCGGCATTTCAAAGTTCACATACTCTGAAAAGTCGTCTGGAGACCATGGGCCTAATTCATCAAGACTCAACACACCGGTCTTGATGAGAGGATGGGCTTGAGTCAGATTTCTTCATGAGGAGGAGTGATCGCCAGGCCTTGTCCCATCTCCGCCCACTTTGTCAGAGCTGGGTAAAAATGGCGTACGAACATTAAAAGTTGCATTATTTTAGAGCAGCCACCAGTCGCGCAAAAATTATGCAACTTTTCAGAACTTCAAGCCAGAATACTGGTGTAAAAGCTTAGATCTATTGGGCCCTATGTGTCTCAGATCACTAGGCCAGCGGCTTTTTCTCACACTGGGGTATAGGGAGAGACAACTCAGTCTAAGGAAGAGGGGCAAAGAGAAGACACTAAGGATCTGCCCAACTCCTGACACACCCAAAATCTGATATTATCACCTCTGGCGGGTGGCGGATGAATTTTAACAGTGTGCAAAGAGGAACACTGCAGGTCCTACTGAAAAGGAGCAGATCTGCAGCACCAGGGAACCTGACAGCGACCATGAAACAGTACACTACCACTGGCGCTGAACACGGCTGATCGATTGGTTGGCCAATCTACACAGCTGATCGATTGGTTGGCCAATCTACACGGCTGATCGATCGATTGGTTGGCCAATTTTATATTGATAACATTTTTCATGATGCTAAAGAGCTTCTCCCTACACATCTGACACAAGAGCATAATATTATAATGCTACGAAAGATTACACATGTCATCATTATATAGAATTAGGTTATGACAGGATCAGGGAACTTTAACAGAGAAAAGCATGGGTTGTTGCTGCCCTAATACTTTTTGCAGTGACCATCATAAAAAAGACTGTTATTCCCCATTAAATTGTATAGAGAAAATGACTAAAGAAACTAAATAGCCACATGACAGGCTGTCTTCATGAGCAGTTTTTTTGTACTTCCCTATTAAGGCATATGATTTCCTGATTGTATGAAGTGAGTCATTCAGGCAGACATCTTCCTGTAACGCTGAGTTACTAAACTGGAATAAGTCAATTAGAAAACAATTATATTCATGCCTCAATTTTGAAATTGCAAGTTGTGGAATTATGGAAATCACAGGAGGGATAGGCATATTGATATGCAAGTAATGAAAAAATGAAAACATTTTCAAAGATCTTGATTCAGTACTGAGTATGAGCGGCACGCGCAGAAATAAACGCCTTGGGTGCTATCAATAGGATTGTTAATGGTTGTCTGAGTGATTTACTGTCACAGTGAATGCACTTGGGCATACAAATCATCATGATCCGCTGCTGGCAGCACCCTTTGCAATTGTCGACCAATGACATCCCAGATGTGCTCGATGGGAGACAAGTCCAGAGATGCTGCAGGCCATAATAGGACTTTTAGGCCACGCCAGATGCTCACAATAGTACGAGCAACGTGGGACCTGGCATTTTTGTGTTGAAAAAACGGCTCCTGAGACACTTGGAAGAAATTACTGCACCATTGGCTCCATGACTAAATCAATGCAATGTCAACCTGTTACTGTTCCTCAAATGAAGATCGGAGGGGTCTGGCAACAGTACATTATGCCACCGCACACCACAATTCAAGGAGTTGTACCAGTGTGATATTCCTCTGTGAAGGTATTCCACTGACCTAATGCTACCATTCTCAAAGGTTCATGAAGTCCTGTATATGGCATTATCCACATGGTCTTCAGACCAATCTCCGGCTAATATTGCATACGAGACAAATGAAAGACTCATCGCTGATGAGGATACACATCAATTGCCACCTTGCTCTGCACTATAGTAGCCTTTGAGAGCAGTGGAGTGAGGTCAATGAAACACATTCACAAAGAAATGGCACACTTGTCCTACTTCACAGGATTATTAGGATTATGTTGTGTTGTAGTAAAATGTAGCGTATTCTGAACCCTCTAGCCTTCATTCCAGGTACTTTACAGATAGGCACTACACTGAATTGGTGGTGGAAACATTGTTATAGCCATTTCTCCAAAGTGTCCTAGGAGCAGTGTTTTTAACACGATAATGCCAGTCCACTTTTTGCTTATCCTACTGTAAGCAATTTGCATGGCATAAACATCCTACCGTGACTTGTTTCTCAATGACCACATCTGGGACACCATTGGTCCATAATTGCAGAGGGAGATGTCAGGAGAGGATCTTGATGATTTATGTGCCCAAGTGCATTCGGCTGAACATCAATCAGACAATCATTAATAACCTCATTGACAGCATGCCAAGACATGTAAGTGCTTGTATTTCTGTACATGATGCTCATCCTCAATAGTGAATAAATCATTATGTTTTGAAAATATTGTTTCCATTTTTTCAACATTTGCATATCGTAACCATGTCTAGCCATCCTGTGATTTCCATAACTCCATGATTTTTCCTCCTTGGTGTTGTAATTTTAATGTTTTGGAGTGTAGTTACAAATTATACGAATCCATTAAAATTACTAGATAACAGCACTAGCCAAATACATGTCTCCTTCACTAATTAAAGGAGTTCCAGGCTTATCATATTGATGACCTATTCCTGGGACAGGTCATTGATATAAAATATGTGGGTATTTGGACACACAGGACCCCACTAATCAGCAATTATCAGTCCCAAGAGTAGCTGATTTAAACAGTGAACACAGGTTGATATCTTGATATCATGAAAACCAGCGAGCACCTCTAGAGTCAATCTCCCAGAGCTTTCAGGGCCAGCTCAAATGTTTCTGGCAGCACACTGCCTGAGTATTCGGGTAGTAAACCCACACAGCTACCACATGCTGCCAACTCTTCTGAGCTTAAAGAAACCCAGCTTTGTCATCGCTGGACTCTGCAACAGTGTTCCTCTAGTAAATCTCATCTCTGCAAATCCACATATCCAGCTGTCTTATTTGAAGGTAGTTCTTCACATTTGGCTCTGCTGTTTCAAAGTGCTTATCTATATGTTCAGGTCTGATGTTCCAAGGTACTGTCCACACACTCAGAAGATCTAACTCTGCTGTTCCAAAGTGTTATCTGCACACTTGGCTCTGCTGTATCAAGAAGAATTTCTGCACACCCATATCTTCTATTCAAAGTGCTATCTGCACACTCAGGTCTGCTGTTTCAAAACACCTTTCTGCATACCCAACTCTGCATTTTCAAGGTACCAGCCCGAAATTTGGCTGAGCTGTATTAAGACACCTGTGTTATGATATGGTAGCCGAGGAGGACAGTAACAAAAATAGCCAAGGCAGCCAGTCACCCAGAGAGGTTGGTAAATAATGGATTGCAGACCCCTAAACTAACCACACAACTAGAAGCAGCCGTGGGACATATCTACGATGACCTAGACACCTCGACACAGCCGGAGAGTTAGCTAAGCCTAAAGATAGAAAGGGGAAAGCTAACTGTCCTGGAGTAGCGCCCCAAAGGAATAGGTAACCCCCACACATATATTGGCGATGAGACAAGATGAAATACAAATGCAGGCAGAAAATAGAGTAAGCAAACGCTGGGGCCCAAAACTGTCTAGATAGGACAGGACAGAAAAGAATACTTTCTGCAATCCAGCAAAACCCTAGGAAAAATTCCAACACTTCTGATTCCAAAAAAATACTGAGACCACATGATCTCCCCCCGCTAGATCAGAACTCTGGTGTGAACAGGTAGCTACCCAGCAGCCACTGAAATAACAGGGACTGAACAAATGAACGAGGTAAATGAGAAACAGAGACCAGCGCAGGCCCCAGCAGGGGGACCCAGCTGACCTCAGAAGGCAGAAAAAAAAAACAAAAAAAAAAACTACAGAAACAAGCAGAAAATAACTTATCTGAAAGTTGCAGGAGACCGCAGAAAGAAAGCTGACTTCCAAACTGGACCAGGAAGAGACAACTAATCACCGGCAAGGATCATGGGAAAGTTACTCCCTTAAATCTCCTCAGTCTTCACTCCTAGATTGCCAATCAACCGCAGCTGAATCCTCATCTGAAGGGTCTCTGTCAGTCAATGTAGCTTCAGTAATATCAACAGCCACCAGAGGGAGCCCCAACTCAGAATCCAGAGCATTCACAACACATCTGATTGCATATTAAGCTATACTGTTCCACATGCTGACCAGAAATTTCAGCTCCCTGTTCCATACTTTTCCACATTAGGCCCAGCATATCCAGATCCACAGTTACACATTGTACTTTATGGTGAACAGCATATCCAACACTGCTGCTCCGAGTGCTGATCTGCATATCCAGTTGCTATTCCACATGCCATCAGACTTATCAAGCACCACTGTATCTTGCTGCACCGATGCCTGTGATCCAAATTGTTCATCAAGATCTATGGTTTAACAAATCTGTTACAAGTTGACCCATAATAGAATACTCAAGCCATGAATTCTAAAGGTACAGCAGCCTCAACACCATTACCATTACATACTGAGGATTTATGGGTGGCTGTCTAGACTGTGCACAACCTCTCTATCCTTATGGACGAACTGCACTAGGTCAAACACCTATTGCATATCTCCAGTTTCCCACTTGGGGATCATGTCTTCATTTGCTTGTTTTTATGAAAATCCTAAGGCCAGCAAAACATTTTTAACCAGTGTACTGTGCATTTTGAACTTTGCCCACAACATTTTAATCACATTGGTCTAGCATGGACTACAATTTTTTACCTGGTGTCTAAGCTTAAAACAACAAAGTTGTGTTGGCTATTTTCTATGCCAGATAGTCTTGCTGCATAAAGAATGAACTTCCTGGTAGAGACTTGCAAATCTCCTTGGATAACTTCAATTCTCTGGCTACCAATGCTGATTTAATGTACCTTTCATGAAGAGATCAAGTGAGAAAGTTCAAGATCTTCTAGTTCCTAAGACCAGAGATCATTCCAAGTCTCCACCCAGAGGTACCATCCCATACACATTTGCTGTTAAAAATTATCTACTGAAAGATTCTGTTGTCTGACAGAGGGACTGTTAGAGGGCCATTGTGAACTGTTCCAAGTTTAAGACCAGAGAATAGAGATCACCTTTGAGTTTAAGTTATCCTCCACCAAAGATAAACTTGTTATCCCTATATCATTCTTCTTTAAATCTTCAGAGTTTTCAGGACAATTTATTGTAAACTCTGGAGATGCAGACAACTTTATTGATTTTTCATTGGACAGAAGGATGAAAATTTCTATACAGGCTTTTCTAAAGCTGATTTCTGTAAATGGCTCCACAATATCACATGGCATTGATCAATTCTATGAGAAAGTGATCCTGTAAGCAGGAGCATTTCATTTTGATGACATTTTTTTTTTTAACTTTGCCTCCTATTGAAACCCTGGTACTCTTGGCACTGCCATGGTTTGGTTATCGATTGCTCGACTGATCAGAGTGCCCAGTGGGCATCCTCTTGTTTCCAAAGGTTTATTAAAGCTTTACCTCTGCCACCTTTACGTATTTCTGTGCTAGCATCCATATCCTCCAACCTTTGTTGTCCCTAGCACGGTTATGTACAGTATATGTCTTCTCCAAACAAATGCTACATTAGGAAGTTCAGTTCTGGGTTGAAGAGAAATAGAGGAAGAGTGTATACTTTGTCCCTCTCAGAGACTGAAGTAATGTCCAGCTACCTTAAGTAGAACTAAGAAAGAGGCTTCATTCAAAAGTAAAAATAAGTCGGAGTATGGTTCTTCTACGTGAAGAAAACAAAAAAATGGGACTTGGGCACCCCTAGTCAAAATTACTTTTATTGTAAACAGTTAAGCAAGTTGAACAAGAAATGATCTCCAAAAGGCCTAAAGTTAAAGATGACAATTTCCTTTGTATTTTAGGCAAAATATATATATATATTTTCATCTTTTACGTTTTAAAAATTACAAAAAGGAAAATGGGCCAGTGCAAAAGTTTGGGCACACTGCATGGTTAGTACCGAGTAGCACCCCCTTTTGAAAGCATCACAGCTTGTAAATCCTTTTTGCAGCCAACCAATAGTATTTCAATTCTTGTTTGAGGGATCTTCATCCATTCTTCCTTGGAAAATTCTTCCAGTTCTGTGAGATTCCTGGGTCGTCTTGCTTGCACTGCTGTTCTGAGGTCTAGCCACAGATTTTCAATGATGTTAATATCAGGGAATTGTGCGAGCCATTGTAAAACCTTCAGGTTGCGCTTTTTGAGGTAGTCTATTGTGGATTTTGACGTGTCTTTAGGATCATTATCAACTTGTAGAAGCCATACTCTTTTTAACTTGTTATTTTTATAGATGATGTTATGTTTGCATCAAGAATTTGTTGAAATTTCATTGAATCCATTCTTCCTTCTACCCATGAAATGCTCTCCGTGCCATTGACTGCAACACAACCACAAAGCATGATTGATTGACCCCCATGCTTAATGTTTGGCAAAATGTTCTTTTACTGAAATTCTGTACCTTTTTTTCTCTACACATACCTTTTATTTACAGGACTTGTTTCCAAAATGCATCAGGCTTGTTTAGATGTTCTTTTGCATACTGAAGTTTATGATCAGGAAGCAGGAGAGGTTTTCTTTTGATGACTCTCCCAAGAATGCCATATTTGTGCACGTATCTCTGAACAATAGGAAAATGCACCACAACTCCAGAATCTGTTAAATCTTTCTGAAGGTCTTTTCCAGTCAAGCAGGGTTTCTGATTTGCCTCTAGCAATCCTACGAGCAGCTCTCACTGAAATTTTGCTTGGTCCTCCAGACCTTATCTTGACTTCCACTGTTCCTGTTAACCGCCATTTCTTAATTACACTTTCAACTGAGGAAAGGGCATTTTGAAAACGCTTTGCTATCTTCTTAGAGCCTTCTCCTGCCTTGTAGGACTCCATCATTTTCATTTTTAGAGTGCTAGGCAGCTGCTTAGAAGGACCCATGGCTGCTGTTTTTTGGCACAAGGTTAGAGGCTGGATTTCTATAAAGCTGGGAAATTTGCATCATCTGGGCTTTCCTAACAATGATATTGAACAAGCAATAACCCTAACTAAAGTTCTGAAACCTTGGTTAAAGTTATCTGAGCACACAAATCTCCATTGGTGCCCAAACTTTTGTATTGACCCATTTTCCTTTTTGTAATTTTTAAAATGAAAAATAGACAATATAAATATACTTTTTTTGCGTAAAATACAACACAAATGTGTCACAGGCCTTTTAGAAATAATTTCATCTTCAACTTGCTTAAGTGTTCACAATAACAGTAATTTTGACCAGAGGTGCCCAAACGTTTACATGCCACTGTATATCTTCTATTAATATATTCTTGTCTGCTTGGACAAAATCATAATCTTCTCTCAAGATTTGGCCTTACAACATAAGCATGTCCACTCTGTGTTGAATAGACTGTGACAAAGTAATCTACACGTCAAACTCAGAAAATGCCTCTTCGAGCATCAGAAATTGCCATTCCTGTGATATATAATCACTGTCTGAGGTCTACAGATAGATATAGAGAAAGATTGTACTGTGATCTCATGGATTGGACACAAACTCAGGGTGTCAAAGACCTAGAAAGATTCTCTGGCTACACCAGCAACTATTGACAGTTCATCAAGAACTACTCCCAAATCATAGCTCCTCTTACCGCCCTCACTCATAATGATGCAAATTCTTGGAACTGGACGGACTCTCCATTACAAACTTTTAGCCATTTCAAATTACTTTTCTTCTTCTGCAGTTTTACATCATTCAGATGTTAATATGCCATTTTCCAAGCCTTTTGTTACAGTCTTCATTTGGGAGCTGGGTTTTACTTTGTCAATAGCCTCTGGCAACTTTTGATGGTAAACCGAGTTTGTCAAAACATTCATACCATCTGAACTGAGGCGCAATTCAACATGTCTGCTGTGACTAAAGCAAAATGACTGTAGATAACAGACAACCAACTCCTAACATCTCACCTGGTAAAAAAAAAATTCTACAAGACATACTGCAAAAAAGCTTGCTCCAAGGTTCAACAGTAGTGTTGAGCGATACTGCTCAATATCTAAAAATATCGGATCGGAATGGTATCGCCGATATCACTAAATATCGTCGATATCCGATTCCGATACCGGAAGTCCCATGTAAGTCTATGGGAACCAAATATCGACATTAAAAAAAAACATTCTTGCCTTGTTGGTTAATTGTACATGAAGGAAAACAACAAAGACTAATGTAGAATGTATTGGGGGAGGTTGAGGAGACAATAAAGGCATACATGTTTAACCCAATGCATTGGAATAGCATTAATATATTTTTTTTTTTAAATACGTTTGGATTGACTAACAAATTGACAATGTTGTTAACCTTTTTTCTATTTTGGCAAATATGTATGTTTCACAATCACAACTTCCATGCTCTTCACCTTTTTAACTTTTGCCAGTGCCACACTTTCTCCTTCATAATCTTCAGCAGCATCATCTTTCTCATCAAATTATTCTTCATCTTCACCTTCTTAATCTTCTTCTTAAACTTCTTGCTATTCATGTTTTTGTTTACATTACTCATATTGTTATTATTAAACTAATTAATCTTCTTCATATTCAAATTCTTCATCTTCTTCCTCTTCATCTTCTTCATCATATTCTTATTTGTGACAGAGATTCCTGTACTTGTAATCTGTAAAAGTATGAATTGTTCATCCTTCCGTTCTTGCTGTCACAAAAGATTTAAATTACAACAGTATTTGTCCGTGTTCAGTTTAGCCTGCAGCAGCAGGCATTTTCCAGGGGCACCACGAGGAGGAACGGACTCAACCCCATACACTGCTTAGTCTTCTTCTGCTTAGAATTTAGAGCATATATTTTGCTCTTCATTTTGGTCTTATACTTCATGTTCTTCTGCTTTTTGATCTTCTGCTTATTGTTCTTCTGTCTCTTGTTCTGTATCTTGTAGTTTGTCTTAACCTTCTTTGTCCTGTTGGTGATCTTCTTCTGGGTAATCTTTTATTTTTTCTTTGTGATGGTGTTCAGGCTGGTTGGCTTCATGCTCGTCGTCCTTGTTGTCGTCATCTTCTTCTGGGTGGTCTTTAAGGTCGTCTAATTTCCGAGAACCAGCTGACGTTACTGGAACCCTGACGGGTATCAGATGGAGCAAGAGACAATGGAAGTAACGAGGACCAGCTGACTGTGCTGGAACCCGGAGGGGCAGCAGAAGGAAAAGAGGCAATGTCACAACCGAGTACCAGCTGACGTTACTGTGACACGGTTACTAAGCAGGAGGTACCTGTGCTCCAAAGCACTACCAAGGACCAGCAGACGTTGGTGGAACTCGCATACGGAGATGGAGGCACCTAGGCCAAAGGCACTGGGGAGAACCAGTTGACGGTACTGGACCCCGGATGGGTAGCAGAAGGAAAAGAGGCAATGTCACAACCGAGTACCAGCTGACGTTACTGTGACACGGTTACTAAGCAGGAGGTACCTGTGCTCCAAAGCACTACCAAGGACCAGCAGACGTTGGTGGAACTCGGATACGGAGATGGAGGCACCTAGGCCAAAGGCACTGGGGAGAACCAGTTGACGGTACTGGACCCCGGACGGGTAGCAGAAGGAAAAGAGGCAATGTCACAACCGAGTACCAGCTGACGTTACTGTGACACGGTTACTAAGCAGGAGGTACCTGTGCTCCAAAGCACTACCATGGACCAGCAGACGTTGGTGGAACTCGGATACGGAGATGGAGGCACCTAGGCCAAAGGCACTGGGGAGAACCAGTTGACGGTACTGGACCCCGGACGGGTAGCAGAAGGAAAAGAGGCAATGTCACAACCGAGTACCAGCTGACGTTACTGTGACACGGTTACTAAGCAGGAGGTACCTGTGCTCCAAAGCACTACCAAGGACCAGCAGACGTTGGTGGAACTCGGATACGGAGATGGAGGCACCTAGGCCAAAGGCACTGGGGAGAACCAGTTGACGGTACTGGACCCCGGACGGGTAGCAGAAGGAAAAGAGGCAATGTCACAACCGAGTACCAGCTGACGTTACTGTGACACGGTTACTAAGCAGGAGGTACCTGTGCTCCAAAGCACTACCAAGGACCAGCAGACGTTGGTGGAACTCGGATACGGAGATGGAGGCACCTAGGCCAAAGGCACTGGGGAGAACCAGTTGACGGTACTGGACCCCGGACGGGTAGCAGAAGGAAAAGAGGCAATGTCACAACCGAGTACCAGCTGACGTTACTGTGACACGGTTACTAAGCAGGAGGTACCTGTGCTCCAAAGCACTACCAAGGACCAGCAGACGTTGGTGGAACTCGGATACGGAGATGGAGGCACCTAGGCCAAAGGCACTGGGGAGAACCAGTTGACGGTACTGGACCCCGGACGGGTAGCAGAAGGAAAAGAGGCAATGTCACAACCGAGTACCAGCTGACGTTACTGTGACACGGTTACTAAGCAGGAGGTACCTGTGCTCCAAAGCACTACCAAGGACCAGCAGACGTTGGTGGAACTCGGATACGGAGATGGAGGCACCTAGGCCAAAGGCACTGGGGAGAACCAGTTGACGGTACTGGACCCCGGACGGGTAGCAGAAGGAAAAGAGGCAATGTCACAACCGAGTACCAGCTGACGTTACTGTGACACGGTTACAACGCAGGAGGTACCTGTGCTCCAAAGCACTACCAAGGACCAGCAGACGTTGGTGGAACTCGGATACGGAGATGGAGGCACCTAGGCCAAAGGCACTGGGGAGAACCAGTTGACGGTACTGGACCCCGGACGGGTAGCAGAACGCACCCCTGAAAATGTAAGTTGACAGGACGCAAGCCGTCCGCAGTTAACGAATCACACAGTCCTACAGTGGGTGCTTGTCCTATTGTCACAATGGAAACAGCCTTTATTTACATATCCCACAGCACACATAGGAATCACCTAAACTGCAGGCACCATAGAGTCGGCTAACCCGAATGCAACACGACAGCACAACTTATTGGAGGATAATTGACGTTCACACTGCCAGGAAACAGCGGTCGTGCTGTAACCAGGCTGGTCAGGAGTCAGTACCCCTGCCAATTACTTACGAGCAACAAATGGCGGTGTTGTAGCCCAGGGAGTAGAGTTCAGGTGGTAGAAAGATGAACATAACAGGAGACATGGAAAACGTTGCCAAACAGTTATTTAATCTGAAAACGGACAGGCAAATTCAGGTGAGATCCATGCCTTGTTCATTTTCAGAAAAGTAAGCCGGTCTACATTCTCTGAGTATAGTCGCATGCGACGGTCTGTTACTACACCACCTGCAGCACTAAAGACGCGCTCAGATAATACACTGGCAGCAGGGCAAGCCAGCACCTCCAATGCATACTGGCTAAGCTCTGGCCATGTATCCAACTTAGAGACCCAAAATTTGAAAGGGGAAGAGGCATCTGGGAGTACACTTAGAGGGAAAGCCAAGTAGTCTGTCATCATCTTACGGAAACGTTTCTTCCTGGTGACTGGAGCCGTCTCGGATGGTGTAGACCTTGCTGGCGCTGTCACAAAACTTCGCCACATTTGTAACATACAGCTCTTGCCCTGTGCAGAGGCGCTGCTTCTGCTCCCTCTTGTTGTAGAGGTGTCTACACTGCCTCGACGCACAGAGCTGCTTTGTAAAGCAGTAGCAGCAGCAGCAGCAGCTCTCTCGGCTGGAATGTACAACAGTATGGATTGCACCAGTGTGTCTTGGTACTCCTGCATTTTACGGTCCCGGTTCACCGGTGTGATGAGGGTTTGTAAGTTGTCCCGGTAGCGAGGGTCTAGGAGGGTGTACACCCAATAATCTGACGTGGTGAGAATGTGGGCGATGCGGCGGTCGTTTCTCAGGCACTGAAGCATGAAATCAACCATGTGCTGCAGACTCCCAACTGGCCAACAAAGGCTGTCCTCTGGAAGAGGCGTCATCTCTGCCTCCTCTGCATCACCCCACCCTCGCTCTACATACTGACTAGAGCGTTGTGTACCTCCCTCTGTAGGGATTTCTTCCTCCTCCATTGACTCCTCCTCCTCATCCTCCTCACAAAGTGAGCCCTGCCCAGCCCTTTGTGAGGAACCACGTTGCGCTGACTGTCCTGAAGGTAATTGAATTTGTGACTCCTCATCCTCCACCTCTTCCAAAACCTCTTCCTTTAGTGCTTTCAGTGATTTCTGAAGCAGGCAGATAAGGGGGACAGTCATGCTGACTAGTGCATCATCTGCACTCGCCATCCGCGTTGAGACATCAAACGCACGCAAAACGTCGCAGATGTCCTTCATAGAGGCCCACTCAGTAGTGGTGAAGTGTGAACGGCGCAAATTGCGAGTTGATTGCGCCTGTTGCAGCTGATACTCCATTACTGCTGGCTGCTGCTCACACAACTGCTCCAACATATGTAACGTGGAATTCCACCTGGTGGGTACGTCACATATGATGCGATGTTCAGGAAGGCGAAATCTGACTTGCAGAGCTGCAATGCGCGATCTGGCCATGCTGGAACGTCGCAAGTGAGCGCACTCTAGGCGGACCTTGTGCAGCAGTGCATCAAGAACCGGATAGTCCCTCAAAAAACTCTGCACGACCAAGTTGAGCACATGTGCCAGACATGGTATGTGAGTGAGGTTGCCAAGGCCCAGAGCTGCCACCAGATTTCGGCCATTGTCACACACTACCAAGCCTGGCTGGAGATTAGCTGACAAAAACCACACGTCGCTCTCCTGCTTGATGGCATCCCAGAGCTCCTGCGCTGTGTGGCTTCGATTCCCCATGGAAATTAATTTCAGGACGGCCTGTTGACGTTTGGCCACGGCTGTGCTCATATCGGTCGCAACAGGTAAGCGTTCACGGGTCCATGTGGAGGTATACCGTGACGGCTCGTGCAGCGATGATTCTGAGGAACTGGAGTAGGAGGAGGAATCAATGTGTACAGACTGGATTCCTGCAATCCTTGGAGTTGGCAGAACACGTACAGCGCCACTGGCAAGATCTGTACCCGGCTCCACAACATTGACCCAATGGGCAGTGAGGGAAAGGTATCGTCCCTGGCCATGGGTACTGGTTCACGCATCGGTGGTCAGGTGGACCCTGCTACTGACGGCGTTTAGTAGCGCATGTTTAATGTTTCCCTCGACATGTTTTTGCAGAGCAGGGACGGCTTGCCTGCTGAAATAAAATCGGCTTGGCACATTATATTGTGGGACTGCCAATGCCATAAAGTTCCTGAAACTGTCAGTCTCCACCAGCCTGAATGACAGCATTTCAAGGGACAGGAGTTTTGCAATGCCAGCATTCAGAGCCTGTGCTCGTGGATGGTTTGCCGAGTATGGCCGTCTTTTATCCCATGCCTGTGGTACCGATGGCTGTTTTGTGGTCTGGGAGTGTGACGATGACTGTGAACTTGCTGCTGTGGGTGGAATAACAGTTTGTCTATGGACAACAGTGACCGAGGTTCTTCCATGGAGATCCTGTGAGGAAGCCAAACCAGGTGTGTGTGAGCTGGAGGTAGAGGCTCCAACACGACCTGAAGATGTAGGTGCTGCTGTAGGTTGGCCTACATCTCCAGTGTGTCTTTGTAACTCAGCTACGTGCTTTGTCCGTACATGTTTCCACATATTTGTGGTATTCAGGTTACTGATATTTTTACCTCTTTTAACTTTTTGCTTACACAGCTTGCATTGAACATAGCAAATATCATCTACAAGTCTGTCAAAAAAGGACCACGCAGTGCAAGTCATGGGAGCGCCAATTTTGACATTTCTAAGAGAACTGCTCCCAACAGGTGCCAAACTGGAGGCTACAGGCAAGCGAATCTGCAGCCTACCTCTCCCTCCTCTTTGTACCGTTGGGACAATCTCTTCCTCAGAGCTGCTCCCACCACCTTCCTGTTGCTCACGCCATGTTGGGTCTCGGACTTCATCATCTCCACTACCCTCTTCCAACACCTGCTGCTGTTGGATGGTCTGGGCAGCACCATGCTCCACAAAACCTGGCACCTGAGTCTCATCATCATCATAAGATGCGTTCTGCGGTGTGCTGTCCATCGGCACTGGCTCACCCGCCTCTTCAGATTGAGAGAGACACAGCTGTTGCGCATCACTGCATACTCCCTCTTCTTCAAATTGCAGAATGCTGCTTGCCTGTGCCCGTGTTTGCGAGCCAACAGATTCTGAGAACAGAAGCAGAGACTCAGCTGGCTCCTGTACAGAACTCTCTGACTGCCTGGGCAATTTGACAGGCGGTGAACAGACAGATGGTTGCTCAACAGTGTTGTGTTCCTGAGAGGAGGTGGAAGGAATTGAAGTCGATGCATTGGCTGCCATCCAACCAACAACGGCTTCAATTTGTTCTTCCCGCAGCAGGGGGGCACGCCGAGCTCCTACCAAAGTGCGCATAAAGGAACGCTCATGGGTAAAACTGGTGGAAGCTGTGTCACTGAGGGCGGCAGCAGCCACAGAATCCCCACGTCCTCTCCCTGCTGAAACTCCACGGCCACGACCACGTGCCTTACTCCCTGCCTTCTTCATCTTGGTAGATTGATAAAGAAAGTCAGAAAAGTTATAAGGCCTAAGTGTGGTTATTACGCAGAGACTGAAGTGAACACTGAAACACAACTGTTCACAATCTGTGAAAGGCTACTCCTTTGTCTACTTCTATAGTGTTTGCAACCAATGTATTGGATACGGATGGAAGCGCGTCACACTAATAGATTATATTTATTTTAAATGGAATGGAGCAGAACCAATTGGAGAGAAATGAAACGGATGAGGCACTGAGACACGCTCAGCAGAGTACAAGCAGCAGTGCTTGAACAAGTAACTGGAGCGTGATGTGCACTCAAAAAATAAAAAACACAGACTGAAGTGAACACTGAAACACAACTGTTCACAATCTGTGAAAGGCTACTCCTTTGTCTACTTCTATAGTGTTTGCAACCAATGTATTGGATACGGATGGAAGCGCGTCACACTAATAGATTATATTTATTTTAAATGGAATGGAGCAGAACCAATTGGAGAGAAATGAAAAGGATGAGGCACTGAGACACGCTCAGCAGAGTACAAGCAGCAGTGCTTGAACAAGTAACTGGAGCGTGATGTGCACTCAAAAAATAAAAAACACAGACTGAAGTGAACACTGAAACACAACTGTTCACAATCTGTGAAAGGCTACTCCTTTGTCTACTTCTATAGTGTTTGCAACCAATGTATTGGATACGGATGGAAGCGCGTCACACTAATAGATTATATTTATTTTAAATGGAATGGAGCAGAACCAATTGGAGAGAAATGAAAAGGATGAGGCACTGAGACACGCTCAGCAGAGTACAAGCAGCAGTGCTTGAACAAGTAACTGGAGCGTGATGTGCACTCAAAAAATAAAAAACACAGACTGAAGTGAACACTGAAACACAACTGTTCACAATCTGTGAAAGGCTACTCCTTTGTCTACTTCTATAGTGTTTGCAACCAATGTATTGGATACGGATGGAAGCGCGTCACACTAATAGATTATATTTATTTTAAATGGAATGGAGCAGAACCAATTGGAGAGAAATGAAAAGGATGAGGCACTGAGACATGCTCAGCAGAGTACAAGCAGCAGTGCTTGAACAAGTAACTGGAGCGTGATGTGCACTCAAAAAATAAAAAACACAGACTGAAGTGAACACTGAAACACAACTGTTCACAATCTGTGAAAGGCTACTCCTTTGTCTACTTCTATAGTGTTTGCAACCAATGTATTGGATACGGATGGAAGCGCGTCACACTAATAGATTATATTTATTTTAAATGGAATGGAGCAGAACCAATTGGAGAGAAATGAAAAGGATGAGGCACTGAGACACGCTCAGCAGAGTACAAGCAGCAGTGCTTGAACAAGTAACTGGAGCGTGATGTGCACTCAAAAAATAAAAAACACAGACTGAAGTGAACACTGAAACACAACTGTTCACAATCTGTGAAAGGCTACTCCTTTGTCTACTTCTATAGTGTTTGCAACCAATGTATTGGATACGGATGGAAGCGCGTCACACTAATAGTTAAATTGCATGGAGCAGCAAGAATTACACTGAAGAAAAAAAAAAGAGTCTGTGAGTGACACGTGCAGATGCCTACAGACAGCGTTGCATGCAGAGCAAACTGCAGTGTCACCTGCACTCACACACACCTTGCAGAGCTGTTAAAACAACACTGCAGGCAAAAGGAAGCTTTACACAGCGGTTGGTGCTAGCCTGCCTACAGCACAGTACACTAAATCGCAATCTCTAACTGTCCCTCAGAGTCAGCACAGCAGCGTTCTGTCCCTTACTGAATTCACAGCACAGTGACGCTAAAATGGCGGCGGCGCCTTTTATAGTGCATTCTGACATCATTTCAGCATCCAATCACAGCCATGCCATTAGTTAACATGACCGCAGCAGTACAGGATGTGCCCACACTTCTTAGGATTCCTCATTGGCTGACTAAAATCACATTGCCTCTCAAAGAATTATGGGAACTTCCGATTCCGGTATACGATATATGGAAAATATCGGAACTAAGGATCGAAAGGCCGAAACAGCTAATATCGGCCGATACCCGATACTTGCGGTATCGTATCGCTCAACACTATTCAACAGCCATTCAAAACAACTGAGCAAATCAGTCTGGTCACTTCTCATTTGAAACTACCTTATGTAGCGCCGCCGTCAGCATCCCTGTCCTCTGCCAGGCAGGGATGCTGTTCCTCGGCGTCAGCATCCCCGTCCTCTGCCAAGCAGGGACGTCGCTCCTCTTACCCACGCTCGGCGTCCTCCTCCCACCCTGCTGGGGCTGCGCGCTCCTTCCCTGCCTCTGGACTTAGGGCGCGCGCCCGCGCGCTCCCCCGCTCTTAAAGGGGCGCGCGCATCTTTCAAAAAGGTCCCCGGCCAATGCCGGTGGACTCCACCCTATATAAAGCACTCCCTCCTTAATGGAGGTGCCCGAGCAATGTTGTTGCACTGTTCACTACTCTGCTTCAGCCCTCAGGTTCCGTTGCCAGTTACCTGCCTGTTTCCTGCCAGTTTGCTGTCTGCTACCTGTCCGCTAGCCTACCTGGAGGTTCATCGTCCGACAGTCTGCCCGCCATCACCTGCCAGTCTGTCTATGGACCAGCCTGTCCGTTTATCTGCTGAGTTTCACCGGTTGCCAGTCTGCTAGCCTACCTGGAGGTTCAGCCGTCACGTGCAGTGATCTTCGACTATTCCAGAGACTCTCGCCTGCTCACTTGGGGGCGCTCATCTGCCATCTGCCTGCTAGCCTACCTGGAGGTTCGGCCATCACAGGCGGTGACCATCGGCTATTCCAGAGACTCTCGCCTGCTCACTTGGGGGCGCTCATCTGTCTTCTGCCTGCTAGCCTACCAGGAGGCTCAACCATCTCAGGTCGTATACCTGTCCATCCAGAGACTGCCCCTGTCACTGTCCGTGACTACCTGCCTGTCTATCCAGAGACTGCCCTGGTCACTTGCCGTGATTCCCTACCTGTCCATCCAGAGACTGCCCCGGTCACTTGCCGTGACTACCTGCCTGTCTATCCAGAGACTGCCCCGGTCACTTGCCGTGACTTCCTGTCTGTCTTCCCCGGGCGCCACCCGCTCCTTTACAAGGAACACCCCCTTGTATAATAGCTCAGAGGTTCCGCCTCCCAGACCCGTTACAGTTTGCTCGGGCCATGGAACCCGGTGGCACCCAAACTCCCTCGCTCTCTGACCTGTGTCATGAACTGTCTCGTCAGAGGTCTCAACAGGAGTCCATCCTGGGTCACCTGCGGAACGTTAATTCCCGCCTGGACACTCTGACTACTTCACCAGCAACCACCGCTGGCGCCATGACTCGCAATCCGGCAGTTCCGCTGCTCACCAATTCCGTGGTTTCCGTTCCCGGACCTCGACTTTCAGCTCCTCCTCGTTTTGGAGGCGACCCTGCTCTGGCTCGGGGTTTCATTAACCAGTGCACCCTGCACTTTGAACTCCTGTCCCACCAGTTTAACTCCGACCGGGCCAAAATTGCCTTCATCATGTCCCATCTCACCGGAGAGGCTCTGGCCTGGCTTAATCCTCTTTGGGAGAGAGAAGACCCCCTGGTGTCCGACCTGCCTGCCTTTCTCTCGGCCTTCCGGAAGGTATTCGACGAACCCGGACGGAAGACCTCCTCCGCATCATCTCTGCTACGTCTCCGTCAGGAAAGTCTCACAGTGGGTCAATATTCCATACAGTTCCGTACCCTTGCCTCGGAGCTGGCTTGGGATAATGACGCTCTGATATCTGTCTTCTGGGAGGGTCTGTCCGGTCGTATTAAAGATGAACTTGCCGGTCGGGACATTCCTACCTCTCTCGATGACCTAATAACTCTTGCCAATCGAATTGATCGACGGTTTCAGGAGCGCGCCAAAGAGGTCACCCGTGAGAGAAGGCTTCCTCGTCTAGCTGTCATGTGTGCATCGCCACGAAGATCGTCGCGGTTGCACATTCTGACTTCTCACAGCTGAGTTGCTGTTTCTTTGTGTTTGGCAGTTAGGGAGTTAATTCTGTCTGTGCTCAGTTCTGGGACTGGGTGCAGTTTCTTCCGGCTGCAATTAATTATTTGTTGATTGGTTTCCTTTAAATCTCTGGTTGTCTGTGTTGGGAGTTGCCAGTGAAATTCTTCATGGAGACCACAGATAGGATTGTATCTGTATAGACTTAAGTTAAAGAGCTCCTTAGTTGTTTTAAGCTCACCTTGCTTAGAGTTTAATATCCCAGATCATTTATGTTCCTTCTGTGTTTGAGTGTGTATGCAAGTCTGTGTTTTCTCCAGTCTGTCTTATATGTCTAATCTGTGTATTTAGCAGAGATCAGCCCATATCCCTTTGGTGGTAATCAGAATCCTTCTTAGGACTGATTACAGGGTTCAGGGACTGATAGGAGACAGGGTTAGGCTGGAGACTTGGACCTCTGAACCATTATCAGTACCTCCAAGGTGAGGGATTAGTTAGGACCCCAGTTTAGGGTCAGGTTAGACCCCCGGTCCTCCTCTTTCCTGTGACAGTGTATCAAGTCCTCAAGATTAACCCTGAGTTCAACGGATATCGTGTCAGGTAAATCTATTCTATATTTACATGCTGATGTTGCTAATCTATATGTTGTATAGAGTGTTGTTCTTTTAAGAATAGTTTACTGACATCGTACACATATCATAAGACCGCGTGACATTTTCACTGGCCCATAAAATTATTCCCAGTTGCCATGGATCCAGTAGCCCAGCTGGCTCTGCAGTTGCAGGGATTATCCATGGAGCTGACGGACATTAAGTCCAAAGTTTTGTCTCCCTCGGAGCAAACCAGATTTGAACCTAAAGTAGCTCTCCCGGACAGGTTCACTGGTGGGCGAGACAAATTTTTTACCTTCAGGGAAGCATGTAAATTGTATTTTCGGCTTCGGCCTCGATCATCAGGGAGTGAAGAGCAGAGAGTGGGAATTGTTATCTCGCTCCTACAAGGGGACCCTCAATCCTGGGCCTTCTCCCTTCCTCCGGGATCCCTGGCTCTACAATCAGTAGATCGATTTTTTACTGCCCTGGGTTTGGTATATGATGACCCAGATCGGGTCTCTCTTGCTGAGACAAAATTACGTAAGATACAGCAGGGAGATCGTCCGGCGGAGGAATTTGCTTCTGAGTTCCGTAGATGGGCCACAGATACTCAGTGGAATGACCCAGCTCTTAGGAGCCAGTTTTGTCATGGGCTTTCTGACAAATTAAAGGACGTTTTGGCTCAGTATGATTCTCCTCCATCACTGGAGGCTGCTATGGCCCTAGCTATCCGTACTGATAGACGGCTCCGGGAGAGGTGCGAGGTAACTCCGCCCCCTGTTGTTACTCCACCTACTACTAAAGTCCCTTATGTTGAGGTTCCCCTTGTCTGTTCGGAGGAGCCTATGCAGTTGGGAGGGACATCATTTCGTAGGAGGGGATTGGCGGTACGCCGCAGGACTAGAAGGTGTTTCTTCTGCGGGAAAGAGGGACATTTTGTTGGGGGATGTCCATCCCGTGCCTTGTTGAGCAAAAAGTCGCCGGAAAACTGTTAATCCCAGGTTGTGTGGTGGACGACAACCTGGGAGTATGTATTTCGTCCGCTAGTTCTTCTCAGTTCCTTGTACCAGTGGAGGTGGTGGTTGGTACGAGAGTGGAGAGATTTTCTGTTCTTCTTGATAGTGGGTCCGGGGCTAATCTGGTTGACGCTCAGTTTGCTCAGGCTCAAGGTATGCATCTGAGTGTATTGGTCAAACCGATCCCTATATTCTCCATTGACGCCAGGCCTCTCGGCCAAGGTAGCTTTGTTCATGAGGTTCATAACATTGACCTTCGGGTAGGGGCAATACATAGGGAACTATTATCTTGTTATGTGTTGGAGGGTCTACCTACTCCTATTGTGTTGGGACTTCCTTGGTTGGTTAAACATAACCCTGTGATTAATTGGCAGTCCAGAGATATAAGCCAATGGGGGGAGTTTTGCAAAAGTAACTGCATGAACACAGTCATCAGTGCGGTCGTGCCTAGTACTTTGCCTCCTTTTTTGGAGGACTTTGGGGATGTGTTCTCTGAGGAGGGGTGTCAGGAGTTGCCTCCTCATCGCGTGTATGACTGCTCTATTAATTTACTTCCTGATGCTAAGTTACCTAAAGCTAGGTTATATAACCTTTCTGGTCCTGAGAGGCAGGCTATGAAAGATTATATTTCGGAAAGTCTGGCCAAAGGGCATATTAGACCTTCATCTTCCCCAGTGGCCGCGGGGTTCTTCTTTGTGAAGAAAAAAGATGGAGGCCTACGCCCTTGCTTGGATTTCCGCGAACTTAATCGGATTACTGTTCGAGATCCGTATCCACTCCCTCTGATTCCTGATCTCTTCAATCAAATTGTTGGCGCCAAATGGTTCTCTAAATTGGATCTCAGGGGGGCGTATAATCTGATTAGGATAAAAGAGGGGGATGAGTGGAAAACGGCGTTTAACACGCCGGAGGGACATTATGAGAACCTTGTCATGCCTTTTGGTCTGACTACTGCACCAGCAGTATTCCAACATTTTGTTAATGACATTTTTCGTCATCTGGTGGGGCTGTTTGTGGTCGTATATTTGGATGACATTTTAATTTACTCACCAGATCTTGTGTCTCACCAGGAGCATGTGAGACAGGTGTTGCAGATCTTGCGAGACAATAAACTATACGCCAAACTGGAAAAGTGTGTATTCGCCGTACAGGAACTTCAGTTTTTGGGTTTCTTGGTGTCAGCCTCCGGTTTCCGTATGGACCCTGAAAAGGTGAGAGCAGTGCTTGAATGGGATCAGCCAGAGGATCTTAAGGCTCTGCAGCGTTTTCTGGGGTTTGCTAACTACTACCGGAAATTTATTTGTAATTTCTCATCTGTTGTCAAACCTCTCACTGACATGACAAGAAAAGGGACGGATTTTTCTAAATGGTCGGACAAAGCTTGCCAAGCTTTTTCCTCTTTGAAAAAATGTTTTGCTTCGGCACCCGTTCTCATCCAACCAGATGCATAACAGCCGTTCGTTGTGGAGGTGGACGCGTCTGACGTAGGGGTGGGTGCAATATTGTCCCAGGGTCTGTCCCCTGGTAAATGGCATCCGTGCGCTTTCTTTTCTAAAAAATTGTCGTCCGCCGAAAGGAATTATGATATCGGCAATAGGGAACTTTTGGCCATTAAGTTGGCTTTTGAAGAATGGCGTCACTTTTTGGAGGGGGCAGTCCACCCGGTCACCGTCATTACTGATCACAAGAACCTGCTGTATTTGGAATCTGCTAAGCGTCTGAATTCCAGACAAGCTCGATGGTCGTTGTTTTTTACCAGGTTTAATTTTGTTGTCACTTATCGCCCTGGATCTAAGAATGTTAAGGCGGATGCCTTGTCTCGCAGTTTCCCAGGGGCCGGGAAAATGGATGACCCAATTCCTATCCTTCAGGAGGGGGTGGTAGTGTCGGCTGTATGTTCTGAGCTTGAGGAGGAGGTGTTAGAGGCTCAGGGGGACGCCCCTGCAGGACCTCCAGGGAGACTGTTTGTCCCAAATCAGTTGAGACAAAAGGTTATTGAGGCACATCATAATTCTGCTTTAGCAGGACATCCAGGGAGTAAGGCTACTTTAGATCTCCTTTCTCGCCGGTTTTGGTGGCCTAACGTTAATAAAGATGTTTTAACTTTTGTCGCGTCCTGTGGGGTTTGTGCTCGCTCTAAGACCCCTCATACCCGTCCGTCTGGGACCCTCTTACCCTTGAAACTTCCGGAGCGTCCATGGACTCATTTGTCTATGGACTTCATCACGGACCTTCCTCAGTCGTCAGGGAAGACTGTCATACTGGTGGTTGTTGACAGGTTCAGTAAGATGGCACATTTCATTGCTCTTCCTGCCCTCCCTAATGCTAAAACTCTGGCGCAGGTGTTCATTGGGGAGATTGTGAGACTTCATGGGTTGCCTTCTGATGTGGTGTCAGATAGGGGGTCTCAGTTTGTGTCCAAGTTTTGGAGGGCATTTTGTTTACGTCGGGGGATGCAATTGTCATTTTCCTCGGCTTTTCATCCGCAGACCAATGGTCAGACAGAGCGTCTGAATCAAAGCCTAGAGACTTATCTTCGGTGTTTTGTCTCAGAGAACCAGGAGGACTGGTCTTCTTTCTTGCCTCTGGCAGAGTTCGCTCTTAACAACAGGCGGAGCGAGTCCACTGGTAAGTCCCTGTTTTTTGGGGCATATGGTTTTCATCCCCAGTTTTGTACATTCAATGGGGGGGGCCCTTCTGGGGTTCCTGAGGAGGAGCGTTTCTCGTCGTCACTTGCTTCAGTGTGGAGAGGTGTATTGAATAATCTGAGTGCTATGGGGAACCGTTATAAACGTATGGCTGATAGGAGGAGAGTTTCTGGTCCAGATCTTAATGTGAACGATCTGGTATGGTTGTCTACCAGGAATATAAAACTTAAAGTTCCCTCCTGGAAGCTGGGCCCCAGATTTATCGGGCCGTACAGGATCAGTTCCATAATTAATCCTGTGGCATTTCGTCTGGACCTCCCTCCTACGTTTAAAATTCATAATGTGTTCCACAAGTCATTACTTAAGAGGTACGTGGCACCAGTCATACCATCACCTCTACCTCCTCCTCCAGTGGTGGTCAATGGTAACTTGGAGTTTCAAGTGTCAAAGATCATTGACTCACGTCTGAATCGCCGGTCCCTTCAGTACTTGGTGCATTGGAAGGGGTATGGTCCAGAGGAGAGGACGTGGGTTCCTGCGTCTGACATTAACGCAGATCGTTTGGTGCGGACCTTCCACAGAACTCACCCGGGCAAACCTGGCCCTGAGGGTCCGGAGGCCCCTCGTAGAAGGGGGGGTACTGTCATGTGTGCATCGCCACGAAGATCGTCGCGGTTGCACATTCTGACTTCTCACAGCTGAGTTGCTGTTTCTTTGTGTTTGGCAGTTAGGGAGTTAATTCTGTCTGTGCTCAGTTCTGGGACTGGGTGCAGTTTCTTCCGGCTGCAATTAATTATTTGTTGATTGGTTTCCTTTAAATCTCTGGTTGTCTGTGTTGGGAGTTGCCAGTGAAATTCTTCATGCAGACCACAGATAGGATTGTATCTGTATAGACTTAAGTTAAAGAGCTCCTTAGTTGTTTTAAGCTCACCTTGCTTAGAGTTTAATATCCCAGATCATTTATGTTCCTTCTGTGTTTGAGTGTGTATGCAAGTCTGTGTTTTCTCCAGTCTGTCTTATATGTCTAATCTGTGTATTTAGCAGAGATCAGCCCATATCCCTTTGGTGGTAATCAGAATCCTTCTTAGGACTGATTACAGGGTTCAGGGACTGATAGGAGACAGGGTTAGGCTGGAGACTTGGACCTCTGAACCATTATCAGTACCTCCAAGGTGAGGGATTACTTAGGACCCCAGTTTAGGGTCAGGTTAGACCCCGGTCCTCCTCTTTCCTGTGACAGTGTATCAAGTCCTCAAGATTAACCCTGAGTTCAACGGATATCGTGTCAGGTAAATCTATTCTATATTTACATGCTGATGTTGCTAATCTATATGTTGTATAGAGTGTTGTTCTTTTAAGAATAGTTTACTGACATCGTACACATATCATAAGACCGCGTGACACTAGCTCCTACTTTTCAGAGACCCGTAACTCCTTCCGTTTCTCCCCAGGTACACACTCCTGAGCCTATGCAGGTCGACCAGACCAAGATGGTCAAAGCCCGTCAGGACTTACGCCGTGCCGAGGGGAGTTGCTTCTACTGTGGCAGTAAGGAGCACCTGATCCGTACCTGTCCAGAGAGGTCGGGAAACGCCTGTGTCTAGGTTCGCTCGGAGAGGTCAACCTAGACAAGAATAAATCCTCTCCATCTCTGCTGCTGTCAGTCTCAATTCTTCTCGGTGAGAATCGTTATTTCGAACTAGCCCAACTTGATTCTGGAGCAGCCGGGAATCTCGTTTCACAAGCTCTGGTAGAAAAATATCGCATTCCTACCAAACCTCTGGTTGTACCAGTATCTGTCGCTGCTGTGGATGGGGGTCTCTTACCACGTCCCATCCAACTTATCACCGAATCCATAACCCTGCAGGTGGGAATGCTGCATTCTGAGAGCATCTCGTTTCATGTTCTGCCAGGACTCTCTCACGCTTTCTTATTAGGCCTACCATGGCTCCAAAAGCATGCACCCGTGCTCGACTGGCAGACTGGAAAGATTCTTCGCTGGGGACAGGACTGTCATAAAACGTGTTTGGTTCCTGTTCATCCCGTCCGTCCTTCTCCTACACCAACTAATCTACCAGGGCTCCCGATTCCATATTGGTCATTCTCTGATGTCTTTAATAAAAAGGAAGCAGAGACATTACCCCCTCACAGACCTTATGATTGCCCGATCGACCTGCTACCCGGTACCACGCCTCCCCGTGGGCGTATTTACCCCTTGTCCGCTGCTGAGACCAGGTCGATGTCCGAATATATTGAGGAGAATTTGGCCAAGGGATTCATCCGGAAATCTACCTCCCCAGCGGGAGCAGGTTTCTTCTTCGTAAAAAGAAAGACGGCTCTCTCCGTCCCTGTATTGACTACAGAGGTCTAAACCTGATCACGGTGAAGAATAAGTACCCTCTTCCGCTCATTCCTGAATTGTTTGATCGTCTGAGGGGGGCTAGAATCTTCACCAAACTGGATCTTCGTGGGGCTTATAACCTAGTCCGTATCCGTCGGGGAGATGAATGGAAGACGGCATTCAACACCCGGGACGGCCACTACGAGTATTTGGTGATGCCCTTTGGTCTCTGTAATGCTCCGGCAGTCTTTCAAGAGTTGGTCAATGACATCTTCCGGGACCTTCTCTATTCCTGCGTTGTGGTGTACCTAGACAACATCTTGGTCTTCTCTCCGGATCTCCAGTCTCACCGGAGGGACGTTCGTCAGGTTCTGCTCAGGCTCAGGCAGAATCACCTCTTCGCTAAATTTGAGAAGTGCCTCTTTGAGCAGACCTCGCTTCCGTTTTTGGGCTACATCATTTCTCAGACAGGCCTACGAATGGATCCGGAGAAACTATCTGCCATCGAGAAATGGCCCCGACCGGAGGGATTGAAGGCCATTCAGCGGTTCCTGGGATTCGCCAATTATTACCGCCTCTTCATACCGCACTTCTCTTCCCGGACTGCTCCAATCTCCGCCCTCACCCGCAAGGACACTAACCCCAAACAGTGGACGCCCGAAGCAGAAGAGGCCTTTCTGTCCTTAAAACAGGCCTTCTCTTCCGCTCCAGTGCTGCATCGCCCGGACGGCAACAAGCAGTTCTTCCTGGAGGTGGACGCTTCCTCTTCTGGAGCCGGAGCGGTACTTACTCAAAAATCTTCGTCCGGGAGGATGGTATCTTGCGGCTTCTTCTCCAAACTCTTCTCCTCTTCTGAGCGCAATTATTCCATAGGAGACCGAGAGTTATTGGCCATCAAGCTGGCATTGGAGTGGCGTTACTTGCTCGAGGGGGCTCTTCATCCGGTAATCATCTACACTGACCATAAGAATTTGGCTTACCTCCAGCATGCCCAGAGACTTAACCCTCGCCAAGCCCGGTGGTCATTGTTTTTTGCCCGCTTTGACTTTCTTTTACATTTTCGCCCGGCCGACAAGAACATCAAGGCGGATGCCTTGTCCCGGTCCTTCCTGGTGTCGGGTCTCGAGGAGGAACCTAAACATATCATCGATCCCGCCAGAGTGATGCAGGTGGCTCCCGTGAGTCTAAATCGTCTCCCTCCTGGTAAGACGTTCGTATCGGTACCCGATCGGAGAGGATCCTACACTGGGGTCATTCGTCTAAACTAGCTGGCCACGCTGGTCAAAAAAAGACCCTCCAGCTCATTACCCGGCATTACTGGTGGCCTACCCTGCACAAGGACGTAATAGACTTTGTTTCTGCCTGTGCCTCCTGTTCCCGCAATAAAGTTCTGAGACACCTGCCTGCCGGCCGTCTTCTCCCGCTTCCTGTACCCGCTGCCCCCTGGCAGCATATAGCCATGGACTTCATAACTGATCTTCCCGTCTCCGCTGGTTGTACGGTCATTTGGGTGGTCGTTGACCGATTTTCCAAGATGGCTCACTTCATTCCCCTTCCAGGCCTTCCGTCTGCACCTGAGTTGGCTAAAGATTTTATCCGCCACATCTTCCGTCTTCATGGTCTGCCTCGCCATATCGTGTCGGATCGAGGGGTACAGTTCACCTCACGTTTCTGGAGAGCCACTTGTAAGTTGCTAGACGTCACCCTGGATTTCTCCTCCGCTTACCACCCACAGTCCAATGGACAAGTCGAGCGAATCAATCAGATTCTGACCAGTTATCTCTGGCACTTCATTAATGCTCACCATTCTGACTGGGTGGATCTCCTGCCTTGGGCCGAATTTTCTTACAACAATCACGAGAGCGAATCTTCTTCCAAATCTCCGTTTTTTGTAGTCTTTGGTCAACACCCTCGGATCCCTGTTCCCGTCTCCACCTCTGTGGACAATCCAGCTGCGGAATCTCTGGTTAACGAATTTTCCTCCATATGGGAGAGTACCCGGTCCGCACTCATTCTGTCATCCGAGCGCATGAAGAAACATGCTGACAAAAAACATCTGGATTCTCCTCAATTCCGTCCTGGGGATAAGGTCTGGCTCTCGTCCAAGTATGTCCGGCTCAAGATTCCTTCCTACAAGTTAGGTCCTCGGTTCATCGGTCCTCTGGAAATCATCAGTCAGATCAACCCGGTGTCCTATAAATTGAAACTCCCGGCCAATTTGCGGATTCCTAACTCCTTCCATGTATCTCTCCTCAAACCGGTGGTACTTAACTCTTTTGTCAAGCCTACAGGTACACCTCCTGCTCCAGTTTCTGCTGAAAACGAATTTGAGGTAGAGAACATTCTGGCCACCAAAAGGGTAAGGAGAAAGACCTATTTTCTGGTGGATTGGAAGGGGTTTGGTCCTGAGGAGAGAACATGGGAGCCTCGGGAGAACATCCATGCCCCTCTCATCCTAGCTAAATTTCTTTCTGGCCTAAAAAAGGGGGGGCCTAAAGGGGGAGGTACTGTAGCGCCGCCGTCAGCGTCCCTGTCCTCTGCCAGGCAGGGACGCTGTTCCTCGGCGTCAGCATCCCCGTCCTCTGCCAAGCAGGGACGTCGCTCCTCTTACCCACGCTCGGCGTCCTCCTCCCGCCCTGCTGGGGCTGCGCGCTCCTTCCCTGCCTCTGGACTTAGGGCGCGCGCCCGCGCGCTCCCCCGCTTTTAAAGGGGCCGCGCGCATCTTTCAAAAAGGTCCCCGGCCAATGCCGGTGGACTCCACCCTATATAAAGCACTCCCTCCTTAATGGAGGTGCCCGAGCAATGTTGTTGCACTGTTCACTACTCTGCTTCAGCCCTCAGGTTCCGTTGCCAGTTACCTGCCTGTTTCCTGCCAGTTTGCTGTCTGCTACCTGTCCGCTAGCCTACCTGGAGGCTTCATCGTCCGACAGTCTGCCCGCCATCACCTACCAGTCTGTCTATGGACCAGCCTGTCCGTTTATCTGCTGAGTTTCACCGGTTGCCAGTCTGCTAGCCTACCTGGAGGTTCAGCCGTCACGTGCAGTGATCTTCGACTATTCCAGAGACTCTCGGCTGCTCACTTGGGGGCGCTCATCTGCCATCTGCCTGCTAGCCTACCTGGAGGTTCGGCCGTCACAGGCGGTGACCATCAGCTATTCCAGAGACTCTCGCCTGCTCACTTTGGGGCGCTCATCTGTCTTCTGCCTGCTAGCCTACCAGGAGGCTCAACCATCTCAGGTCGTATACCTGTCCATCCAGAGACTGCCCCTGTCACTGTCCGTGACTACCTGCCTGTCTATCCAGAGACTGCCCCGGTCACTTGCCGTGATTCCCTACCTGTCCATCCAGAGACTGCCCCGGTCACTTGCCGTGATTCCCTACCTGTGAATCCAGAGACTGCCCCGGTCACTTGCCGTGACTACCTGCCTGTCTATCCAGAGACTGCCCCGGTCACTTGCCGTGACTTCCTGTCCGTCTTCCCCGGGCGCCACCCGCTCCTTTACAAGGAACACCCCCTTGTATAATAGCTCAGAGGTTCCGCCTCCCAGACCCGTTACACCTTACACCTTAAAAATTTCCATTAGCTTCCATATAGCCTTACTTTGTCGATTTAGCCTTAGCACATTCTCATCTGCAATCAAGTCTTCTGCTGCTTGCACTTTAGATCCAAAATAGAGAAAGAAATTAACCAAATTCTGGAATGTTGGACAGTTCATGGAAATATTCTCTACTTGATTGACTGGAAGAGAAATAGTCCTCAAGAAATGGACATTAATGTTGAAAAAATGTCATGCCGAGCATCTTATTTACTTGACATGCTCATTTGTAAGGGGCCCTAAAAAGGAGGATACTATTTGCCACCTTACTTGGCTCCAGTGCCGTTTTTCTTTGTTGTCCTTAACTGGCGATTGTGTCAGGGGGCCACACCTGCCACTGCACAATGCAAAATTAGTATTAAAGAAGTTGTCCACAACTTTAACGTTGATGACCATGGCCATGGGTCTGCACAGGCTGATTTCAAATCCCATATTTCAAATTACAGATTTCTAATTACAACATTCTGAATTAGACTAGAATTCTAGAATGCATTTGGCCACTCATCGCTCCTGCAATATCATCTGTACCACTCTAATCAAGCTGTTCTCTCTTCCACTCCTTTCCCACAGGTATGTGAGCACAGCAAATTTCCCCAGCTTTTCCCCAAGTACTCCATCGAATTGTTTCACTTTTTGAAACTACCTGCATTAACTCCTGATGCAATTGAGGTATGCACAGAATTTCCCCAGCTTTTCCCAACTCCTGAATGTATTTTGTGAACTGCTTTAGCTCTCCTTGGCATGCATTGCTTACCCTACCTCTTCCATCCATAATGTACTCCACTGGTACTGCGTCTTCCATGCCTATCTCTGAGTGTGCAGTCCATCCCCCCTTTTTGTCACCTTTGGGTATCTCTGAACATGTGGTGCAGCTAATCACGCCCACATCCCCTCTCACAGCTGATCCACCTCAGTTCCAGATATATTCAGGGCCATGGGTCTGCACAGACGTAGTCTGCACAGGCTGATTTCAAATCCCATATTTCAAATTACAGATTTCTAATTACAACATTCTGAATTAGACTAGAATTGGACTGGAATTTGACTGTAAGGTAACAGACTATAACCCCACAACAATGTTTCGACTTCTTCTCACTTTCACCCCCATACTTCTCTATTTTTCCCGCTCTCCATTAATCCCCCCACCTAGTAAGGAACTATTCATTTCTCCCTCCATCCTCCCCAGCCACCTCACCTTCTCCTCTGAACTGTTCCTCTACATACAAGCCCCTCGTCCAGACACACACGGACATACCATGGCTTATCCTGCTCCCACCTTCTAACACTCTGTCTGTTACTCCTCATTGCTGGCGACATTTCCCCAAATCCTGGTCCTCCTCAGCACATCCCCACACTCATTTCTAACACCCTGCCACAATCCTCTATACGTTTCTGCAACCATGATAACCTCATACCCATTCATCCAACCCCCACTCCCCGGTCCCCCTACCAGGAGCACTATGGAATGCACGCTCAGTCTGCAATAAACTGTCATTTATCCACGACCTCTTCATCACCAACAAACTCTCCTTCCTTGCTATCACTGAAACCTGGCTCACCCCCTTTGACACAGCCTCTCCAGCTGCACTCTCTTATGGCGGATTCCATCTCTCTAACACCCCCCGCCCCAGCAAGAAACGTGGTGGAGGAGTTGGTTTGCTCATCTCCAATTCCTGCTCCTTTACCCCACTTCCTCTCCCACCCTCCGCTACTCTTCCATCGTTTGAGGTGCACTCCGCCCGCATCTACTCCCCTTCCAACCTCTAGCTAGCTGTCATCTACCGCCCCCCAGAACTAGCCATCTCCACCTTTCTCGATCACTTCACCACCTGGCTGCTTCATTTCCTCTCTGCTGACATCCACACTATCATCATGGGCGACTTTAACATCCCCATTGACACTTCCACCTCTGTTGCCTCCAAACTTTTATCCCTCACTGCCTCCTTCGGCCTCACTCAATGGTCCTCTGCGGCCACTCACAAAGAGGGTCACACACTGGACCTTATCTTCACCCGCCTCTGCTCCCTTACTAATCTCACTAACTCACCCCTACCTCTGTCTGACCACAACCTACTGACATTTTCTTCCCTCTCCTCTCCTAGTACACAACCCCTGCTCCACAAACTCGCTCATCCTTGCAGAAATCTCAAACACCTCAACTTACAATCGCTCTCTGAGTCCCTCCTCCCTCTTACAGACATAGCCCCACTTCATGACACAGATGCTGCTGCCACCTTTTATAACACCACAATAACAGCAGCACTTGATTCGGCTGCCCCCTCGCACATAGCAAAACTCGCACAATCAACAGGCAGCCCTGGCTGACCAGCCTCACCAAAGAACTGAGACGGGCTTCCAGGGTTGCTGAGTGGAGATGGAAGAAATCCCGCTCTGCTGAGCACTTAACCGCATACAAGCAGTCCCTCACCAGCTTCAAGTCCACACTCACTGCCGCAAAGCAAACTTACTTCTCATCTCTCATATCCTCCCTGTCTCACAACCCTAAACAGCTCTTCAACACTTTCAATTCTCTACTCCATTCCCCACCACCTCCCCCTCTCATCTCATTACTGCTGAAGATTTTGCCTCCTTTTTCAAGCAGAAGATTGATACGATCAGGGAAAGCTTTGGCCCACAGACCCCACTGCCCCTCTTAGCTGCTCAGACCTGTTCCTCCAAAACCAACTTCTCCACCATGACAGAAGATCAGCTCTCCACCCTCCTTTCAAGATCACACCTCACCACTTGCACACTTGACCCGCTCCCGTCCCACCTCATCCCTAACCTCGCCACAGTCTCCACCCTACCCTAACACACCTCTTCAACCTCTCACTTACAAATGGTGTGTTCCCCTCATCCTTCAAACATGCCTCAATCACACCCATCCTCAAAAAGTCCTCCCTTGACCCATCCTCTGCGTCTAGCTGTCGCCCGATATCTCTTCTCCCTTATGCCTCAAAACTACTGGAACAGCATGTCCATCTTGAACTGTCCTCCCACCTCTCCTCTTGCTTGCTCTTTGACCGCTTGCAATCAGGCTTCCGACTGCATCACTCAACTGAAACTGCCCTAACTAAAGTCACCAACGACTTAACAACCGCCAAGAGCAAGCGACACTACTCTGTTCTCCTTCTCCTGGACCTGTCTTCTGCCTTCGACACTGTGGACCACTCCCTCCTTCTCTCATCTCTGGGCATCACAGGCTTGGCACTATCCTGGATCTCATCATATCTAACAGATCGAACATTCAGTGTCTCACTCTCCCACACCACCTCCTCACCTCGCCCCCTCTCTGTCGGTGTTCCTCAAGGCTCAGTTCTAGGACCCCTACTCTTCTCCATCTACATCTTCGGCCTGGGACAGCTCATAGAATCCCACGGTTTGCTGTATCATCTCTATGCCGATGACACGCAGATCTACCTATCTGGACCTGACCTCACCTCCTTACTAACAAAAATCCCACACTGTCTGTCTGCTATTTCAGCTTTCTTTTCTGCCCGCTTTCTAAAACTGAACATGGACAAAACAGAATTCATCATCTTCCCCCCATCTCACTCTACCCCTCCACCAGACCTATCCCTCAATGTCAACGGCTGCTCACTTTACCCGGTCCCGCATGCTCGGTGCCTCGGGGTGATCCTCGACTCTGCCCTTTCTTTCAAGCCACATATCCAAACCCTAGCCTCCTCCTGCCGTCTCAAACTCAAAAATATTTCCCGGATCCGTGCATTCCTTGATCACGACACCACAAAAACACTAGTGCATGCCCTTATCATCTCCCGCCTTGACTACTGCAACCTCCTGCTCTCTGGCCTCCCCTCTAGCACTCTGGCACCACTCCAACCCATCCGAATTCAGCTGCCCGACTAATCCACCTGTCTCCCCGTTATTCCCCAGCCTCTCCCCTATGCCAAGCACTTCATTGGCTTCCTATCGTCCAGAGGCACCAGTTCAAAACCCTAACTATGACATACAAAGACATCCACAACTTGTCTCCTCCATACATCTGTGACATGGTCTCCCGCTACTTACCCTCGCGCAACCTTCGATCCTTTCAAGATCTCCTTCTCTACTCTCCCCTTATCTCTTCTTCCCACAACCGCATACAAGACTTCTCCCGTGCCTCCCCTATACTCTGGAATTCTCTACCCCAACACATCAGACTCTCGCATACCATAGAAATCTTCAAAAAGAACCTGAAGACCTACCTCTTCCGACAAGCCTACAACCAGCAGTGATCCTCAGTCTACTGAACCGCTGCACGACCAGTTCTACCCTCTCCTAGTGTATCCTCACCCATCCCTGTAGACTGTGAGCCTTCGCGGGCAGGGTCCTCTCTCCTTCTATACTTATGTGCGTCCTGTATTGGTCATATTTATTGTACTTGCCTATATTCGCCCCCTCTCACATGTAAAGCGCCATGGAATAAATGGCGCTATATAAATGAATAATAATAATAATGACCTGTCCATATGATAGGTCATGAATGTCTGATTGATGGGGGTGCGACACTCAGAACGCCCGCCAATCAGCTGTGCAATATACAGTTGTGCTCAAAAGTTTGCATACCCCGGCAGAACTTTTGCTTTCTTGGCCTTTTTCAGAGAATATGAATGATAACACCAAAACGTTTTCTCCACTCATGGTTAGTGGTTGGGTGAAGCCATTTATTGTCAAACTACTTTGTTTTCTCTTTTTAAATCATAATGACAACCCAAAACATTCAAATGACCCTGATAAAAAGTTTACATACCCTGGTGATTTTGGCCTGATAACATGCACAGAAGTTGACAAAAATGGGTTTGAATGGCTACTAAAGGTAACATCCTCTCCTGTGACCTGTTTGCTTGTAATCAGCGTGTGTGCCTAAAAGCTGAGTGAGTTTCTGGGATTCAGACAGACTCTTGTATCTTTCATCCAGCCACTGACATTT